>CM060685.1:176001485-176622110 GCA_030686995.1 Artemisia argyi | reverse complement strand
TGTTCTCCAATATGCTGCCAATCTGACTCATCAAAATCTTGAACAGCAGCATCCAATTCTTTCTGTCTTTCAATAGGCAAGGTAGAAACATATCTTTGAGTAGCAGACTGGTATTCTAAATCAAACTTGGCTTGCTATGCCTCAGCCATATCAGAACTCTTCTTATAATCTTCCCATTCTTTGAAGAGTTTTTCTTGTTCAACTCTTTCTTCAGCTGTAAAAAGCTCATCCTCAGCCACTTCAGTTCCTTCAGTAAAATCATCATAAGGAACATCCAAATCTTCCATAGGATAATCATTTAATTCTTGAACATCTGAATTAAGTATGTTATCAGTAGATCCTTGAGGCTTAAGGGTTTCAGTGATGTCATCAGAAGAAACTTGCTTATTCCCAGATGAATGATGAACAGGGGAATTCAAATACTCTTTCCCTGCTACAAAGAAGATATCTCCTGATGCATGAGCTTGATCAGTAGATTTGTCAGCAGCAATAACACTTGGTGATTGTTTCTCCTGAAGAATATCAGTAGCTTCTGCCATAAGAATATCATCACCACTTGATACCTTGGAAGATTCAGCAGCTTTCTTTGCCAAATATTGTCTTCTACTTCTTCTTCTGCTGAAATGAATTGTTGGCTTAGATGGAAGTACTTCACTAGCTTTAGGAGGAGCAACATGAGACTGTCTAGCAACTTCAGCTAGAATTTCAAGAGAATCCAAATTTTCCTCCTGATGTACTTTAGTAGTATCCATTCCACCATTATTGTTCTTCTTCTAATTCAACTGTGCCTCCAAATCCTTAACCTTGCTTTTCAGCCTTTCAATTTCATTACCAAGAGTAGACTTGGTATCAGCAAGCTCCTTTTGGAGATCATCAGTCCTTTTTATATACCTGCAAAGTAAATCATATACAGAAGTGAGAGTAACAGGGTCCTCTGCTCCACCAGCAGATTGCTCAGTGATAATTGGAGCTTCATTGAACCCATCAGGAGAAACAGACTCATGTACAACATTGGGATAGCCTTCATTAAATGGCTCTCTCATAGGACTGGGTGTAGGTAGTCTAGAGATCTCAAGCTCAAGAGACTGAAATGTATCTTCAAACTCATGAGTTTGCTCAACTGGAGCAACCTGAGATGGTGAAATGGTAGGACTAGGTGACATATGTGTAGAGGAAGGTGGTGGTAGGTCA
The DNA here is from genome assembly GCA_030686995.1 of Artemisia argyi. Lineage (NCBI taxonomy): Eukaryota > Viridiplantae > Streptophyta > Magnoliopsida > Asterales > Asteraceae > Artemisia > Artemisia argyi. Next base: position 176,620,919 of record CM060685.1, on the reverse strand, counting down.
GAAGAAATAGGTAATGGTTCAGCAGTTGTAGCTGGCTCTTCCTCAATTACCACTGAATGATTACCATCAGCAGCAACACCAGAAGATGATGGATTACCATCATCAGCAGCATTTTGAGTAGGCATAGTACCAGCATCATCACCCTCAACTACATTATCATTGCCATGTGGTAACATAGCATCTAACATAGGGCGATGTTCCACAGTATAATTTGTTTTCATTGAGGCAAACAACTTAGAACCAAGACTTTTAATAGGCACATGGGTCCTATCTTCAGTGGTTATGTCTAAAATAATTTGTAAGAACCTAGGGTACATTAAAAACTTATGCTGTTGTTTATCAATATTTTCCAGCATATTTTCAAAAATAAACTTTGAAAAATTATAAGTTAGACCCTTAGAAAGACAAACAATACCACAACCCAATTGTAGAGAGAATTGGTCCCATCTACCACACTTGTTGCTTATGCATTGGAGTAGCAAATGCACCAAATACCTCCACTTAGGACAAAATTGATTCTTGTGCCACTTAGTTGTATCAGTACTTTGATATCCAGCTTCCCTTAGCCCAGCAAGAATCTCTGCAGTGTTGGAGTGAAATACACCATTCTCATCATCCAACTGAAGCTTTGTCCTGATCAAACCTTCTGTCACCACATACTCTACACCTTCAATTACAGCAACTATCTCTGTGTGAGATCTCTTTGCAGCAGATGCCCAAAATTGCTTCACCAGTGATTCATAAATCAAATTGGGACTATGTGTCAAAGCATAATGAATCTTTGATCTCTGTAGAAACTCCACCATTAAATCAAATTCTTCATGTCCCTTAGCCTTTTTCAGAATAGCATACTTGTTATGATCTCTCTTCAATTCAAGTTGCGCCATTTGCATGAATTTGCGTGAGACGGTTATGAATTACTCAAAGAATTATGGGTTTAAATGGAGTAACAAGCGAATAATTTTGTTTAGGAAGAGATATGCGAAGTAGGTTATATTTGGAAGTTCCCCAATCGTGGTCAAAATTATCGGAACTAATTATTGACCAAGTCTGAAGTGTAAATTAAAAACTTCCAAATTCAAAATTACCCTTCAGCAGAAATGAAAGTCAAATCTACTGAGGAATGGTCAACTTCAGCAGAAACCAAGCAAATGTAAAAATATCTTCGGTGAATATCTTGATTTTTACTGTGCCACCCAACTCGCATTAATTATCATAACGCCTAAACTTGGCTTATTTAATCACCCCCAAATAACACTTCTCAGTCATCAATTAACCCCAAATCATCTCACAACCCTAATTTTCCAATTAACCTCAATTTTCCCTCAAATAATGTCTTCTAAGCCCGAAATCATAAACATATCCTCCTCCTCTTCCTCCTCATATGATGATCGTCCACCATATCCCTCAGAAATAGATGATTCTGACTATGCACGTGAGTTGGAAAGGCGATGGAATGCCTTGGAGAAAGGGGAAGCAAGTAATGCTCCCATTCCTGCTGAGAGGCAATATGTCTCTCCCTTCATTTTCACATCAGATGAAGACTCTTCAGAGGATGAAGATGAAGATCCCTCATTTCTTTCTCCTTCCACACCTGAGAGACCCCAAACAAGGCCTAGGAAGAGAAACCTATCTGTTCCAACATCACGAAGTGTGGTGTTAGGTCTTCCTGCTCCAGGACCTGGTTCTTCATGCCATGGAAGCAAAGGAGAGGTGAAGAGGACAGATGTCGTAGATAAGGGGAAAGGGAAAATTGTGTAGGTGAAGATGGGATGTTGCCAGGGACCAAATTACTCGGTTCTTGAGCTTCTTCATCGTCGTTTTCATCAATCCATTCTTCCTCCTCTTCTTTTTCCATTTTCACCTTCAGCTTCTTCATTGTACTTGTCATAGCCTCAAGTATTTTGTAATAGATGATAGAAGCTAGACTTGTATAGGATTGAATCTTGTAATTTCATTTGAAGTTGTTTCTAAGCTGCAATATGTTCTCAGAATTAATGAAAACCCATTTGCTAATTTGGATCTCTGTATATTGTGAATTAGTAGAAATCAATATTAGCCTCTATTAAACTTCAGAAGAAACACATCTCAGCTCTCATATCAACAACTTGCAATGGCATTCTGCAAAACAGGCACAAACTAACAAAAATACCAAACAAACTTATAATACATTAGTTGGTTAGTGTTAAGAACTCAAAAAGTATACAAATTCTACAAAGTTTACACTCACAATCCTCCCCTGAGGCTTATGCATCCCCTTAAACTTTGCATTTAAGGGTTAAGCATACCAATATGGACCACCAAATATTGAAACCTTGGTCCATTAAATGCTTTTGTTAACAAATCTGCCACATTCTCATCTATGTGAATTTTTACCACTTTAATTAAATGTTTCTCATAAGCATCCCTGATAAAGTGGTGCCTGATTTCAATATGTTTGGTTCTATTATGAAAAACTGGATTTTTAACAATGCAAATGGTACTTTGATTGTCAATAAAAATAGTAGTATTCATGAAATTATACCCATAATCCAGCAATTGATTCTGAATCCATAGAACCTATCCACAACAATTGGCAGCAGCAACATACTCTGCTTCAGTAGTAGAGGTAGCAACAATGGTCTGTTTCTTGCATTGCCAAGAAATCAGTCTCCTTCCAAGGAATTGGCAACCTCAGTTGTGGATCTTCTATCCATATTGGCACCAGCATAGTCACTATCACTATAAGCTGCTAGCTGAAATGGAGATTCTTTGGGATACCAAAGACCTAATTTGGGTTGGCCTTTCAGGTAGTTAAAAATCTTTTTGACAGCATTCAAGTGAGATGTAAGTGGAGTGACTTGATGCCTTGAACATGCACTCACAGCAAATGTAATATCAGGTCTAGAGGCAGTCATATACATCAAAGAACCAATCATTGACCTGTATAAATGAACATTCACAGGAAGATCAGGATCAAGATTGTTCTTTGGTTTGGGAGCTTCATAGGGAGTAGTGGCAGCCCTGACATTCTCCATATCAAACTTTTTCAACATATCCTTTACATACTTCTCCTGATGAATGAAAATTCCATTAGGTTTCTGCTGAACCTATAAGCCCAAAAAGAAAGTGAGTTCCCCCATGACACTCATTTGAAATTCTCCCTTCATCAACTCCTCAAACTCTCTACACCATGCTTCTTTGGTGGAACCAAAGATAATATCATCCACATAAACCTGCACAAGAATAATATCCCTGGAATGTTTCTTGAGGAACAGAGTCTTGTCAATGGCACCTCTTCTGTATCCATGCTTCAGCAGAAATGTGGAAAGTCTAGCATACCAAGCTCTGGGAGCCTGATGAAGTCCATAGAGAGCTTTGACAACTTTGTACACATACTCAGGATGATCAGGGTCTTCAAATCCATTGGGTTGAGTCACATAAACCTCCTCTTCAATCTCACCATAAAAGAAAGCACCTTTAACATCCATCTGATAAACCATAAAGCCCATATAAGAGACATAGGCCAAAAATATCCTAATTGCTTCAACTCTGGCCACTGGTGCAAAGACTTCATCATAGTCAATGCCTTCCTCTTGCCTAAACCCTTGAGCCACTAATCTTGCTTTGTTTTTCACCACAATCCCCCTTGCATCTCTTTTATTCTTCAAAATCCATTTTGTCCCAATGGCATATTTACCATCAGGGAGAGGAACCAATACCCAAACCTGCTGATTCTTGAATTGCAGCATCTCTTCTTACATTGCTTCAAGCCAACTTGAATCAGCCAGTGCTTGAGGAACACTAGTTGGCTCTATCTGAGAAAGAAAGCATGCAAACATACAATGTTTGAAGTCTGTGTGATTGTCCCTCTTTTGATTGTAGACATAAGAGATGAAAGCAACTTCACCATATTTAGTATTTTTGACAGTGCTTCTAGTTCTAACAGGTGCTTTAGGATCTCCAATAATCTCTGATAGGGGATGAGCATTATGAATCCTCTTTGTTGCTGTAGGGTGGACATCAATTATGGCATCAAGGTTGTTGACTGTAGGCCCAAACTCAGTATCATAAGAAGTTGAGTAAAACAGACCAGGCTTGGGCTGATAATTACCAAGATCAGAAGGACTTGGAAATCTTGTAAAGGGCTTCTCAAAGTCTGTAGAAACTTCAGTAGAAATGGGAGATTGTGCAGCAGGAGTATCAGCAGCTTTGAACTTATCAGTGGGAATAGGTGTGCCTTCAGCAGAACTGTCAGCAGCATCCTTGTTTCCACTGACTGCTTGTGCTGATTGGTGAAGGATGGCATCAGTCTCTTGTGTAACCTTGTCATTGAGTCTCTGAGCTTCCTTTGTAGCAGCATGCTCTTGCTTCTTAAGTCTAGCAAGATCCTCTGCATAATGTGACTCATCATCTTGTTCAGCAGCAGAATGATTTCCTACAAAATGGTTAGGTGGAAAAGATGGTACAACAATGGTATGTTCAGCTGGCTCAGAGTCACTCTCTGAGTCATCATCCATGGAACCTGCAGGGTTAGAAATTGAATCTTTGGTACCTGCATTAGGATCAGAAGCATGTCTAGTGTATCCCAAATAATCAGTCAAATAATCTAGGTCAAAATACCAAGAATGGCCCTGTCCCTGAGTATTAGGCTGATCTTCAAGAAATCTTAGGTTAAGGGTTTCCTCTATCCTTTTGGCATTCAGATTATAAACCCTATAGGCCTTGCTATGAGCTGAATAACCCACAATGTATCCCTCATCAGCTTTCCCATCAAATTTACCCAATATATCAGCAGTATTCAAAATGGCCACTTTGCAACCAAAAGGCTTAAGGTAATGAATGTCTGGAACTTTCCCAGTGAGAAGTTCATAAGGTGTCTTGACATGATGTCTAGTGATGGATACCCTGTTCAAGACATAGCAAGCAGTACTTACTGCTTCAGTCCAAAACATAGTGGGTAATTTAGAGTCTGCAAGCATGGATTTTGCTGCCTCAATTAAGGTTCTATTTTTCCTTTCAGCAACCCCATTTTGTTGTGGGGTTCTTGGAGTACTATAGTCCCTTCTAATCCCCTTAGACTTACAGAATTCTATGAAAACAACATTTTTGAATTTTGTCCCATTGTCACACCTAATGCCTTTAACCTTTTTATTAAGCTGGTTTTCAATTAAAGTGATGAATTCTTTCAAAATAAGAGTTGTTTCATCTTTTGTTTTTAGAAAGAATACCCAGCAAAACCTGCTATAATCATCTGTGATAACCAGGCAGAAGTACTTATGATCAATACTAAGATGGGAGTTGGACCAAAGAGATCCATGTGCAGCAACTGAAGAGGTTCTCAGATGGTGCTCACAGCTTTTATGGCTTTGTAAGAGGCTCTGTGTTGCTTTCCTTTGTTGCAAGCAACACAATTGTGTTCATTGGTGAAGAGTTTAGAAGGAAGGCCCTGAACAAGACCAAGTTTAGAAAACTTATTGATAGCCTTGTAATTAACATGAGCCATTCTCCTGTGCCACTTGGTAGATTCATCCTGGGAAGCTTTGGCCACCAAACATGTTAGATCACCTTCTGGCTTAACATCATTCAGATTGAATGTGTATAAGTTGAAGGTTCTAGGAACTCTCAGCAAAACAGTTGTGTCTTCTGGAAGTTTGAAGTCCTTGGAGAGCACAAGACATTCATCCTCAGAGAAGAAAACCTTATTCTTAGTGTCACAAATTTGTGATACAGATAATAGATTAAAATGCTCCAGTTCCTTCACATAATAAACATTCTCAAAATCTAACAGAGGTGTCTTAATAGTTCCTTTCCCAGTAATTTTGCCATCTCCACCACCAAAAGTTACAGTTCCTCCTCCTTCTATAGGCACAAAGTCATGCATCTTGTCCTTGTTCCCTGACATACTTCTGGAACAACCACTATCAACTATCCCTAATTTAGTACTTTTCAAAGGATGATCCAACAACAACAACAAAAAAATATACAAAAGTTAGTACACATTGGAGACTCAAGTCATTACTGACTTGAGCCTGCCTTGTGGATCCTTAGAGATAGGCCATGTAGATGTTTTAGATCCACCATTGTTCTTGGGCCTGTAATGCAAATTAGGTCCCTTCTTAGTCCAAGAACAACCTGCTGAGGGCTTCACAGCAGTATCCCAATACCCTCCACCATAATACATTGAGTCAAAGTGATTAGGCCAATAACCATTAGAAAAGAAAGAACTAGTGGGTCGAACATAAGGTCTAGTACTGGTTCTTCTCCATGAAAAATGTGGTTCAGCAGAATTGGATTTCTGCTGATGTGGAATGAAAGAGGGTATTTCATTAACATTCTTCCACATTTGCCTAGGTTTTCTTTGACTAAAACATACACCCATTCTTTGCTCATGAAAAGGACAATCCTTAATCAAATGACATTTACTTCCACACACAAAACATTTCTTCTTTTTAGAAGATTTATTCAAACTGAAGGAAGTTCCATAACATGAAAAAGCATTCAAACCACAATGATTAACAGAATTGTTTTTAACAGAACTTGAAATATTGTTTTGCAAAGAATTAAAAAACAAGTCTTCAGAAGAAACTGTCTTGGTATCAGCAGGAACTCTAGAAGGCTTGTGGGGAGTCTTGGGTGATGTCTTGGGTGTGGTCTTGAAAGTGGTCTTGGGAGTGGTCTTGGGCAGGTCTGACTTCTCACTTGAATCACAACTGGCAAATGAAGTAGACCCTTCATCAGAAGACTTGTCACTGTCACAACAAGAGACAGAGTCAGTAGATTTAATAATATGGTCTGGTAAGTCACTTGACTTTTTGCCATAGAGATGGTGTGATCCATCAAAGTCAACAGGTATGGACAGGTCTATAGGCATATGTTCCCCTCTTATAGGTCAGGGACAGCATTCATTCCCCCTTCCTTAACAAATTTAACAGGTGTTTGATATGCTAAGGCTGGTTCAGGGTCAAAAACACTAGATATATCAGGATAAGTTAACTCTTCAGGATCTATATATTTCTCATATCCTAATGCTTTTCTAGACCTAACAGATTGGCGACCATCAATCAATTTATTCAAATTAGATGCTCCTTCCTGCCATTTCATACGACGAACTATCTCTTTATCTAACTTAACTTGTAATTCTTGTTTTTCCTTTTCTATATCAGATTTCTCTTTTTCAGTACGTCTTAAATCTATCTTTGCACATTCTAAATCACTTTCTAGAACTCTTATCTTTCCATCACATTTAACCTGATTCTTTTGAAACCAGACCTTTTGTTTTTCTAAAGTTTTTAAAGACTTTTTATAGGCCTCAACTTCTATATAACACTCATTGTACTTAGGTTTCTATTCATCATATTCTTGTTTAAATTCATTGTATCTTACACTACATCCAAACACACAGTTGTGTACCTGAGAGATTCCCATCAAGGAGACTTGTTCCTTCTTGTCCTCTAAAGGTGAGTATGCCAGCAAATTCACTTGTGTAGGAGTAGAAGCTTCCTCTTCAGCAGGTTCATGTTCAGCCCAATCAATCTGGTGATCCAGAGTCACCAAAGCTTTTGAAGGTGTAGCCTTAGAAGTCCCTGATTCCAATGGATATGAACCATATCTAACTTCATCACCAGACTTTCTTTCCTTGCATTCTCTTGAAAAATGACCCACTTGACCACAAGTGTAGCATTTAACCTTCCTTTTGTCAAACCTTGCTTCCTCTCTTCCATTAAAACCAAACTTTCTCCCAGACTTAGTCTCAAACCTCTTAATGTTCATAGAAATCATTGCTGGCTGCCATTTCAAGTGCATCTCCTCCATCTCCAATGGATCCACCTGTTCAAAATCCTCATAAGCAAGAAACTGCTGATGTTCATATTCAGCCACAAATGAATGAACAATATCATCCAATACACTACTGGATTTTGATTTAGGAGCTGATTTTGTCTGAGTTTGAGAAGATGCTCCAGATGTGTAAGAACTTGAGGCTTGATGCACAGGTTTTGTGGTGGTGCTGACAAAGGCTGAGTGAGTGGATGGACGAATGGGACTTCTAACATCAGGCTCAAGAGATTTAAGCTTGTTGTAGAGGTCATCAAAGGAGATCAAGTCCAATCCACCCTTTGTTTTGAGAGCAGTGCTGACTTGCAACCAAGATGGTGGCAAAGATCTCAGAAACTTAGCATTGCAGTCCTCATTATCAGGCCTAGCCTTCAGCTGATTAAGTTGACTTAAGATCCTGTGGAACCCGTCATAGCCTTTGTGGATTCCTTCTTCCTCAGATATCTGAAACTCCTGAAACTGCTGCTTCAGTATGGACTTCTTCAACCTTCTTGATTCATCATTCCCACCAAATCTAGCCTTTATTGCCATCCAAATATCCTTGGCATCCTCCATGAAGTGGAAGTCACCCATGTGGTCATCTGGTATAGCTTGGAGCAAAATTGTTCTTACTTTATTCTCCCTTTGCACGGCTAGAACCTCTTTAGCAGTTTTGGGACTTACAATTGTAACTACCCCATCAGCATCTTTAACATGCTTCTTTAGGCTGTTCCCCAAAGATTCCAGTCAATGTTTGTGATCCAGTTTTGCATCTTCATGGACTACAAATCATAATCTTTAGCATTCTTCAAGTATGGGAATTTAGCATTACTGTTGGAGAGGTTGAGTTGTTGGAGAGAAGTGGTGTTTAGGTTCTGGGTTGTATCAACTTCATCGTCTGATCCAGGCATTTTCTTTGATTGGTTTGGATTTTGATGGTGTAAGATTTGTTTTTCTCAGTATCACAGAGACTCTCTCGAGGCTCTGATACCACTTGTTGAAACAAAGACCTTGATAGATCTTCTGAGCACTCTAGAATCGTTAGTTATGTTAATGTAATCACCAACACACTAATAGACAATCTCTGTAACTTGTATTTTAAAGCGGAAATAAACACAAGTTTAATACTAAGAACTGTTGATCCTCTATGGATCTTTTAATAACAATGAAAGTGTTTTCTAAAAACGTAACTCAATACATAATCTAGTGTTCCTTTTATACACAAGGAACCCTAAACCGTTTCCCAAGAAACGTATATTCTAAAACTACTAAAAGATATGCATTATCACTTCCTAAATAAACTCATGCATATCCTAACTATATTACATAAAACACGGAAAAACTATATCCGCAGAAACAACTAATGCTGAAACTAGACTTCAGCAGATACACTGCTTCAGCAGGAACCAGCTCTTCAGCAGTAACCTTCAGCAGTAACCATCAGCAGAATTCTTACTTTGCAGAATTCCCAACAGACACTATATCAGTAGAGAATTCCCAACAGACACTATATCAGTAGACAATCAAAATGAAAACTAGAGCTTATTTTTTTAAATAAGCAATAAACTCAAAAACTAAAAAAGTAGCTAACCACAGACAACCCTAAAATATTGCTCAATCTTCATATATGATTCCTTTTATGCTAACGTTTATTTTGTATTATGAAACGATTATATTGAAGTGGCTAAGTAGATTTTCATAAAAAAAAGTATTTTTATAAATAGCAATATGGGTGAATGGATAATCGGAAAATACATGTTTGCTAGATTTTTAAGATGAGTCAAAATAGACCAGGTCGGGTTGCATAGCCGCCAACATATTATTGACTTTTTAAAAGCCATATAAGTATTAACTACTAATTCCAATATACAAAAAAATTCCAACGATAATTATAAGTCATGCCCGCCCGATGAAAGTACGAGTCATGCCTGTCTCTTTATTATTACATACGTTATAACTATTAAAGATCAATGATATCCGTACATGACTAAGTTAAAATGTAAATTACAAGTCATGCCCGCCCATTGGGCGAGCTTTGAGACTAGTGTATATATATATATATATATATATATATATATATATATATATATATATATATATATATATATATATATATATATAAACAAATATATAAACATAAAATTCAAAATTAAATATTGCAACTTTTATTAAGTAATTTTCATTCATTTTTTCAATCACGAGAGTGTTACAAAATTATATTAAGTTAGATCATAACTTTCAGGAGCATGATAATAATATTCGCGAAAATCATTTTGACGAACTAACATATTTGTCTTCCCATCCATATGCCCTAATGATGATATAATCATTAAGATATTTTAACTAATCATTTTAAGCACTTTAATTAATATAATCATTGCTTATATTTAATTTTTCTTTTTTTCCTTATCCAATTATATATATAAAAATAAACAAATTTATAAACATGAAATTCAAAATTAAATATTAAAATTGTTATTAAGTAATTTTCATTCACTTTCTCAATCACGAGAGTGTTACATAATTATATTAAGTTAGATCATAACTTTCAGGAGCATGATAATAATATTCGCGAAAATCATTTTGACGAACTAACATATTTGTCTTCCCATCCATATACAATATTATTTCTATATGTGATCCAAAGGGGATGAGTTAACGGTAAAGCCGTAAAGGAAAACTTTCCCGTTATGCAAATCTAATATAATGGTCACTATTCACGTAGGCAATCACTATGATCTCATATAATAAGTTAAAATGGTTACAATTGTTTGAATAATATAGAAGGTAATAGATAAAGAACATAAATTTCATTACACAATTTAATTATATGAAAATGTATGAAAACATATTATACACACATATGCAATATTTTTGGTACAAAGAAGTTAATTAATTAAATGATTTAATTGATCAAACAATACACCGCCACAACATGCCAATATTTAATCCTCGTTATAAACATAGTGCAAATATTTCAAAAAACATATTACATGTTTTACTATAATATTAAATTATGATTAAATAGACATAGTGCAAAAAAATTTTAAAAACATATTACCAGTTTTATTATGATATTAAATTATGACTAAAGCGTGTGTTAAAAAAATTCATGTTAATAATCTATATAAATGTCGTAAGTTATTTAATATGTGTAATAAAATTGCCTGCACTAAAGGGTTTCTGTTTCTAATGTGTTTTTATTCTTTCAATAAAAAAGTAAAAGTTTGACTAGTGCTTGTATAATGTATTTCGTGTTTATTTAGTAGGACCCTTTGTATTTCTAATGTGTTTTTACTTTTTCAATAAAAAAGTAAAAGTTTGACTAATGCTTGTATAATGTATTTGGTGTTTATTTAGTAGGACCCACCAACTATGAGTGTTTTGAGATGAGATCCACTAAAAATGTGGAATAAATTAAAAAGTCTAGAAAGCCTATCATCTATTGCCACGTGTCTCCTACCTGCTCACTCCCTCCCATTTTTTTTTATTAAATTCGGTTAGGGGTATTTTTGTCGTTTTAACTCATTTTTCTATTTCACCCCAAAACTTCAAACGTAAAAAACTTTCAAACGACAAATTTTTATGAAAAACCGATTTCATCATAATTTTTAAAATTTAATTCTCTTTAATTTGGTATGCATTATGATATAAAAATCGCAATTTTTTTTTCAACTTTTTAAGCGGGTGTGATTTTCTTGAAATTTTCGGCATTTTCGACTCTAATTTTGTCTAGTTTAAAGGACGAATTTTACAAAACTTAAAACACGAAAGTTGTAGCTTTTTGGCCATTTTTGAACCAGAAATTTGAATCACTAAAATCCGATATGATGTGAGTGAGAAATCGCACGTTAAAAATGAATAATAACTGATGAACGTTATAAAAAATAACTGATGAAAGTTATAAAAAAATAATTGATAAACAATATTAAAAATAACTGATGAACGTTATTTTTTTGAAAACTGATGAACACTATAAAAAATAATTAATGAACGTTATTTTTTTCGAAAAGTGCTTAACATTATAAAAAATAGCTAATGAAAATTATAAAAAAGAAATTGATGAACAATATTAAAAATAACTGATGAACGTTATTTTTTTGAAAACTGTGCTGAACATTATAAAAAATAACTGATGAAAGTTATAAAATATAATTGATGAACAATATTAAAAATAACTGATGAACGTTATTTTTTGGAAAACTGTGCTGAACATTATAAAAAATAACTGATGAAAGTTATAAAAAATAATTGATGAACAATATTAAAAATAACTGATGAATGTTATTTTTTTGAAAACTGATGAAAACTATAAAAATTAATTGATGAACGCTATTTTTTTCGAAAAGTGCTGAACATTATAAAAAATAACTGATGAACGTTATTTTTTTCGAAAAGTGCTGAACATTAAAAAATAACTGATGAACGTTATTTTTTCGAAAAATGCTGAACATTATAAAAAATAACTAATGAACGTTATTAAAAATAACTGATGAACAATCAAAAATAATTGATGAACATCATTTTTTCTAAAAATGTTGAACATTATAAAAAAATAACTGATTCGCGTTATTAAAAATAACTGATGAACAATATCAAAAATAGCTGATGAGCTGATAAACATTATGTTTTTATTAGAAAATTGATGAATTAATAAACAATACTAATTTGAACTAATGAACATTATCAAAATAACTTATGAACATTTTAGTTATCATAAAGAGAGTGAAAAAAAAAAACTCAAATTTCTTATTTTTAAAAGTTAAAAGAGATAATAAAAAGGTTAAATTGACGAAGATATATTAGAAGTTAAAAAAAATGATATATTAGAAGACCAACACCTGTCACATTTCGTGAGCTTCAATCACACATCACTCACACAAAAAAGGTTAAAAAAAAGAAAAAGAAAAGAGGTGTATGATACTTATCTCTCAATCACCTGTCACTTTTAAGAAACATGCTTCTTACTTTATCCAACAAATGAAGAAGATATTTTAGAAGACCAACAAACCCATTTCAAAAATTAATTTCTATCTGTAATATACCAGTAAGATATGTTACACTCTCTACTAGGTCTGGTCAGGTTTTCTTTGTCGGAATCTTGAGGTAGCTGGTGGTTGATTTGGGTTTCTAATGGCGGTTGTGGTCTTCGTCGGATTCAGTCGGACCTGATTTCATCATCATCCGTCGTCATTTGCTGCCGGAAGAGGAGGCATGTTTGACGGTGTCGGATTTGATCGGAAAAGCTGCACGATGGTGAATTGCCTCTTCCGTACACTGATTCGGTATAGTTTTTGTTACACACACTGAAAAACACACAGTTAGTGAATTAGAAAGTGGAGGTATGTTGGAGGTAGCGATGCCAGATGACGTAAATGCCCTTCATCAAGATGTTTGCCCAATTATTTAATATAGAGTAATGATAACCGTTGATTGGATTGTCTAAGAGATCTAACGGCTCAAATTACTTTTTATACTTTGTAAAATTTTGTGCCTTTTTAAATGGTCCGCCACCTGAGTGTTTTAACATAAATGTCAACCATTATTTATTAATTTTATTAGGCCCGTTTGGTTTGTAAAAGGATTTGAAATTGGATTTTGATTCAGTTTAAAATGAAAGAAAATGAGGTAAAAGAAAAAAATATATATATATTTTATTTAAATGTTTATTTTAATAGTTGATAAATAATTATTGGGAAGAAAGTGAGGTAGTTTTATTTTTTAATAATTAATTTATGTATAGATTGTGAGTAAGGATATAAATATGAGGCCAATTATAAGTTTGAATTTGCCAAAGATATCTCATGTGTCATGAATCAATTTATCATTACTGGATCCACTTCAATTCCAAAAACTTGAACCAAACAATTAACTTATAGAATCAAACCATTCCTTAAATCTAAAAGGCTTAGCCCTTAGTTTTCAATAGCCTTATATTGACGTACATTCAAATTTATTAATTGCATTTCTTTCTTTTTATATATTCAAACTTATTGAAATGAGCAATATTAAATTTATTATTTGCATTTCTTTCTTTTTCTATATCTAACTTATTTGAAATGAGCAATATTAATTATCACCATAGTATTTTACTATGGGTAAAGACAAGGCCATTCTATGGTTTTTGGTGACCTTAGGCAATAACAGCAAAGAAGCCTCATTACATTTGTAAATTAAAGATAATATCTAACGTATTTATAAACAAGACTAAGAAAAATGTGGCCCATTTTAAATGTAGGTCTGATGCGATAAAACCACTTGCACACCCCTCGAGCCCCCTCCTGGAAAAGATGACGCGTCACAATATTGGAAAGGAAGATAGATCCAAGTATGTATATTGATGCACGTTTTACGTGAGGCACATGTCTTAATTAAAGTTTTAATCTTCGTTAACAAGTTTTTGAATATGTTTTAAGGTTGCTGGCTTCCATGTTTCTTGCCGTGTGCTTCAGGTTTTAATAATAAAGATTTATTATGTTTAGCCTTTTGACGTGCTTTTCTTTTACACATGTACCAATATAATCTTTTTTCTGCTTTAGACTTGTGCTAAGTATTATTGTTCACAAGACGAAAGAAATGGTGTTAATCTGGAGTTGATTTTTCTTAGAGCCTTTATACTTTTTCTCTCTTTCTGATGTATCGTAATGGTCAATTCCATCAGTTATAATTGAAAAAAAAAGTCAAAAGGATTTGTGGTCAATGAAAAAGTAATACTAATGTTTTAAGTTTGTTATTCAAACAAACATGTTTACTTTCATTTCAATCTGACCCACACACTAATTGTTGACCCGTTACCCAAACCTACCATGTCTTCACCTCTAAGGAGAGTCATAATATGTAAATTGACTGTTAGTGGAAAACTGTTTTACAGTGCAAAGGTAGTATGCACATACATGGAAACCACGGATCCTAAGGTGCTTAACTTAGCAAAGAAAGAATTGCAGCCTTTACTGAAAGAAGGTGTACTCAAGTTACCCGAGCATAATCAACAAAAAAAATAAGTCTAAACAAGCGAGCCAGATGAGTCCAGAACTAGGCATGTATTGCGGTTTTACTGTGCTTCCCAGAATTATAGTCTGAACTATATGCCATAAGAAGATGGTAGTTTAAGTTTGTAAACAACATGTTTATGCTATAATTAGCAGGTCAAAGTTTTGTTTTTTCTTAATCATTATTTCGATATGACCTTATTCCATGTACTCAATATTTAACGCTATACATGGTTTTTGTAGACAAGTTACCTCGCTCCATCGGGGTTGGGTATTGCTGTTGTTGTAGTCATGGACTAGAACCTGTCTTCTATTATCATTTTTTTTCCTTAAAAAAAATAAAATAAAAATAAATAAAATAATAATAAAAAAACGTTTTAATTGTTCAAAACTTTGAAGTAGACACTTATTTCAGGATAATCAAACGAGACAGGTTGATTCTTTGATGCCCTGTTAATTACAAATTCTGACTCTCTGTCCCTACGTCCCACATGATTCTTTGAATAGTAGCAATTAAGTCCCCTTTTTTCTCAGGGGGACAACAAAGATTGGTAGGTGAGATTGATTATCTACTATATATGATACGATATGATGTCCCTTTTAACTTATTTTTTCTTGGCTTTTGCAAAGGATTATATAGAAATTTAATCTTATACATGAAGGTAAGAAGAAAAGGAATGCAAACACGCTATAATGGAAGTATCGTAAGTGCTTTCTATCGGGCAGCTATCTCTGTAAAAGTTATGCCATTGCTTGAACCTGTTGGATAAGAGATTGAAGAGAAACCAGTACCAGGTAAGTTCCTATCTGTGAAAAATGCTGGCTGTTTAGGTTTTGGCAATGCACCTTCATTGCCTAACATGAGAACCACCGACGACATGTTTGGCCTGTCTTCTGGACTTTGTTGTACAGATAATAAGCCAACTTCTATAAATCTTAAAACTTCCGATGGATTGCTTGCCTCAGCAAAACTTGAATCCAGGAGTTCCATTGACTTGCCTTTACTATGCATCCTCCATGCCTAAATATAAACACGGAATTATATATTAGTCAGTAGAGTTCTATGCCTGATAAATTTGAAAATCAAGCAACTTACATGTCCAATAAGATTATTGTTATGCTCAGAATGAGCAAATCCCCTGTTTCTCTTCCCACTTACAATCTCTAGCACTAATACACCAAAGCTGAAAACATCTGACTTTATTGAGAAAAGACCATCTAGCGCATACTCTGGTGACATGTAACCGCTATACATAGAATAATGTTTACAAGTCTTAAATAACGAATTAAAAGCAAATGAAGATAAACCAGAATGTTGTATCTTACTAGGTACCAACAACTCTCTCAGTGTTAGCTTCAGTTTCATTTCCTCCAAAGCTTCTGGCTATCCCAAAGTCTGATATTTTTGGGTTCATATCCACATCTAGTAGAATATTGCTAGCTTTAAGATCTCTGTGAATGATTCTTAATCGTGAATCTTGATGAAGATAAAGAAGTCCTCGCGCAATTCCTTTGATGATGTCGAGTCTCTTTGTCCAATCAAGGAGTGTGCTTTTCCTTTTATCTGCACATAATGTAGGTTTAGTTGTTCAAAGTATCTCACCGTAGTAAGTTACTATTGTCGATTTAATAGAAATTATATGATCCTGACCAAATATAAACTCGTCTAAGCTTCTATTTGGCATGTATTCATATATCAGCAACTTCTCTTCCCCCTTGATGCTACACCCGAGGAGCTTGACAAGATTCCGGTGCTGAAGTTTTGAAATGCATATAACTTCATTCATAAACTCATTAATTCCTTGACTGGAAGTTTTTGAGAGACGTTTAACTGCAATTTCTTGCCCATCTTCTAGCATACCCTGTAGATTACCAATTTTTATGTGAAAACTTTATATAATTCAAAGGTAACTTTCATTCATATTTTTTTAATCAATGGCGCGCTTAAACATTTTAGCTACATAATTTTGTTACCTATAATGAATTAGAATGTTGCTCTAACAATTATAGTCAAATGGACGAATCATAATGTGACGCTATACTCAGCAAACTGAATTCAAATACATAAGATTCTTCATTTACCTTATAGACTGGTCCAAATCCGCCCTCTCCAAGCTTATTGTCCAGTGAAAAATTAGCAGTAGCTTTAGCTACTCTAGAGAAGCTAAACAATGGTAGCTCCATGGCTTGTCTCCCACTTTCACCTACATTTAGTGACCCCCCTGTGCGTTAATAATACAAAACCCGTCAAACTGGTTGAACCTGCTCAAAGAATAGTGACTATTCTGAACCATTTAATATACTTATCGCTAAAACTCTACAAATATCTTACCTTCCTCAGTTTCTGGTGAAAGATGTCTTTTTCTCCAATCATACCACAACCATGTGCTCAAAGTTATCATAAAAACCGCCAGAAAGATTCCAATCAAGATGATTTTGATGTTTGTTCCTCCGTCCTTTTTGAAAACCGATGGAACACGTGCAAGATCTTAACACAAAAAGTCAAAAACAACATCGTTAATCAACTTGCAGACTCATAACAACCATGAAAGTAACCAGAAAGATTACATGATAGTAGATGTATATAGGGTTTTTTTTTTTTTTTTTTTTTTTTTTTTTTTTTTTTTTTTTTTTTTTTTTTTTTTCATTATTTGAAACAAACATGAACAAAGCATAATGTATTCAAGTAGTTACCTAATTCAGAGGAAGCCATTCTCACAAGTATATCTTGACCACCCATCGAGGATGCCCTGATATCTAATAGGTCATTGAACCAAAGCAAGCAACCACTTCCTTCGCCTCTGATATCGGTATTTGCATATGCCATACAAGTGCAGTTCTGTAGGCATATTGCTTTACATTCCATTAAAGACATTGTATTGTTAAACCACGAAGTCTGTGTATCTGGCAATTTTACATTAGAATACTTGATAAACCCATCTGTTCCATTTTTGCAATCCAACGGTATTCTCCTCACACAACCACCTGTCCAATCTCCTGTTACCCAACCCTTTTTGTTTATTGGCTCAAATTTTGCCTCATCTAAGCACGAACATTTCTGCGCATCTTCCGTGTTGCAGCTTCCATAAGGGCCACAGATTTTGTACGTGTCACAAATATCTCTTGGTAGTGTCCCAGTAACCTTCCATATTTTCTCATCTTCTTGCCACACTAAAAGTTCTAGAATCCCAGAAGAAGTCAAGGTGAACTTGGATATGGCAGAATTGGTTACATGATTAGAAGAAAAAACCACCTCTTTTTCATTAATAACCATATTGTATGGAATGTACGTGTTGTTGGGAGCCAAGGGTGACGCACTAAACCGTTCACCAATCCATGGTCCGTGCCGAAACTTGACCTCCAAACCATCTCTTATTCCCCTGTAGCTGGATCATGAATACTCTTCCATGATGTTAAATGCCATTCGGCTCCTGTTAAGTAATTTTTGCCAAACTTCATGCCAGGTAGATGAGTATCCGTTGGATAGTCAAAACTCTCCCACAGAATCTTCATGCTGTTTCCATCCGTGATGACTAGATTTCCAGAGTCATAAAGCTTTGCAGTTGCATTTCCTGATGACGTTGAGTTGGATGACCACACTACATGATCGGTATAGTTCTTGAGAACAAGATTTCCCACACGGTCAATCCTTAAAATGCTTGATGATACATTGGTGAGGGGGTAGTCTCTGTTGGCAACCCAAACCACTGTTTTAACAGAAATTTTCTTATACCAAATACCAACGTAAGTGTTATCCGAGCTACCTGGCTTGAAGAATCCCAGTTCAAATTTTCTAGCAGGAGATACCAGCGTGTCGTTTTCTGTCAAGAAGCTTGAGCCTGAGATGATGTTAATTTCGGCTGTGTATGTTTTTTGCATGTGGAGTGAGAAAACTAGAAGAACAAGTATGGTTCCTTCTTCCATTAAAATCATTTTCTTCAAGCTTCTCATTTTTTTTAATCTAATCTCTAGAACGGAATCAAAGTCTTATTATCACCTACCGTATGTTGGGGTCAACAAGTCTTCTTTGTAATGCCACAAAGCTGAGGTTATCGTGGCTGGTTCAATAGCCACATGCATGACAAGTTGCCAAAGTAATTAATACCAGACAAACAACATCATGCAGTTTAAGTGAGATAATTTGTACGTTATGCTTCAACTGTTTCAAAACATATATACCAAACTTATCTTAAAATCCCAACAGTTTATACTACTGTATGTAATTAGCTTTCAATTAATATCCACAGTAGGCAAATCATTGGATGAACTATATGGGAACCATATATAGTCAATTATATGTATATATCATTAGCCAGGGACTATTAAAATATTTACTCGGGCTTCCTGGCAAAGACATAGTCCAATAACTCTTGATAGTTGGCCCAAGAACAGACCAAATTCTACCTACCTTCGCCATTTGATATCTTCGGTCTGAAGAAAAACGTGACTTTCATTTTGGATAAGATCCGGTATTCTTACCATAACTTCCACCGCTTCCCTCATTTTACACAACCAAATCCAAAAAGTTTCGCAAGGTTATCATTAAACGTTTGTAAGTTTATTAACCTTACTTCATATTCTATGTTTTCTGAAGGATTATAATTTTTGCGCCAAGTGTATCATTAAATGTTTGTAAATCAATGGATGAACTACATGCGAACCATAGTCATCAAGTATGTTATGTGGGCTGATCACGGTCTGAAAACCGGACTGGACCGGACTGAAAATCTATTTGGTCAAAAAGTCCGGACCAAGAACCGGACCGAAATGTTCGGTCTATTACTGGATCGGTCCAACTAAGCATAATAGTTGGTTATGCATAAGACCGAACCAGACCGAGGACCGAAAATGAGAAAAAGGGTGGACCGAGGATCGGAACGAAATAAGTTCGGTCCGGTCCACGGTCTATAATGCTCCGCCCGTATGTGCAGGGACGGACCCATGATGAGTATGCAAATACTCATCATTTCACGATCATTTTGATATGTAAAAATACCAAAAACGGCAAAAAACAATATAGATATCCATGGTGTTGCGTTTTTATGTGTTTCTGTTACGAAGGGATTGAAAACTGAGTAAAAACATACAACTTGGAGCGAAAGCATGCAGTTTTGAATGACTCGGTAGCAAGTGAGCAACTGTGATATTAAAGACGGAATCGAGTTAACCCCGGGATGTATTAGAAGTGTTCTGTGATATTATACTTAACTAAAACCTTATCATAAGCCCTGGCCCAATCCAAACCTTAGCCCAGTCCAACACCACACCTGTTTTAATAAAACCCAACCTCAATATCCTTCACTTTCTCCCAGAATATCACGAACAAGACAAAACCTACACATCCTCCTAACAAATCAAGCATATCCTACATCCCCCAAGCTTCTTGTCTCCCCTTAACATCCACCTGCTCCAGCCACCCAATTGTCTTTCAAAGATCCTATAAGATATTTAATCTCCAGGCTGGCACATCACAACCCCAAAATTGGCGCCAAAATTACAATCGTTGGCTGTGGTCATTCCAAGATAATTCAATGGATGGGATTTGTTCTAAGCAAACACAAGAGAAGAACCCCTGTAGCTTTTAGTATAAATAAGAGTGCTTGTAAGCCTTTGATGGTAGGTAGCTAATATAATTTTTATCTGTCTTTTTTAATGCTTTTATGTAACTGTAATGTTGTAATCTACTTAGAAGTTCAATATAAATTTCCATGTCTTTCTTTACTTCATGTCTATAATTTATGTCTTTTAATTAGTTTTTTTTAAGAATGCTTTAATTCTCAGTTTAAGATCGTAACCTGGTCTTTTAGGTTTTACATAAGTCTTCGGTCCTTAATTCCAAGTCTTGTTTTCAATTTTCAGTCTTAATATAAATTTGAAGTTTTTAGTAAAAAGAACTTGTTAATAATCTGTTGTTGTTTGAAAGTTCTTTCGTAAGTTCTCATATACTCTAAGAAGTGAAGAAGAAAAGAAGAAGTCTGTTGAATAGTGAATTATGGATGAAAATGGTTTAGAGCTTCTTGGGAAGCATTAGGAGGGACAGAACTTGATATTGCCGCGGTTCAGTTCAGGAGTTAAGGTTCCACCTTCTCGCTTTCTAATCTCCAAATTTTAGAATAATTTTAGTAAAATCTGTTATGAGTTGTCGAAGAGTTTATCCGTAATTTGTATCTGTTCTCTGGTGTTAATTTAAGCTTAGTATAAATTAGATAAAAAAGACAGTAGTTTTAAACCACCTTTTGCTTCTTAAACAATTTACTTCTGACCCGTTTTCTACAGCCTATAATTTGTTCATCTTTTGAGTTTATTGTGGGGTACTTAGCATTTTGAAAAGTCTGATATGCTATCTTTTTTAATCTATGTTTCATTTGGTATTAATTTCTTGATTGCTTGCTCATTTTCTGCTCTTTAGTTGCTCTCCTAGAACTGGTGTTCATTAAGCTAATATTAGTGTATATCTTGATCCGTATTAGTTTGTGTGATTCTAGTTTTAGCTTTACTTTAGCTTGTTGACTTCTGTTTTTAGCTTGATAGTGGTTTCCTAAGTCTGCATATCATTTCACTTTTAGCATAAAACTCCAGTTCAGTTACCTTTAAGTTACAGCAATACTTAGTTCATTAATATCACTTTTGGCATAAGCTCATAACTTGTTCATTATAACAGCTTTTATTGTGATTCTTGGGTTTTTATTATGATTCTTGTTATTTTGAATAACCTTAGTACTAAGTTGTTAGATTTATTCTTGGTTTGGTCTAGATGTCTCTTCGGATGTGCTTATTTGTCTCCTCTAGTTCCCCTTAACCTGATTGTTTTTGCTGTAGCTCAGTAGGAGCCGAGCCCCCTTATGTGCGTTTCTATTTTGATCCTCAACTTGTTGTTGTAAATCATAAGCTTGTTATTAGCTGCTTGGGATCGGTACTGAGCAATTGTCGCCTTTATCTTGGCTCATGAACTCATGTTTGTTAGCTTATAGTTCCTGGAATTTAATTAGTGATAGAGTATATTAAATTATAATAATTAAAATTTAAATCTTATAATTAATTTTTCTTTTTCTTAAAAATCTTCTTTTGTCATTTAGTACGTAGGAAATTATTTTTATGCCCATAGATCTAGTCGTGTTTAGTATTCACTTTTTTCTTTCGCGCGCTTATACTGTTTCTAATTAAATCACTTGTTTTTAGTTTCTTATACGTTTTATAATTGGTTGCTTTACGTTTCTGATTCACAATACCAAACAAAATCTAAATCTCATCCTTACAAGCATTTTAATCACGAACCTTACACGATATCCTCGATTCACACCTCGTTGGGACACGACCCGGGTAATCACTTGCCCGGTATATATATATATATATATATATATATATATATATATATATATATATATATATATATATATATATATATAGGGGATAGTTTAGCTACAATTTTTGTAGCCAATTGGCTACAATCCTTCACAAAAATACACTAGCAATTAATCAGGGACCCACAGAAAAGAATCAGGACCCACCAAAAGAATCAGGGACCCACATTTTTTAGTGCAAAATTGTAGCTAATTAGCTACAATAAATTGTAGCTAATATATTCCCATATATATATATATATATATATATATATATATATATATATATATATATATATATATATATATAGTATTCAAGGGTTCTGCACATCGGCCTTTTCACAAAGGTTGACTAGTCAATTCCACGCATACTTTGTATGTATTTATTTGATACCTGTTCTATAGCTCTATCAAATTAGCGCCGCTGCCGGGGAGGTTGTGTTGCGACAATATCATTAAGGTTTTAACGATTAGTGACTTGTAGATCCTTCGTCTAGAAGTTTTCGCTTTCATAAAACATAAAACACAAAAATATTTTCCTTTTTCTTTGTATATATATATATATATATATATATATATATATATATATATATATATATATATATATATATATATATATATATATATATATATATATATATATATATATAAAAGATAAAAACCCAAAACCATTTTCCGTTTTCTTATTAATAAATACATAAAATACACCGTCGAGAACCAAGGCAGAATACTACCTAACTGGGGGTATGAACATTAATAAGTTCCCAAACAAAAGATTAAAAGTTGTCGTTGTATCCTTGTGAGTAATGTACCTTTTCTAAAGAAGCCATTCATCTGTGATTATTGGTTTAAGTTCATTGTCGTTTTGCCTTGATTTTGTTTTGATTGAGTTGTTCTCGTTCATCTACGTCAAAGCCGTTTACTTGAAAACGTCAACATTCCTCGAAGACGTAGTAGAAGACTATCCGAAATAGTCGAACCCGAGATTCGTACTATTCCCAGTCCTCCTGTCACCATGGCGGAAGACCGCCCTATGTGTGAGCTTCTCCAAGCACCCATCGAGGGTTACGGAGATGCAATTGTTGTTCCAGCCATCGTGGCTGATAATTTTGAGCTCAAGACCGGGTTACTTAATCTTGTAACCTCAAGTCAATTCTATGGTTTTGAGAGGGACGATCCTCATGCCTACATTCGATGGTTTAACAAAATCACATCAACCATCAAATACAAGAATGTCCTTTCGGAAGCAATCAAGCTTCTTCTCTTCCCATTCTCCCTCGAGGGACAAGCCCAGATTTGGCATGAAAAACAACCCCTCACTTAATTGAGACATGGGAAGATTTGGTAAAAAAGTTTGTGAATGAATTCTTCCCACCTTCTAAGACCACGAATCTTAAAAACGAAATCACCAAATTCACTAAAAAATATGATAAATCATTTGGTGAAGCGTGGGATCGTTTCAAATAATTACTTCGCAAATGTCCCCATCATGGTTTCTCCGAGTTGATGCAACTCGATACCTTCTACAATGGTGTGAGCCAAGCTGATCAAGATTCTCTCAATGCCTCCGCGGGAGGTAATTTTCTGAGTAAAACCACGAAAGAAGCTTTAACTATCATCGAAAACAAGTCCAAGGTCCGCTCTACACGAAGCAAACCGGTTGTTCCCCAAATGAGTACTAGTCCTTCTACTTCATCATCTATGACTCAGTCTAGCACCGATGCTAAGATTGACAAGCTCACTAAAGCTATTCAAGCTTTAGTTCTATCCCAACAAAAGAAAGTCTCTTTTCCACAAACCTCTCCACATGTTGAGGTTAAGAAAGTGGAAGTCTGTGTTACTTGTGGTGGGCCGCATGCCTACTACAATTGCACAGCTACTGATGGTTTTATGTATGAAGCTCATGCTATAGCCGGGTCTTCCAATCAAGGGGGAAACCAATACCGCCCCCCGATGGACCCGAACTATCGTCCTAATCACTACCCTGGACCACCTGGTTTTAATCAAAACCAAAATGTCCAAAACCGTAACCAAAACCAAAATAGAATGAACCAAGGTTTTCAAAACTAGGGGAATTTCAATCAAGGTCAAGGTTTTCAAAATCAAAGTCAAGGGTTTCAAAACCAAGGTTTCTAATATCAAGGAAACTTTAACCGGAACCAAGGTCAGGGTAATTTTAACCAAGGGTATTTTCATGGAAACAACAACCAAAATCAAGGAAATTTCCAAAACCAAAATGGAAATTTCCAAAACCAAGGTCCCAACAAAAACAACCGTGCTCAAAACGTTCCTAATAATCAACCTCAGGCCATTGTTCCAACTGGGCCTTCATCTGACGAGTTGTTAAAGCAATTCATGAAATCCCAAGAAGAGATGAACAAGTTGTTGGTCAGCCAGATTTCTGAGATCAAGAAGTCTTTAAATGATCGACCCTCGGGCTCAGGAACACTTCCGAGCAACACGATCGTTAACCCGAGGGGCGATGCTAAGGCGATCACAACTAGAAGTGGTGCTTCATATAATGAACCCGCAATTCCTACTACCTCTTCTTCCTCTCCTCCAAAGGTAGTGGAACATGAACCTGAGGTGACAAAGGACAAGGTGCAATCTCCTAGCTCACGAAGTACCGCACAAGTCCATCCTCAGGTTGTCCCAGAAACCATGTCAAAACATGGAGTTGTCTTTGAACCACCTGAAACTCCAGTCGAGAACCCTAAGTCCAAAACTTCTATTCCTTACCCATCACGCTTAAATGAACAAAAGCTCCGCGAAAAAGCCAGTCACCAAATGGATAAATTCTTTCAAATCTTTCAAGAATTGCATTTTGACATAAGCTTCGCGGATACTATCATCTTGATGCCCAAATTCGCATCAACAATCAAGAATCTGTTAAGTAATAAAGAAAAGCTCATTGAGATGGCTAGAAGTCCGTTGAACGAAAATTGCTCAGCGGTTCTTTTGAAAAAGCTTCCCGAGAAGCTTGGAGACCCCGAAAAATTCCTCATTCCATGTGTTTTTCCGGGTATGGTTGAATGCTTCGCCTTGGCTGATCTTGGTGCAAGCATTAACCTGATTTCATACTCAGTGTGGAAGAAACTTTCTCTTCCCGAACTTACTCCTACATGTATGACTCTCGAGCTTGTCGATCGTTCAATATCTCGTCCTCTTGGCATTGCTGAGGACGTGTTCGTTAAAGTTGGAAAATTCCATTTTCCGGCCGATTTTGTGATTGTTGACTTTGATGCTGATTCAAGGGCCCCTCTAATTCTTGGAAGGGGATTCCTTAGAACTGGGCATGCTCTCATTGATGTATTTGAGCAAGAGATCACATTGCGTGTTGGAACTGAAGCAGTCACCTTCAACCTCGATCAAACTTCGAGGTACTCCTCCAATTATGACTCTGGATCGGTTAACCGAATAGATGTCATCGATGTTACTGCTGAGGAGTACGCTCAAGAGGTTTTAGGTTTCATTGATGATTCTACGAGTGGAAACCCCACTCCATCTTCTCATCCCATCATTACCAATTCTTCACCTTCCCTCACTCCGTTTGAGGGAAGTGACTTCGTCTTAGAAGAAATTGAGGCCTTTCTCAAGAGTGATTCGATTCCCGATGGAATCGATAAACAAGAGATTGACCCCGAGAAGGATATTCTTCTCCTTGAGAAATTATTAAACGAGGATCCCTCTCCTCTTCTTGTTCTACCACAAACACTTCATAATGAGGAAATAAAATATGTTGAGAAAACTAATGATTTTCTTGAGGTCGAGCTTAAGGACTTACCGCCTCATCTCGAATATGCATTTTTGGAGGGTGATGATAAATTACCCGTCATAATTGCTAAAGATTTGAGTGATGAGGAAAAAGCTGCTCTAATAAAGGTTTTAAAGTCTCGTAAACAAGCAATTGCTTGGAAACTCTCCGATATCAAGGGCATTGACCCAGAATATTGTACACATAAAATTTTGATGGAGGATGACTTTAAACCAGTAGTACAACAACAAAGAAGGGTAAATCGAAAAATTCACGAGGTCATTAAACAAGAGGTTCTCAAACTTCTTGATGCCGGCTTGATTTACCCTATCTCGGATAGTCCTTGGGTTAGTCCCATCCATTGCGTCCCAAAAAAGGGAGGCATCACAGTTGTTCAAAATGATGAAAACGAGTTAATTCCTACTCGACTGGTAACGGGTTGGCGTGTATGCATTGACTATCGTAAGTTAAATGACGCTACCCGCAAAGAACACTTTCCTCTACCCTTTATGGACCAGATGCTCGAGAGATTAGCGGGGAACGAGTGCTATTGTTTCCTCGATGGTTTCTCGGGTTACTTTCAGATTCCCATTGATCCGCAGTGTCACACCCCGCCACGGCGGAAACGCGCGGGTGTAACTTCATGGATATCATCACAACACATGGTGTCTATATAGAGAATAACTACATGCAATAAAAAATGGCAAAGTATAGACACAAAGTGTCCTAACGATACCCGAAAGGAAACAACATGATAAACTCCAAACGCATAGATAAACCACTTCCAATGCAACTAAGGTCTCGTCTAATCACTTCCTTCTATCATAATCTTAGAATGCTCACCTGAAAATGATGCTTAAAATGTCAACATAACGTTGGTGAGATTCATAGGTTTAAGACTTGTGGAAAACTAGAAGGGGGGGTTGAATAGTTTTACGTCCTTTTAAATTTATAAACACAAGTTTGTTTTAAAAACTTCGATTCTAGTTTATGTGAATTCAATACTTGCACTATATGAACAATTGTATGGTAACTAACTAACAAAGCTAATATAGTAAAGGTAAATAAATAAGTAATGAGAAGAGTTAGAAAGATCAAACCACAACACAAGGATTTATAGTGGTTCGGCTACAATGACACCTTCCTTGTTCCTACTCCACTCCCCGAGTCACCTACTCGAGAGTTTTCTTCACTATGTCAACAAACTCCCTTTTGGCGGAGAAAACCTTACACACCAATTTACACACCACACAACTTCACAACTTGATCACGCCTTCTACACAACTTCTTCACACCAATATACTACACACCAATCTTCTTCACAACTATCTTCTACACACCAATCTTCTACTTCACACCTATCTTCACAACTATCCTACTTCACTACTTATCAACTTCTATTATCTACACAACTAATCACAATCACAACACAATATTCACAAATGAATATATATATATATACACTATGCACAACTATTCTTCAACACTTCTTGAGCTTGGTTGTAGAGAGAGTGTTCTTCTTTTGCACTTTGGATGAGAATGGATGATTAGGGATTGAATCACTTAAAACAAGGATTAATATACTAATGATCAAAGGGTTTTTAGAGGATGTTTTAGAGAGTTATAGATCTGAAAATTTCATGCAAAAGGTAGGGCAAAATTCCAGAATTAAGGTGGTATTTATAAGAGAAGAATTCTGACAGTTTCTGACAGAGGAGCGTGGCCGGCCCCCTTAAATCAAGGCCGGCCCCCTTAAAATTAAGGGGACCGCCCCTTATAATTAAGGGGGCCGCCCAGCTGTAACGGCCAGAACACTTGTCTTTTAGTGGGGAAAGTTTATTTGGTGAAAAACTAACTGATTTTGGTTAAATATTTGAAATCATATATTTAGTATGATTAAAACATTTTTCTTTATTACCAAAAGTGTTTTTCAAAAAATATATAATATGTTTATATATCTAAATAAACTTTGTATTAGTTAATTAAATATCCCTTTGATCATTAGATGTATTAAACACATGTTTATCCATACCTTAAGTGATTAAGTTGGATATAGTGATATAAACTAGCTTAATACTTGTTTACGTAGTAATCTTACGTTTGACGAGTTTACATTTTGTGATCTTCAAAATATAGAGATATCGAAAAATATAAATAACGTTTTCATACATTATTTATGTCAACAATCTCCCCCTTTTTGATGATTACAAAATTTAAACTCATTAATCGAAAATTAGTATATATTCAAGTATTATTGTGAGTTTATATCACTTCTCCCCCTTTTTGTTAGCATCAAAAAGGTTATCCCATGTTAATGTAAGCTCCCCCTCGAAGTATACTCCCCCTCGTTTTGAGGCCAAAAGGAATCGAGAAATGGATATCTTGCAAAAATATTTAGCGGCAAGCAACATATATATGTACATAGCATGCAAGAGTAAGGACTAAGCATAAGCATAACATTAATAATATGAAAAAGATACATCAAGCATTACGACCATAACAAGTAATGCAACTAACAAAAGCCTTAAAGGCTTAGAATCATCATTAAAATAAAAGACCAAGTCTCAAACATGAGAGTCCTTCTCTAGAGCTTGCCATCCAAAAAGTTTTAACACAAATTTATTTGTAAAACACCAAGCATGTTTAATTGGGAGGAATGGATGGAGAACATGGAGATGGTGATGGTGGAGGTGTGTTTGTTGATGGTGGTGGAGGTGTTGTGTTTGTTGTTGGTGGTGGATGCAACATGTTTTCAATATGAGAAAACATGTATTGGATCTCATCTCTTAATCCGAACATAATTGTTCGGTTGTGAATGCAACAAAGGCAAGTGTCTCCATGAGCTTCAAGTAAGCTCCATGGGACGGGATTATAGGTTGGTGGGTTGATAGGAGATGATGAGAAATGTGCATCAAGAGGTGTTAATGGTGATAATGAGAGAGTGAGTGCAAGAGATGTGTTCTCATTGGTAGGTTGTGAAGGTTGATCAATTGTTGGAGGAGATAAGTGGGTGTTGATGTAATCATTTATGGATGAAGTGGATGGTATGGAGGAAGTGGAGTTTCCATTTGTTGAAGGTGTTTTGGAGGGTGCATTTGGTGCACTAGGAGATGAACATTGAGGTGGTGGAGATGGAGCGGTGTTGTCTTCATTTGTAAGATCAATGAAGAGTTGTTTGGGTGGAATGATGACAAGTTTTTGTTTCTTGGCATTGTTTGAATAGGTGGTTCTTGGTGATGACATGATGATGTTTGATGAATGTTTGGGGATGATGAAATGTGAATTAAACATGCATGGAGATTATATAGTGGGAAAGCATGTTTAGAAGTGGAATTAATTTGAAATTGTAATGTTATATTCCAAAATCAGTTTAGTTTTTAAAGGAAATGGTAGCTGGGACTAGCAAAAGGGATCACAAGATGCAAAAGAAAACAGTGTAAAAACTGTTCCAGATGGCCGGTCCCCTTAAATGGAGGTCGGTCCCCTTAATGTTAAGGGGGCCGCCCTTTATGATTTAAGGGGGCCGCCCATCTGACGACCCAGAAACCAAAATTTTCAAAAATTTTCTGGAAAAATGTTATGTTCTGTTTTGTATTTGCAGCAAGCTCTATTTGGACATTTCACATTTATTTTTGGTCTATTATGAAGCACACATGTCATATATTTATATAAACTAATCATGCAAGTATTTATATAAGTTAAGAGTTAAAGCATGCATTCATAAGCATATATTAAACATAAGTTAACATACTAAACAAACATCCAAATAACAAGTACTTCCGAATATACTTCGGACAAATAGCACACAAGACATAAAAATAAGTATTGTTCAACAAATATAATACAAGCACATCATCACTTTTTCTTCCCGAATATGCCCTTCAAAGTCTTTCCGATAGATTTGAAGCCACCTCTAACTTCTTCGTGCAAGCTCTTTTGTCTTCTAAGCATCTCGGTAGTTCGTTTATGAAGCACTTCTTCGTTTTGATTACTAGGAGATGGGGTAGAATACTCAGGATAATCAAGATCCTCTAAATCGTCAACGAACTCAGAAAACGAAGGGGTACTAGCATCATGGATGTTTTCCTCCTCATCGTCATCGTCTTGCCTTGAAGATGATCCATGAAAGCTATGACGACGAGATTTATCCTTGTCACTTCGAGTTCGTCGAGTTTATTTTAGAGCGAGAGGACGTAGAGTGGGGTAGATGGACTCATAGATACTATTGACAAGATCGGGGTAGTACTCGATAACATGACGATAGAGACGAGTGAGAAACATTCCATATGGAAGGTTGGCTTTGGGAGTCTTTCTAGCACACTCAATCCGTTTGATAAAGAAGTAGGCCAAATTGTACGGCTTTTCAACAGCTATACAATACAACATGTGAGCAAGGCACGCCGGGAGATGGTCCCGGTGACCTCCGGTACCAAACGCATTCTCACGAATGAGTTCTTCCCAACGCTTCATGTGGAGGCTTAATTCCTTGAGGAGAAGTTGGTATGGAGAGATTTGAACATTTTTGGATTTTATTTTTCGGCTAGTGGTGGAACGTTCCACACCAAGGATTTGACGAATTTCGTCGGGATGAGGAATATCGTCGAAATAAGGACCGAAGGTTGGTCGATAGCGATTGAGAGATTTGAGGCCCCACTCATTTGTGAAAACTGCTTGACCTCTAAAAGGAATTTGGAGGATGTGACCAAATTGTTCGAGAGTTAGGGTGATAAATTCATTTTGAATCATGAAGGAGATGGTGATGAAACCAAGATCATTGGCTTGGACGGTGACTTGGCTATAGAAATCCATTATGAAGCGAGGAATGATAGGTTCGTTTATTTCATAAAGACAATTGAAGTTGATGCTTGTAAAAACGCGATTTATGTAGTCGGATTGAGCGAAAGCAAGATCTACAACACATCCCTCATGAACATTTCTATCTTCAATTTGACGATAGATAAGTCCAATGGAAGGAGATGTGGTAGGGAGTTGGGAGACTTTAGGAATGTAGTTTTTAGTGTGAGAAAGATCTTCGGTAGTTGCTTTTGGCATTTTCACCTAAACACATCAACAATACAAAAAGACCAAAATAAATATAATGAAAGATAAAAGTATATGTATATTGTTAAGGCTTATGTTGGAACGTAAACATACTTCGTTACTAATCCTAAGAAGTAGATTACCATGTTCCTTAATATTGTTTTTAACTCGTTCTAGATATACTTTACGATGTTTAATAAGTAGTTATGGACAAATCCAAACGCCCCTTTAAACATCTTAATATATCATGAAATTTACTAGATTTACATTAGATTGTAAAACTAGCTATTTCTTGCGAGTTTCTTATGCATGTGATTTGTTTTTGAAAAAAGATGGTTTGTATTTTTACTTAAAAATGTCATTTTTAGTAATAAACCAAACGCTTCCTTTACTATTGACTTATACCCCTAGTATGTCAATATATATATGAATTATATATCTTGACGAGTTCGATTAGCAATTTTAAGGTTTGTAATTATAACAAAGTTTTATAAAAATTATAATGGCTATGTTTCGATATTATTTGGACATAATCCAAACACCCCTATATTGTGAACCAAAATAATTTTTATTAGTCGAAAAATGTAATTTCAAGTTTTACAAGTTACACAAGTATAATGTGATTAGTTTTAACACGTTTTCAAATTATTATTCAACAATAAGTTTGCTAAAATTTTTGAAAAGGAGTGTATGAAATTTTTCAAAAATTTTCGATATGATAGTATATAATAACTAGTTTCTAGTGTTGATCAATCATCCTAATCCTAGGGGAAGCATTTGGTTATGAAGTTTTAAGGCTTAATTCGAAAGAAATTATGAAATTTGACGAATTCTATAAAGCATGCATAATCATGAGTATGATCAAATAAGATGAAATTAGATGAAATGTGTTATGAAAAACTTACAATATGTAATGGTGATAGTGTTAGATGAATTTGCCATTTGCGAATTAACCCGAATTATGTGGTTTGGAAGTGATTTGAGAGGTTTTTGGGTTTTGGTTTTCATCACAGCAGAAGCAGGGGAAGGAGTGTATGAGAAAGTGGAGTGTTTGGCAAAAGGAAAAAGGAGAAAAACGGGCTTGAACTATCAGATGGCCGGCCCCCTTAAACATTAAGGGGGCCGCCCTACATTTGGCTGCCGGTCCCCTTAAACATTAAGGGGGCCGCCCTCCAAAATTCGATTTTTGTGGTTTTTGGTTTCTGGAAAGAGCAAAAAATTATTCATATGTATGTATTAGATTTACATTTAATCAAAAATACGTTGGAGGGTATTCGCATGAAAGGAATTACTTGACACTTTTAATTGACAATTTGCCAATTAAATTTTCTTGATCATTTCGGATGAAATTTATCAAGTTGTCAAGTACACGAGAACGTTGTGGAAGGTTCATAAGTGTATATATATATATATATATATATATATATATATATATATATATATAGGGTGAGGTTCTTTTCAGAACCAAATAAATTGCGAGAACTGCGAGAACTATTTTCAGCCAATCATTTTGCCTAGTCACAAATTTTATTTATTTGAATGACTTTATTTGTCAAAGGGCATTTTGGGAAAGACAACATTTTTAATATATGCAGCAAACCCCAAAATATTCGGTTCACCAATCAACATAACTGCCGAAATTTACCTTTAGTAAATGTATGATTCTTAATTTTTATATTAATATAATTTGCTCAAAATGTTTTCTGCTTTAAAATTGATCACGTAAATACTAGATCATTGCCACTTACTATATTTTTATTATTTTGTTTGTTACTGAGTTATTGAATACGTAAATAAAGACGGACTCATGGCCATGTGTTGACAAAATACATGTGCACCAAAAATTCCAAGATGGATGAACTTGAATTTTTCATAAATACATAAAGAAAGAAATGAAATTTACACTTGTGCACGAAACAAAACGATTAATTGTACACATATACTACTAATTTGCATTTGTGCATGAAACGGGATAAATTGTTTGTACGTTGTGCACTTTTTCTTTATATTAATCATGGTCCTCATCTTTATCAAGCATATCATTAATCTGCACTTGTGTCTTCAAATATTTTTCATTGTCAACTTCTTTTTAGAAAGCATCTACTTCTTGTTGACACATGTCCACAATCATGATCCTCCTCATTCTTATCAACCTGAAACTACCAAAAAAAAAAAAAAAAAAAATCATAAAAAAAAAAATCTTAAATAACTAGCAAACACATATGCACAATTGAGAACATAAATGCATAACTCTTATCTTGATTTTTAGATTCTTAAAACACATATGCACACTTATTTCATTAACTTTTTACCAGCCATTAAACACATATGCAAACCCTTTTCATTGATTTTTACCAGCCATAAAACACACATGCACACCCCCTTTCGTTAACTTTTTACCATCCATAAAACACATATGCACATGCACTCTAATCTTAAAACACACATGCACATACTTCAATTATTTTATAATGAAACGCAATAAATATTAATGTGAAGTGTCGAATACAAAACTGTATACAAAATTGTTACTCAAACTCGTGAACAAAAATATTAGCGTGAAGTGTAGAAGAAACCATACAAAGCCATATGGTCCATATTTATTGACAACACAACCAGCTGGTTGTTCAACAAAAAAAACATATGTGTATCCGTGTATATGATCTAGTTCATCAACTCAAATAATGGTACTTTACAAATAAAAACCCATAGCAGATTCAATAGTCAACACCATATCAATTTATAAATATAAACATATAAACCATAGCAGATTCAATACAATGAACAATCTATACATTATTTGCGAACTGAATTCAACAATAAATCCTTGTTATAAATCAAAATCGGTTAAGTTTTGTTAGAAAATAAATTAGTCGAAAAATGTGATTAGTTTGTTGACATCGGATCTAGTAGAAAAAAAATCTTACCTATGATTTGTGGGTGTGTTAGTCATGAAAAACAACACATCGGAGGACACAAAAATCGAGAATAATGGTCAGATCTGGAAGAAGGTCGCAAAACATATTGAACGCCGGGAAGAAGTAGGCGGTCGCAACCAATATGATGGGCTTTACGTTGTGGTGGTTAGGGAGATCGTAACCGATGCTGATGGCGGTCGGGCAGCGGTCTGGTGGTTTTGGTGGGTATTTTGATCGAGAATAAGAGAGGGTTGTGTGGTGGTTGTTGGAGTTAACACAATGGAACAAGTTATGGTGAGGGTGACGTCTAAATGAGATGGGTTGTTTTCAAATAATAATATCCCATTAGGATCAGTTATTGGAAGCTTGAAAGCAAAATTACATTACTACCCCTCCACCACTTTATTAAAAGTTATATTTAAAAAGTAAATGATAATTAATTATTTAAAATCTGATTGGTCCTTGATGGTTCTCGCAGTTCTCGCAATTTATTTGGTTCTGAAAAGAACCTCACATTATATATATATATATATATATATATATATATATATATATATATATATATATATATATATATGTGTGTGTGTGTGTAGTATGGGCTTATAAGTCGAGAATAAAGGAAGGAGACGAATGCAACGGAAGCCGGGAGTTTGTTTCATCCATAGATTTTTCGACTCATCTCTCTTCATCAGCATGAGTGTTGTTTGAACATTAAAGTTCAATAAGGCAAATGGGGAAAAGAAAAGGTTCGTAAACGAACAATTTCTAGTTCTAGAAAATCAGCAAATGAGTTTTCTAGGTTATAAGATCCTAGATATAGCTACGTGTATATATATATATATATATATATATATATATATATATATATATATATATATATATATATAGTATAAGTAAATAAGTATATATATGTATAGAAGTAAAAACTAGAGAGAATAATGAACCAATCAAAATCACATAAAAGCTAGATACTAAACTAAGCATGCATTTGTTTACAAGGAAATAAAAGGAAATGTGTACCTTTCGTCTTTAATGCGTTAAGCTTCAAAGTCTTCAAAGGAAAGTCCGAATACGAGGTGACATCAAAGATTTCCATGTATGAATGGCGAAAGTTTTCACGTTGGTCCCCATGGTCTCATTTGACCAAAGTTGTTTGTCCCGAACATATTTTGTATTTGGCTTGGGTGCATATATGGTGGAAACATTCCCCATGGATTGAAGTTCCACATTTTTTGATTATTGTTAAAGTTTTGTCTACTTTGGTTTACTCTTGGTTGAGGTGTTTTAGGTCTAGGATAAGAATTATTCGGTTTCCTAGGTGGTGGTGTTTTAGATCTTGTTTTAGTTTTGGACGATCCTACTTCGGTTTTTAAAGATGGTTTATAAAACGGTTTTATTTCTTCATTACTAGCTAGATGTATTTTCTTATCATTTATGAGTATATACTCAGGATTAGATTTTGAAGGTTTTAGTTCCTTAAGTTCTCTTTCAAATTTAACATTTTTAACTTCACTTGTTGAGGCTTCGGTTGAGTTGAAACCTAGACCGGTTTTATCTCTGGATATTCTTTGAAAACTTATAATTTTACTAAGTGAGTTACTACTATTTTCAAATTTATCAAGTTTACAAATTTCTTCGTTAAATTTGTTGTTTTCACTTCTAAGTGCTTGACATGATTTACATTCTTCAAAAGTTTCTTTACCTTTCTCAAGTTGATGTATTTTAATTTTTAGTTCAAGTACTTCATTTTCTAATTGGTTATTTATGTATTTTAGTGATTTGTTTTTAGCCATAACTTGTTGTCCTAGTTTGCATAATCTATTGTATTCACTATCTAAGTCTTTTTCATCTAATGATAAATTTTCATCACTAAAATATTCGGTTTCGGAACGTACCTCACTTGATGTTTTAGCCATAAGACACTTTTCTTCCTTTGTTGTTTCTTTCTCATCTTCATCACTATCACTCCAGGCGCCTCCAACAAACGCTCTTTGATTTTGATCTCTTGTCATCATTGGACATTTTCCAATAAGGTGATTCGGGTCACCACACTTGAAACATTTTCTCTCATTCTTGCTATACTTGTCATCATTATTCTTTTGAGATGTTCTTCTTTCATCGTGTGGTTGTCTAACGAATCTTCCTCGCCTTTTGAAGAATTTCTTGAAATCTCTTACGGCCATGGCATATTCTTCGTCTTCGCTTTCAGAAGATGAGCTATCTTCGTTGTTGGATTCCTTTCTAGCTTTCAAGGCGATTGACTTGCTTTGCTCTCGTTTCCCTTTAACCATTTCAGAGTCCTTCTTTATTATAGCTTCGTAGACTTTTAAATTACCAATTAATTCATCAAGTTGTAGTGTTGACAAATTCTTCGATTTTTCAATAGCCGTCACTTTAGCTCGCCATTTTGGGTGAAGAGCTCTATGAAACTTCCTAACAAAATTCTTACTAGAGAAATTCTCATCAAGTGCTTTTAAACTTGTGATTATGGTGTTAAATCTAGCAAAAGCATTATCAATTGATTCCTCTTCCGGAATCCTGAATTGCTCATATTGTTGAACAAGTAGATCTATTTTGTTATCTTTGACTTGATTATTACCTTGGTGGGTTATTAACAAAGAGTTCCAAATTTCTTTTGCGGTTTCACACATAAAGATCTTTTCGTACTCTTTACGTGGTAGCGCATTGTAAATAACCATTTTTGCTTCATTATTTTTAGCAAGTTTTCTTTTTAAATCATCATTTTGTTTTTCAAAAGGTACGATTTCATCTTTCTTAGTTTCAGGGTTATTTTGAATAGTTAAAAAATCACCATTGGTAATAATATGCCAAAAATCTAGATCTTTTGATTTCACATAAGTTTCGAATCGATTTTTCCAATATAAAAATCCATCACTTTCAAATAGTGGTGGTCTTTGCATAGATTGCCCTTCTAAATATTTTTCAGATTCCATAGATTGTTACAAGTTTTAAAATACAATATATTTTAAAGATCTTGCTAGACGTGGCTCCTGATGCCAATTGTGGAAAACTAGAAGGGGGGTTGAATAGTTTTACGTCCTTTTAAATTTATAAACACAAGTTTGTTTTAAAAACTTCGATTCTAGTTTATGTGAATTCAATACTTGCACTATATGAACAATTGTATGGTAACTAACTAACAAAGCTAATATAGTAAAGGTAAATAAATAAGTAATGAGAAGAGTTAGAAAGATCAAACCACAACACAATGATTTATAGTGGTTCGGCTACAAGGACACCTTCCTTGTTCCTACTCTACTCCCCGAGTCACCTACTCGAGAGTTTTCTTCACTATGTCAACAAACTCCCTTTTGGCGGAGAAAACCTTACACACCAATTTACACACCACACAACTTCACAACTTGATCACGCCTTCTACACAACTTCTTCACACCAATATACTACACACCAATCTTCTTCACAACTATCTTCTACACACCAATCTTCTACTTCACACCTATCTTCACAACTATCCTACTTCACTACTTATCAACTTCTATTATCTACACAACTAATCACAATCACAACACAATATTCACAAATGAATATATATATATATATATACACTATGCACAACTATTCTTCAACACTTCTTGAGCTTGGTTGTAGAGAGAGTGTTCTTCTTTTACACTTTGGATGAGAATGGATGATTAGGGATTGAATCACTTGAAACAAGGATTAATATACTAATGATCAAAGGGTTTTAGAGGATGTTTTAGAGAGTTATAGATCTGAAAATTTCGTGCAAAAGGTAGGGCAAAATTCCAGAATTAAGGTGGAATTTATAAGAGAAGAATTCTGACAGTTTCTGACAAAGGAGCGTGGCCGGCCCCCTTAAATCAAGGCCGGCCCCCTTAAAATTAAGGGGACCGCCCCTTATAATTAAGGGGGCCGCCCAGCTCTAACGGCCAGAACACTTGTCTTTTAGTGGGGAAAGTTTATTTGGTGAAAAACTAACTGATTTTGGTTAAATATTTGAAATCATATATTTAGTATGATTAAAACATTTTTCTTTATTACCAAAAGTGTTTTTCAAAAAATATATAATATGTTTATATATCTAAATAAACTTTGTATTAGTTAATTAAATATCCCTTTGATCATTAGATGTATTAAACACATGTTTATCCATACCTTAAGTGATTAAGTTGGATATAGTGATATAAACTAGCTTAATACTTGTTTACGTAGTAATCTTACGTTTGACGAGTTTACATTTTGTGATCGTCAAAATATAGAGATATCGAAAAATATAAATAACGTTTTCATACATTATTTATGTCAACAAGACTCATACACGCTAGGCAACCAAAATCACTGTGATTATAAAATATAGCTGGACAAATAATTACAGTTATCATATAAGCTACATGTATTCGCAAGGCAACAACACACATAAGGCAACCATCGGGCGAAACGTGCCCACCGATCCAAATTCACAACATTCTGGGCCGGAACGTGACCCCCGCTCCAAATAATTGGTAAATTAATACCCTCCGATCCGACCACACAGAATAAAAGTGAGTAGGATTACTACTCTCCAATTAGGTCGTATGCACGAGCAACAGGGTAAGCACCATCCTAATTGGACCACACAGACTAGTAACGAGAAGGAGTATTACTCTCCAATTGTATACTCCCCCATAATTGGACCACACAGCATTATCATCACATTATCCAATCCACATAATCTGCTACGAGTAGGAGTATTACTCTCCAATTGGATACTCCCCCCAATTGGACCACACAATAACATTACATAACATATCATTCACATATAGCATACATACAATAATATTATAAGTCCAAGCTCTTTGTCACACACACATAATCACAGTAATTCAAACCATTTAAGACAAGCATCATTCCCATCCCAAGTTTAAAACAAAGTAAAAATATGGGACTATGAACTC
The DNA here is from genome assembly GCA_030686995.1 of Artemisia argyi. Taxonomy (NCBI): domain Eukaryota; kingdom Viridiplantae; phylum Streptophyta; class Magnoliopsida; order Asterales; family Asteraceae; genus Artemisia; species Artemisia argyi. The sequence goes on along the minus strand of CM060685.1, from coordinate 176,582,150 downwards.
ACCTTAAACTCCGCAGCTTCCACAAAAACAATCCACAATCTATAGCACACAAAAATAATCCATATTACACAAGGTCAAGCTAAAAGCTACAACCCATGTAATACACATATGATGGATGTCTAAGACTCATATGACCCACCATGGATCTCCTAGACACCATACTAACCACCACCATAACCTAACACTCACTAAATCCCTTGCACTTATAAAACCAGAAAACGCAGAATTTTTGGGTACATCCGCCCACATGAAATCATGACAAATAAAGCTCAACAACTCACACCAAAAATTTACCATGATCTCTCATAAGCATACAAGCTAATCCCAGAAGGCCATGGACCAATAACACACACAAGTACTCAAAAGAAAATCAAACTTGTCAACTCTGAAATTTGGATCTGAACGCACACAAATTGTTTTTAATTAACATAAAATACTTCCACAAGTTTTTATCGCGAATCCTTTTCATGGTAATCTAATATAACCTAATACTTAACTATTCCAGAAGGCCTAGTCAAAATACCACTTTTACAGCCACAAAACACCCTCAAACTTTTACCCAAAATCTATCCCGGTTTGACAGCTTTCACACCTTAACAAAGAAAAATCAAAAGACTAACTTCCCGACCTTGAAATCAATCGTGGCTGGACTTTTTGGAAAGCTGTTTCATTAAAATTCAATTTAGACCAAAAATTCGTGACTTAACTCCTCACCATCTGTTAATTACACTCACATCTTTACAGCACTACGTTTCTGTCCAAACCCTAACTCAAAAACTAACATGTTTTACGCTCAATCCTCTTAACCAAACATCATACTATTACTAATTATTGATCCCAACATGTTTAATAACATTAATTTACAGACGTTAACACAAACCTTAATCAATCATTACTTGTATTACATGAATCTAATCAATAATTAAACAATTAAGGGTTTACTAGGCATACCTTAGGCTTGTTTTCTTCACATAATTGAAACCCTAACTTTTCTCCTTCTCCTCCTCTCCCCATTGTCGACTTTTACAGAGAAAAAGAGGTTTTGGATCGTTTGGTTTGGCTTATATGGGTAGGGGTTCGGCTTGTTTGGGTTAGATTAGGATTCCTTGGCCCTACGAGTCATATTTGGACTCAAATTGGGTTTCTTTTTCCATTGTTTTTCTTTATAGCCGCTATATATATATATATATATATATATATATATATATATATATATATATATATATATATATATATATATATATATATATATATATATATATATATATATCTTTTTACATTTTTTTATTAAATTAATTTATTATACTCAAAACCTCATACTTTTCATATTTTATGTATTCCCATAACAAATCCTAGCGTCTTTCGCGATAAACCTTAATTTTTACGACAACCGGGAAAATTATCATTTTCAAAATAAAGTTTCGAAAAATAGAATTCCACACTCTTTTGAAACATAACTCATAAAAACAAACTCCTCGTAACCCGCTAACGCTCAAACACTTGAACGAAGACTCGTTACGCAAAAACACAAAAACACCAGAACTACACAAGTCATTTCTACACCAGAAAGGTGATCAAAATGAACTTTCTCAAATTCCAAACTCTCCAAATCACAATAAAAACCATTTGCGCAGAGGGATTTAGTGCTAAAACTCACCTATATCACATATATATATATATATATATATATATATATATATATATATATATATATATATATATATATATATATATATATATATATATATATATATATATATATATATATATCACATCAAACATCTAAGACACACCAAACAAACTTCAACCAAGTCAAGACTATCAGTCAAACTGACCTGCCAAAACCACGGTTATTACATCATCCCCCACTTAGGGAAATCACGTCCCGAGATTTCAACTACACGAGTCACCAATCACAACAGCAAAAGAAATTTTATTGATATTTAAGCGGAAAAATACCACACCATAAAATCACAAAGGAAGAATCGCAAAAATGTGAACCGACTAAATACCCGAATTCACACGATAGAAAACATTCCATCACTCCAACGATACAAGCAAATAGATACACTCCGCGATCTGTGGAAAACTAGAAGGGGGGTTGAATAGTTTTACGTCCTTTTAAAATTTATAAAAACAAGTTTGTTTTAAAAACTTCGATTTTAGTTTATGTGATCTCAATACTTGCACTATATGAACAATTATATAGTAACTAACTAACTAAGCTAATTTAGTAAAGGTAAATAAGTAAGTAATGAAAAGAGTTGGAGAGATCAAACCATAACACAAGGATTTATAGTGGTTCGGCTACAAGGTCACCTTCCTTGTTCCTACTCCACTCCCCGAGTCACCTACTTGAGAGTTTTCTTCACTATGTCAACAAACTCCTTTAAGGCGGAGAAAACCATACACACCAATTTACACACCACAACTACGTCACAACTTGATCACAACTTCTACACAACTAATTCACACCTATTTACTTCACACCTATCTTCTTCACACCTTACTTCTTCACACCTTTCTTCTTTACACCTATCTTCTTCTCTTCAATCTACTTCACACCTATCTTCTTCACAACTACACTACTTCACTACTAATCAACTTCTACTTCCTACAAATGATCAAAGGGTTTTAGAGGATGTTTAGAGAGTTTAAGATCTGAATATTTCGTGCAAAAGGTAAGGCAAAATTCCATAATTAAGGTGGTATTTATAGGCAACAAATTCTGACAGAGGAGCTTGGCTGGTCCCCTTAAATCAAGGTCGGCCCCCTTAAAATTAAGGGGACCGCCCCTTATAATTAAGGGGGCCGCCCAGCTGTAACGGCCAGAATTTTTGTTTTTTTAGTGGGGAAAGTTTATTTGGTGAAAAACTAACTAATTTTGGTTAAAAATTTGAAATCATATATTTAGTATGATTAAAACATTTTTCTTTACTACCAAAAGTGTTTTTCAAAAATATATAATATGTTTATATAATTAAATAAACTTTGTATTAGTTAATTAAATACCCCTTTGATCATGAGATGTATTAAACACTTGTTTATCAATACCTTAAGTGATTAAGTTGGATATAGTGATATAAACTAGCTTAATACTTGTTTACGTAGTAATCTTACGTTTGATGAGTTTACATTTTGTGATCGTCAAAATATAGAGATATCGAAAAATATAAATAACGTTTTCATACATTATTTATGTCAACAATCTCCCCATTTTTGATGATTACAAAATCTAAACTCATTAATAAAAAATTAGTATATATACAAGTATTCTTGTGAGTTTATATCACTTCTCCCCCTTTTTGTTAGCATCAAAAAGGTTATCCCGATTTTATGGAAACTCCCCCTTGAAGTATACTCCCCCTCGTTTTGAGGTAAAAAAGAAATCGAGATATGGATATCTTGCAAAAATATTTAGTGGACGAGCAACATATATATGTATATAGCATGCAAGAGTAGAGACTAAACATAACCATAACATTAATAAAGTTAAATAGATACATCAAGCATTACATTAACAAACATAACAAGTAATGCAACTAACAAAAGCCATAAAGGCTTACAATCATCACTTAAATAATAAACCAAAGTTCAAACATGAGAGTCCTCTCTAGAGCTTTCCATCTAAAATGGTTGAAGATAATTTTATTTGTAAGACACCAAGCATGTTTAATTGGGAGGAATGGATGGTGAACATGGAGATGGTGATGGAGGAGGAGTGTTTGTTGATGGTGGTGGAGGAGTTGTGTTTGTTGTTGGTGGTTGATGCAACAAGTTTTCAATGTGAGAAAATATGTATTGCATTTCATCTCTTAGTCCGAACACAATTGTTCAGTTGTGGATGCAACAAAGGCAAGTGTCTCCATGAGCTTCAAGTAGGCTCCATGGGACGGGGTTATAGGTTGGTGGATTGATTGGGGATGATGAAAAGTGTGCATCAAGAGGTGTTAATGGTGATAATGAGAGAGTGAGTGCAAGAGTTGTGTTTTCATTGGTAGGTTGTAATGGTTGATCAATTGTTAGAGGAGATAAGTGGGTGTTTATGTAGTCATTTATGGATGAAGTGGATGGTATGGAGGAAGTAGAGTTTCCATTTGTTGATGGTGTTTTGGAGGGTGCATTTGGTGCACTAGGAGATGAGCATTGAGGTGGTGGTGATGGGGTGATGTTGTCTTCATTTGTAAGATCAATGAATAGTAGTTTTGGTGGAATAATGACAAGTTTTTGTTTCTTGGCATTGTTTGAATAAGTGGTTCTTGGTGATGACATGATAATAAGATGATGTTTGATGAAGGTTAAGGATGATGGAATGAGAATTAAACATGCATGGGGATTATATAGGATGAAGACATGTTTAGAAGTGGAATTAATTTGAAATTGTAATGTTAGATTCCAAAATCACTTTAGTTTTTAAGGGAAATGGTAGCTGGGACTAGCAAAAGAGATCACAAGCTGCAAAAGAAAACAATGTAGAAAACTATTCCAGATGGCCAGTCCCCTTAAATGGAGGCCGGTCCACTTAATTTTAAGGGGGCCGCCCATCTGACGACCTAGAAATCAAAATTTTTCAAAAATTTTCTGGAAAAATGTTATATTCTGTTTTGTTTTTGCAGCAAGCTCTATTTGGACATTTCACATTTGTTTTGGTCTATTAGAAAGCATACATGTTATATATAAACTAATCATGCAAGCATATAAATAGATTAAGTAATAAAGCATGCATTCATAAGCATATATTAAATATAAATAAGCAAGTTAACAATCTAATAAAGTACTCAAAACAATTATCCAAGAAAATAACAAGTACTTCTGAATATACTTCGGACAAATAGCACACAAGACATAAAAATAAATAAGTTCAACAAGCATGATCCAAGCACATCATCTCTTTTTCTTCCCGAAGATACCCTTCAATGTCTTCTCGATAGATTTGAAGCCACCTCTAACTTCTTCATGCAAACTCTTTTGTCTTCTAAGCATCTCGGTAGTTCGTTCATGAAGCACTTCTTGGGTTTGATCACTAGGAGATGGGGTAGAATACTCGGGATAGTCAAGATCCTCTAAATTGTCAATGAACTCATAAAATGAAGGTGTACTAGCATCATGGATGTTTTCCTCCTCATCGTCTTGTCTAGAAGATGATCCATGAAAGCTATGACGACGAGATTTTCCCTTGTCACTTCGAGTTCGTCGAGCTTGTTTTAGAGTGAGAGGACGTAAGGTGGGATAGATGGACTCATAGATGCTATTGTCAAGATCGGGGTAGTACTCGATAACATGACGATAGAGACGAGTGACGAACATTCCATATGGAAGATTGGCTTTGGGAGTTTTTCTAGCACACTCAATCCGTTTGATAAAGAAGTAGGCCAAATTGTACGGCTTTTCGACTGCTATACAATACAACATGTGAGCAAGGCACCCCGAGATAGATGGTCCCGGTGACCTCCAGTACCAAATGCATTCTCAAGAATGAGTTCTTCCCAACGCTTCATGTGGGGGCCTAATTCTTTGAGGAGAAGTTGGTACGAAGAGATTTGAACGTTTTTGGATTTTATTTTTCGGGTTGTAGTGGCACGTTCCACACCAAGGATTTGAAGAATTTCGTCGGGATGAGGGATATCGGATAGATAAGGACCAAAGGGTGGTCGACAACGATGAAGAGATTCGAGGTCCCACTCGTTTGTGAAAACGGCTTGACCTCTGCAAGGAATTTGGAGGATTTGACCAAATTGTTCGAGAGTTAAGGTGATGAATTCATTTTGAATCATGAAGGAGATGGTAATGAAACCAAGATCATTGGTTTGGACAGTGACTTGGCTATAGAAGTCGACTATGAAACGAGGAACGATTGGTTCATTAATTTCATAAAGGCAATTGAGGTTGATGCTTGAAAACAAGCGATTAATGTAGTCGGATTGAGCAAAGCCTAGATCTACTACACGTCCCTCATGAACGTTTCTATCTTCAATTTCACGATATATACGTCCAATGGAAGGAGATGTAGTAGAGAGTTGGGAAACTTTGGGAATGTAGTTTTTAGTGTGGGAAAGATCTTCGGTAGTCGCTTTTGGCATTTTCACCTAAACACATCAACAATACAAAAGACCAAAATAAATATAAAGAAGAATAAAAAAAATGTATATATATTTTTAAGACTTATGTTGGAACGTAAACTTACTTCGACTCTAAGACGATAATCCTAAGAAGTAGTTTACCATATTCCTTATTTTTAATTTTAACTCATTCTAGATATATTTAACGATGTTTAGTAAGTAGTTATGGACAATTCCAAACACCCTTTTTTAAACATCTTAATATATCATGACATTTGCTAGATTTACATTAGGTTGTAAAACTAGCCATTTCTTATGAGTTTCTTATGCATGTGATTAGTTTTCGAAAAAAATGGTTTATATTTTGACTCAAAAATGTCGTTTTTCGTATTAAACCAAACGCTTCCTTAATTAGTTACTTATACTACTAGTATGTCAATATATATATGAATTATATATCTTGACAAGTCCGATTTGCAATTTATAGGTTTATAATCATAACAACGTTTTATAAAAATTATAATGACTAAGTTTCGATATTATTTGGACATGATCCAAACACCCCCTTATTGTGAACCAAAATATTTTTACTAGGTCAAAAAATATAGTTTCATGTTTTACAAGTTATAAAAGTATAATGTGATTAGTTTTAACAAGTTTTCAAAGCATTATTCAACAATGTGTTTACCAAAAATTTTGAAAAGAAGCATATGAAAGTTTTCAAAAATTTTCGACAAGGGGGTTTATAATTACTAGTTTCGAGTGTTGATTAATCATTCATATCCTAGGGGAAGCATTTAGTTATAGGGATTTAAGGCTCAATTCGAAAGAAATTGTGAAATTGAAGAAATTAATAAAACATGCATAATCATGAGTTTGACCAAATTAGATGGAATTAGATGAAATGTGTTATGAAAAACTTACAATACGTAATGGTGATTGTGTTAGATGAATTTGCCCTTTGCAAATTAACCCGAATTATGTGATTTGGAAGTGATTTAAGGTGTTTTTGGGTTTTGGTTTTCGTCACAGCAGTAGCAAGGGAAGGGGAGTATAAAAAAGTGGAGTGTTTGGCAAAAGGAACAAGAGGAAAAACGGGTTGGAGTAATCAAATGGCCGGCCCCCTTAAACATTAAGGGTGCCGCCCTCCAAAATTTTTATTTTTCGTGTTTTGGTTTCTGGAACGAACAAGAAAATATTTATATATATATTAGATTTATATTTAATCAAAAATACATAGGAGAGTATTCGCACAAAAGGGATTGCTTGACATTTTTACTTGACATTTCGTCAATTAAATTTTCTTGATTATTTCGGATGAAATTCATCAAGTTGTCAAGTGGACGAGAAAGTTGTGGAAGGTTCATAAGTGTATATATATATATATATATATATATATATATATATATATATATATATATATATATATATATATATATATATATATAGTAAGGGCTTATAAGACGAGAATATAGGAGAGAGACGTATGCAACGGAAGCCGGGAGTTTGTTTCATCCATAGATTTTTTGACTCATCTCTCTTCATCAACATGAGTGTTGTTGAACATTAAAGTTTAATAAGGCAAATGGGGGAAAGAAAGGGTTCGTAAACGAACAATTTCTAGTTCTAGAAAATCAACAAATGAATTTTCTAGGTTATATGATCCTAGATGTAACTAAGTGTATATATATATATATATATATATATATATATATATATATATATATATATATATATATATATATATATAGATATAATATAATTAGATAGGTATATATATGTATAGATATAAAAACAAGAAGAAACAATGTGCCAAACAAAATTACATAACAACTAGATACTAAACTAAGCATGTGTTTTCTTGGCAAGGAAATAAAAGGAAATGTGTACCTTTCGTCTTCAACGCGTTTATCTTCAAAGTCTTCAAGAAATAGTCCGAACAAGAAGTGACATCAAAAGTTTCCATGTTTGAATGGCGAATATTTTTACGTTGGTCCCCATTTTCTCATTTGACCAAAGTTATTTGATCCGAACATGTTTTGTATTTGAATTGGGTGCATATATGGTGGAAACATTCCCCACGGATTGAAGTTCCACATTTTTTGATTATTGTTAAAGTTTCGTCTATTTTGGTTTGCTCTTGGTTGGGGTGTTTTAGATCTAGGGTAAGAATTATTTGGTTTCCTAGGTGGTGGAGTTTTAGATCTTGTTTTAGGTTTGGAAGATCCTACTTCGGTTTTTAAAGATGGTTTATAAAACGGTTTTTTTCAACAATTTCTTTACCTTTTTCAAGTCGATGTATTTTAATTTTTAGTTCTAGTACTTCATTTTCTAGTTGGTTGTTTATGTATTTTAGTGATTTGTTGTTAGCCATTACTTGTTGTCCTAGTTTGCATAATCTATTGTATTCACTATCTAAATCTTTTTCATCTAATGATAAATTTTCATCACTAAAGTATTCGGTTTCGGAATGTACCTCACTTGATGTCTTAGCCACGAGACACTTTTCTTCCTTTGTTGTTTCTTTCTCATCTTCATCGCTATCACTCCAAGCTCCTCCAACAAGCGCTCTTTGATTTTGATCTCTTGTCATCATTGGACATTTTCCAATGAGGTGATTCGGATCACCACACTTGAAACATTTTCTCTCATTCTTGCTATACTTGTCATCATTATTCTTTTGAGGTGCTCTCCTTTCATCGTGTGGTTGTCTAACGAATCTTCCTCGCCTTTTGAAGAATTTCTTGAAATCTCTTACGGCCATGGCATATTCTTCGTCATGGCTTTCGGAAGATGAGCTATCTTCATTGTTTGATTCCTTTATAGCTTTCAAGGCGATTGACTTGCTTTGCTCTCGTTTTCCTTTAACCATTTCGGAGTCCTTCTTTATAATTGCTTCGTAGACTTTCAAATTTTCAATTAATTCATCAAGTTGTAGTGTTGACAAATTCTTTGATTCTTCAATAGCCGTCACTTTAGCTCGCCATTTTGGATGAAGAGCTCTAAGAAACTTCCTAACAAAATTCTTACTAGAAAAATTCTCATCAAGTGCTTTTAAACTTGTGATGATAGTGTTAAATCTAGCAAAAGCATTATCAATTGATTCCTCTTCCGGAATTGTGAATTGCTCATATTGTTGAACAAGTAGATCTATTTTATTATCTTTGACTTGATTATTACCTTGGTGAGTTATTAATAAAGAGTTCCAAATTTCTTTTGCGGTTTCATACATAATGATCCGTTCGTACTCTTTACGTGGTAGCGCATTGTAAATAACCATTTTTTCTTCATTATTTTTAGCAAGTTTTCTTTTTAAATCATCATTTTGTTTTTCAAAAGGTACGATTTCATCTTTCTTAGTTTCGGGGTTATTTTGAATAGGTAAAAAGTCACCATTGGTTATAACATGCCAAAGATCTAGATCTTTTGATTTCACATAAGTTTCGAGTCGATTTTTCCAATATAAAAACCCATCACTTTCAAATAGTGGTGGTCTTTGCAGAGATTGCCCTTCTAAATATTTTTCAGATTCCATAGATCGTTACAAGTCTTAAAATACAATATATTTTCAAAATCTTGCAAGACATGGCTCCTGATACCAATTGTGGAAAACTAGAAGGGGGGGGGGGTTTGAATAGTTTTAAGTCCTTTTAAAATTTATAAAAACAAGTTTGTTTTAAAAACTTCGATTCTAGTTTATGTGATCACAATACTTGCACTATATGAACAATTATATAGTAACTAACTAACTAAGCTAATATAGTAAAGATAAATAAGTAAGTAATGAAAAGAGTTGGAGAGATCAAACCATAACACAAGGATTTATAGTGGCTCGGCTACATGGTCACCTTCCTTGTTCCTACTCCACTCCCCGAGTCACCTACTCGAGAGTTTTCTTCACTATGTCAACAAACTCCTTTATGGCGGAGAAAACCTTACACACCAATTTACACACCAGAACTACGTCACAACTTGATCACAACTTCTACACAACTAATTCACACCTATTTACTTCACACCTATCTTCTTCACACCTTACTTCTTCACACCTTTCTTCTTCACACCTATCTTCTTCTCTTCAATCTACTTCACACCTATCTTCTTCACAACTACACTACTTCACTACTAATCAACTTCTACTTCCTACGCAACTTCTATTTCTTCTAAACTACTTATTACAAACACAACACAACTTCACAAATGATATATATACACTATGCACAACTACTCTTCAATACTTCTTGAACTTAGTTGTAGAAGGAGTGTTCTTCTTTTGCACTTTGGATGAGGATGGATGATAAGGGATTGAAACACTTGAAACAAGGATTAATATACAAATGATCAAAGGGTTTTAGAGGATGTTTAGAGAGTTTGAGATCTGAAAATTTTGTGCAAAAGGTAAGGCAAAATTCCAGAATTAAAGTGGTATTTATAGGCAACAAATTCTGACAGAGGAGCGTGGCCGGTCCCCTTAAATCAAGGCCGGCCCCCATAAAATTAAGGGGACCGCCCCTTATAATTAAGGGGGCCGCCCAACTGTAACGGACAGAATTTTTGTTTTTTTAGTGAGAAAAGTTTATTTGGTTCAAAATTTGAAATCATATATTTAGTATGATTAAAACATTTTTCTTTATTACCAAAAGTGTTTTTCAAAAATATATAATATGTTTATATAATTAAATAAACTTTGTATTAGTTAATTAAATACCCCTTTGATCGTGAGATGTATTAAACACTTGTTTATCCATACCTTAAGTGATTAAGTTGGATATAGTGATATAAACTAGCTTAATACTTGTTTACGTAGTAATCTTACGTTTGATGAGTTTACATTTTGTGATCGTCAAAATATAGAGATATCGAAAAATATAAATAACGTTTTCATACATTATTTATGTCAACACGATCAATAAAACCAATGATCAAAACGACTTCTCACAGGTAGGTACGATACCTCCGAACCAAATGAAAATCGAAATGGTAAGCGCAGGAACACCACATATAATAGATACACACAAAACAAACATTAATTACATATGATCCTCACGTTCCCAAGTAAACTCAGGACCACGCTTAGAATCCCACCATACCTTTACCAAGGCTATCTCACCAAACTTCAAACTCTTAACATCTCGATCCATAATCTCAATAGGTTTCTTGACAAAACGGAGGGTCTTGTCAACCTTATTCTCATCTAACGGCGCATGCAGACTAGCATCCGCCAAACACTTCTTTCAATTAGATATGTGAAATGTATCATGTACACCACTTAATTCCTCAACTAACTTCAACCGGAATGCCACAAATCAAATCCTTTCCGTAAATCTCAAATGGTCCTACGTATCTCGGTGCTAGCTTGTCTTTCTAACCGAAATGCACAACACCCTTCCAAGGAGATACTTTTATCCTCACAATAACACCAACACCAAACTCTAAGGGCTTGCGGAAATAATCCTCATAACTCTTTTGGCAATCTCTTGCTGCCTTAAATCTCTCTCTTAAATCTGAAAACCTTATTTGTAGTCTCTCGTTCTAGTTTAGGACCAATTAGTTGACTTGTTCCAACCTTTGCCCACAGAACAGGTGACCACATTACCTTCCATACAACTTTTCACACGACACATACTCAATACTAGAATTATAATTGTTGACATAGGAGAACTCAACTAAGGGTAAATGTATACCCCGGCTTCCCCCAAAATCAAACACACCCATGCTCTCAGCTCACCATCCAACGCCTGATTTGTACGCTCACTTAGTTCACTCATTAGAGAATGATAAGTCGCACTCATATACATACGCGTACTCAAGACTCCATAACACGTTTACCACTATCGCGAAGTAAGTATTTCATCATGTTTCTTGTGACACCCCATGGCTCATTACCAACTCACCGAGCGAAAAGTCTCGCCTACTCCTCCATACATCTCTTGCAAAGGTAATGATATGTCTTATCCATTCTCGGATGTATCAAATACCTTGCATGACTGCTGTCCTTACGCTTCCTCTCAATAGAACCAATAGATGGTCCCCAAAGTACATTCCTCCATTTTCGTTCCTTTCCATTTACTGGTCTAAACCAAGTAATCATTCTTCTTACATGTTCTCATCCGTGAACCACTCTCTCTAGGCTGTCAACATCATCCCCGTAACTCCGAACTCAATTCCCATAATCATTGCTCACCAACATCAAAGTTTCACTCGTTCACTCCCGCTCAGCGCTCTTACCACGATGTCCGCCCTTCCTTGACGGTGGCAAATCAGACAATCGTAGTCACTGAGAAATTCCACACCCAACTTCTCTTCAACATATATTAACCTCTTGTCAAATATATGCTAAAGATTCTTATGATCCAAATAGATAACACTTCCTGCTCCATACAAATCTCATCTGCAAGTTCTATTTCCGAACTTTAAACCATGTATCACACAGTTCCTCTTATGGATCTTCCACCTCCGCGTTGCCTACGCAATCTATAGAAAGATGGAAATGAATCGCCAATAGTACCTGCCATTCCTAAGGACAATCATCTCTCAGATGGTGTCTTAGGTACTCTTCACCACTTTTATCTTACTAATGTCCACGAACACTCGCTATCGTTGACCACCTTCCTGAAGAACGTACATCTTAAAGCTACACCTCTCACTTGAACAACTTGGTAAACACCCTCTTCTTCTTCAACGAACAAATTGATAATCAAAACGACAATCTATCCTAAGTAAACGACGCGAACCATGAAACCAGTCGAACTAAAACGTATATTAACGAACTCAAAAGGGGTACGAACTACCGACTAACGAAGTAACGAACATCAAAATCAAAGCTAGAAAAACACAATGAGAAAATTTTCCCAATAAAAGTAGACACGGATAAAATGTTCATGAAAACCCATACAAAGAAAATATAAAATACACATACCCATAAAACATCCACAAGCGTACCTCAACGAAAGAAACACTCAATGAACTAAATACATAACAAGTTTGGTTAATGAGAACCATAGACAGTTCTTATTCCCGTACTCGACCTTCCCAAAAACAAATGAACACCGTTTTTCACAAGACATATCTTAAACTTATACAGTTTTTTTATAAAATATATATAAAACATTTTATGTAAGATATCAACATAACCATTTTTTTGTCACACTTCATTTTCACCATAAAAATAAATAGTTTCCAACAAATGACCTTGAAATACCCGAAACTAATTTTAAAATACCATAAAGACTTTAACTCAACCTCTTATACGAATGCGAAAGACATGGACGAATCACATAATCAAAATAATCATCAAACGAACTCATACCAATGAACACTCACGCAAATACATTGCAAACCAAGCGAAGAACGCAAAGACTCATTCGTACAACAATCAAACCAAAATCATAGAAAAACACCGATACTAACAGGTCTCAAAACATGTCACAAAATTTCAATTGGTGCATGTAAATGAGGGATCAAATATCCACAGCAACTCGTCACGAACCAACAATACTCGAAAAACAATATAATATTCATTCGTGGAATAAATGCAAGGAATAACAAAAAAAAAAAAAAACCGAACCAGTATCCAACAAAAACGAATTCGATTTCCCAACACCTATCACGACGTCAAATAGAAAGAATATGGCATTTGTACCATCATGGTACGAATAGGAATGCCAACCAAAGAATTAGGTATACAAACGGAGTGTCTAGCAAACGAACTATCTTAAATATCCCAATATACCACCCACCGATAATTGAGGTATCAACATATGATAGGTAGGATGGAATCTTACCACCTACACACCCCAACATATAACGACTGCCCAACCGGTTAAGACAATTCTTCTCTAACCATACAGCCATCACCAACATGATATCACATACCATCTACCACAACATATAACATCAATCAATGCAATAATGGTCACAAGTCCACGTGTGTGATACCCTTATAATTATGTTCGCGAACATAGTTATAAGCCTATTCCACACACATACTTACTTCCAAAACCACACATCTCCATGATAACGCACATATACCACATAGCACCTAATACACAATGCAATTCATGCTATCATACTTGCAAGTCCACTTGTGTTGTGACGCATGTATAATTATGCTGGCCACCATAATTATCTATGCCCTCTTTCACAAGTGTACTCCCTCCTATGACAACACATCATGCAAACAATCACGCAAACAAAAACAAAAGACGTTGAAATCGATCATCTCGCATGGAACAATTCCAACGATCACGTAAACTCTATAATCAAAATTACTTGGATAAGGTTGATCCAATATCCAAGAATAATCACGCTCCAACATGGCCCCAAATGGCAAAAGATAATATACGAATTCTAAAACATAACACAAAACAAACGACGTCACACAATGGCTCAAACTCCACTCTCGCACTTATCTCCTCACTCAGATCAATTCAATTTACTACTCGCTGTGGACTCTAGATCCGAATCCACACCATTCCATCCTATTCCCTTTCATCTTTACTCAACCACCCATTCATGTTTCCTACATGTTGAGGTAGTCGACAACATGCAAAACCATCTCTATTCTTTTCTTCCAATTCAACATGATTCACAAGCGCATACAAATCACGAGGTTTAGACTAAACCACATCTCCTTCCTATGTGAAGTGAGGACACTACCAAGGGTATTTGGTAATGGCTCCATCTCCAGAATTCACCGTGGTTCCAAACCTCTCCACTTCTTCTCCACCAACGTTTCCCATAAATGTCCTCTCCTTGTCTGAACATAGATACATGCTATCAGGAATTCGGATTCTGCAGTTAATCCGTTTCATCCGACCACTTCTCTCGCATCTAATAGCGACAACGGTAGTCCAACGAAGCATCTTACGCGTGGAAGTCGATATAATAAAGTCCATAATACTACGTATAGGGGATAGAATAGACGTCCGAAACTCAATAAAACATCTCATAAATATAGGAAAATAGACATATAAAATACTATACTTACACATAGATCCTAAATGCAACTATACGAGGGATTCCTAAGTTATAGTTTAGGTTCAACCACTTAATTCTCAATAACCAAGGCTCTGATACCAATCTGTCACACCCTGCTACGGCGGAAACGCGCGGGTGTAACTTCATGGATATCATCACAACACATGTTGTCTATATAAAGAATAACTACATGCAATAAAAAATGGCAAAGTATAGACACAAAGTGTCATAACAATACCCAAAAGGAAACAACATGATAAACTCCAAACACATAGATAAACCACTTCCAATGCAACTAAGGTCTCGTCTAATCACTTCCTTCTATCATAGCCTTAGAATGCTCACCTGAAAATGATGCTTAAAATGTCAACATAACGTTGGTGAGATTCATAGGTTTAACACTCATACACGCTAGGCAACCAAAATCAATGTGATTATAAAATATAGCTGGACAAATAATTACAATTATCATATAAGCTACATGTATTCGCAAGGCAACAACACACATAAGGCAACCATCGGGCGGAACGTGCCCACCGATCCAAACTCACAACATCCCGGCCCAGATCGTGATCCCCTCCAAATAATGGGTAAATTAATACCCTCTGATCGGACCACACAGAATAAAAGTGAGTAGGAGTACTACTCTCTAATTAGGTCGTATGCATGAGCAACAGGGTAAGCACCCTCCTAATTGAACCACACAGACTAGTAACGAGTAGGAGTATTACTCTCCAATTGGATACTCCCCCCCCCTGAATTGGACCACACAGCATTATCATCACATTATCCAATCCACATAATCTAGTACGAGTAGGAGCATTACTCTTCAATTGGATACTCCCCCCCCCCCAATTGGACCACACAATAACATCACATAACATATCATTCACATATAGCATACATACAATAATATTATAAGTCCAAGCTCTTTGACACACACACATAATCACAGTAATTCAAACCATTTAAGACAAGCATCATTCCTATCCCAAGTTTAAAACAAAGTAAAAATATGGGAATATGAACTCACCTTAAACTCCGCAGCTTCCACAAAAAAAATTCATAATCTATAGAACACAAAATAATCCACATTACACAAGGTCAAGCTAAAAGCTACAACCCTATGATGGATGTATAAGACTCATATGACCCACCATGGATCTCCTAGACACCATACTAACCACCACCATAACCTAACACTCACTAAATCCCTTGCATTTATAAAACCAGAAAACGCAGAATTTTTGGGTACATTTGCCCGCATGATATCATGAAAAATAAAGCTCAACAACTCACACCAAAAATTTACCATGGTCTCTCATAAGAATACAAGCTAATCCCAGAAGGCCATGGACCAATAACACACACAAGTACTCAAAAGAAAATCAAACTTGTCAACTACTCAAATTCAGATCTGAACGCACACCAAAAAGTTTTAATTAACATAAAATACTTCCACAAGTTTTTATCGCGAATCCTTTTCGTGGTAGTCTAATATAACCTAATACTTAACTATTCCAGAAGGCCTAGTCAAAATACCACTTTAAAACCACAAAACACCCTCAAACTTTTACCCAAAATCTGTCCTGGTTTGACATCTTTGACACCTTAACAAAGAAAAATCAAAAGACCAACTTCCCGAGCTTGAAATCAATCGCGGCTGGACTTTTTGGAAATCTCTTTCATTAAAATTCAATTTAGACCAAAAATTCATGACTTAGCTCCTCACCATCTATTAATTACACTAACATCTTTACAGCGCTACGTTTCTGTCCAAACCCTAACTCAATAACTAACATGTTTTACGCTCAATCCTCTTAACCAAACATCATACTATTTCTAATTATCGATCCCAACATGTTTAATAACATTAATTTACAGAAGTTAACACAAACCCTAATTCATCATAACTTGTATTACATGAATCTAATCAATAATTAAACAATTAAGGGTTTACTAGGCATACCTTAGGCTTGTTTTCTTCACATAATTGAAACCCTAACTTTTCTCCTTCTCCTCCTCTCCCCCTTGTCAATTTTCCAGAGAAAAAGAGGTTTTGGATAATTTGTTTTGGCTTATATGGGTAGGGGTTGGGCTTGTTTGGGTTAGATTAGGATTCCTTGGGCCTAAGAGTCATATTTTGACTCAAATTGGGTTTCCTTTTCCCTTGTTTTTCTTTATAGCCGATTTTTATACACACACACACACACACACACACACACACATATATATATATATATATATACATATATATATATATATACATATATACATATATATATATATATATACATACATATATATATATACATATATACATATATATATATATATACATACATATATATATATATATATATATATATATATATATATATATATATATATATATATATATATATCTTTTTATATTTTTTTTATTAAATTAATTTATTATACTCAAAACCTCATACTTTTCATATTTTATGTATTTCCATAACAAATCCTAACGTCTTTCGCGATAAACCTTAATTTTTACGACAACTGGAAAAATTATCATTTTCAAAACAAAGTTTCCAAAAAAAGAATTCTACACTCTTTTGAAACATAACTCATAAAAACAAACTCCTCGTAACCCGCTAACGCTCAAACACTTGAACGAAGACTCGTTACGCAAAAACACAAAAACACTAAAACTACACAAGTCATTTCTACACCACAAAGGTGATCAAAATGAACTTTCCCAAATTCCAAACTCTCTAAATCACAATAAAAACTATTTACGCAAAGGGATTTAGTGCTAAAACTCACCTATACCACATATATATCACTTCAAACATCTAAGACACACCAAACAAACTTCAACCGAGTCAAGACTATCAGTCAAGCTGACCTGCCAAAACCACGGTTGTTACACGCAGGATAAAGAAAAGACCACTTTCACATGCCCCTATGGAACTTTTGCCTATAGACGTATGCCATTTGGTTTATGTAATTAGTCGGGCACGTTCTAAAGGTGCATGATGGCCATATTTTCCGACATGATCGGGAAAACTATGGAGGTCTTCATGGATGATTTCTCGATCATTGGAGATTCATTGCAATCATGTCTCTCCCATTTAGACAACATGCTAAAACGTTGTGAAGACACAAAGTTATGTCTAAATTGGGAGAAGAGTCACTTTATGGTCAAAGAGGGCATTGTCCTCGGCCATAAGATTTCAAAGAACGGGATTGAGGTTGACAAATCTAAAGTTGATGTCATCACAAAATTACCTCATCCCACTACCGTCAAGGGTATTAGGAGCTTTTTGGGTCATGCCGGTTTTTATCGTAGGTTTATTCAGGATTTTTCTACAATCGCCCGGCCTATGACCCATCTCCTCGAGAAGGATGCTCCTTTTATCTTCTCACCCGAGTGCATTGAAGATTTTGAAACTTTGAAGAAAAAGCTTACTGAAGCACCGATTCTTGTTGCCCCCGACTGGGACCTTCCATTCGAACTTATGTACAATGCAAGCGATTTCTCTATAGGTGCAGTCTTGGGGCAACGTATGACCAAGCATTTCCAGCCTATACACTATGCAAGCAAAACTCTAACCGAAGCTCAAGCTCATTACACCACAACAGAAAAAGAATTGTTGGATGTGGTGTATGCATTTGAAAAGTTTCGGCCGTACTTGATCTTAACAAAATGCATAGTGTATACGGATCACTCGGCTCTAAAATATCTCTTTGCAAAACAAGATGCAAAGCCGAGATTGCTCCGTTGGGTTCTCCTCCTGCAAGAATTTGATATCATAATACATGATAAAAAAGGAGCTGAGAACCTAGCTGCTGATCATTTGTCCCGTCTAGAAAACCCCCACCAAGGTGTTTTTGAGAAGAAGGAAATTAATGAAACCTTCCCTCTCGAGACACTCAATGCGGTTTCTTTTCGTGGAGATTCTACTGCCCCATGGTTTGCCGATTTTGCAAACTACCATGTGGGTAACTTTGTTGTGAAAGGGATGTCATCCCAACAGAAAAATAAATTCTTTAAAGATGTTAAACATTACTTCTAGGATGACCCCTACGTGTTTAAAATCTGCGCGGATCAAGTCATCTGGCGGTGTGTTTATGGTTAGGAAGCCAATGACATTCTCAAGGCTTGCCATGCTAGACCCACGGGGGGCCACCACAATCCATACTACACCGCCAAACAGGTGTTTGATTCCAGTTTCTACTGGCCCACGATCTATAAGGATGCCCAGGAACTAGTCAAATCCTTTGACGCTTGTCAACGTCACGGAAATATTTCACAAAAGAATGAAATGCCTCAAAATGCAATTCAAGTTTGTGAAATCTTTGACGTATGGGGCATTGATTTTATGGGGCCATTTCCGTCATCTCATGGAAATAAGTACATACTCATGGCTGTTGACTATTTGTCAAAATGGGTTGAAGCGAAAGCTTTACCCACTAATGATGCCGAACTTTTTGTGAAATTTTTAAAAGCTCTTTTTGCTCGATTTGGAACTCCACGTGCTATAATCAGTGATCGTGGTACGCACTTTTGCAACGACCAATTCGCAAAAGTCATACTAAAGTACGGTGTTACTCACCATCTTTCTACTGCGTACCACCCACAAACAAGTGCAAAAGTAGAAGTTTCCAATCGAGGAATTAAAAGAATCTTGGAAAGGACTGTAGGTGAAAATCGTGCATCGTGGTCAGATAAATTAGATGATGCACTATGTGCTTTCTGTACAGCTTACAAAACACCCATCGGGTGTACGCCTTACAAGCTTGTGTACGGGAAAGCGTGCCATCTACCGATCGAGCTTGAGCACAGGGCCTATTGGGCCCTCAAGCATGCAAACTTTGACCTCCAAACTACGGGTGATCACTGTAAGGTTCAAATGAATGAACTAAATGAACTACGTGATCAGGCTTACGAGAACTCTTTGATCTATAAGGAAAAGACAAAGAAGATTCATGACTCAAAAATCAAGAACCGTGTTTTTAACGTAGGTGATCGAGTCCTTCTTTTCAACTCACGGTTGAAGATATTCTCAGGAAAGCTGAAAACCCGCTGGACTGGACCATTCACTATTGCCAAAGTTTATCCATATGGCACTGTCGAGTTATCTCAAAAATACGGTCCAAATTTCAAAGTGAATGGTCATCATTTAAAGCATTACTTTGGTGAGGACATACCATCAATGGTTGTCCATGATCTCCAACCTTTCCCCAAGAACCAATGAATTCGGGGATCGAGTCAAGCTAGTGACTCGGTGAACAAAAACAGTAGCACAACATGGGGTTTCACCCATGTCTCTGACTTCTTTCTATTTTCTAACACCCAAGTGTGGGGGAGTGGCTGTCCCCCTGTTGTTGTTTGCAAAGTACATAAAAAAAGTGTGTATATATGTATATATAAATAAAGTGAAAAATGATGTTTCCACATTTAGCTTGTAATATTCCCTTTTTACGTTCAAAGAGTCGGCATAATAGCCGGGACTTTGAATATTGAGGACAATATTCAATTCTAAGTGTGTGTGTGTGGGGGGGGGGGGGGGGAGGATTCTAGCGAATTTGATCACATTTTACCTTCTAGTACCCCCGTTTTTGGCAATTTTTTTTAAATGGAAGTGCTTTGCACTAACACAACAAATGGTTATCAGTCCACCATGTCTAACCCACATAAGGACTGGCTAATCCAGGAGCAAACAGCTCTTGGTAAAGATATCTCAAATCTGTTTATGGCTGACAATTTGCCGAAAATTGTATAGTATTCAACTCACCATATCTTAAAAAGTGAAGAGTTGGCTAGCCCACAAGGTTATGGCTTGTGGTAAAGGCAGTGGAAAACTATAATTGGTAATCAGCTCACCAAGATGATAATTTTATCAAAGAGTTGGCTAGTCCAGAAGCAAACGGCTTCTGGTAAAGACAAATCCGTTGACAGCTTATGGTTTGCTCAAAATCATATGGTTATCAATATACGATAGTATCATACTAAAACATTGGCTACTCCAGAAGCAATGGCTATCTGATAAAGAGACATCAAATCCATTAAATTTTCAAAACAGGGTGTCCTTGGTATTTTTGGTATCCTATCATTACTTCATATGATTGGATTGCTAGGGACTAGCAATAATTTAGTGTGGGGGATTGATGAGTATGCAAATACTCATCATTTCACGACTATTTTGATACGTAAAAATACCAAAAATAGCAAAAAACAATATAGATATCCATGGTTTTGCATTTTTATGTGTTTCTGGTACGAAGGGATTGAAAACTGAGCAAAAACATACAACTTGGAGCGAAAGCATGCAGTTTTGAACGACTCGGTAGCAAGTGAGCAACTGTGATATTAAAGACGGAGTCGAGTTAACCCCGGGATGTATTAGAAGTGTTCTGTGATATTAAACTTAACTAAAACCTTATCATAAGCCCTGGCCCAATCCAAACCTTAGCCCAGTCCAACACCACACCTATTTTAATAAAACCAACCTCCATATCCTTCACCTTCTCCCAGAATATCACGAACAAGACAAAACATACACATCCTCCTAACAAATCAAGCATATCCTACATCCCCCAATCTTCTTGTCTCCCCTTGACATCCACCTTCTCCAGCCACCCAATTGTCTTTCAAAGACCCTATAAGATATTTAATCTCCAGGCTGGCACATCACAACCCCCAAATTGGCGCCAAAATTACAATTGTTGGCTGTGGTCATTCCAAGATAATTCAATGGATGGGATTTGTTCTAAACAAACACAAGATGAGAACCCCTGCAGCTTTTAGTATAAATAAGAGTGCTTGTAAGCCTTTGATGGCAAGTAGCTAATATAATTTTTATCTATCTTTTTTTATGCTTTTATGTAACTGTAATGTTCTAATCTACTTAGAAGTTCAATATAAATTTCCATGTCTTTCTTTGCTTCATGTCTTTAATTTATGTCTTTTAATTAGTTTTTTTTAAGAATGCTTTAATTCTCAGTTTAAGATCGTAACCTGGTCTTTTAGGTTTTACATAAGTCTTCAGTCCTTAATTCCAAGTCTTTTTTTCAATTTTCAGTCTTAATATAAATTTAAAGTTTTTAGTAAAAAGAACTTGTTAATAATATGTTGTTGTTTGAAAGTTCTTTTGTAAGTTCTCATATACTCTAAGAAGTGAAGAAGAAAAGAACAAGAAGTCTTTTGAATAGTGAATTATGGATGAAAACAGTTTAGAGCTTCTTGGGAAGCATTAGGAGATATTGCCGCGGTTCAGTTCAGGAGTTAAGGTTCCACCTTCTCGCTTTATAATCTCCAAATTTTAGAATAATTTTAGTAAAATTTGTTATGAGTTGTTGAAGAGTTTATCCGTAATTTGTATCTGTTCGCTGGTGTTAATTTAAGCTTAGTATAAATTAGATAAAAAAGACAGTAGTTTTAAACCACCTTTTGCTTCTTAAACAGTTTACTTCTGACCCGTTTTCTACAGCCTATAATTTGTTCATCTTTTGAGTTTATTGTGGGGTACTTAGCATTTTGAAATGTCTGATATGCTATCTTTTTTAATCTATGTTTCATTTGGTATTAATTTCTTGATTGCTTGCTCATTTTCTGCTCTTTAGTTGCTTTCTTAGAACTGGTGTTCATTAAGCTAATATCAGTGTATATCTTGATCCGTATTAGTTTGTGTGATTCTTGTTTTAGCTTTACTTTAGCTTGTTGACTTCTGTTTTTAGCTTGATAGTGGTTTCCTAAGTCTGCATATCATTTCACTTTTAGCATAAAACTCCAGTTCAGTTACCTTTAAGTTACAACAATACTTAGTTCATTAATATCACTTTAGGCATAAGCCCATAACTTGTTCATTATAACAGCTTTTATTGTGATTCTTGGGTTTTTATTATGATTCTTGTTATTTTGAATAACCTTTAGTACTAAGTTGTTAGATTTATTCTTGGTTTGGTCTAGATGTCTCTTCGGATGTGCTTATTTGTCCCCTCCAGTTCCCCTTAACCTGATTGTTTTTGCTGTATCTTAGTAGGAGCCGAGCCCCCTTATGTGCGTTTCTATTTTGATCCTCAACTTGTTGTTGTAAATCAGAAGCTTGTTATTAGCTATTTGTGACCGGGACTGAGCAATTGTCGCCTTTATCTTGGCTCATGAACTCATGTTTGTTAGCTTATAGTTCCTGGAATTTAATTAGTGATAGAGTATATTAAATTATAATAATTAAAATTTAAATCTTATAATTAATTTTTCTTTTTCTTAAAAATCTTCTTTTGTCATTTAGTACGTAGGAAATTATTTTTATGCCCATAGATCTAGTCGTGTTTAGTATTCACTATTTTCTTTCGCGCGCTTATACTGTTTCTAATTAAATCGCTTGTTTTTAGTTTCTTATACATTTTATAATTAGTTGCTTTACGTTTCTGATTCACAATACCAAACAAAATCAAAATCTCATCCTTACAAGCATTTTAATCACGAACCTTACACGATATCCTCGATTCACACCTCGTTGGGACATGACCCGGGTAATCACTTGCCCGGTATCACACACACACACACACACACACACATACATACACTGTAACACCCCCAAAATCATCACGTCAGCGGAAGACTTAAGATGTCAGCGGAAGACTTAAAATGTCAGCGGAAGACTTTTTGGGTGTTACTTCGAGGATCTTTATCACAATCATAGAAAACGACACAAAAGTGACGCTTTAAAGTTTAATTCATTCAAAATACCAAATATTCGAGACATCAAGATGTTTCATAATTTAAACAACAAGTTTATTTGAAATATGTCAAAATGTTTATTTAAGCCCATGCTGGGCTACAAGCCCACTCCGTGCCTTCAAGTTCCTTCTTGTATAGTTACCTGAGATAAACACATGCTAAAAAGTGTCAACACAAAGGTTGGTGAGTTCATAGAGTTTATAGTTTAAATCGTTAATTAGAAAATGAGTGATTTCCTTATCAATTCAATACAAATCAATCCGTTAGTTTGCCCTTCACCGGGCCAACACCAAAATAGTAATTGGTTTATAAATCCATTTAACACGAGATTCGATATTTGGGCCACGTTATTTCATCCATAACATAAACAGTTTACGGGGAACCGTATTTAAACAGTTGAAACTGTATCCGAACAGTTTGTAGAGAACCGTATTTAAACAGTTGAAACTGTATCCGAACAGTTTGTAGAGAACCGTATTTAAACAGTTGAAACTGTATCCAAACAGTGTGTGGAGAACCGTATTTAAACAGTTGAAACCGTATTTAAACAGTTTGTTCCATAATTCCAAATATCGATAGTAAAATCGTTAGAAAAGTTGTTACACATGCATCTCTTCCAAAGAGTTTATAAAACAGTTAAACGATAGAAAGTGTAGCTATGAACTTATAGTAATATGCAAATAGTCAACAAATACTTGTAAAAGTATAAAACAATAGTTAAGCATGTATCTCTCCCAAAAACGTTTATAAATCATTGTAAAACAAGTAAGAGTAGGGGCTATGACTCACCTTAGTATTACGGTAGACAGAGTATAAGTAATGTCAGAAGTGAAGATGGAAAGACTTCAAGAGATAACCTGAATGATATGGAAGTCCGAGATAAGTTCGACTTATCGAGAATCGTGATTTGAATAGTGTTCGATGACAGAATGATTTGTGGCATAGGTGGCTTGCGTGGCAAAACGCTTAATAGTTCAAGAGCAAGTTATATACAATATAACTTATCTTTATGCATAAGTATTGTTTATTATTTTATATTTCTCGACATGAATTTATGTTATGTATCGAAAGTTGGTGAACGATAAATTAGAGTAATTGCAAGTTTAAGTTTATGCCTGGTTAAGTGAACCAATGAGTTTTATTGTAGGAATAATTATTTCTTAATGTCTATTCGTGTTAACCGATAATAACTTCAAGTTACGTTATATATTATATATATTTAGAAATATATAGTTACTCGTAATCAACACTTCATTATCGCCTCAAAATGTAGGTTTCGTTATATGTTTTATGATATAGTCATAAAATATTAACTTGTCGGCCGTAATTAAATTGCTATGTAAACCTTTAAGTTACTCTTTTACATGACTCTCGTATTTAATCCAAAATAAATACGTTTACAAACTTATAAAAGTATTTAAGAAAATGATAATAATGTCAAGTCGTTTATATATATTTATTATAGTCTCAAAATGTAGTTTCCGATATCTTATATTATGATGACGTCATAAAACATTACCTTTTCAATTTATATTTATTATTTCATTAGGTTTCGAGGTGTAAATATCTATGTTATATATTTATCGAAGTTGTGTGCAATTAATACATTTAGACAAATATATTATAGTTTACGTTAATGTGTTCGTCTAAATATAAATATGTGCTTGATATATTTTGCTTTCTCTAAAACTGTTTTAAAAGCTTAAAAGAATAAACAGTTGTTGCTTAATACTAGCGACCCAAACGAGCACCAAGATAAGCTTGGCTTATCTTGGAGTTTTTGTGAATCAACAATAAAACGAGTTCAAGTTCTAAACATTTGGCTTTCCTCATTTGTCATAGAATTACTAAGTTTCAAAAGTTGGTGTACTATTTATATAGACGAGACCATGCAAGTGATTTGTTTTCATGTTCAAGTGTACATAACTCGTTTCAAACTTATTATCCGTTAGTATATGTTTTATTATTCGTTTAATATACTTTGTTACATGGCCACACGTGATCAATGTTACGTCTCTAGCATGGGTTTTTATAAGTGATATGTTATGTGTAACTTCATGCATAGCCACGCAAGAAATGTGATGCCACATTTGAAAGGAAATGGTTAACGTGAGAATTGAAAACAAGAATGCTAGCCTTGGTATGTTGATAAAAAGGGTAACAAATACAGCAGAGAAAAATGACTTACAAAGATGCCACACATGGGTGTGTAGAGCTCGACTTAAAAAAAATGGTTGGTGCTACTCGTTTCTTGGCCAAACAAGGAAATGAAACCTTCATTCCAAGGATCCCATGCACGGCATAAATCCTTAGGATCTTGGCCACAGCTCTCGTACGTACCACAGTAAAGGAAAGGCTTAGAACAACATTGAAAGGTGATAGCTTTGTGAGTGTAACAGTCGAAGCATGGTTTTCTCTGAACAGCAAGAGTAATAATTTAGGTTTAAGTTTGGTTCAAGGACAGTGAGGGAAGTGGAAAAGTGATCGTGTACAGCCTGGTTAAGGGTTCATCCACGAACCAATATTAGTTACTAGTTTCCATAACCCGCTTACTCTTCCACTTTGGCTTGACAAGAATGTTTGTGATGTGAGTTGTAGTTAGAAATGTTGATCAGTCATGAAGTCTTATCCTTCTACTTCTTACGCCAGTAAAGACATGAGTGGTTTTGGGTTTGTTTTTGAATCACGATGGGACACTAGGCAAGGAAAGTAAGAGAGGTATATTTGTGATTGTATGTTGTAGTGAGTATGTCGAACAGCATGTACACCTTATATACTAAATTTGGAATGTGATATGGAGCAGGGATAAGATGTAAGACATGCACATGGTTTCTCCTAGGTTATATCTAAAGTAGTAACAAACGGGGGAAGGTGAAGGTGTGTGAGCTAGCTGTCGACTAACATGCCACCTCCTTATATGACCAATCGAGATCAAACATCAATCATGAACAAGGGAGTGTGAAAGGCATTATGCTTGAATATTCCTGATCATACTTAGGTGTTTATAAGAGATTGGAGAGCTATGGAGGTGAGTCTTGGATTTACACGATTTGGTTAGCTTATCACAAAAGTTCCATGTGACTTAAGATGGAGTGTAAGAGCTGCATATGGGTTTCTTTAGGTTATACATGAGGTAGAACCAAGTGAGGGAGGGTGAAGGTGTGAGTTGAGGGAGGTTTACTTGGGTCAGGTTCGTATTCCTTAGATAACAGCCACGAATTACATTTTTGGTTCAAAAATCTCGCGTGTCTAGATGTAAAACATTATTTCGGACAACTTTCGTGTTTTACACTTTTCCTGGTTCGGACCAGAAGGGCCTTAAAATTGGGATTTAAATACGTTACAGAAAGTTGGGGGTTTATTCGAATTTATACGAAGTGTCAATGGGACAAAGTTATTATTTGTGTCAAATTGAGATGAAATGAGTGAGGTGTCTTAACTTGATCAATATTCTAGTATCATAATTATATTTGAAAGTTGATAATAATTGTCGTTCATGGTTCTTAGAGGTCCAATATTATTAGCGAGTACACATGGGAATTTTAGTAGGCTCGGGATTTATTTAAATTGTATTTGTTAATTATTGAAACGTATACTTATTAAGTATCAATGTTTTAAGTTGTGTATGATATCTAGGTTATTAAGGTTTAGGTGTAAATGTCGTTTCAAGGTAAGAGTGAATAACGTTGTAATTGACAAAGTATATATAAAAAAAAAATCGTTACGGGTAAAAATGGTTAATCTATGTTATGGTGACGTGTTAATCGTAGGAAAATTTTACGGGGTGTTATACACACACACACACACACACACACACACACACACACACACACACACACACACACACACACATATATATATATATATATATATATATATATAGAGTATTCACGGGTTCTGCACGTCGGCCTTTTCACAAGGGTTGACTAGTCAATTCCACGCATAGAAAAGTTAATATATCATCAACATATGGTTCATAATACTCAATAAGGATGATAAAGTGGATTTACTAACTTATTTAAAACTATACCATATCCAACTATTTGGATTTTTCTATTTTGGGTGTGTAGACAATAAATATTTTTATGTGTTGAATGGGTCAGGAATATACTGTCATTGAGAGTTGTTTATTTTCAAAACTCAATCCTTATTGAATATGACTGAGTTTATGGTTTGGGTTTAGCTACAACTATGTGGAAATATTCTACAGTGTTTGCATGTGACTAAGTTTGTGCTTTGGGTTTTTCTATTTAAGAGTGGACATAGGGGTTTTTTTTTGCACATCTTATTCCTTATTTTCACATCTCATCTTACTCCTTATTTTCACATCTCATTCCTCACCTCATATAATTTTACTTCACATTGTAATCACTTTCTTCAGCATTGTTGCATCAATGGCCTATGAATATGTCTACTCGTAAAAGAGTTAAGATGATAAACGCTGATGATAGGGAATGGTCCAACAAGGTACCAAGAGAGGTCATATTTCCTGTAACACCCCCAAAATATCGCAGCGGAAGACTGTGTCATAGGGGTGCTACTTCATAATACAAAGAACAAGGTATAGAAAACGAACTCTAAATGAGACGTTTTGAAAAGTTACCATTCGATTAATAAATTCCGAGTTACAAACTTGAGTTCCATAATACAATACATAAGAGTTTTAAAACATATCGAATGGTAAAGATAAAAGCATAAGTCTTCAAAACATGCCAAGCGACTCTATGCTCCATGCAACAGCTATCACCTTACAGACCTGAGATAAACATGCTAACGTGTCAACACAATGGTTGGTGAGTTCATAGAGTTTGTCTTAAAACAGTTAAAAAAGCCTCAAAAGAATGTTCACACAGCAAAGGCATTGAGAATCCACTCAGTTGCAAGTCCCGCCATAAGAGACTTGCAACCTGTGTGTTCACAACTCACTGCTAATATATATGGTATAATAAAGACATGTATAAGTTCATCAAAACAGTTTAGCAATTAGTCGTGAGTCTACACTTCATCTCCGAAGACCTCACTTGGGAGCCAATTCCCAAAGATAAAAGGTCACTGGGAGCCACTTCCCAAAGACAACTGGGAGCCACTTCCCAAAGACAAGTACTAGCTACTAAATAGAATAACGCAATTAAATATAATGCCAATCAAGTATAACACAGTCAAGTATAAATGTTTTGAGTATTTGTACAAGTAAGCAAGTAGTTGAGCATGTATCCCCCCCAAGAGTTAAAACAAGTATGAAAAGAGTAGGGGCTATGACTCACCTTAAGCTTAAGTGATGTGAAATCAAAGTGGTAGTCGAATAGTGAAAGTCTCTAAGAGCAGCCTATAATAGAACGTTGCGACTTAGGTTTGGAGTAACGTCTAAGAATAAGAAGAATTGCCTATATATGTCTTGCATAATGTTCATGATGTAGTACTTAGTATATAGCGTAAGTCTTTGAATATAAATGGTTTATGAAACATGTATAAGTTGTATATCTCTTACTACCGTTCGGGCCGACATAATTCAGAAGTCATGGAGTAAACGTTCGAGGAGCCAGGACACTTTAATTCGTAAATCCACAACTCATCTCAACGGCTTACTTAATGAACTCCTCACATGAGGCTCCCTACTATTGTAGTATTTGATAACAAATGTATAAGTTTTGATCCGAAAAGTTACATGTCCAATATTTGAATAAACTTAGGAAAGTCTATTTGTACATGAAGATTGTTATTAGGGTAAGTTTATTATAACTTGTATCTCATGGTTCTTTAGGTGGAGTAGATCCAAGTTGTATGTTCAAGTTATCGCCAACTCCTTGGTTCATGTTTTCGCCTAAGTAAGTTTATATGGTCTTTTAGTCATGGCTTCGCCGTGACCTTGGTCATTTTTCCATGGTCTTGAGACTCAACCTTGGCTTTAGTCATGGTTGTGGTCTTGGCTTTAGGTCATTAGACCTCTTGGTCTTAGTAAATCATAACTATAATATAGTGACTTTGGTCTAAAATGGGCTGTTAAGAATTTGAAGAAAATTATCACTCGGAAAGCGTTTTCAGGACTCGAACTTCTTTGTACCTGAACGAAAACGTCGTTCCGGACAACTTTCGTGTTTTAACTTTTTGATGAATCGGACCAGAAGAGGGACTTTCAAAATGGCAGTGCAAAAACAGTAGGTATGGGCAGTTTTGCCGTTTTGGTTTCGCTAACTTCTTATGGCCATAACTTTTGACTCGGGTACTCGTTTTGGGTGATTCAAATTGCTATGTTTTCCTTGTTAAGTCCTATTTAACAGTAAGTAAGTGTCAAATATCAAAGTTATACTATTTTAGTCGTGGTTCTCCATAAAAATCACTAGTTTGCTTGTTTACTTGTCATAAGTTAACATATGTATATCAATACTTGTTTTATCCATTTTTAAACATCATGAACATAATAACAAGACAATATATAGTAAGAATGAAATATAAATAGCATGAATATGATATTTAGCAAGAAAGTAAGTTAGGGTTTGCTTACAACTTGAGGCTTTCTAAAAGAAAGGTAAGTAACTAGTAAGGTACGGACTTTGATAGACTTAAGCTTCACTCTTTGCAATCTATGATAAACCGAGGTTATTTGAAGATTATAACGACGCCTTCTTGAAAGTCCAAAGCTATTTGAAGATTATAACTACGTCTTTTTGGAGACTTTAGAGTTATAACAACTTTTCTTAGAAAATTTCCAAGATTGAAGATCAAACACTAGTTTTCTTTCAAAAACTAGTTAACTTTCTTACAAAATATAAGAAAAGTGCCTTAGGTTTTAGGACTTGAAGGTTATAAGAAGGTGTGGTGCAAGTTTTCTATGTGTTTTAGCTTGGTATTTATAGGGTAGGAAAAATAGTTAACCATATATTGGGTTAGAATTTAACCATGGTTAGTTTAAGACACTTGTAATGATCTAAAGAATCAATGGTCAAGATTTAACCACACATGGTGACTCCCCCCCCCCCTAAGTCGGTTTGCCAAGGATAAGGGTGACTAGATGAGTAGTCATGGTCTTTGGATGATAATATCCTAAGTATGTAGCTAGTTTTGACTCCGTAAATTGCTAACCGTAAGTTTTTAAGTCACGAAACGTAAAACCGGGTATCCTAAAAATATGAAACTTATAAATATGCTAGAACTTATCAATATACTCCATAATAAAATATAAAACGAGTGGTAGGATCTAGCGGGTGCTAAAACCCTGCTAAAAACTGGAAACACGGGTCTAAAACGCGTAATTCGCGTAAAACACTGAACTGAAAAACGTAAAATTCCAAAACTTTTGGAATTGTCCTAAAATGAGAGAAAATCATATTTCTATTGTTTATAATGTTTTATTGACATATCGGGATGCCGGAATGACGTTTAAACCTAAAAGTAAATCTCGGACACGGCTTTGTGATTTTTGCAGAAATGATCCGACGAGCGTCAAACTCTCGGATTATCGTTAAAATAGTTTAACTTACGAGAATATGAAATAAAAATTTCTGAGATGAATAGTGAAAAGTGAATAGTAAAAAGTGAATAGTGAAATTTTCGGAAATAAAAGTTAACCTGAAATTGCGAATTGTTACAGTCTCTACCCCTTAAGGAAACTTCGTCCCGAAGTTTAGTGTGTCTAGGTCTCTTATCTTAATAGCGGCATAATAAAGCTAGATTTAGAATAGAATAATATGGTAGTATAAGGTACGTACCCGTTACGCATTGCGGGCTTCCTTAGCACCCAAATAGTATGCTCGACCCCGAGGTGGACTAACATTGTATCCACGGTTTGGGTTATTTTCTTCAAGCATAACGGCTAAAGTTGGGTTATCCAGCACTTGTCCCTGTGCCCTATTCAACTTAGGACAAGTATTTCGGAAGTGGTTTGGTCTGTTGCACTCATGGCATGTCTTTTGGTTGTTTCCTATATTGTCCGCATTCGCCTGCCTTGTAACTGATTTACACTGACTTGCAAAATGGCCAGACCTCTTGCAATTATAACACACAGGGCATGGCTCAGACCTCTGATGATGATATGCACATTTAGTACACTTAGGATGTAGACCCTCATACTTTTTCTGATTAGAAACAGTTGCCGCAAATCCTCTTGCTTGCTTATTATCAACCATTGTACCCACTTGCTCGCTCGATTCACCCGTTCCCTTCCTTTTGTCACTATTCTTCAAAGTTCCATTCCTAACCATCTCATCTGTTAGGGTCCCTGCTCTCAATATTGCACTTTGAATTGTGGGAGGTTCGGTTGTTTTCACCATCCCACAAATCTCGGGAACAAGGCCATAAATGTACCTCTCAATCCTCTTGGATTCAGGGGTAACCAGATGAGGAACTAGTTTAGCTAGTTCATGAAACCGATCTGTGTAGGTTGCATGACCAGCCCCTACCATAGAGTGATGCCAAAACTCGTCTTCTAGTTTTTGCATTTCATTAACCGGGCAGTATTCTTCCTTCAGTAGTCCCTTAAAGTCGTCCCATGTCATGCCTACAGCTGCTTCTCTAGTCCTTGCTTGAATCTGCATGTTCCACCATGTCAATGCCTTTTCTGATAGCAAGCATGCAGAATATTTCACTCTCTGGTGGATTGCACAGTTACTGATATCGATCACTGACTCCATCTTCTCGACCCATCGTGTATATGCCAATGCACCTCCTTTACCATTAAACTCAATTGGTTTGCATGACGTAAATTCCTTATACGTACATCCAGTCCTATGGTTGTTGTTGTTGTTGTTGTTATTCCTTCCTCCATCATTTGTAGCGTCATTTATGCTTCCGTGGTTTCCCGAATTGTTCATGTGATTGCCAACTTGTGTGACTATAGTGGGAAGTAGGTTTTGTAGTTGTTAGGCAATAATGGTGGAGACATCTGGATTTCCACCATTGTTACTAGGGTTACTAGTGTCGTGAGCATCTCCTCTACCTCCACGTCCACCAGTTCTTCCACTATTATTACTAGTGTCGTGAGTAGTTCCTCTACCTCCACGACCACCAGTTCTTCCACCTCTTGGTGTTGCACCACCTCGGCTAGTGCTACGAGTTACTCTCTTAGGTGCCATGATATCTACAAGGAGGGACATTTTGTCGACGTCAGATATGAGGTGATATTCCTAGACTACTTAGTCTTAAATCTTGTCAATTTTGAGTCAATCATCGATTAATGTAAGCATGGTCACATATGTCTACGTGAGTCGTGACGCATTTATAATTATGTTGGCCACCATAATTATAATTGCTTCCTTTCACACGTATACATATTTACCAGGCACACATAACTCAACAATTGGTACTACATAATTGGGTAGACTTTCTATCATCTGCTCTTAAGTTGTGAAAGGGTAACGTAGTATGGGTATCTAGAGAAGGTGATATGACGAAATGGACTAGTCGCGCTTGTAGAAAGGTTTGAGTGTCGTACTATGACATATGAATCACTTCTAGGTATTAGAATCATATAAAGTAAGTATAAGGCAAATCATCAAATCTCTACAGGAAACTAATAACCTTTATTTAACTTAATCTTATGTCTTATCAAACAAGAACTGTCACAAGATTAAGTTAATTAAACAATTATTACTTAGCTCTAAATTTTTGATGACTTGACTATTGTCTGGGGTTTCTCCTAAACAAACAATTAGCAATAAGCATATGCGCATGAAGTGTGTGTAAGGCAAAATAAAGAGAAGAGTCTTAATGTTTATATCAGTTATAGTCTAGGCACTAAATGCAACGTAGTTCTCTATAACCAAGGCTCTGGTACCAATCTGTAACACCCCCAAAATATCACAGCGGAAGACTGTGTCATAGGGGTGCTACTTCATAATACAAAGAACAAGGTATAGAAAACGAACTCTAAATGAGACGTTTTGAAAAGTTACCATTCGATTAATAAATTCCGAGTTACAAACTTGAGTTCCATAATACAATACATAAGAGTTTTAAAACATATCGAATGGTAATGATAAAAGCATAAGTCTTCAAAACATGCCAAGCGACTCTATGCTCCATGCAACAGCTATCACCTTACAGACCTGAGATAAACATGCTAAAGTGTCAACACAATGGTTGGTGAGTTCATAGAGTTTGTCTTAAAACAGTTGAAAAAGCCTCAAAAGAATGTTCACACAGCAAAGGCATTGAGAATCCACTCAGTTGCAAGTCCCGCCATAAGAGACTTGCAACCTGTGTGTTCACAACCCACTGCTAATATATATGGTATAATAAAGACATATATAAGTTCATCAAAACAGTTTAGCAATTAGTCGTGAGTCTACACTTCATCTCCGAAGACCTCACTTGGGAGCCAATTCCCAAAGATAAAAGTTCACTGGGAGCCACTTCCCAAAGACAACTGGGAGCCACTTCCCAAAGATAAGTACTAGCTACTAAATAGAATAACGCAATTAAATATAATGCCAATCAAGTATAACACAGTCAAGTATAAATGTTTTGAGTATTTGTACAAGTAAGCAAGTAGTTGAGCATGTATCCCCCCCAAGAGTTAAAACAAGTATGAAAAGAGTAGGGGCTATGACTCACCTTAAGCTTAAGTGATGTGAAATCAAAGTGGTAGTCGAATAGTGAAAGTCTCTAAGAGCAGCCTATAATAGAACGTTGCGACTTAGGTTTGGAGTAACGTCTAAGAATAAGAAGAATTGCCTATATATGTCTTGCATAATGTTCATGATGTAGTACTTAGTATATAGCGTAAGTCTTTGAATATAAATGGTTTATGAAACATGTATAAGTTGTATATCTCTTACTACCGTTCGGGCCGACATAATTCAGAAGTCATGGAGTAAACGTTCGAGGAGCCAGGACACTTTAATTCGTAAATCCACAACTCATCTCGACGGCTTACTTAATGAACTCCTCACATGAGGCTCCCTACTATTGTAGTATTTGATAACAAATGTATAAGTTTTGATCCGAAAAGTTACGCGTCCAATATTTGAATAAACTTAGGAAAGTCTATTTGTACATGAAGATTGTTATTAGGGTAAGTTTATTATAACTTGTATCTCATGGTTCTTTAGGTGGAGTAGATCCAAGTTGTATGTTCAAGTTATCGCCAACTCCTTGGTTCATGTTTTCGCCCAAGTAAGTTTATATGGTCTTTTAGTCATGGCTTCGCCGTGACCTTAGTCATTTTTCCATGGTCTTGAGACTCAACCTTGGCTTTAGCCATGGTTGTGGTCTTGGCTTTAGGTCATTAGACCTCTTGGTCTTAGTAAATCATAACTATAATATAGTGACTTTGGTCTAAAATGGGCTGTTAAGAATTTGAAGAAAATTATCACTCGGGAATCGTTTTCAGGGGTCGAGCTTCTTTGTTCCTGAACAAAAACGTCGTTCCGGACAACTTTCGTGTTTTAACTT
The DNA here is from genome assembly GCA_030686995.1 of Artemisia argyi. NCBI lineage: Eukaryota > Viridiplantae > Streptophyta > Magnoliopsida > Asterales > Asteraceae > Artemisia > Artemisia argyi. Next base: position 176,547,008 of record CM060685.1, on the reverse strand, counting down.
TTTGATGAATCGGAACAGAAGAGGGACTTTCAAAATGGCAGTGCAAAAACAGTAGGTATGGGCAGTTTTGCCGTTTTGGTTTCGCTAACTTCTTATGGCCATAACTTTTGACTCGGGTACTCGTTTTGGGTGATTCAAATTGCTATGTTTTCCTTGTTAAGTACTCTTTAACAGTAAGTAAGTGTCAAATATCAAAGTTATTCTATTTTAATCGTGGTTCTCCATAAAAATCACTAGTTTGCTTGTTTACTTGTCATAAGTTAACATATGTATATCAATACTTGTTTTATCCATTTTTAAACATCATGAACATAATAACAAGACAATATATAGTAAGAATGAAATATAAATAGCATGAATATGATATTTAGCAAGAAAGTAAGTTAGGGTTTGCTTACAACTTGAGGCTTTCTAAAAGAAAGGTAAGTAACTAGTAAGGTACGGACTTTGATAGACTTAAGCTTCACTCTTTGCAATCTATGATAAACCGAGGTTATTTGAAGATTATAACGACGCCTTCTTGAAAGTCCAAAGCTATTTGAAGATTATAACTACGTCTTTTTGGAGACTTTAGAGTTATAACAACTTTTCTTAGAAAATTTCCAAGATTGAAGATCAAACACTAGTTTTCTTTCAAAAACTAGTTAACTTTCTTACAAAATATAAGAAAAGTGCCTTAGGTTTTAGGACTTGAAGGTTATAAGAAGGTGTGGTGCAAGTTTTCTATGTGTTTTAGCTTGGTATTTATAGGGTAGGAAAAATAGTTAACCATATATTGGGTTAGAATTTAACCATGGTTAGTTTAAGACACTTGTAATGATCTAAAGAATCAATGGTCAAGATTTAACCACACATGGTGACCCCCCCCCCTAAGTCGGTTTGCCAAGGATAAGGGTGACTAGATGAGTAGTCATGGTCTTTGGATGATAATATCCTAAGTATGTAGCTAGTTTTGACTCCGTAAATTGCTAACCGTAAGTTTTTAAGTCACGAAACGTAAAACCGGGTATCCTAAAAATATGAAACTTATAAATATGCTAGAACTTATCAATATACTCCATAATAAAATATAAAATGAGTGGTAGGATCTAGCGGGTGCTAAAACCTTGCTAAAAACTGGAAACACGGGTCTAAAACGCGTAATTCGCGTAAAACACTGAACTGAAAAACGTAAAATTCCAAAACTTTTGGAATTGTCCTAAAATGAGAGAAAATCATATTTCTATTGTTTATAATGTTTTATGGACATATCGGGATGCCGGAATGACGTTTAAACCTAAAAGTAAATCTCGGACACGGCATTGTGATTTTTGCAGAAATGATCCGACGAGCGTCAAACTCTCGGATTATCGTTAAAATAGTTTAACTTACGAGAATATGAAATAAAAATTTCTGAGATGAATAGTGAAAAGTGAATAGTAAAAGTGAATAGTAAAAAGTGAATAGTGAAATTTTCGGAAATAAAAGTTAACCTGAAATTGCGAATTGTTACATTTCCTGAGATTTATGAGCGATATGGACCAAATGCTGAACCAAATAGGCAATTTCCAGCTAAAGATCTAGAAGACCTAAGATGGGAAGTATACGGTGAGGAACAACCAGAAGGTGTTAAGCCAAGTGGTAGCATTAGAATTAAGGTACCACAGTCACAAGTGGAAGGTACTAGTAGCAATAGAAATGATGTGCCAAAGCAACAAGGAAACATGAAATAAATGTTATATCCATCTTAAGTTATGTTTCCAATTGTATTAAATGAACTATGTTGGGTTACTTATGTTACTGTCTTTATCATATGTATAACATTGATAATATATGCATGCATTATTAGTAACAAATGATAATATTTATTGGGAAGCCTAGGTGATGGGAGTAAGGACAAAAAGTAAATAAAAAGTTAATATTAATAAGTGTACCAGAACAGCGTATTCCACAAGCACTTCCTTCCATAAAGGATCCTGACATACCACATCATTCAAATTATTTGATACAAAGCAATGTATCTTTTATATAATATATAACATACATTGTGATCAACATGAAACACCATACTTAAATCTTCTTAGGCCCCCTACAGTCCCTTTTGCTTTTTCAACACCCTAAAGGCCTGCACCAGGCGATTTGCTAGTGTCTTGAAATATCAAAAGCAACAGTATGGGAACTTAGAATGGCGAACTACGACGAAAATGATAATATTTAAAAGTAGAAACCACGGTAGAATGCAATTTCTAGCTCCACAAAAGGCCATAATCAACAATACAACACAATTTCAAAAGATAGATGGGAAACAAAAGAGGATGACGCGAAAAAGTAACCTGCACTAGATTACTTGTCACACCATTCTCTTTCATTTTGCATCTATCTTTGGTAAAATGCACTCTACCGATGATCTAAGCCTTCCGTTTTGAGACTATGGCCATTTCATTGCTGAACAGGATGCACCCATAAAGTAGTTTTATATACCCAAACATGAGAAAGAAAAAGAGGATATGGTAAAATGCATTTGCACCAAATACACTTGTACGACATTGATAACACTCTAACTATACATATCTCTATATGCGTTATATATGCTTTTATATGAATATATTGATGATTTATGTGACAACTGGCAAATTAGGGAGTCCATTTTAAAAACCCGCATTACGTTAAAAGGTTCGTTTATAAATTTATGTTTGAAATTTTATTCGTAACGAACTTGTAAAACATATATTGTGGTTGATTATATTTAAAATTTTTATGGAATCGAAATTGGATTATCGATGTGATGAGAATTTATTTCGAGATTTTATTTGGCACTACGTTGACTCCGGCACTAGAACGACCTAACAAAATTTAATGTTTTGAGTTACGGATTCGACTATATATTTATTTATTGAATGTATCGTGAGATTTTAAATGATTTGGAACGAGCTCGGTTCGAGAAAGAGTTGGAGTATTTTAAAAAGTTACGGGTTTTGGTCCGTGTAATTTACACCTAGCCACCTTACCCAAAATATAATAATACTTTTATTTTTATTATTATTATTAGTATTATTATTGTTATAACAAAGAAAGAAAAGAAAGAAATTAAAAAGAAAATAAAAATAGTAGCTACAAAAATCGTCCTTGTGTCTTCCTGGTATTCACACAACACACCAACACCCTCACCAATATCACTTTCACTCTCTCTCTCTCTATTCTATTATCATCATCATCTTTCCATCACTAAACCCTAGCCGCCATCTCCTTGTCCGGCCACCACCGCGACACCGCCGCCTAACACCAATCAAACACACCTCAAAAATACTTTTCATCACTAGATCTACTAGATCTACTAATTTGAGCTCGAGTTTTCTTGTGTTTCGAATATTTTTCGTGACCTTTTCTTGTAATATTGAAGGTAAGATGAGTCACAAGCATGGTGACTCATATTCTTATTAAATTTGTGACATGTGAGTCACGGGGTTCAAATCTTGGGCGAGTTTTTGATTAAAAACGAGATATATAAATGGGTTTTTGAATGAAACATGATTTCTAACAAGTTTGGTATCTGGGTTTTGATGTTTCTTGTTGTTTCCTTGCGTGGTCGACATCCTAGACGAGGGTTTCACCCTCGACTTGTGGTATTCCGGGCTCATTTTTGATGTTCTTGATATACATCAATTGGCTTTCTTAATTTTGGTCCTATTTGATACTAGTAAACTAGTGTTTGGATGATTCTTGGGTTGTGGAAACTCTCATGGTTGTTGTTTGGTTTTGTGACTGACGACCCAAAGGTTCCGTTTGGTTGGTTTGATGTTCGGTCAAGCAAGTCCGTGGACCTTGTGGTCACAGGGTTAGTCCTAGTGGCTCGTGGAGCTTAGCCGTGACCCAAGTGGGTCTCCGGTTCATGTTTTTGTTATCTTTGGTTGTGAGACTTGGGTATCATTTTGTTACCTTTTGTTATTGTTGTTATTGTGGCATATTTGGCATTGGTATTTTGATGTTATTATGGTCGTTGCTTTGGAGCCGAGGAGGAATGGTAGCATGATTTTAATTGTGGAGTTGTGTTGACGAGTATGAAATAGGGAACGATTGTGAGACGGTCACTTAGAATGACGGAGATAGGTTAGTCGGGTGCCGTAATCGGACCCTATTGTTGTAGCACGTGTTTTGGGTATTGATTTGACAGAGTTGGATTACTTGATTTTGACTTGGTTATTTTATTTGGACTTGGACAATGAGCCGAGAGTGATGACTCGGACATGTGACCATCTCATATAACTCGATAAATATTTATAATCAAACACTAATAATAAAACTCGTAATAATATTATTGGTAATATAAACGGTTATATAAGTATATAGACGTGAAAAACGTATATATAAATATATAAATGCGTATATTAAAAATAAAACGATCACGAGTAATATTATAATAACGTGACGATAAATAATATACTATGAAAGTAGTGTAATAAATATTGGGAGCATTATTATAATTAAACGACTATAATTAACGACAAAATCTTTAACGTGGAATGATTATATTAAATAAAATATATTTTAAATAAACGAGGAAAACTATCGAGTTATACGGGGTCGTGGTCACTTGAGTCCAAGTGGACCATATTATTATTTTGTGACGTTTGTGTTTGTCACGGATATGTGATGATTAATACATCCATTTTCTATAACTACGTAACTTATTTAATCGACGGGTTAAATAGTGTCTATTTAGTTATATGAAATGAGTATATTAATGGGCATTGTATCCTACGATGCCCGTAGGTTGTGGTATGTGTACAGGAATAATGAATTACTAAATATCCCGTGGAGTTTGCCAAGTTGACGAATTTGGTAAGCTTGACGATATATATAGGGAATTTATTAGACCTTGATACTTACCATATAGTACTTTATGTGCTATGTGACATAGGTTTGGGTATAATCTTAGAGTGTATATTAAGTAAATTAATATGGGGGATTACCAAATCGACGGATTTCATAAACTTCGATGATTTATTTAAATAATATATTGGGCTAATATTAGACCTATAGATTGTTTTATTACTCTTTTTGTTGTGACTTCTTGGTTTGAGTTGTGTAGACCCTCCACCCGCATGGATACCAAACGTCAAACTCCAAACTAATATGAGAATAATATGAGAAATGGATTTTTGGAAAAGTAAAATGGAATACGTTCGGGTTTGGGAGTATTTGATTTTGAGGAAATGATTTCTGAACGAGTTGATATTGTTAGGAAGTGCCGAGTCCGTAGTTGCCGTCATTTGAGTTACTATACATCTTACTTCTACCGATTTCTTCTTGCTGATTTATGGACTTGAGGTGAGTCATAGCCCCACTTTTACGCTTGAACTTTGCTTTCAATACTTGGGGTGAGAAACGTGCAAAATGTTTTATGTGGACTATTATCGCTTTTTGATTTCAAAACTTGCTATGCTTATAGAACTAGGATGATCGAGGCCTAGCCTAGAGCTAGGTAAGCTATACAACGAGGCCTAGACTAGATCTAGGTAAGTTGAACATGTCGTATCCTTATGCATGTTGGGTATGTCGTATCCTTACGCATACAGATTGATTTGATTGGATTCGGTTATTGGACTATAGTGTGCACCTATAGGGTTTCGATGTTACGGAGGTTATCCGTGTGATTATGATGGAGCGGAGGATATCCGCAGGATTCGAGTTAAGCCCTAGTCTAGCTAGCAAGGGTTTTGCGTATATGTCCACTTGATTGAATTTATGAATTTAAACCTATGATCTCACCAGCGAAAACTGACTTTTAGCACGTTTTCTCAGGTAATTAAGTGATGATTTGGATGCTTGGATTGGAAGGCTTGGCTATGGCACCTGGTTTACGGATCTGTTTTTCTAAAACTCTGATAAGTAATTGTGGACCTATGTTTATTTCTTTTGGGCCTGACTTTGGATGAAATTCGGATAAATGTAAACTTTAAAACCCCGTTTTGGTTGCGTATTTCTTATGTTTACTTTATCTCGTTCTTTCATGTCTTGTGTTGGATACCAATCCCCGTAACACCCCGAAAGCTTGTTAAGTCTTCCGCTGTACCAAATTTTGGGGGTGTTACAGATTGGTATCACAGCCAGGTTATAGAGAACTAGGTAAATAAACACCTAAACTATAACCGATTTTTATAGAAAACGATCCTCGACCAATGCCCCCCAGCCCGCCAAGCCGAAGCGTCTTCGATTATTTTGAGGTATTATGAGATAATGAATTGATATGAGATATTTGAGATGATTTTAGGATACGGGATATATTGATTAAGTGATATGATGGCGTTTTGAGGAATTAGATGGCTTAATTGTTTTATAAATGTTTTAGTAATGCGGTATTTAAAATTCTTTATTGAGTTATATAATTGAGATTTTATGATGATTTTTGATACGGTATTTTGAGTTCGCAGTTTAGTTGTTTTGAAACACTTACACCTACCCTACGCCGTTGTCATAAACCATGGCCTCCTATTCATTCGATGTTACTGAGGATGTTCTTACTGGTACGCGTCGCTCAGCACAGATCACTATGGCCCCTGATGACCCATACATGATGGTCATGCATTCAGCCACTACTTTATCATCCCCTTTGTCGCCCTAAGTCACCGATTTTATCGCCTTGTGGTTCACCTGCTCAGAGATGACGATTGATGGAGTAACCCTCCAACGAGGAGTATGAGAAGGAGTACGAGGGTGAGTAGGAGAATGATGACCCTCAAGATGAGGAAGAGAATGATGACCCTCGGGATGAGGAGGAGGAGGTGCCTGATGATGATGGTTCGCCAGCACATTCAGCTCATCTGCGGAGCTCGATTCCCCGATACATCCGTTAGAGCCGGTTTCACCTGATCACCCATTCTTGTTTGATTCACCACCTAGTAGTCCCGTGGTGTCGGACGTGCCATCTGAGGTTTCTACTGAGCATGTAGAGTTGGGTGAGACTGGTAGGATGTGGACTTAGATTACTGCACAGGGTGAGAGGATCTCACGATTGTCTGACCGACTTGAGATGGTTATTGGAGATTTTATCGCTGAGCCGAGAGTTGATATGACTATTGTCGTGGGTAGGATGACAGCGATGAGGAAAGGTTTGATGGAGATTCACGAGCAGATTAAAGCTTACGAAGAGGTTTCATCACAGCTCGCGAGGCGAATCGCAAGCTGTAGCAGAGAAACACTGAGCTGGAGAAGGAGGTAGCAGACCTCAAGAGAGATAGCAATACCCATATTGTGGAGTTAGGATTATTTTGGAGAGAGCTAGATGGTTTGAGGCAGGAGTTGAGGAGTCTACGTACGGCAGCATAGTGGCTAGATAGTTGGGTTATGTTGTCTTATTGCTTTCTACACCGAGGAGTGTTCGGTTAGAAAAGCTAGTTATCTTATTTGATGTATTTTCCATTAGTTATTCGTTTCGTTTGGAACGATTAGTATCTTTTGTGTCTTCTGTAGTTGGAAAGATGTTTGGATCACTATTGTACAGATGATGGTTATTATTGTATGATGTTATGTGATTTTTGGGTGTTATGAAAATTGAGTACTTATTCGTCGTATTGATGTCTTGTGGTGCATTATCGATATTCCTTCCATGACTTGGCTTCATTTATTTAATTCTTGTTGAGTGTATGATAAGTTCTATCGGAGATTTATGAACCTTATATGATGTTTCAGAGTTGAAACCCTTACTCCTGATAACCTGGACAATACTAACCGCAACAACAGGAATCAAAATGTTGATGTTCAGGGAGACAATGATCATGTTCCACCGAATGCACCTACTGTGGATTAAGCAATGATCAATCAACTTGTAGAGCAATGAGTTGCTGAGCTACTAGCTGAGTCAAATCATTCCAACAACTCTGCTCGGACATTTCCACCTATTCATACTAATGGATGTAACTACAAGGAGTTCTGAATCTGTAGACCCATTAAGTTTGGAGGAACTGAAGGAGTGGTCTACTTGGTCAGGTGGATAGAGAAAACTGAGTCAGTGTTCAATGCCAGCAACTGTGCCGAGAATGCAAAGGTAAAGTTTGCTTCTTTTACCTTTAAGGACGAAGCTTTAACTTGGTGGAACAATTACCGAAATTCGGTTGGAAGTGATGTGGCATATGCTATGACTTGGGAACAATTTAAGTCTTTGCTGATTCAGACTTGCTGCCCAAGGAATGAGGTTAAGAAGCTGGAGATTGAGTTCTGGAATCACAAGATGAAAGGTACTGATATGGCGACTTACAATCGTCGCTACCAGGAGTTAGCCTTGCTTTGCCCAGATATGGTTAGGACTGAGACTCAAAAGATTGAGCGGTATACCGATGGGTTACCTGTGGCTACAAGGAATGATGTGATTGCTGCTAGACCTGCAAATATTCATGAGGCTATCACAGTTGCCCAACAATTGATGGACTCGTTGGTATTGGAAGGAGCTGAGAAGGATAAGAATGGAAAGAGGAAGAGGGACAATCACTCTAAGGGTAATGATCACCGAAACAAGCGACAAGCTGTTGCTAAAGCTTATGCTATTGGGGATGGAAATAAGAAGAACTATAATGGGGATGCACCCAAGTGTGGTTGTTGCTACAGGAATCATACTGGACAATGTACTATGATGTGTCAGAATTGCTCAAGGAGAGGACATGTAGCTAGGGATTGTAGGGCTCGACCTCTTGCTATGGTTCAAGCTACTCCTGAAGTGAGAAGTAAGGCGGATGTTACTTGTTTTGGGTGTGGAAAGAAAGGACACTATAGGAATGAGTGTTGAGGATCGTGGAACCGAGGAAATCAAGGATCGGGTGGTAATGGGTACAATCATGGAAATCGTGGAGCTGGAGGAAACCGTGGACGTCAAGACAATGAGGACCAACGTGTGGAAGTAGGAGCTGCTCATGGGAGAGTGTATGCACTTGGGAACGAGAGAGGAGAGGACCCGAACGTCGTTACTGGTATGTTCCTTCTCAATAATCGTTATGCTTCCATACTATTTGATACTAGTGCCGATAGAAGTTTTGTGTCCACTACGTTTGCACCCTTACTAGAGAAACCCCCGATGGCCTTAGGAATTGGTTATGATGTAGAGTTAGCTAACGGAAACATAGAAAGGATTAAAACTATCATTCGCGGTTGCACGTTGAATTTCCTGAATCACCTTTCAACATAGATCTTCTACCTGTCACATTAGGAAGTTTCGATGTCATCATTGGTATGGATTGGTTGTCGAAGTATCGTGCTCATATACTTTGCGATGAGAAAATCGTGCGTGTGCCTTACGACAAGGAGATTCTAAATATACAAGGAGATCGAAAAGGTTCAAGGAACCCATCCAGATTAGCTGTCATTTCCTGCACTAAGCTACCGAAGCTAATGGAAAAAGGATGTTGCCTTTTCTTAGCTCAAATCTCTGAGAAAGGAGGGAAGGAGAAGAAAGAAAGATGCATTGGAGATGTACCTATAGTTCGTGACTTTCCGGATGTATTTCCCGATGATTTTCCAGGAATCCCGCCTACTAGACAAGTAGAGTTTCAGATTGAGTTGATACCTGGTGCTGCACCCGTGGTACGAGCGCCTTATCGAGTTGCACCTACCGAACTGGAAGAGTTGTCGAAAAAATTAGCAGAGTTAGTCAAAAAGGAATTTATACGACCAAGTTCTTCGCCTTGGGGAGCTCCAGTCGTATTTGTGAAGAAGAAGGATGGATCATTTCGTATGTGTATTGATTACCGAGAGCTGAACAAGTTAACGGTGAAGAATAGATACCCGTTACCGAGGATCGACGACTTGTTCGATCAGCTCCAAGGATCGAGTGTGTATTCAAAGATCGATCTGAGATCAGGTTATCATCAGCTTAGAGTTCGCGAGGAAGATATTCCAAAAATGGATCTCATGAATCGGGTGTGTAAGCCTTACTTAGATAACTTTGTGATCGTGTTCATCGACGATATACTAATCTACTCGAAGAGTGAGAAAGAGCATGAGGAGCAACTAAGACTTATCTTAGAACTGCTCAGGAAGGAGAAGTTATATGCAAAGTTCTCCAAATGTGAATTTTGGATTCCAACGGTACAATTTTTGGGACATGTGATTGATAGTCAAGGAGTTCATGTAGATCCCGCTAAGATTGAAGCTATTAAAGATTGGGCTGCACCGACAACCCAAACTGAAGTTCATCAATTTTTGGGTTTAGCCGGTTACTACCGAAGATTCATTGAGGGATTTTCGAAGATAGCAAAACCGTTGACCAAATTGACTTAAAAGAACGTTAAATACGAATGGGGAGATAAGGAAGAGGGAGCGTTTCAAATACTTAAGGATAGGTTGTGTAGTGCTCCTATCTTAGCGTTACCTGAAGGTAGTAAGGACTTTGTCGTCTATTGTGACGCTTCTCATAAAGGTTTGGGAGCTGTGTTAATGCAACGAGAGAAAGTAATAGCTTATGCCTCCCGACAGCTCAAAAAGCACGAGAAGAACTACACCACCCATGATTTGGAGTTAGGTGATGTGGTTTTTTCCTTAAGGATATGGAGACATTACTTGTATGGAACCAAGTGTGTTGTGTTTACTGACCGCAAAAGTCTACAACACATCTTGAATCAAAAAGAACTCAACATGAGACAACGATGTTGGATTGAGCTGCTAAGCGATTATGATTGCGAAATTCGCTATCATCCTGGTAAAGCAAACGTCGTTGCTGATGCTCTTAGTCGAAAGAAGAGAATACCACCGTTACGAGTTAGGTCATTGGGAATGACTATCGTATCGCCGTTACCATCTTAAATATTAGAAGCTCAAACGGAAGCGTTGAATGCAGAAAACCAACCTACTGAGAATATATTTGGAATGGCAGAAAATGAGAAGGGATTTGTTAAGCGTTCTGATGGAATATTGTGTTTTAGAGACCGAAGTTGGGTACAATCATATGGAGGAATTCGAGAGTTGATTATGCATGAGTCACATAAGTCAAGGTACTCTATTCATCCTAGGTCTGACAAGACGTACCAGGATCTTAAGAAGTTATATTGGTGGCCAAACATGAAGGCAGATATAGCATTGTACGTTAGCAAGTGCCTGACATGTTCAAAGGTTAAGGCCGAACATCAAAGACCGTCAGGATTATTGATGCAGCCAGAACTCCTAGTTTGGAAATAGGAGCGGATTACGATGGACTTTATTACCAAATTACTAAAGACAGCTAGCGGTTGTGACGTTATCTGGGTAATTGTGGATCGATTGACTAAGTCTGCTCATTTCCTGGCGATTAGTGAAGATGATAGTGTAGACAAACTTGCGAGGTTGTATGTGAAGGAAATAATTTCGCGTAATGGAGTTCCAATATCGATTATTTCTGATCACGACAGCCGTTTCACGTCAGCTTTGTGGCGATCACTTCAAACCGCTTTGGGGACGAGACTTGATATGAGTACTGCATATCACCCCCAAACCGATGGTCAAAGTGAGAGGACTATTCAGACTTTGGAGGATATGCTTCGTGCATGTATAATAGACTTTGGTAAAGGCTGGGAGAAATATCTACCCCTTGCGGAATTCTCCTATAACAATAGCTACCACACAAGTCTTAAAGCTGCACCATTTGAAGCTTTATATGGTTGAAAATGCCGTTCGCCTATTGGTTAGGCTGAAGTTGGAGATAGCCAACTCACAGGCCCTGAGCTTATTTTGGAGACTACAGAGAAAGTGACTCAAATTCGTAATCGATTACAAGCAGCTAGAGATAGGCAGAAAAGTTACGCTGATCAGAGACGTAAACCCCTAGAGTTCCAGGTTGGAGACAAAGTGATGCTGAAAGTCTCACCTTGGAAAGGAGTGATACATTTCCGGAAACGTGGGAAACTCAACCCCCGCTACATTGGACCATTTCTTATCTTGGAAAGAACTGGGTAAAGTTCATGATGGGTTTCTTCTGAGGCTGGGAGGATGTGACAACTGGCAAATTAGGGAGCCATTTTAAAAACCCGCATTACGTTAAAAAGTTCATTTATAAATTTATGTTTGAAATTTTATTCGTAACGAACTTGTAAAACCTATATTGTGGTTGATTATATTTAAAATTTTTATGGAATTGAAATTGGATTATCGATGTGATGAGAATTTATTTCGAGATTTTATTTGGCACTACGTTGACTCCGGCACTAGAACGACCTAAAAAAATTTAAAGTTTTGAGTTACGGATTCGACTATATATTTGTTTATTGAACGTATCGTGAGATTTTAAATGATTTGGAACGAGCTCGGTTCGAGAAAGAGTTGGAGTATTTTAAAAAGTTACGGGTTTTGGTCCGTGTAATTTACACCTAGCCACCTTACCCTAAATATAATAATACTTTTATTTTTATGATTATTATTATTAGTATTATTATTGTTATAAGAAAGAAAGAAAAGAAAGAAATTAAAAAGAAAATAAAAAGAGTAGCTACAAAAATCGTCCTTGTGTCTTCCTGGTATTCACACAACACACCAACACCCTCACCAATATCACTTTCACTCTCTCTCTCTCTATTCTATTATCATCATCATCTTTCCATCACTAAACCCTAGCTGCCATCCCCTTGGCCGGCCACCACCGCGACACCGCCGCCTAACACCAATGAAACACACCTCAAAAATACTTTCCATCACTAGATCTACTAGATCTATTAATTTGAGCTTGACTTTTCTTGTGTTTTGAAGATTTTTTGTGACCTTTTCTTGTAATATTGAAGGTAAGATGAGTCACAAGCACGGTGACTTGTATTTTTATTAAATTCGTGACATGTGAGTCACGGGGTTCAAATCTTGGGCGAGTTTTTGATTAAAAACGAGATATATTAATGGGTTTTTGAATGAAACATGATTTCTAACAAGTTTGGTATCCGGATTTTGATGTTTCTTGTTGTTTCCTTGTGTGGTCGACATCCTAGCCGAGGGTTTCACCCTCGACTTGTGGTATTCCTGGCTCATTTTTGATGTTCTTGATATACATCAATTGGGTTTCTTAATTTTGGACCTATTTGATACTAGTAAACTAGTGTTTGGATGATTCTTGGGTTGTGGAAACTTTCATGGTTGTTGTTTGGTTTTGTGACCGACGACCCAAAGGGTCCGTTTGGTTGGTTTGATGCTCGGTGAAGGTAGTCCGTGGACCTTGTGGTCACGGGGTTGGTCCTAGTGACTCGTGGAGCTTAGCCGTGACCCAAGTGGGTCTCTGGTTCATGTTGTTGTTACCTTTGGTTGTGAGACCTGGGTATCATTTTGTTACCTTTTGTTATTGTTGTTATGTGGCATTTTTGGCATTGGTATTTTGATGTTATTATGGTCGTTGCTTTGGAGCCGAGGATGAATGGTAGCATGATTTGAGTTGTGTTGACGAGTATGAAATGGGGACCGATTGTGAGACGGTAACTTAGAATGACGGAGATAGGTTAGTCGGGTGCCGTAGTCGGATCCTATTGTTGTAGCACGTGTTTTGGGTATTGATTGGACGGAGTTGGATTACTTGATTTTGACTTGGTTATTTTATTTGGACTTGGACAATGAGCCGAGAGTGATGACTCGGACATGTGACCATCTCATATAACTCGATAAATATTTATAATCAAACACTATTAATAAAACTCGTAATAATATTATTGGTAATATAAACGTTTATATAAGTATATAGATGTGAAAATGTATATATAAATATATAAATGCGTATATTAAAAATAAAACGATCACGAGTAATATTATAATAACGTGACGGTAAATAATATACTATGAAATTAGTGTAATAAATGTCAGGTGCGTTATTATAATTAAACGACTATAAATAACGACGAAATCTTTAACGTGGAATGATTATATTAAATAAAATATATTTTAAATAAACGAGGAAAACTATCGAGTTATACGGGGTCGTGGTCACTTGAGTCCAAGTGGACCATATTATTATTTTGTGACGTTTGTGTTTGTCACGGATATGTGACGATTAATACATCCATTTTCTATAACTACATAACTTATTTATTCGACGGGGTTAAATAGTGTCTATATAGTTATATAAAATGAGTATATTAATGGGCATTGTATCCTACGACGCCCATAGGTTGTGGTATGTGTACAGGAATAATGAATTACTAAATATCCCATGGAGTTTGCCAAGTTGACGAATTTGGTAAGCTTGACGAAATATATAGGGAATTTATTAGACCTTGATACTTACCATATAGTACTTTATGTGCTATGTGACATAGATTTGGGTATAATCTTAGAGTGGTATATTAAGTAAATAAATATGGGGGGTTACCAAATCGACGGATTTGATAAACTTCGATGATTTATTTAAATAATATATTGGGCTAATATTAGACCTATAGATTGTTTTATTACTCTTTTTGTTGTGACTTCTTGGTTTGAGTTGTGTCGACCCTCCATCCGCATGGATACCAAACGTCAAACTCCAAATTAATATGAGAATAATACGAGAAATGGATTTTTGGAAAACTAAAATGGAATACGTTCGGGTTTGGGTGTATTTGATTTTGAGGAAATGATTTCTGAACGAGTTGATATTGTTAGGAAGTGCCGAGTCCGTAGTTGCCGTCATTTGAGTTACTATACATCTTACTTCTACCAATTTCTTCTTGCTGATTTCTAGACTTGAGGTGAGTCATAGCCCCACTTTTTCTCTTGAACTTTGTTTTCAATACTTGGGGTGAGAAACGTGCAAATTGTTTTATGTGGACTATTATCGCTTTTTAATTTCAAAACTTGCTATGCTTATAGAACTAGGATGAGCGAGGCCTAGCCTAGAGCTAGGTAAGCTATACAACGAGGCCTAGACTAGATCTAGGTAAGTTGAACATGTCGTATCCTTACGCATGTTGGGTATGTCGTATCGTTACGCATACATATTGATTTGATTGGATTCGGTTATTGGACTATAGTGTGCACCTATAGGGTTTCGATGTTATGAAGGTTATCCGTGTGATTATGATGGAGCGGAGGGTATCCACAGGATTCGAGTTATTGAAAATATATATCAAATTGGAAGCAAAGATTGAAGGTGAGGGTCTTAGGATCCAATGATCTAAACACCCCTTTGTCACCATCGAGCCACCATTACCATCACCATACCCTTAACCACGAATTTCAGAGGTCCACCACTATTTATAGATCACCATTCATCACTTTTACATAACCTAAACATATTACTTGGAGGATTCACACCAAATCCTTTCAAGTCTCTATCATTAACCTTGTTCCCAAACACTCCATTTTGTCATGTTGCGGATTTGCAGAGGTGAACGTGACAATCCCTCGGGTATATTCAGTAGCATAGGTTGTTGGTTGATAATGGAACCTTGGGTTGTTGGACTAGTGCTTGTGGTAGTCGACATATTGGTTTTTAGCTCTTTGTTCTTGTATTACTCGCATAAACGGATTTGGTACATTTCTTTACTAATAATATTGAATATGTTGCTGAGTTTTATATGTTTGTGATGATGGTTATTGGTTTGGTTGTGATATGGTTATGTCTCATTTACTTGGACAATATTAGTATAACTTGTGAATATAAATGCGTATGAATTCGATATTACTTTTGCTTGGAGCTTGTTTATCCTTTGATTGATTATTGCAACTATCATAGGTCGAAAGGGTTAGTTGTTATGGTTATATTTCGGAACATCTATCTATAATGGTCCAATATCATGCTTGTAGAAATTGTGTGATAAATTGATAAATAAACCAAGTGGAATGATGCTTAAGACCCTTCCTTATGTAGAAATGCTGGGTTGGGAGGAATTCATATGTATGCATATTCGATATAAACCATTCTTAATGCGCTCGTGATTATGTAGTCTATAGGTCGAAAGGATTCTATATCATTATTGGTAGATATGTTTGTTACGTTAACAAACCCATTAATTGTAACCTGTATGATTTTGTTTATATAAGTTTTGCTTTATCTCTATCTATTATCTTGTGTGGATCATACCATGTTTGCTACTTTGCTTTGCTTACACACGTTTAGGCTATTTGATATGTGACAATCATTTGGCTTTGTTACTTGATAAACATTCTGTTAATTGCTACAAATCTCTTGGGACGACCTGGCCTTACCTATAAAACCTTTACTATTAACGGGGGTTATACTTTACCCATGTGTTTTGTGTATTATGGAATCAGTAAAACTAGTATTATAAATTTAAAGCTATCAAAACACATAAGACATCCTCTTTTTCTTTCCCACATCTGGATACTAAGAAAACATTATGAACGACATTGTCATTTAAAAGGGGTAATAGTCCTAAGTGGCATTGCATACAGGTAGATTCATGGAAAATAGTAACTAACAAGGTACGCATACTAATGAGGGTCATACCTTATAATATATTTTGGTAACTCGGAACACGGTAGATGAACATCCGAACCACTCTTCATATACAAAATAATAAAAGAAGTAATGATGGATGAACAGACATGAAAGCAACTTAGTATTGCTTAGCTATGTTCGTTCACAAACCAACGTACCATTACTGAGCTCTCGTGTTGATTCATCCATCATTGGTGCTTCATCATTTTTTGCTACTTGAATTACGCCCATTATTGTGAATTGAAGTCTCGTTCACAAGCTTGAAATAGTTACAAACCCTGTTGTCATAAATTCAAGTGTCAATTACAAGGTTAAAATACTGAACAACAAAGTAATGGGGGTACCAATAAATAGCTTAGATCGAGAAATACCAAGGATAACCAATATGGTATGATAAGAAGGAAAAAGAGGATATGGCAAAAAATGTATTTGCACCAAAGACACTTCTACAGCACTCTCTCTTTCCTTCTTATCAGTCTATATTAATTGAGTATGGTTAATGAATGATGTTGTCATTGCTTTTATCCTAGTTCAATAGGATGCAGTCATACTGTACCAATAAATTACACACATTATTTTGTAGATGGGTGGTTTAAACTCGTAAATCGCGCTGGAATTCAGAAAAAGTACTTTACTCGTGTTAAAGGCTTGTTTTTAAATTCCAATCTGATTTATGAGCGTAAACCATCAATCTACAAAATAATGGGGGTAAATAATAAATATAGAAAGGTCGTTGTTATGTACTTTATTAAAGTGCATCACGTTCTTCATTTCTCAATATTGACACACGACGTTACATGTCTATTACAGCTTAGTTTGTACAACTGTAATAGGCTAAAATCAACATACTTAACCCTTCTGAGTCCCCCCAACAATTCCTTTTGCCTTTTCATCACTCTTTGAGCAAAAGCTTGCACCAAAAAAATTGCTAGACTGATGAAGTAACAAAAGGAACTATTGTGGACACTCAGAATGGGTAATTATGTTGTAACATCGTTTGTCAATATTAAAAATGAATAACGTGATGGACTTTAAAGTAAACATATTTTAGTTAATAAAGCAACACACATAACACAACAACGTTGCGCTATTAAGGTAGCTAAGATTACATAAAGTATGATACAATTGTAGATTCTAGATAAAAGTGAGTATTAGGACTAGTGTTGAATGGGATAATGAATGAGTGTGGCCTGTCATGAACAATACACACTATATCATTATCGCAATCAACACCTCTCAATGATAAGGACCCATATATCCAGCATTGTTGTTAATGTTCGAGAGGTTTTTTGAACACCGTCCCTAGTAGCATTTGCGTACTTGATGTTGATCACAAGTTTTGCTACAAAAGGCACTAACTTGTGATCAAGATCAACCAAACAAATGATACTAGGGACAGTGTTCAAATTAACTCTTGAACACCATCAAAAATGTTGGATAGACGTATCCTTATCATTGAGCTTTTAGAGATGAAGTTCAATGTAACATGTTGTGTATGGCCGCATTACTTGGTAGATGGATGATTTTAGATGATGTCAAAATTCCAGATTAAACCATTCAGCCATCAAGTAATTCCAGGACCTATTACATACCTTGATACATTCAACTTCTAATTGAAACACTTTTATAGAATCCACAAGTACATCAAACTGAAACTATACTTTCTTAAATATACCCTTAACAACTATAAACTCAAAGTATTGGCTCATTGTGTTAAAACCATATGTATTACCACATATGTCAAACCATATGTAAGTCTTCTGTAATTTCTTGGTCCATAATTAAAACATATGTCCATATAAGTATTACGTTTTTTTTGGTACTTAATTAACACATATGTCAAACCATATTATTCAATGAAAGGTGTTAATTTAGTGATGAAAATGTAATCTTATCTGAAAAAACTTTACTCCACTTCTGCCACCACAGCTGTAGCCAAGTCCGATTTTCCTTCATGGTGGCCGTCTCTTATCTTTAATAACAATAAAAAAAACAACCTTAAGTTCATGAATTAGATAAATAAAAGGATATTGTGGAACTAAAAAATAACAAATCTATCTGAAAATAAAAGAATAAACATAACTTTATCAACATTCACCGATACAGTACCGGCAGCGGCAACTTTTCAGCGACAAGGCAGTGGCTGCGGAGAGGTGGTTGTAACAAAAAAAAAACACTATTTTTAGAAAGTAAAATAAAATACATCTCATATCTACAAATAAGATGTACAAATCTATGAAAATAACATCAACACTTGATTAGTAGTAACATGTTAATCCTTTTGTTATTGTCTTCTTTAACCTTTTTCCTTAGGTACGGTGGTGGTTGGAAGTTTTTAGAAGAAGAGAGTATGTGAGGATTGGTGGTGTAAATAAATGAGGGTTGTGGAAAGGTACGGTTTGTGTATGTGTAAATAACTAAGAGAGTGTGTGTAAATAAATGAGGTAGGTATGTGATTAATGAGGATTAAGTGATAAGATTATATTAAAAAAAATAAAGTAAAAAAGTTGCCCAATACAAGTTGCTCAAAAAGTACAAGTTGCCCTATACATTATACCTTACACATACAAGTACTATAATATAAAATAATAGAACACGTGTCAGTTTCTTGTTGAGTCGCTCAGTCGCCAAGTTGCCGTGATCCACCAGAGGAAAGTGATTTCAAAACATCTATTCAAGGAACGTGCTCTTGGCGACTTTCCCTTTTTTTTAATAAGATTTTGAATTGTTTGACAATGTTCCAAGAAAATGAAGGGCAAAAGTGCCAAAATTAGGATTAGGATGTTATTCAAGGATAAACTAAAGTTTATGTATTACAACTTTATTAAATCTGATTTGACAAATATCTACTCCTATTTTTCAAAAAGACAAATCTTTTATAAATAAATGTTATGTTTTTTAGTATCTAATTTTGACAGTTTGAAACAAACAACTCACACAATCAATGTTTACATTTGCTTATTTATAGAGTCTCATTAATGCATGTACCGAGAGTTCCGAGGAACTGCTTAGATCAAATCACAGAAGAGAGGTCTTGTTTGAGGTAATATACTAATAATATCAAGAGCTAGTTACATATATACAAAAGAAATGTATGTGCTTATTTGCATATATATCAGTTGACAATTTTTCTTTCACGCCATATGTGTGTTGGAAAATTTAGTGCACTTGAGGGATCAGTTCAAACGTTGTAATGGGTCAGGAGGTACGGAGTGTACACCCATAAGGTCCCTGAACACCCTGTCTCAGATAGTGGTTAAGTGTTATTCAGTGTATGATGAATTTCAGTGAGTTCACTCTGCAGTGAGTGACACTCTGGACTGAATGTTATTCATCAGGCTGGTGAGTTTGGATTTGTACTCTATGAGTAATAAGCTGATGGATCTCATCAGGGAGTAATGTCATCAGAGTGTTCATGCCATTAGTAAGTGAACCTCTCAGTGACCACACTCAGGGAGCAACCTTTTCAAGGACTAGCTCATCAGTGAGTATAACTCAATAAGACTGAATCATAACTAACTTGTAACGGCTTTGCCCTATTCAAGTGGCAGTTGTAACTACATTAATGACCACGTTTAATTGGTCGTGAGACCACTAATACCTGTTATTATGGAAGCTAATTATGAGCGATTAATGGGCCATTAATCACTCATAATTCCATTGACTAGGGTTGAGTTATCTTACCTATAAATAGGATATCAAACACATATGCATGGAGACACAGAACATACGAACTAAACACTTGAACGCAAAGGGTTATTGATTTGTGCCTAATTCGATAACATACATTTGGTCTTATCCCAAGTAGATATTCGTGATACCCAGGCATTAGGGTCGAATTGTTTAATTTACTTTGGAAAGTAATAACATGGTTCCAAGTGATATCCAGTAACCATTCATTTGGTACGTAGTTAGGCTATTGATTATCTTCACCCTGTTCTAGGCTCTTAAGCACCAACAATCAAAGTAAACTGTTTTGTGATAATCAATGGCTGCTGGTATGAGGCATATGGCTGCTAACTTCTCCAAATTGGAAAAGTTTGAAGGTGTTGACTTTAGAAGATGGCAAAAGAGGATGCACTTCTTGTTTTAAAGTATGAATGTGGTGTATGTTCTAAGCACTGCTATTCCTGAGGATCATGGGGATGATGCTACTATGGAACAGATAAGGAATCGAAGCAAATGGGAGAATGATGATTATATTTGCAGAGGTTTAATCCTCAATGGTATGTCTGATTCTCTCTTTGACATTTATCAGAATGTTGAATCTTCCAAAGAACTGTGGGATTCCTTGGATGCCAAATATGTGGATGAGGATGCATCAAGTAAGAAGTTTCTTGTAAGTAATTTCACAAATTACAAAATGACTGATTCAAGGCCAGTCATGGAACAATACAATGAACTTCTTGGAATACTTGGAAGGTTTACACAACACAAAATGAACATGGATGAGGCTATTTCAGTCTCTTGTATCATTGACAAACTCCATCCTTATTCGAAAGATTTCAAGCATACCTTCAAACATAAGAAGGAAGAACTGACACTTTTTCAGTTGGGTAGTCATTTGCGTATTGAGGAATCCCTCAGGGCGTAGGATAATGACAAGCCAAAGAGTAGCAATGCTACTGGTGCATCTGTTGTCAATATGGGGGAATATAACAATTCCACCAGGTATAATGACAACAAAGGCAAACGTAAGCATCATGATAACACAAGGGCTGATCCTAACAAGAAGGCAACACCTACTTGTTGGAAATGTAGCAAATCTGGTCAAATTAAAAGGGATTGCAAAGGTTTTAGATTGGAGGTAAAACCAATGGTTTAGGCACTAGTGGTTCAGGGAGTGGTGGTTTTGCCAACTCCCTGAATGGTCAGAATATGTTTAATAAATCTTTTTAGGTTTATTATGTTACATATATATCTGAATCTAACTATGTGCAAGATGATGATGTTGCGTGATGGGTTGACTCTGGTGCAAATGTTCATGTGTGCAAAGATAGAAGATGGTTCAACACTTACGAGTCACTGAATGATGGTTCTATTCTTCACATGGGAAATGAGTCAATAGCCTTGGTGCATAGTCGTGGTTGTGTAGATCTTAGTTTTAGTTCTGGAAAGATTGTAACTTTGTTTAATGTTATTCATGTTCCTGATATAAAGAAGAACTTGGTTTCAAGTAGTGTTTTGGATAATCATGGATATAAACAAGTTATCAAATATGATGAATTTATATTGTCTAAACATGGTGTGTATATTGGTTTTGGCTATTTGTGTAATCAAATGTTCAGGCTTAATATTGTCACTGATATTGTTAATTCGGCCTTTATGTCAACCTCTAAACTGAACGAATCTAGCATGTGGCATGCTAGACTTGGCCATGTACATTTTAAAAGGATTCAAGATATGTCTAAGGATGGGTTAATCCCAACATTTGACATGGACACTAAAAAGTGTAAAACTTGCATGTTGACCAAAATCACTAAGAAACCTTTTAAGGGTGTTAAACGTGAGACTGAGTTCTTAGAGCTTATACACAGTGACCTGTGTGACTTGCACGCCACTCCCTCTTTGGGGAATAAGAAGTACTTTGTGACATTTATTGATGATGCTTCTAGGTTTTGTTATGTCTATTTGTTACATACCAAGAATGAAGCATTAGATAAATTCAAAGTGTTTAAAACTGAAGTTGAATTGCAACTTGGGTCCCTGATCAAAAGATTTAGGACTGATAGGGGAGGTGAGTACATGGATACTCTATATTTTCAGTCTGTTGGTAAAATCCATGAAACGACTGCTCCCTATACTCCTCAACAAAATGGTATCTCTGAAAGGAAAAGCAGGGTACTGAAGGGGATGGTTAATTCCATGTTGTCCTATTCAGGACTGAGTCAAGGGTTCTAGGGTGAATCTATGTTAACAGCTTGCTATTTATTAAATAGGGTTCCAAAAAAAAGGAACAAGGTTACCCCTTATGAACTCTGTACTAAAAAGAAACCCAACCTGAATTATCTCAGGGTTTGGGGTTGTAGGGTTGTTGTGAGACTCCCTAATCCAAAATTGAAAACTTTGGGTAAAAGAGGCATTGAATGCATCTTTGTTGGATATGCTGAGCATTCAAAGGCATATAGGTTCTATGTTATTGAAACTAATGAATATGTTTCAATTAATTCAATAATTGAGCCAAGGGATGCACTTTTTGATGAGAATAGATTCTCATCAGTCCCTAGACCAAGTCAGAGGATTCCAAATGGAAC
This sequence comes from Artemisia argyi, assembly GCA_030686995.1. Taxonomy (NCBI): domain Eukaryota; kingdom Viridiplantae; phylum Streptophyta; class Magnoliopsida; order Asterales; family Asteraceae; genus Artemisia; species Artemisia argyi. The sequence goes on along the minus strand of CM060685.1, from coordinate 176,524,412 downwards.
TGATGACATTGGTGTGTCAGTGGTCCCTGATAAATTATCATCTCAGGTCCTTGATGAGGTTGTGGTTCAACAACCTGAAACTGAGCTTAGAAAGAGCAAGAGGGTCAGGGCTCCAAAGTCATTTGGACCTGAGTTTCAATTATTCTTAATTGAAGGTACAAGGAGTGAGGTCTCTGACCAATACTCCTATTGCTTCATCGTTGAGGATGATCCTAAAACATTTGAAGAAGCCTGGAAAGAATTGTGGAAAACTAGAAGGGGGGTTGAATAGTTTTACGTCCTTTTAAAATTTATAAAAACAAGTTTGTTTTAAAAACTTCGATTCTAGTTTATGTGACCTCAATACTTGCACTATATGAACAAATATATAGTAACTAAATAACTAAGCTAATATAATATAGGTAAATAAGTAAGTAATGAAAAGAGTTGAAGAGATCAAACCACAACACAAGGATTTATTGTGGTTCGGGCTACAAGGTCACCTTCCTTGTTCCTACTCCACTCCCCGAGTCACCTACTCGAGCGTTTTCTTCACTATGTCAACAAACTCCCTTATGGCGGAGAAAACCTTACACAACAATTTACACACCACAACTTCTTCACACCAATCTACTTCACACCTATCTTCTTTACACCTTTCTTCTTCACACCTATCTTCTTCACATCAATCTACTTCACACCTATCTTCTTCACAATTACACTACTTCACTACTAAACAACTTCTTCTAATTCTTCTAAACTACTAATTACAAGCATAACACAACTTCACAAATAATATACACAATATACACAACTACTCTTCAATGCTTCTTGAACTTAGTTGTAGAAGGAGTGTTCTTCTTTTGCACTTTGGATGGATGATGAGGGATTAAATCACTTGAAACAGGGATTAGAAATCAAATGATCAAAGGATTTTGGAAGATGTTTAGAGAGTTTTAAATCTGAAATTCTTGTGCAAAAGGTAAGAAAAATTCCAGATTTAAGGAGGTATTTATAGGCAACAAATTCTGACAACTGGAGCGTGCCGGTCCCCTTAAATCAAGACCAGCCCCCTTAAAATTAAGGGGACCGCCCCTTATAATTAAGGGGGCCGTCCAGCAGTAACGGCCAGAATTTTTGTTTTTTAGTGGGGAAAGTTTATTTGATGAAAAACTAACTGATTTTGGTTAAAAATTTGAATTCATATATTTAGTATGAATAAAACATTTTTCTTTATTACTAAAAGTGTTTTTCAAAAATATATAATATGTTTATATAATTAAATAAACTTTGTAATAATTAATTAAGTATCCCTTTGATCATGAGATGTATTAAGCACTTGTTTATTCATACCTTAGTGATTAAATTGGATAAATTGATATAAACTAGCTTAATACTTGTTTACGTAGTAATCTTACGTTTGATGATTTTACATTTTGTGATCATCAAAACATAGAGATATCGAAAAATATAAATAACGTTTTTATGCATTATTTATGCTAACAATCTCCCCCTTATTGATGATTACAAAATCTAAAATCATTAAGCGAAAGATTAGTTTATATACAAGTATTATTGTGAGTTTATAGCAATTCTCCCCCTTTTTGTTAGCATCAAAAAGGTTATCCCGATTTTAGTGGAGCTCCCCCTTGATGTATACTCCCCCTCGTTTTAATGTCAAAGAGAAATCGAGATATGGAATGCTTGCAAAAATATTTAGTGGACAAGCAACATGTATATATATATAGCATGCAAGAATAGAAAATAAACATAACCATAGTCATAGATAGAATTAAAAGGGTTACAACAAGCATTACATCACAAGCATTACATCAACAAGTAGTACAATCATAAATAAAATAAACCAAAGCTCTAACATGAAAGTCCTCTCTAGAGCTTGCCATCCAAAATGGTTTAAGACAATTTTATTTGCAAAACACCAAGCATGTTTAATTTGGTGGAATGGATGGTGAACATGGAGATGGTGATGGTGGAGGAGTGTTTGTTGTTGGTGGTGGTGGAGTTGTGTTTGTTGTTGGTGGTTGATGCAACAAGTTTTCAATGTGTGAAAACATGTATTGTATCTCATCTTATAGTCCGAACACAATTGTTCGGTTGTGGATGCAACAAAGGTAAGTGTCACCATGAACTTCAAGTAAGCTCCATGGGACAGGGTTATAGGTTGGTGGATTGATATGGGATGATGAGAAGTGTGCATCAAGAGGTGTTAATGATGACAATGAGATGGTTAGTGCAAGAGTTGTGTTTTCATTGGTAGGTTGTGGTGGTTGAACTATTGGTGGAGGAGATAAATGGGTGTTTATGTAGTCATTTATGGATGAAGTGGATGGTATGGATGAAGTAGAGGCTCCATTTGTTGATGGTGTTTTAGAGGGTGCATTTGGTGCACTAGGAGATGAGCATTGAGGTGGTGGTGATGGGGTGTTGTTGTCTTCATTTGTGAGATCAATGAATAGTTGTTTTGGTGGAATAATGACAAGTTTTTGTTTCTTGGCATTGTTTGAATAGGTGGTTCTTGGTGATGACATGATAAAAAGATGAGGTTTGATGAAGGTTAAGGATGATGGAATGTGAATTAAACATGCATGGGGATTATATAGTATGAAAACATGTTCAGAAGTAGAATTAATTTGAATTTGTATTGTTAGATTCCAAAATCAGTTTAGTTTTTAAGGGAAATGGTAGCTGGGACTAGCAAAAGGGATCACAAGGTGCAAAAAGAAAACAGTGTAAAAATTGTTCCAGATGGCCGGTCCCCTTAAATGGAGGCCGGTCCCCTTAAATTTAAGGGGGCCGCCCCTTATGAATTAAGGGGGCCGCCTATCTGACGACCCAGAAATCAAAATTTTTCAAAATTTTTCTGAAAAATGTTATATCTTGTTTTGATTTTGCAGCAAGCTCTATTTGAACATTTCACATTTGTTTTGGTCTATTAGAAAGCATATATATATATATATATATATATATATATATATATATATATATATATATATATATATATATATATATATACATATATATATATATATATATATATCTACATTATATATAACAGGAGGCATTTGAAGGAAATGCCCAGTCATTGTCCAGTCAATGCCCAGTAATTCAATTTCAGCCATGTCATCACATGTAAACTATTTTTTAACATGTATTTATTTTTTTAATTTGATGAAAATGCCACCTCATTGCCCAGTAATTCATTATCTGCCATGTCATCAACCATGTCATCACATTATGTCCATGTAAGCAAGTTTTTAAATTTAAAATTCGGAATGTAAAAATGTAGTGCAAAGGATTCGAACTTGGGATGAGAGGCAGTAATAAACAACACCTCAACCATTGGATCACTATAATGTTTGTGATAAAAATTGCAAATCATAATTGATATTGCATTGTCAAGGTTTTCAAATAGAGATTAAGGTTTAATTAAAACCCATTCTAGCGTATAACAAAAGAAAAAAAAAAAGACAGTCCGTATATCCTTTTTCTCAAAACCCAAGAACCCTAATTGGAGTATCCCTTTTCCATCGTATTCAGTTTTACATCATCTGGTATGATTCAAATCGCTACTTCAGCAACAACATATGGTCTTTGATTGTTAGCCTATAGGTTGTTTTGCCATTGATAATTGAACGGATTTTTTAGGGGCTATTTTTATGAATTACATGAACCCTAACAAAGGCATGCATGGTATATACTTACTTACAAGTTCTATTGCCTTATGAATTTTTAAGGTGTTTATGATTTATAGATTAAAAAAATCTACATGTACAGTGTCTCTCAACTTCTTAAGTGATCAAAACTTATGGTTAACTATATTTTTTTACAGGTTAAGAGAGCCATTGTAAAGAATTTATGATGAATCTAAGGTAATTTTTTATGATTTATTATTTAATCTGCAATTTTTTATGTTATAACCCTAATTCAATTTGATGAAGAGGATGATTTCGATCTCCATTCTAATAATTTTATGTGTCTATTCCCACATACTGTTGCTTCTCAACAAACAAAAACAATTGACGGTCTCTAATAAGTTGCAGGTTTCATCGCCATTGTTGATACTTGATCCTGCGTGTAGCCGCATACAAAGTGACAACTCCTAATATCAGCAAGTTTTTGTACGAAAAGGCTAGATGAGATTCTGAGGTACATTCTTAATTTTTTACTTTGATCATTTGTGTGTTTCCCTGTTACTATTAAAAGATTTCAAATCTATGTTTTTCACTTCATTATTCCAGATTGATAACCTAAACTCATCCACGATTGGTAACGTCAAAACCAAAAACCACATGCTATGTACATAATGTGCTTTAGCTTCTTTGTATTTGTATGCTGAATAAGTCACATACGCTAACAGCCCAATTTCCTTAACATAATCGATCTCATGCCGGTTAACAGAATCATATGCCAGATATTTTTTGTGATGCATATATTGTCATATGTTGTGTTTAAATATGTTCGCCAATATGTATATGTAGCAAAAAACTAATTTAATTTTATGATACAAAATTTCAGATTATTTTGTATTCCATGGTATCGGTCTTTGATTAATGCGTCGAGAATGTACCCTTGGCTTTTATTTACGCAAGCCGTGATACTTTAATTTCCTGTCATAAGTTGACGAATGGTACCAGGACAAAAACGAAACCGAGTAATAAACAAGCCATGTCCTATTCACTTTGTGGTTCTAGATTCTTATAAAAACCGGTTTTTAGTTTGGTTCTCGGCTTTCTTAAGAATAGTTTCCTGTTAGGTTCAAAAAACCAAACTGGTCTTTTATTTGTCAAACTTCAAACTCCAAACTGGTCTGTTAGGTTCAAAAAACCAAACTGGTCTGTCCACCTAAATTGGTAGATGAGGGAATCTTGAAAATTAAGCTTAGTGATATTCCTGGAAAACGAGGCTAATATTCTGTTTTGCAGGTGAAAATTTTGGAATCGTTTAGGATACATGGGTTCGAACATGGAGCTACATATTTGGAAATAAAAAAAGCCATATACGAGACTCAGTTCAGGACAGTCAAGGTATACGTCGTAGAAAGCTTACCAAAGTACCCATAAATGGTAAACACAACCCGTTCAAATCCACATAGAAATAGATGAAAGCGGAATCAAGGTATATGTAGTTAATATTTGTATCACACAGAACGAAATTAACATCCTTCCAGTTGGAAGGTTATGAGTTTTCCTTGAATTTGCAGCATGTGAAGCTCTGACATTGCAGATCATTAATGGCAAAATGATAGAAGGAAATGTGCAGCTTGCGAGTGGGAATCTTGATTATCAAGTCATCTGTTAGAGGGTTTGTGACATTAAATCCTGAATGGTTTTTCATGGTTATGGGATGTATCTATCAGGTATGGGTTATCAATTGGATCTATTCTCAGGTATTGCCTTATATATATTCTACACCGTATTATTTTTTAAAGTTTGGTAAACATGAAATTTACGTTATCTATAACTTTGTGCTTTTACTATCTTCTTCGTAGCCTGCATTTGATATTATTTATTGCTTTTATTATGCAGTTTAATAGTTGCATTATCTAGAGATGTGTTGGGGGACTTTCTTAATGTCCCCACTAAAGTCTCGAGCTCCGATCATTCCAGCTATTTGCAGTGGGTTGCAGAATCCTTGGTTTTGCTTCTCAGTAGTGGTAATATTACAGGTTTAAGCTGTAATTGAGCATGTATAAGCTGTAATATTACAGGTTTTTAGATTTCTTATACACTTATTCCGTCTCTTTTTCTTTGCAGATTTTTACATCCTGGTCATACATAATGATGTATTTACAAAAACATGTGATAAAAAGAGTTGTCTATATATGTCCTTGAGTAAGTAACATACATATATTTTAGATTGAATTCCATGTTAAAGTATTACACTCATTATTACCTAATCTAAATATCATGTTAAAAAGTTTCTAATTTTATAGCTCATTTTTATGTTTTTATCTCAGATTAACAGAAAATTTAAGGTTTTATCCAAAAGAATACATCCAAGAATCTGCGGCACAGTCCGTCTCCTTTGTTGATTGTATGTTTTTTTGAGTTATCTTTGATCCTACAGTTTTTTTATGGGATGCACTTCGTAGTAGTCGCTGTCGAGTATTATAAGTTTAAGAAACTTTTTTACTGATGTTTTATGCAGGTGTATATGTGGCTGAACGTAAATCTCAGAATTTGCAGTTATGGAAATCGGCACCTTTCCAGCCATTTGCAGTTTGAGTGATACGGTGTGCTTTTGAACATGAGCTTCAATCCGGATTGCATCAGGTGTAACAGCAGATCGGGACTGATGGAAATCTACTTATTTAAGTCATTAAAGGTTTGCATGCTTATTATTAGTGTAAATATTGTTGTTATGTACCATCATCAAATCAATGAGGATGTTGCTTGCAATAGTTTTGGGCTCCTCTTATTCTCCTAAACTCACCAATTCTTCACAAAACCATACTTCCAACTTTCTTAAATTCACAAGAACGTTGCTTGCCTTTGCGTCTGATTCCCACAAGTACTTAATTTCGTTACACTCACCAATAATTACTTCTTCAACTGCCCCAAGATGCTCCATGACATCTCTCCACACCTCATTAGTAAGTCCCGAAATACCTTCTATACTCAACTTGGTGACTGATGAAGCCACACGAATCAGACTTCTTAATACACTATCACCACAATTTTTTATTTCTAGAATCCTTAACGAAGGTAGTGGTTTAAGTGAGACTACAGCCAGATTAGGACAATTTCTTAATGTAGGCTCTTGAAGGCATGGAAACACTGTACCACAACACCACCAACAGTAGTTGACCACACCTCCCACCCCTTTATATTTTCAAAACATGGACTTTCAAGTGAAGGGAATGCAGGACCACACCCAGCCCCAACGAACACTGAGCCTACATCTTTCACCTCATCCAGGTCTTTAATAAACAGCTTCTTGAGTGATGGAAGGTTCCCAAGTGGTGGTAGTAGCGTATAGTTTCTACAACGGCTAACCAAGATGCGACTCAATCGTACAAATTTGGAATCCACAATCCAGCTTGGAAACACTTTATCTCCATCTGTATTTGAAATTGTAACACCTACTGGATTGGCATCGGAAAGTACCGACAACCATACACGAATGTTCACAGATGACCTGGCTAACGGTTAGTCATTACTGCTTTTCATAGTTTTGTTCTCATGATGATGCGAGATTATTATGCTTACGTGTTATTGTATTCTCCTTGCAGGTCACCGACACGTTACAAAGATCTTGGACTTTAGTGCGGGCATTGTTAGAGATGGCGACTCCTATGCGTCTGCAACTGAAATGGCAAGAACAACGAATGTCGGTATTACATAGGACACGTCTTATCTTCATGACCATAAACGCATGTTTGATTAATCTGATTGGTTGCATTTTTGCAAAGATATTAAGTGGAAGACCCCCTTTTCCTGGGAAAAATGTTGTGCATCAGTTGGACCTAATTACTGATCATTTAGGAATGCCATCATATGAAATAATACTTAAGGTTGGTATAAATTGCCTTTGATAAAATGATGAGTATATACAGTTTGTTTGCGATCTTTTTTCATTGTAGCATTTCTTTGGTGAAGCAATGGGCGTTTCACAACACAAGCATTTCTAACTGTTTTTAGAGAACCGATTCTCTGTAAAAACATTCCAAGACTAATTCCAGGTATTTACTAACTTTAAAGTCAGTTTGTTTTATACATTTTTGTTTGTCTTTTTCTTTTTCAACGTTCAAATTATCCACACAAGCATCCTGTTATACATTTCTAAAAGCATAAAACAAACCTGAGTACAAGCACTTCTTGATCTAAAAATAATAGTTTAATACGACCATTTTTAAAATATATTACAAAACAAAGACTTTCTAATGTTTACTCAGAGATTGTGACAAGGTACAAAGCGCAGACATCAGTTTCATAGTATTTATGTAGTAAAATTTTTATTCTTCTGAATTTTTATGCTTATGCTTTATTTTATAGATTCATGAGATCATGAAGTCGAACAGCGAAAAAGATCCGACAACTTATCTGAATGCTATGCTGGCCAATTTCCTTATCGGTCAGGTTTGTTTTATGCTTTTAGAAATGTCTCTTACAACAATTTTACAAAAACACTTCAAAACATGAGTTTTAATATAATCATTGTCTTCAGTTGAACCGAAAACTGGTCAAACAAATAGTAATGACTTATGTTTATGGTGTTACATTTGTTGGAGAAGTAGACAACAAGAAAAGGGTCATATTTTCGATGATAAACTTAATTCGGTTTAGTACATCTGTTATGCTGCTAAAGTGAATAGTGAAAAACTCATCTAAAAAGATTAGTTTACTACGACCATTTTTAAAATATAGTATATTGTTGGTCACCATATTAAATTGCACCTTATCATTTTGCCATAGGTCTGACAGAAGGCTGTTGGGGAGATATTTAAAGCTGCGCTGGGTTGATGGTAAAAACTACATAGTCTTAAAAGATATGAAACATTAAATATAATGAAACATATGTTTGCATGCCAAGGTGTAATCCTACAAACATTTTAGGCCTGATGCTAATCAGTGCCATGTTGATGAAAATAAGCCTTTTGAGGTTAGTCCTAATATTATATGGGTAAGGTCAATAGTTAGTTCCTTAACGATTGAAAATAAGCCTTTTGAGGTTAGTCCTATAATGAAACATATGTTTGCATGCCAAGGTGTAATCCTACAAACTTTGTTTGTAGGTAACAAAAATGATAACACCATAGTCAGTTGGTTTAAAGAGATAAATTGGGTGGGTTGGGTAAAGGGTCAAAATGGGATGTTCATTTGTATGGTTTGAAACAAGTCGGGTTAGGTTGCCCGAAATATTTGTGTCCATTTTTTGTTGAATGATAGTAGGAACAATGACATACCACTTTTAATCAGACATAATTACCAAAGAACCTCTTTTAAAGCATGATTTTGATCTTATTTGCAGAGTTCAGTTGGTCTTTTAATGTAGCTATTGGCGAAGAATATTTTTGATAGGAAACAACTTTTGACCCTTATAATTTTCAGTACAAGTGACAAAATTGGTGGGGCGGCAGGTTGTATCATGGTCTGATAATTTAGTTACTTTTTTTGTTATTGTTAAGATTATGATTTTAATTGTGTTTGTGTTTGTATCAGCTTGGTATTTTGAAAATTGAGCTTATGTTCATTTGGATGAGTCTAATTTAGGAGAATAAAATTAACTTTTGACCATCATTTTTACAATTGTACCTCAACAGGCGTAGGGGGGTTTCCAAAAAATAGGTGTGCAGAACGGGCCAACAAGGAGTGCTCGGTGTGGTGAGTTATCTGATTGTGCTATAGGCTTTTTACATGTTGTGTTACTGTTACTATAATTATTCTTTCACCTGGAGATGCTGCCTATTGGAGGGTACATCTTGCTGTGTGCCTCAGCTTTGGTATATATCTGACACATGTATATTCATATGTTGCACGTGCTATCAATATATCTACCTATGCCTTTGAGCCTTAACTTTGGAATATATATCTACTTCTTTTGCTATATATTTGACCAGTGGAGATGACGCCCACTTTGTTGCTGGAAGCAGATGACTAGGGCTCGCTAATGGACTTTGCCAATGGTCCTCTGAAGGTATTCCACTCTATGACATTTCGGACTGCAATTTTATAGTAAAACCACAAACCGCTTACTGCTTTAAGTTTGTAGCCATAAAAACAACATCAACTATACCCAAACATCTTTAAAATACTTACTGCAGCTGAACAAAACACCACCTTATTCAAGATTAAAGATGAAATGAATCGGGGATATTTTGCTTTTAACTATTTAAGTAATAATTATCCAAATGTGTAACTATTTTGGTTACAGAATGGATAGGGAGATGCACATATTTGGAGTTCCACTCTTGCAATAAAGCAGCTTTAAGAAGCATTCCCGAAGGAGATGAACAAATCATAGAAGCTAATGGGTTTTTGAAGGGCTCGATGAGTTCCTTCATAAGTTCCTAACACTGTCTATCGGAATGAGGAAACAATTGAGAGTTACATATTTTTTTCTCTTTTAATTGTACATGTATGTAACACCCCCAAAATACCGCAGCGGAAGACTGTGTCATTGGGATGCTACTTCAGGGCACAAAGTACAAGATATAGAAAACGAACTCTAAATGAGACGTTTTTGAAAAGTTACCATTCGAATAGATAAAAGTAATAGTTTACAAAACAAAGATCCCAAAGTAGAATAATACATAAGTTTTTAAAGTGTATCGAATGGTAAACGATAAAAGTGAAAGTCTCCAAAAGCATGCCCTAAGACTCTCAGCTCCATACACCTGCTATCGCCTTTCTAACCTGAGATAAACATGCTTAAAAGTGTCAACACAAAGGTTGGTGAGTTCATAGAGTTTGTCTTAATACAGTTGAAAAGCCTATAAAGAATGTTCACACAGCAAAGGCATCGTAAATCCACTCAGTTACAAGTCCCGTCATAAGAGACTTGTAACCTGTGTGTTCACAACCCACTGCTACAAAATATTATGATTAAGATATGTATAAGTTCATAACAACAGTTAAGCAATTAGTAGTGAGTCTACACTTCATCTCCGAAGACCTCACTTAAGTATGTATATCTCCATGGTTGTGCCCAGAACTAAATCTGGGGCCATTGGAAGTATAAATGTCTCCATGGTTGTGCCCAGAACTAAATCTGGGGCCATTGGAAGTATGTATGTTTCCATCACAGTTTAGTATAACACAGTTAAGTATAACACAATCACGTATGTATGACATCAAGTGTAATGTAATCAAGTATAAATGTTATGTGAATCTGTACAAGTAAGCAAGTAGTAGCATGTATCTCCCCCAAAGAGTTGATAAAACAATTAAAAGAGTAGGGGCTATGACTCACCTCGAAGTAATAGTACAATGCAACGGAATGTTAAGGACAACAATGCACGGTTATCTGCCGCAACCTAAAATGGATGATGAATGATCTCATTTAGATCACCAAATGATGTTATGAATGTCCATGCTCATGTTTCTATACCACTCTACTCTTTGGAAAAACACTTGTGTTATCAAAAATATATAATCCAAGAATTTGGAAAAATATTGCTATTAGAAAATATAATAAGCTAGTTGTAATATATATATACTTATATATATATATATCGTATGTTTTCATGTTAGCGTTGAATTCCTCGGGTTGTAATCCTTGTAATATCGCCTTGAAATGATGAAAATTTACTTGTAATAACTAATACTACATTAGTTATAAATCTTGGTACTTAATATTATGTCTAGCTTATAAAAGTACTTCGTAGTTTTTGTGTCACTTTTATTAAAAGCTGTCAAATAAAAAATGGTTTTAGCCGATATTCAAACGTGAATATCTTTGTCGTTACTTGTCCGTTTTACTTGTTCTTTATGTCCACGATTACGTCTTAGTATGTAGTAATATATTTTGGAAAGCTCGGCTCCTCCGGGTTACGTCTAAAGTCTCTTTTTGTACCATGAAAAACGTCCAACAGCAAACAAATTTCCAGAAAATACTTTTCGTCAACAATCTTGCAAAAATCATAACTTCTTCGTTATAAGCTCTTTTGAATCCGTTCTTTCGCCTACGGATTCGTTTTTGAAAGTATTTTCTAAAAATTTTGCCAAAGTTTCCTTGGTGTTTACTGATTTTCCAGATTTTTACAAAACGGGACAGCATGTCTAAAATAGGTTCCAAATCAAGTTTTCAAGGTTTAAAACTAATTTCTACCATCATCAAACCTCTTGTAATCACCACATAGATAATCTAATCCTACCATACACCTTCTTAAGGTGCCATGGACTCCTAACCAAGTTATTATAGCAAGGGGATTCATAACCAAAAAGTTAGGGTTTGTATGTTTCATTTTAGACAAAATAAAGGGTGGTATAGCTAGTTGTACATGGTTTTTAGCATGATACTCATGAAATACATGTAAATATAAGATGATCCATGAAGAAATAAAGTTGATAACTTACTTGATAAAATGAGATGATTAGATGATGATTATGCTTGTTGTTCTTGTGTTTTTGTTGCTTGATTCTTGATTAGGCAAGGATAATGAACAAGTTTGATGTTATAACTTTTGAAAAATGATCACTTGATCTATGTTTGGTGGTTTGGTCGTGGGTTTGCAAAAGGAAGAAGAGATGAGATGGTTTTTGATCTTAGCTAAAAAGTGAAGAAATGATTTAGGTTTTTGGTTAATGTATTGATTTTAGAGGTTTATAGTTTTATATTAAGAAATCAATGCTTGAGGTTAAGGGGTGTCTCATGGGCCAGTTTTTCAAGGGTAGAAGGGGGGGGGGGGGGGGGTAGGGTGCTTGTGATTTAATTAGAATACTAGTGTAGTTTAGGTGTTAGTTTGTGTTATTCGTTAAAATCGGGTAACGGTTTTAATAGAAATAAATGTTCACGAAGTTAACCGGGACAAAATAAAGTCATAATAATGATAAAAATATATTAAAAATATGTTGGGTACAATTACTGAGTGATCGGGTGATTATTGTTTAGTTTTCACGAAAACCGTCGTTATATTCATAAGCGTACGTTATAAATAAAATAAATTTCCAAAATACTAGGTAACTGAATGTTATAACTTTTATGATGTTAAAATGGATATAAAAATATATCGGGACCATTGTGGGAATATTTAGATATATTCGTCGTGTATAAACCAGGTGTTAACGTTTACTATAAATACTTATACGTAAAAACGTTAAATGTACTGAATATAGTAATTTGAAAATCCTGAGAGTGGTATAACATGAAAATGCTGTTATGATGATATGCAGACTATCTCCAGTCCGTATGCAGTGTTCTTAGCACTAATGAAATGAATTCGCACCTAAACCAATCCGGTTACGCGAATTTGAATACCCGTAAACTAAATTTACGATAAAATGAGTAATGCAAGTGAATGATGAAAACTTTTCCGGAAATGAATAGTGTTTAGTGAATAGTAAATTTCCCAAATGTTTCTCAGAATATCCAAATGACCTCGAAAATGATGAATAGTAAAATGATGAATAGTGTTTTAATGAATAGTGATTTATGAATAGTCTTTTTCCAAAGTTCCCGAAATGACCTGAAATGACCTGAAATGGTGAGTTGTGACAGTCTTCCCCTCTAAAAGGAACTTTGTCCCGAAGTTCAGTTAATGTTAATCAGTTAAGTGTGTCAAAGCTTATGTATGTGGGTTTCTATCCAACTAGGTATGTTCTCGTGGTCAGACTTGATGAGGCAAACCTTCCCAATCCCGAGCATAGTCCTCAAAAGACCTCCTTTAGGTTAATCATTTAGGTAACCGATTTTCACTTAAGCCCACAACCCAATCAAACAAGAACAGTCATGAGATTAGGCTAAATCGGTTTGAGTGATGACTTTAACTTTTAGCTTGATTTTCGCAACCCAATCAAACAAGAACAGTCACTAGAACCAAGCTAAAAATCAAGGTCTGGATTCAACATCCTTGAAAAAGATCTTTTGAAAGATTGGCTCGACTTTGGAATTGCTTACACTAATCAAATTACTACCGTTAGTATGACTAAGGTTAATGCTGCTAGGTCTCAGATTAGTCAATGTTGTGTATAGGTCCTATATTAAGACATAAGTGCTACAAAAATACGCTAGTTGTTCAAGAGAATGTACCCGTTGTGCTACCGCGGACATGTTGGGTGATAGGATTTCCTAAGAAGTAAGCTCTGCCAATTGCGGGTGGAATCTCATTGGCCTCATCTCGTGGCCCTTCAATTGCTGCTGCTAAGTTTGGACGATTGCCTCCTTGGTTAAGATTTCTTTTCAACTTAGGACAGTTGTTCCGAAAGTGATCCGGGCTGTTACACTCATAGCATGTCTTTTGGTTCACTGGTTCTCTACACTGGTTTGCATAATGACCAGACTGTCTGCAATTAGCACACATACGGCAGGGCACAGTCTTTTGGTGATGAAAGTTACATTTCGTACATTTAGGATGCTGGCCTAAATACTCTCTCTGACCCGAATTAGTCGCCGCAAAGGTCCTTTCCCTTTTGTTGTCAGTCTGCTTGTTCGACTCGCTTGTTCCCTTCCTTTTATCACTGTCCCTCAAGCTTCCATTTCTAACCATCTCATCTGTCAGAGTCCCTGCTCTCAATATTGCACTCTGAATTGTAGAAGGCTCAGTTGTTTTTACAATCCCACGAATTTCTGGGACAAGGCCATATATGTACCTCTCGATCCTCTTGGACTCAGGGGTAACTAGGTGTGGAACTAGTCTGGCTAATTCATGGAATCGATCTGTATAGGCTGCATGACCAGCCCCTATCATAGAGAGATGATAGAGTTCATCCTCCAGCTTTTGCATCTCGTTGTCCGGGCAGTATTCCTCCTTCAGTAATGCCTTAAAATCATCCCATGTTATACCTACAGTTGCCGCTCTACCCCTAGCTTGAATCTGCGTATTCCACCATGTCAATGCCTTTCCTGATAGTAAGCACATGGAATACTTCACCATTTGATGTGCTGCACAGTTACTAATGTCGATCACCGACTCCATCTTTTCAACCCATCGAGTATACACCAACGCGCCTCCTACACCATCGAAATCAATTGGCTTACATGACGTAAATTCCTTATACGTGCATCCGGTCCTAATGTTGTTGTTGCCATTACCATTCTGGCCTATACCATTGGTGTTGTTAATTCCGCTTTCATGGTTTGCCAAATTATTCATATGATCGCCAACTTGAGTGACAATAGTGGGGAGAAAGTTTTCAAGTTGTCGAGCGATGATGGCTTCAAAATCAGTATTTCCACCGTCGTTGTTATCATTGTTTTCAACGCCGTGACCACCTCCTCTACCTCCACGTCCACCAGTTCTTCCACCATCGTTACTTGGGTTACTAGTGTCATTAGCAGCTCCTCTACCTCCTCTACCTCCACGTCCACCAGTTCTTCCACCCCTTGGTGTTGCGCCTCCTCGACCAGAGCTACGAGTCACTCTCTTTGGTGCCATGATTTCCTGAGAGGAAGGACATTTAGTGAACGTCAGAGATGAGGGAAAACCGTTGATTATCCAAAGTCTATACTTCACATCCTCATATATAATACCGTGCTACCAGTTGTTTCCTAAGTTGTGCCAACACCGATCTACATCTGCATAGTCATATGTCCACGTGTGTCGTGAAGCACTTATAATTATGTTGGCCACCACAATTATAAATGTTTCCTTTCACAAGTGTACATATCACCAGGCACACATATCTCAGTGGTAGACGTTGCTTAAATGGGCATCTAGGGAATGTCACGCTTAGTACAAAGGAATAAAGGATTCTCCCTTAAGTGTTAAAGTCACCGGGAAGTCTAGTTTCTAACGGTTTCTACAAAGTATCTAATAGCGTAGGTCTAAAAATAAATTACCAGCAAGCGTATGTGTATGTAAAGTGCAAGGCGATAGGGAGGAGAGTCTACATGTATGTAGTTATAGTCTAGACTCTAAAACAACCTAGTTCTCTATAACCAAGGCTCTGGTACCAATCTGTAACACCCCCAAAATACCGCAGCGGAAGACTGTGTCATTGGGATGCTACTTCAGGGCACAAAGTACAAGATATAGAAAACGAACTCTAAATGAGACGTTTTTGAAAAGTTACCATTCGAATAGATAAAAGTAATAGTTTACAAAACAAAGATCCCAAAGTAGAATAATACATAAGTTTTTAAAGTGTATCGAATGGTAAACGATAAAAGTGAAAGTCTCCAAAAGCATGCCCTAAGACTCTCAGCTCCATACACCTGCTATCGCCTTTCTAACCTGAGATAAACATGCTTAAAAGTGTCAACACAAAGGTTGGTGAGTTCATAGAGTTTGTCTTAATACAGTTGAAAAGCCTATAAAGAATGTTCACACAGCAAAGGCATCGTAAATCCACTCAGTTACAAGTCCCGTCATAAGAGACTTGTAACCTGTGTGTTCACAACCCACTGCTACAAAATATTATGATTAAGATATGTATAAGTTCATAACAACAGTTAAGCAATTAGTAGTGAGTCTACACTTCATCTCCGAAGACCTCACTTAAGTATGTATATCTCCATGGTTGTGCCCAGAACTAAATCTGGGGCCATTGGAAGTATAAATGTCTCCATGGTTGTGCCCAGAACTAAATCTGGGGCCATTGGAAGTATGTATGTTTCCATCACAGTTTAGTATAACACAGTTAAGTATAACACAATCACGTATGTATGACATCAAGTGTAATGTAATCAAGTATAAATGTTATGTGAATCTGTACAAGTAAGCAAGTAGTAGCATGTATCTCCCCCAAAGAGTTGATAAAACAATTAAAAGAGTAGGGGCTATGACTCACCTCGAAGTAATAGTACAATGCAACGGAATGTTAAGGACAACAATGCACGGTTATCTGCCGCAACCTAAAATGGATGATGAATGATCTCATTTAGATCACCAAATGATGTTATGAATGTCCATGCTCATGTTTCTATACCACTCTACTCTTTGGAAAAACACTTGTGTTATCAAAAATATATAATCCAAGAATTTGGAAAAATATTGCTATTAGAAAATATAATAAGCTAGTTGTAATATATATATACTTATATATATATATCGTATGTTTTCATGTTAGCGTTGAATTCCTCGGGTTGTAATCCTTGTAATATCGCCTTGAAATGATGAAAATTTACTTGTAATAACTAATACTACATTAGTTATAAATCTTGGTACTTAATATTATGTCTAGCTTATAAAAGTACTTCGTAGTTTTTGTGTCACTTTTATTAAAAGCTGTCAAATAAAAAATGGTTTTAGCCGATATTCAAACGTGAATATCTTTGTCGTTACTTGTCCGTTTTACTTGTTCTTTATGTCCACGGTTACGTCTTAGTATGTAGTAATATATTTTGGAAAGCTCGGCTCCTCCGGGTTACGTCTAAAGTCTCTTTTTGTACCATGAAAAACGTCCAACAGCAAACAAATTTCCAGAAAATACTTTTCGTCAACAATCTTGCAAAAATCATAACTTCTTCGTTATAAGCTCTTTTGAATCCGTTCTTTCGCCTACGGATTCGTTTTTGAAAGTATTTTCTAAAAATTTTGCCAAAGTTTCCTTGGTGTTTACTGATTTTCCAGATTTTTACAAAACGGGACAGCATGTCTAAAATAGGTTCCAAATCAAGTTTTCAAGGTTTAAAACTAATTTCTACCATCATCAAACCTCTTGTAATCACCACATAGCTAATCTAATCCTACCATACACCTTCTTAAGGTGCCATGGACTCCTAACCAAGTTATTATAGCAAGGGGATTCATAACCAAAAAGTTAGGGTTTGTATGTTTCATTTTAGACAAAATAAAGGGTGGTATAGCTAGTTGTACATGGTTTTTAGCATGATACTCATGAAATACATGTAAATATAAGATGATCCATGAAAAAATAAAGTTGATAACTTACTTGATAAAATGAGATGATTAGATGATGATTATGCTTGTTGTTCTTGTGTTTTTGTTGCTTGATTCTTGATTAGGCAAGGATAATGAACAAGTTTGATGTTATAACTTTTGAAAAATGATCACTTGATCTATGTTTGGTGGTTTGGTCGTGGGTTTGCAAAAGGAAGAAGAGATGAGATGGTTTTTGATCTTAGCTAAAAAGTGAAGAAATGATTTAGGTTTTTGGTTAATGTATTGATTTTAGAGGTTTATAGTTTTATATTAAGAAATCAATGCTTGAGGTTAAGGGGTGTCTCATGGGCCGGTTTTTCAAGGGTAGAAGGGGGGGTAGGGTGCTTGTGATTTAATTAGAATACTAGTGTAGTTTAGGTGTTAGTTTGTGTTATTCGTTAAAATCGGGTAACGGTTTTAATAGAAATAAATGTTCACGAAGTTAACCGGGACAAAATAAAGTCATAATAATGATAAAAATATATTAAAAATATGTTGGGTACAATTACTGAGTGATCGGGTGATTATTGTTTAGTTTTCACGAAAACCGTCGTTATATTCATAAGCGTACGTTATAAATAAAATAAATTTCCAAAATACTAGGTAACTGAATGTTATAACTTTTATGATGTTAAAATGGATATAAAAATATATCGGGACCATTGTGGGAATATTTAGATATATTCGTCGTGTATAAACCAGGTGTTAACGTTTACTATAAATACTTATACGTAAAAACGTTAAATGTACTGAATATAGTAATTTGAAAATCCTGAGAGTGGTATAACATGAAAATGCTGTTATGATGATATGCAGACTATCTCCAGTCCGTATGCAGTGTTCTTAGCACTAATGAAATGAATTCGCACCTAAACCAATCCGGTTACGCGAATTTGAATACCCGTAAACTAAATTTACGATAAAATGAGTAATGCAAGTGAATGATGAAAACTTTTCCGGAAATGAATAGTGTTTAGTGAATAGTAAATTTCCCAAATGTTTCTCAGAATATCCAAATGACCTCGAAAATAATGAATAGTAAAACGATGATTAGTGTTTTAATGAATAGTGATTTATGAATAGTGTTTTTCCAAAGTTCCCGAAATGACCTGAAATGACCTGAAATGGTGAGTTGTGACAATGTACTTTTTTAGTAGTCGTGTAAGACTTTCAGATTATGAATGACTGCTAATGTAATTCAATCTGAAGTTTGCATTACATATGTTACTATTGTTTATACTCATAAGAAAAACATCATATGATTAATTAGTTAGAATGGATTTTAAACAACCATTAGTTGATTGACAGGCAATAGGTTTCATTCTATGTTCACATATGACTCTCAGGCATAACATAATGCTTTTAAATTCAATTGCCAAGATAAAATTTTACATGTTTTAATAAAAAGTATAATCATGAAGCCTAAATATAGGCGACACACTCATGAACTATGATCCTAAAATATACAATATCAACAGCATACAATACAAATCTTCCTCAAGTTTAAATAGTGGCGGCGATTAGCATGTGCAAGTGGTGCAACCGCACGGGACCCCCCTTTGTAAGGGGCTCCCAATTTAGTATACATTCATTAATAGTTATAGTTTTATATATAAATGTTTTGAGTTTTTAGTGTCTTTGTTAAATATTATCAAAGTTGAACCGGACCACATACAAAAAATATAAGACAAACTTTGAGTCACATACAAAAAGAGTGAAAGATTTGAATTATAGGGGCTTCATTTGTGATTTCGCACCGGGCCCCCCAAATCAATGAGACGGCCCTGAGTTTAAAATATATAAAAATATAATGAATCCGTTGTCTTCATATAATTACCAAACAAATAAATGCTATCTCCATGTAATTCTGATGGTATGATACAAGAGATAAGAAAGAGTAGTGGTGCTTACATAATTCATATAACATTGGGTCTATTTATTTTGCATATGAATTTACAACATATACTTTGTTTTACGGACAACTTATTAACTTTATTTTCTCATATTGGATGAACAGATACATTAGTTTTTTTCATTCTTAATGCATATAATAAATGTGTTGGTATTAGCATTCTTCCCGGTGCATAGTTTGAATGTAACCTTTAAACAGCCATTGATTATCATTCTTCCCGGTGCATAGTTTGAATTTTTTTGATATTTTTAATGATGTGATCTTTTGTTCTTATTTTGTATGAAGAGCCAGTATAGCAAAATCTTATATTACTTGAAAAAAAGCCATCATTATATAATTACTTTTCTTTACCTAAAGGAATACTTAAATGTTAGGAAAATCGGCACGTAAGTAAATTGGTTAATACGGATAAATGGGTGTCAAAATGGACGGGGTGACATATAATTACTTTTTTTTAATTAATTACTCCATAATAACAAATGTGTCGAAATGCACAGAGTAGTAGCATCACAGTAAAGCTTGAACCAGAATGAACAAAGGGATGCAGACGTAATAAGTACCAGAAAGAATGATTCCCGTTCAGATAGTTGGATATGCATATACTGGAAATACTCATTCGAGTGTTGGTTACTATAGTTTATTTTTTGTTTATAAAGCTTGCTCGCCAATTGAACGGGCTATACTTTGATACTTTATTCTTGCATACCTCTTTGAAATTTTTTTCTCTCATATTTGATAACTGTTTATTTCTTTTTGTTCTTAATGCATTCAATAAAAAATTTGGAGTTTTCCGAATTTTTTAGTCATTACTTAATGAGACCCCGCATTAAACTTGGAAAAACATATGGTTTAGGTTGTGTAATGGGTCAAATTGAGCACTTTAACAAACTGGTGTATGGTGAAAAAAATGGATTGATCCATTATATTTAGGATATCAAAGTAACCATAACAAAAATAACTTTCCTAAATTTTATGGGTGTGGTTCATTTTTTATGTTCCCTGGTGATGGAGAACATAAAACAACATCATTCGGTGCAATTCCTTAACGTAAGTTTTTTATTCTTGCGTACCACTTTGAAAGTTTTTTCTATCATATTCGATAACATTTAAAAAATAATAAAAAATAAATAACGTAAACTAATACATTTTTAACAATTTAAAAAAAAAAAAAAAAAAAAAAAAACACCGTACTTAAAAAACAAATTTTTGTTAAGTAACTCCATCAAAAGTAAAATTATAAGACATGCCCGCCCATCGGGCGGGCTTTGAAGTCTAGTGTATATATATATATATATATATATATATATATATATATATATATATATATATATATATATATATATATAGTTCTACACAAGTCATGCAAGCATAGATTAAAATCAAGTATAAAAACATGCATACATGTAGTGCAAATAATAATAAGGAGTAAATGGCAATAAGGTTCAAATATTTCTAGAATCAGAGCAACAAATAGCACATAAGTAACATATTACAAATTGTTTAAGAGGAAAAATAAAGCCAATTTCATAGACAACATCACTACTATTTCTTTCCTAGCACCCCATCAGCAGCAGTGGCAAGTGACTATAAATCCTCCTCATCGTCATCCCTTGGAAAAGAGAACGAAACAAGAATGCTAGGACAATTAGGTTTAAACTTACGAGTTTTGCGAATTTGAGGAAGAATGAGAGGTCGGAGGGTTGGATAGATAGATTGATAAATACTATCATCGAGATCGGGATAGTTTTCGATGACATGCTCGTGGAGACGAGTGAGAAACATGCCATAAGGAAGAATAGCATTAGGATTTGCTCTTGCACATTCAATATGTTTGATAAAGAAATAAGCCAAATTGTAAGGTTGCTCGGCAACAATACAATACAACATATGAGCGAGACAAGCCGGGAGATGGTCTGAGTGTCCTTCGGAACCAAACGCATTCTCTCGAACTAGTTCTTCCCAATACTCCATGTCGGGCCTTAATTCTTTACAAAGAATTTGATTTTTAGGATTTGAGACATGTTTGGGTATGATGCTTTGGGTGGAAGTTTCACATTCCAACCCGAGCATTGGACGAATATCTTCGGGAGATGCAATTTCGGAGATATAAGGACCATGAGTAGGATGAGAATGTTGGAGAGCGCAAAGATCCCATTCATTTGTGAATACGGATTGACCGGGAAAAGGAATTTGAAGGATTTGACCAAATTGTGCAAGAGTGAGAGTAATAAACTCATGTTGGATGATGAATGAAATGAAGATGGAACCAAAGTCATCGGTTTGAACCGTGACTTGGCTATAGAAGTCAAGAATGAAGCGAGGAATGATGGGTTCATTAATTTGGAAGAGACATTCAAAATGGATATTGGCGAATGAGCTTTCGATGAAATCGGATTGATAGTAAGCTTGATCTACGACTCGACCTTCATGAATGTTTCTATCTTCTATTTGACGATAGATACGTGCAATGGAGGGAGAGGTAGTGGGAAGTTGAGAGACTTTGGGAATGTAGTTTTTGGTTAAGGAAATATCGTCGGTAGTTCCTTTTGGCATTTTCACCTAAACACAACAACAATACAAAAGACCAAAATAAATATAAAGAAGAATAAAAAATGTATATAATTTTAAGACTTATGTTGGAACGTTAACATACTCCGACTCTAAAATGATAATCCTAGGAAGTAGTTTACCATGTTCCTTAATATTATTTTTAACTCGTTCTAGATATATTTTACGATGTTTAGTAAGTAGTTATGGACAAATCCAAACGTCTTTTTAAACATCTTAATATATTATGAAATTTACTAGATTTACATTAGGTTGTAAAACTAGCCATTTCTTACGAGTTTCTTATGCATGTGATTAATTTTCGAAAAAGGTAGTGTATATTTTGACTCAAAAATGTCATGTTTCGTACTAAACCAAACGCTTCCATAACTAGACACTTACACTACAAGTGTGTCAATATATATATGAATTATATATCTTGACAAGTCCAAATTACAAGTTTTAGGTTTATAATCTTGACAATGTTTTATAAAAATTATAATGACTTAATTTCGACATTATTTGGACATAATCCAAACACCCTCTTATCATGTACAAAATTATTTTTACTTGGTCGAAAAATATAGTTTCATGTTTTACAAGTTATAAAAATATAATGTAATTAGTTTTAACAAGTTTTCAAAGCATTATTCAACAATGTGTTTACTAAAATTTTGAAAAGGAGTGTATGGAATTTTTTTCAAAAATTTTCGACAAGAGGATTTATAATTACTAGTTTCTAACGTTAATTAAGCATCCTAATCCTAAGGGAAGCATTTAGTTATGGAAATTTTAGACTCAATTCGAAAGAAATTATGAATTTGAGGAAATTATTAAAACATGCATAATCTTGAGTTTGACCAAATTAGATGGAATTAGATGAAATGTGTTATGAAAAACTTACAATATGTAATGGTGATTGTGTTAGATGAATTTTCCCTTTGCGAATTAACCAGAATTGTGTGATTTGGAAGTGGTTTTAGGTGTTTTTGGGGTCTGGTTTTTCGTCACAGCAGTATCAGAGGAAGGGATGTTTGAAAAAGTGGAGTGTTTGGCAAAAGGAACAAGAGGAAAAACGGGTTGGAGCAATCAGATGGCCGGCCCCCTTAAACATTAAGGGGGCCGCCCTTCATTTGGCTGCCGGTCCCCTTAAACATTAAGGGGGCCGTGTCACACCCCCAAAGTCGGGTCCAGCGGAAGCATATATGTAGCTGGGGTGTAACTCAATTGGTATTATAGAACAAGTGTAAAAATGATTTTCATTTCAATCACTTAGAATAAAATGGTTAAATCAAAAATGTTGAAGTACATTGTTAAAAGTAGTGCGGAAGTAAGCCCTTAAAATAGTTTAAAACGGTCCCCATATGAATAATCAGAGTCTTCTATGACCATGCCATGCCCTGCCAAAACCTCCAGTAGCGTGCCATTGCTTAATACCTGAAAATACATGCTAAAGTGTCAACACGAGGTTGGTGAGTTCATAGAGTCTTGTGAAAAAGAATTGTAATGTATATGAATGAAGATATCCCAGCAAAGGCATTGTAAATCCACTCAGTTGCAAGTCCCGCCATAAGAGACTTGTAACCTGTGTGTTTACAACCCACTACCAAACATGAACTGATTCGTATAAACAAAAGTAATATGTGGACCAAGATTCAAGGGTAAGTGTAGTTCGACCAATACATTTGGTGATGTAACCAATACATTCGGTTATGTGACCAATACATTCGGTGATGTAACCAATACATTCGGTTATGTGACCAATACTTTTGGTGATGTGACCCGTTCATTTTGTCATGTATGTACATAGTAGTGGAGTCGGTTCATTCGGTAAAGTGAGCATAACTAGTGGAAAAGACTTAGGTCCAAAGGTAATAATGATCAAGTGTGATGCAAATGAATATACAATACATTCGAATGAGTAATAATCCATAACTGGAGCAAATAAGTGTTTGACTAAACATGTAGCATAAGCAATTAAATCAAGTATACATTTAGATGAAAACGAGCATGTATTCTCCCCCAAAGGGTTTATAAAACAATTGAAATAGTAGGGCTATGACTCACCTGATATGATGGTCCAATGATAGTGAGATGATCGGGACAACAAGGCGCGAACACTGGCCGCAACCTAATATGCACGAATATGATCTACTTTAGATCATGAAATGATGTAGTGAATGTCCATATGCACATGCTACCTATACCACTCTTAACTTGAAAATACTTGTTGATATCAAAATAATACATTTTCCATGACTTGTGAAAATAAGGCAACTAGAAAATAAAACTAGTCGAAATGTATATATCGTATATATATATATATGTTAGTGTTGAAATCCTCACTTTGAAAACCTTGAAATAACTTCTAGTAGCCGCAAAATAAGCTTGTAATCACTAATACTTCATTAGTTATGAAATTGGGCACTTGGGTATTATATTTGGAAATCTAGAGTTACTACGTAGTAGTAATATTATTATTGTCAAAGCTGTCAAAATAATATTTATTTTGCCGATATTGAAACGTGAATATCTTTGTCGTTATAAGTCCGTTTTACTCGTTCTTTATATCCATGGTTACGTCTTAGTATGTACTAATATATTTTGGGAAGCTTGGCTCCTCTGGGTTACGTCTATAGCCTCGTTTTGTCTGACGAAAAAACGTCAATCAGCATGCATTTTCAGAAAAAATACTTTTCGGCGTTAAACTTTGTAAAAATCATAACTCCTTCGTTATAAGCTTGTTTTAATCGATTCTTTCGCCTACGGCTTCGTTTTTGAAAGTATTTTCTAAATCTTTAGACCAAAGTTACCCAAAAACCCCTGAGTTTTCGGTATTTACCAAAATGGGACAGTAGGTATTTATACTTGTTTCAAAACCATTTTGAAGGCTCTAAGCTAGTTTCTAACATCACCAAATCTCTTGCAAACACCACAAAGCTAGTCTAATCTTACCATACACCTTCTTAGGGTGTCATGGGTTCCTAATCACCACTAAACATGTTAATCTAACAAGGGAATCCAAATATCCAACTCTAGGGTTTGTATGTTCAAAAGTTTACAAAAATAAAGCGGTATAACTTGTTTGTGCATGAAACAAAGCATGAAAACTTTAAGATACTAGTAAATACTTGATGAAATTATGAAAATAAAGTTACTGACTTACTTTGAAAGGTTATGTGATTAGATGGTGAGAAACCTTATGATTCTTGGGTTTGTATTTCAAAACCCTTACAAGAATGACTAAATGAACTAGTTTACAACTTGATCTTGGAAAAATTTCTTGCTCTTGCTCCTTTTGTTTTCTTGTCGTGCATATGGTAGAGAGAAAGAGAGATGAGAGCTCTTGATAACTAATGAAAAAGTGAGGCTTGTATGAAAAATATCTTAAGTCTTTATGTATAATAGTTAGTCAAGTGTAATTATGAGATTTGGACTAGGAGGGGGGGCAATGGGGCGTGGTTTAGGGAAAAGGGGGAGGGAGGTTGGCTCATTAAAGCTATTGTCTCCCAATGTGCAAGTATTAGTTAGATATTTTGTATATTAGTTGTTACCGGGTACCGAGTTAACTAAAAATAAATCGTGACGAGTTGAAGTAAAATATGATGAAGTTAATCGGGACATAATAAAGTCATAAAACTTGTAAAAAAATGTTGGGTACAAGTATTGGGTGTTTGGGTGATTATTGTTTAGTTTCCACGAAAACCGTCGTAGTTTTATTACACTTACGATAAAAATTAGGTAAATTTCCAAAATACCGAGTAAATGAGTTTTATAATTATTGTAACATTGTATGAGATATAAAAACATGTCAGGACCTTTGTGGGGATTGTCGGATATGTCATACTTGTTTATAGCTCGTGTGTTAACGTTTATTTAAAAGTAATCATACTTGAAACGTTAAATATACCAAATATATAAATTTGGAAATCCTAAGAGTGGTATAACATGTAAATGACATTATGATGATATGCAGACTATCCCTAGTCCGTATGAAATGACATTAATGATAATGAAATGAATTCGCACCTAAACCAATCCGGTTACGCGAATTTGAATACCCGTAAACTACATTTACGATGAAATGAGTAATGCAAGTGAATAGTGAATTTCTTCCTGAAATAAATAGTGTTTGGTGAATAGTAAAATTTTCAAATGTTTCTCGGAATATCTAACTGACATAAAAAATGATGAATAGTAAAATGATGAATAGTGAATGATGAATAGTAACTGATGAATAGTAATTTTTTGAGATTTGGGAAAATGACCTGAAATGGTGAGTTGTGACAGTCTTCCCCTCTAACAGGAACTTCGTCCCGAAGTTCAGTTTGTGTAGGTCTCTAGAATGGTATTGGTGAAAAGATGGTGATATTCGAGAATTCCAGCGAACTCTCACGATAGGAATTCGACTACGCTTCAACTGTTCGACCTTACAGTCCATGATTTCTGTTGGTTCTCCTACAATGTTTAGGTTTGTCTTTGAGTGGGATTCCTTTTAATGGAGTCATGGGTGACTCATCTGAAGGACATTTCTCGAGATTTGGAAAACGTGAAACATGTTTGTGTAACCTACTGTTCTCTAAGCCTGACCATTGGTCTGCAGATGATAGGTGGTGTGGTTCCAAAGAAATCTTAATGTAATCGCTAGGAGTTTGCGGTGAATTAAATTCCTCCACTAGGAATAGTTGAAATGGACATCATGAATCTTGTCGAAACACTTACAAGGTTAAGTCTGTCAAAGGGTGTTGTTGAAAATAATAGATTAGGATAAGGTTGTGATCCTCCGCAGGATGTCATGAATTGAGTCATATTGTGCTGATAAAAGATAGAACATTCATTAGATCGGAAATTGTTAATAGTACATGAAACTTATACGATAAAATGTAGGAAAAACCACAAAAGAAGTACAACACTAGAGAGTTTAGGTTTCCCTTGTATACAAGGCAGGAGTTATCTTTTAAACATTGATATCGTTGTTGTTGTCTTGACAAGCTTCGCATTTCAACGAACTCTTCCTCCATCCTGGTTTCTCAACTCTGGGCATTCACTCTTGAAGTGTCCAATTACCCCACACTCATGACAGGTTACCGTGACTTTCTGATGCATTACGAGGGTGGGAGTCTTGCAATCCTTGGCTTTGTGTCTGACCTTTTGGCAGTTTCCACATTGAGCGGGGCAATGTCCATTATGATGAAACCGACACTTGTTGCACTTAGGTAAAGTACCTGCATATCCTTTATTTCCAATTGGCTCTGCATCGTAGGCCCTAACCACTTCAAGTTGTTTGTTTGGCTGCCATACTTGATCGTCTCTTTGGTTGTCATCCCTTTTCCTCTTGTTTTCATTGTTGTTGTGGTTGTTGTTGTTGTCAGTAGTTCCTCTCTTTGTTACCTGAGCCATAAGCTTCTGAGACATTCTGATAGCCTCTTCCATTGATTATGGATCGAAAGACATCACATCCCCTCGGATGCTTTCAGGCAGTCCACCAGTAAAGTTCTCCATCTTCTTCTCATTGTCAGGAACCATGGTCGGGCACAGTGCAGCCAACTCTTGAAACCTCCTGATGTAGGTCTCGATGTCATCTCCTTTTGTTACCAGCTGGTAGAACTCTGCTTCCAATTTCTGTACCTCAGTACGAGGGCAAAACTTCTTTGTCATCAGCTTCTTGAATTGATCCCAAGTGAGCTTGTAGGCATTTTCCATACCAATAGGCTGAGCATATGAATTCCACCATGACATGGCTTCATCCAACAACATACCAGTAGCAAATTTCATTTTGCTGACCTCAGGACAGTTGCACATGAGAAACACGTTCTCGGTATTTTCAAACCAACGAATCAATGCAACAGCCCCCTCAGTGCCCTTGAACCTGATGGGATCACTGATCTTGAAATCCTTCCATGTGCATTCACGTCTATTGTTGGGTGGCTCATTCGTCCCTGTGTTTGATGCAGTCTCAGCAGCCCTGGCAGCAACCTCTGCTCTCTCAATCTCTAGAGCTTCTGCTATGCTATCCTTAACGAGTTTCCGAATAGCAGCTGGTGTCATTGTTGGAGCATCTTTAGCTTTCTTTGGCGGCATAACTCTTCAAAACAAGAAAAGAAGGATGAAACATAAATAAGACGTTCCCTAGTAGTAGGTATCCTAATGTGGATTGCCGTAGAATGAAAGCTTGAGGTTGAGATAAGATCAGTTGACGCGGTTCTAGGCGGCGGTTCACGAGGTGATGTAAAGTATGAATGTTCTGACAACGAGAGTATACACACATATGAATGAAACATTTAAAAATTGAGTAGAGGGTTCAATCCAGAAAAAATATTATTATAACCATTCTCAGTATTGCAAAATTCATTTCTGAGTCGGATATAGGTGGTCAGCCTATGTCCTACTATCCTGGGTCGAATATAAATGACCTGTCTATATTCTACCGAGGTTCCATGAATTTTGAAATACTCAGCTCAATTATACTAAGACTGTGTCCTTCACAAATACCAAGACGTTCTGAAAGATTAAAGCAGGTGACCAGACTCGAAGTCAAATGATGAAACTATGCAAGGAAAACTATAACACGGTGTCATATGCGATACGTGAACATGCTTATGTGAAAGACAATTATAGTAATCAACTATAATAAATGAATATAGTATACCAGGTAATGAGATACAAATCTCATCACATATGTAAGCAACTAACCACAAGTGAGGCATCATCTTGGCAGGCAGGCACGTGACGGTCATAGGGTTAAGTTTTCTTGAAAGTAGCTATAGTCTAGGTTTTAAAAACACTCAGTTCGCTATAGCCAAAACTCTGACACCAATCTGTCACACCCCCAAAGTCGGGTCCAGCGGAAGCATACATGTAGCTGGGGTGTAACTCAATTGGTATTACAGAACAAGTGTAAAAATGGTTTTCATTTCAATCACTTAGAATAAAATGGTTAAATAAAAAATGTTGAAGTACATTGTTAAAAGTAGTGCGGAAGTAAGCCCTTAAAATAGTTTAAAACGGTCCCCATATGAATAATCAGAGTCTTCTATGACCATGCCATGCCCTGCCAAAACCTCCAGTAGCGTGCCATTGCTTAATACCTGAAAATACATGCTAAAGTGTCAACACGAGGTTGGTGAGTTCATAGAGTCTTGTGAAAAAGAATTGTAATGTATATGAATGAAGATATCCAAGCAAAGGCATCGTAAATCCACTCAGTTGCAAGTCCCGCCATAAGAGACTTGTAACCTGTGTGTTTACAACCCACTGCAAAACATGAACTGATTCGTATAAACAAAAGTAATATGTGGACCAAGATTCAAGGGTAAGTGTAGTTCGACCAATACATTTGGTGATGTAACCAATACATTCGGTTATGTGACCAATACATTCGGTGATGTAACCAATACATTCGGTTATGTGACCAATACATTTGGTGATGTGACCCGTTCATTTTGTCATGTATGTACATAGTAGTGGAGTCGGTTCATTCGGTAAAGTGAGCATAACTAGTGGAAAAGACTTAGGTCCAAAGGTAATAATGATCAAGTGTGATGCAAATGAATATACAATACATTCGAATGAGTAATAATCCATAACTGGAGCAAATAAGTGTTTGACTAAACATGTAGCATAAGCAATTAAATCAAGTATACATTTAGATGAAAACGAGCATGTATTCTCCCCCAAAGAGTTTATAAAATAATTGAAATAGTAGGGGCTATGACTCACTTGATATGATGGTGCAATGATAGTGAGATGATCGGGACAACAAGGCATGAACACTGGCCGCAACCTAATATGCACGAATATGATCTACTTTAGATCATGAAATGATGTAGTGAATGTCCATATGCACATGCTACCTATACCACTCTTAACTTGAAAATACTTGTTGATATCAAAATAATACATTTTCCATGACTTGTGAAAATAAGGCAACTAGAAAATAAAACTAGTCGAAATGTATATATCGTATATATATATGTTAGTGTTGAAATCCTCGCTTTGAAAACCTTGAAATAACTTCTAGTAGCCGCAAAATAAGTTTGTAATCACTAATACTTCATTAGTTATGAAATTGGGCACTTGGGTATTATATTTGGAAATCTAGAGTTACTACGTAGCAGTAATATTATTATTGTCAAAGCTGTCAAAATAATATTTATTTTGCCGATATTGAAACGTGAATATCTTTGTCATTATAAGTCCGTTTTACTCGTTCTTTATATCCATGGTTACGACTTAGTATGTACTAATATATTTTGGAAAGCTTGGCTCCTCCGGGTTACGTCTATAGCCTCGTTTTGTCCGACGAAAAACGTCAATCAGCATGCATTTTCAGAAAAAATACTTTTCGGCGTTAAACTTTGTAAAAATCATAACTCCTTCGTTATAAGCTTGTTTTAATCGATTCTTTCGCCTACGGCTTCGTTTTTGAAAGTATTTTCTAAATCTTTAGACCAAAGTTACCCAGAAACCCGTGAGTTTTCTGTATTTACCAAAATGGGACAGTAGGTATTTATACTTGTTTCAAAACCATTTTGAAGGCTCTAAGCTAGTTTCTAACGTCACCAAATCTCTTGCAAACACCACAAAGCTAGTCTAATCTTACCGTACACCTTCTTAGGGTGTCATGGGTTACTAATCACCACTAAACATGTTAATCTAACAAGGGAATCCAAATATCCAACTCTAGGGTTTGTATGTTCAAAAGTTTACAAAAATAAAGTGGTATAACTAGTTTGTGCATGAAACAAAGCATGAAAACTTTAAGATACTAGTAAATACTTGATGAAATTATGAAAATAAAGTTAGTGACTTACTTTGAAAGGTTATGTGATTAGATGGTGAGAAACCTTATGATTCTTGGGTTTGTATTTCAAAACCCTTACAAGAATGACTAAATGAACTAGTTTACAACTTGATCTTGGAAAAATTTCTTGCTCTTGCTCCTTTTGTTTTCTTGCCGTGCATATGGTAGAGAGAAAGAGAGATGAGAGCTCTTGATAACTAATGAAAAAGTGAGGCTTGTATGAAAAATATCTTAAGTCTTTATGTATAATAGTTAGTCAAGTGTAATTATGAGATTTGGACTAGGAGGGGGGGCAATGGGGCGTGGTTTAGGGAAAAAGGGGAGGGAGGTTGGCTCATTAAAGCTATTGTCTCCCAATGTGCAAGTATTAGTTAGATATTTTGTATATTAGGTGTTACCGGGTACCGAGTTAACTAAAAATAAATCGTGACGAGTTGAAGTAAAATATGACGAACATAATCGGGACATAATAAAGTCATAAAACTTGTAAAAATTTGTTGGGTACAAGTATTGGGTGTTTGGGTGATTATTGTTTAGTTTCCACAAAAACCGTCGTAGTTTTATTACACTTACGATAAAAATTAGGTAAATTTCCAAAATACCGGGTAAATGAGTTTTATAATTATTGTAACATTGTAAGAGATATAAAAACATGTCGGGACCTTTGTGGGGATTGTCGGATATGTCAGACTTGTTTATAGCTCGTGTGTTAACGTTTATTTAAAAGTAATCATACTTGAAACGTTAAATATACCAAATATATAAATTTGAAAATCCTAAGAGTGGTATAACATGTAAATGACATTATGATGATATGCAGACTATCCCTA
This sequence comes from Artemisia argyi, assembly GCA_030686995.1. Taxonomy (NCBI): domain Eukaryota; kingdom Viridiplantae; phylum Streptophyta; class Magnoliopsida; order Asterales; family Asteraceae; genus Artemisia; species Artemisia argyi. Next base: position 176,492,838 of record CM060685.1, on the reverse strand, counting down.
GTCCTTATGAAATGACCTTAATGATAATGAAATGAATTCGCACCTAAACCAATCCGGTTACGCGAATTTGAATACCCGTAAACTACATTTACGATGAAATGAGTAATGCAAGTGAATAGTGTTTGGTGAATAGTAAAATTTTCAAATGTTTCTCGGAATATCAAACTGACATAAAAAACGATGAATGGTAAAATGATAAATAGTGACCGATGAATAGTGAATGAGGAATAGTAACTGATGAATAGTAATTTGTTGAGATTTGGGAAAATGACCTGAAATGGTGAGTTGTGACAGGCCGCCCTCCAAACTTTTATTTTTCATGATTTTGGTTTCTGGAAAGAACAAGAAAATATTCATATATACATTAGATTTATATTTAATCAAAAATACGTTGGAGAGTATTCGCACGAAAGGAATTTCTTGACACTTTTACTTGACATTTCGTCAATTAAAATTTCTTGATCATTTCGGATGAAATTTATCAAGTTGTCAAGTGGACGAGAGAGTTGTGGAAGGTTTATAAGTATGTGTGTGTGTATATATATATATATATATATATATATATATATATATATATATATATATATATATATATATATATATATATATATATATATATATATATATATAGTATGGGTTTTTAAGACGAGAATATAGGAGGGAGACGTATGCAACGGAAGACGGGAGTTTGTTTCATCCATAGATTTTTCGACTCATCTCTCTACATCAGCATGAGTGTTGTTTGAACATTAAAGTTCAATAAGGCAAATGGGGGGAAAGAAAAGGTTCGTAAACCAACTATTTCTAGTTCTAGAAAATCAACAAATGAATTTTCTAGGTTATAAGTTCCTAGATATAGCTAAGTATATATTTGTATATATATATATATATATATATATATATATATATTTATATATAATATAGTTAGATAAATATATGTATATATGTATAGATATAAAATCTAGAAGAAACAATGAGCCGAACAAAATCACATAAAATCTAGATGCTAAACTAAGCATGCATTTCTTGACAAGGAAATAAAAGGAAATGTGTACCTTTCGTCTTCAATGCGTTTATCTTCAAAGTCTTCAAGGAATAGTCCGAGTAATAGGTGACAACAAAAATTTCCATGTTTGAATGGCAAATTTTCTACGTTGGTCCCCATTGTCTCATTTGACCAAAGTTATTTGATTCGAACATGTTTTGTATTTGACTTGGGTGCATATATGGTGGAAACATTCCCCACGGATTGAAGTTCCACATTTGTTGATTATTGTTAAAGTTTCGTCTATTTTGGTTTGTTCTTGGTTGAGGTGTTTTAGGTCTAGGGTAAGAATTATTTGGTTTCCTAGGTGGTGGAGTTTTAGATCTTGTTTTAGGTTTAGACGATCCTACCTCGGTTTTTAAAGATGGTTTATAAAACGGTTTTATTTCTTCATCACTAGCAAGAGCTATTTTCTTATCATTTATGAGTATATACTTAGGATTAGATTTTGGAGGTTTTAGTTCCTTGAGTTCACTTTCAAATTTAACATTTTTAATTTCACTTGTTGAAGCTTCGGTTGAGTTAAATCCTACACCGATTTTATCTCCGGATACTCTTTGAATACTTATAATTTTTCTAAGTGAGTTACTGCTATTTTCAAACTTATCAAGTTTACAAATTTCTTCCCTAAGTTTGTTGTTTTCACTTTTAAGCTCTTGGCATGATTTACATTCTTCAAAAATTTCTTTACCTTTTTCAAGTTGATGTATTTTAATTTTTAGTTCTAGTACTTCATTTTCTAATTGGTTGTTTATGTATTTTAGTGATTTGTTTTTAGCCATTACTTGTTGTCCTAGTTTGCATAATCTATTGTATTCACTATCTAAATCTTTTTCATCTAATGATAAATTTTCATCACTAAAGTATTCGGTTTCGGAACGTACCTCACTTGATGTCTTTGCCATGAGACACTTTTCTTCCTTTGTTATTTCTTTCTCATCTTCATCGCTATCACTCCAAGCTCCTCCAACAAATGCTCTTTGATTTTGATCTCTTGTCATCATTGGACATTTTCCAATGAGGTGATTCGGATCACCACACTTGAAACACTTTCTCTCATTCTTGCTATACTTGTCATCATTATTCTTTTGAGGTGCTCTCCTTTCATCGTTGTTGGATTCCTTTCTAGCTTTCAAGGCGATTGACTTGCTTTGCTCTCGTTTTTCTTTAACCATTTCGGAGTCCTTCTTTATAATTGCTTTGTAGACTTTCAAATTTCCAATTAATTCATCAAGTTGTAACGTTGACAAATTTTTTGATTCTTCAATAGCCATCACTTTAGCTCGCCACTTTGGGTGAAGATCCCTAAGATACTTCCTAACAAAATTCTTACTAGAAAAATTCTCATCAAGTGCTTTTAAACTTGTGATGATAGTGTTAAATCTGGCGAAAGCATTATCAATTGATTCCTCTTCCGGAATTGTGAATTGCTCATATTGTTGAACAAGTAGATCTATTTTATTATCTTTGACTTTATTATTACCTTGGTGAGTTATTAATAAAGAGTTCCAAATTTCTTTTGCGGTTTCACACATAAAGATCCTTTCGTACTCTTTACGTGGTAGCGCATTATAAATAACCATTTTTGCTTCATTATTTTTAGCAAGTTTTCTTTTTAAATCATCATTTTGTTTTTCAAAAGGTACGATTTCATCTTTCTTTGTTTCGGGGTTATTTTGAATAGGTAAAAAATCACCATTGGTAAAAACATGCCAAATTTCTAGATCTTTTGATTTCACATAAGTGTCGAATCGATTTTTCCAATATAAAAATCCATCACTTTCAAATAGTGGTGGTATTTGCATAGATTGCCCTTCTAAATATTTTTCAGATTCCATAGATCGTTACAAGTTTTAAAATACAATATATTTTAAAGATCTTGCAAGACGTGGCTCCTGATACCAATTGTGGAAAACTAGAAGGGGGGTTGAATAGTTTTACGTCCTTTTAAAATTTATAAAAACAAGTTTGTTTTAAAAACTTTGATTCTAGTTTATGTGACCTCAATACTTGCACTATATGAACAATTATATAGTAACTAACTAACTAAGCTAATATAGTATATGTAAATAAGTAAGTAATGAAAAGAGTTGGAGAGATCAAACCACAACACAAGGATTTATAGTGGTTCGGCTACAAGGTCACCTTCCTTGTTCCTACTCCACTCCCCGAGTCACCTACTCGAGAGTTTTCTTCACTATGTCAACAAACTCCCTTATGGCGGAGAAAACCTTACACACCAATTTACACACCACAACTACGTCACAACTTGATCACAACTTCTACACAACTTCTTCACACCAATCTACTTCACACCTATCTTCTTCACACCTATCTTCTTCACATCAATCTACTTCACACCTATATTCTTCACAATTACACTACTTCACTACTAAACAACTTCTTCTACCTACACAACTTCTAATTCTTCTAAACTACTAATTACAAGTAGAACACAACTTCACAAATAATATACACAATATACACAACTACTCTTCAATGCTTCTTGAACTTAGTTGTAGAAGAAGTGTTCTTCTTTTGCACTTTGGATGAGGATGGATGATGAGGGATTAAATCACTTGAAACAAGGATTAGTAATCAAATGATCAAAGGATTTTGGAAGATGTTTAGAGAGTTTTAGATCTGAAATTCTTGTGCGAAAGGTGAGAAAAATTCCAGATTTAAGGAGGTATTTATAGGCAACAAATTCTGACAACTGGAGCGTGCTGGTCCCCTTAAATCAAGGCCGGCCCCCTTAAAATTAAGGGGACCACCCCTTATAATTAAGGGGGCCGCCCAGCTGTAACGGCCAGAATTTTTGTTTTTTAGTGGGGAAAGTTTATTTGGTGAAAAACTAACTGATTTTGGTTAAAAATTTGAATTCATATATTTAGTATGAATAAAACATTTTTCTTTATTACCAAAAGTGTTTTTCAAAAATATATAATATGTTTATATAATTAAATAAACTTTGTAATAATTAATTAAGTATCCCTTTGATCATGAGATGTATTAAGCACTTAGTTATTCATACCTTAGTGATTAAATTGGATAAATTGATATAAACTAGCTTAATACTTGTTTACGTAGTAATCTTACATTTGATGATTTTACATTTTGTGATCATCAAAACATAGAGATATCGAAAAATATAAATAACGTTTTTATGCATTATTTATGCCAACAACACTTGGATGTTGGTTGATCTACCACCAAGTTGCAAACCTCTTTGTTGCAAATGGATTTTCAAAATGAAAATGAAGGTAGATGGAACTATTGAAAAGTTCAAGGCTAGACTAGTCATTCAGGGCTTTAGACAAAAGTCAGGGATAGACTACTTTGATACTTATGCCCCTATGGCACGTATCTGTACCATCAGGCTGCTGATTGCTTTGGTATAAATTCACAATCTGATTATTCATCAGATGGATGTGAAGACAACTTTCTTGAATGGTGAATTAGATGAGGAGGTTTATATGAACCAACCTCAGGGCTTCATCTTACCTAACAATGAAAACAAGGTGTGCAAACTGATTAAGTCGTCATATGGACTGAAACATGCACCTAAGCAATGGCAACAAAAATTTGATGAAGTGGTTTTGTCTAATGGTTATGTTCTTAACTAGGCTGACAAATGTGTGTATAGCAAATTTGATGAATCTGGTAAAGGAGTCATCATTTGTCTATATGTTGATGACATGCTGATCTTTGGCACTGACCAAAATCAGATTGACCTGACAAAGGAATTTTTGTCATCAAGGTTCTCCATGAAAGACATGGGGGAGGCTGATGTTATCCTTGGTATAAGGATCAATCATTAAAGTAATGGTATATCAAATTCTCAGTCTCATTATATTGAGAAGGTACTGAAGAAATTTAATTACTTTGATTATACTCGAGTGAGTACTCCTATGGATACAACTGAGAAGCTAAAGTCTAATACTGGCAAAGCTGTATCTCAACTTAAGTATTCTAGGGTGATTGGCTGCATGATGTATGTCATGACTTGTATAAGACCTAATATTGCTTTTGCTGTGGGTAAACTGAGCAGGTATACTAGTAATCCTAGTGCTCAGCACTGGCAAGTAATTCCGAGGGTACTAAAGTATTTGGAGAGAACTATGGATTATAGTCTCTCATATACTGGTTATCCTTCAGTGTTGGAAGGATATACTGATGCAAGTTGGATCAGTAAAACTGAAGACAATTCGTCTACTAGTGGCTGGGTATTCCTACTTGGTGGAGGTGCAATTTCTTGGGCAGCCAAGAAGCAAACTTGTATCACCAGTTCAACAATGGAATCCGAATTTGTGGCTTTAGCAGCTACTGGTAAAGAAGCTGAATGGTTGAGAAACTTATTCTTGAGATTCCACTGTGGCCTAAACCTATAGCACCTATTTCTATCCGTTGTGATAGTGCTGCTACATTGGCAAAGGCTTATAGCCAGATGTACAATGGGAAGTCTAGACACTTAGGTGTCAGGCATAGCATGATTCATGAACTTATCATGAATGGGGTGGTATCTATAGAGTTTGTTAGATCTCAACAAAATTTAGCTGATCACTTGACGAAGGGTTTGGCTAGAGACTTGGTTTTAAAGTCTGCTAAAGGGATGGGTTTAAAGTCCAACTTAGTCACTGAATGCTAAGACACCCAATTCCCTCCTGAGGAAACTTAGGAGCTGAGTTCAATGTGGAAAGCTGAACATTTAGTGGACTAGAGCATATGTTTTATATTACATCCAAAGGTTGTGCTCAGAACCTGTTGAAAAGGAGGATGAAGTTTTACTTCTCAATGGTTAATTTCTTTGAAAAAGTGCTAAGCAGGAGCATGAATAAAGAGGAACCATCTATGTTAATGTTGAAGTTTTGCTGCTTCAGGGAGCTTTAGACTTTTGGCTCTTATAACATTTATGAATTAGATATGGACACATAGCTTGTATAGTGTCAGGAGTGTTTAAGTGTTTGAAAATGTATGTGTATTTTATCTTCAGGTATTCAAATGGGTTGAAGGGTTCAATTCTTTGGAACACCCTGATTCTTGAATATTTGAACGTTTAATTTACAAATATGGAAATTCAATCCTCAAGATATTTTTGTGTATGCATATGTTTTGTTTAATGTTTGTTTTTCATGCGAAGGAAGTGAACTAAATTTGGGGAGGATTGTTGGAAAATTTACTGCACTTGAGGGATCAGTTCAAACCTGGTAATGGGTCAGGAGGTACGGAGTGTACACCCATAAGGTCCCTGAACACCCTGTCTCAGATAGTGGTTAAGTGTTATTCAGTTTATGATGAATTTCAGTGAGTTCACTCTTCAGTTAGTGTCACTCTGGACTGAATGGTATTCATCAGGCTGGTGAGTTTGGCTTTGTACTCTTTGAGTAATAAGTTGATGGATCTCATCAAGGAGTAATATCATCAGAGTGTTCATGCCATTAGTAAGTGAACCTCTTAGTGACCATACTCAGGGAGCAACCTTTTCAAGGACTAGCTCATCAGTGAGTATAACTAACTAAGACTGAATCATAACCAACTTGTAACGGCTTTGACCTATTCATGTTGTAGTTATAACTGAATTAATGACCACGTTTAATTGGTCGTGTAACCACTAATACCTATTATTATGGAAGCTAATTATGAGCGATTAATGGGTCGTTAATCACTCATAATTCCATTGACTAGGGTTGAGTGATCTTACCTATAAATAGGAGATCAAACACATCTGCATGGAGACATAGAACATACGATCTAAACACTTGAACGCAAAGGGTTATTGATTTATGCCTAATTAAATAACATACATTTGGTCTTATCCCAAGTAGATATTCGTGATACCCAGGCATTAGGGTCGAATAGTTTACTTTGGAAAGTGATAGCGCGATTCCAAGTGATATCCAGTAACCATTCATTTGGTATGTAGTTAGGCTATTGATTATCTTTACCCTATTCTAGGCTCTTAAACACCAACAATGTGATTATATCAATGTGGTTTGAATGTAGGTTGCTTCAGCGGGTGCAAACAACATTCTTAGCCCACATTTGGATGAAAAGTTGGCTTATTTGCATGAAGCTATAGCATATGTCGTAGCAACCCCTAAATCAGAGGAGGAAGAAGAGGAACATCTTCTAGAAAACTTCCATTCAAGCAGGACAATAATAAAATTAACTCGAATCACCTTCCTTTGCATATACTTTATGGGAGAAAGTTTCAAAGGGAAGTGTAAGACATGGGCCCAAGGTCACAGGTATCTTAACCATATTGATTTTTCTTAGAGCCTTTATTTTTTTTTCTCTTTCTGATGTATCGTAATGGCCGATTCCATCAGTTATAATTGAAAAAAAAGTCAAAAAGATTAGTGGTCAATGAAAAAGTAATCATGTTTTAAGTTTGTTATTCAAACAAACATGTTTACTTTCATTTCAATCTTACCCAGCCACACACTAATTATTGACCCGTTACTCAAACCTACTGATGAGGCGAAAAATGATCCGTTTTTAGGGGGTCATTTAAGCCCGAATCCGACTTTATTTGATCAAATATTGCCCTAAATCGTTCCTTTTGTAATTTTAGGTATTTGGAGAGTGAATTCTGGAAAAGAAGCCATTTCGGACGTTTTTAGAGCATAAAAGTGAAGAAAACGGCAAAGTCTCAAATTTATATGCTGGGAACAGTGCATGAAGGCGTCAAGAGTTGCTCTTGACGGCGTCAAAGTCCCAAGAATAAAATACCGTGGTTGATGACGGCGTCACATAGGGCGTCAGAAGTAGATCAAGGCCGTCACGTGTTAAAACTTGCGCGCGTGGTAGCTGACACCGTTTTGGCCATAACTTTTGCATACGAACTCGGATTTGAGCGATTCAAAAAAGGAAACGAAGAGGACGAAGAGATCTACAATTTAGTGAAAAAATGGTCTTGACGGCGTCAAGAGTAACGAGGTGACGCCGTCACGAAGGCCGACAGAAAACATGCCTATAAATATAACATCATAACTTATCTTTTTGTAAGCCCTAAACCCTAAGGTCGATTCCTGGGTTTAGGTGGGTGTTTTTCCAACAACTTAGAGGATTTCAATCACTCCATAAACATCATGTATTGGTTTGATGATTCTATCTTAATTATGTTTTCCATTATCATTGTTGTTTGCTCTTCTTTGATGATGGTTTGCTAATTCACCTTGTGTCTACTTATGATTATGTGAAACTTGTATATAATTGATTAGATCTCATTGATTTCTTGTTGATGTTGTGTCTATCTCCATCAATTAAGGCGTGACAACTTCAATAGATCTAGTTGGTTTAGTTTATAATCCTTGTTTCCTATTGATTCTTGTCTTGGATGAATGATTTTATATGTTAGGCTTAAGAAAACTGGCAGATCTCCAAATGGTAACATGCTTGAACGTCTTAAGAAACATGAACCGAGGCGTACTAGGTCTTTATTGGTTGTATTTAATGCATGAGCCACTGTTTACAATCCCTATAGTTGTGCTGGGCATGGTGTAGGAGGAGATAAGAGCTCATAGAATTGGGGAGTTATGTATGCCACCCCATGAATGGTATTAAGGAATACAACCCGTCAATTAAAACAAGGTTACAAATCAATAGGTAGGATTGGATAGCTAGCAAGGAGTAACATATCATAGGTAGACATGCTTCACTTATCTTGTAGAACACTAGTTTACTTTTCTTGTTAATTAGTTTAAATAGTAGCTTTTGGGTTAGTTGATTAGCAACTAATTCCACCACTCTCCCAAAACCCGAGATTTTTACTTGCTTTTCATAAAATATAAAAATACAAAAAGAATCACCCTTCACCTTTAGACCTAGTTAGATTAATTTCAATCCTAACGACACTATTCCTAGCTGAACGATCAATCCCCCGGTACTTGTCACTATACTATACTACAACGATCAGGTACACTGCCTGGTGGGGGTTGTAAGTTTCTCGAGATCCCTCGAGAGGTAAAGCAAGGTGCGATTCCCACGCATCAAGTTTTTGGCGCCGTTGCCGGGGAATAGTTATTGTTTAGGTTGAATTTGATTTTTATTAGGTCTACTCATTAGATTCCTATCAAGTGAGATTTTTTCTTTTTATTTTGTAGCTTTCTCGTAGTCTATCTTTTCTTTGTGATTTTGTTTGTAATTTGCTTCAAATGGACACTTCACTTAGACTTCTAAGATTGCAATATATGGTTGAGTGGCTAGAACACCAAGAAGTGCAAAATACCTCATTTAGAGACACCTATGAATCATATGAGCCTTCACCTAGGATAGATTCTTATGAACAACCTCCATGTTTAGGATCTCGTTTTAGTGAAGCTAATAGAAAAAGCGAACTAGTTTGCCAAGGAATTATGGATAGAGCCGTATCAATAAACCATAAGTTGGATGAAGCACTAGGTTTGTTATTATCACTACCTAAGGATATAGGAGATCGTGACACGTGGAATGATGAGGTAAATAACATAAGCCCACAAAATACTTGACCATCATTTGAGGCACACACACCGCCCGTGACTTACCCGGAAGAAGTAGAAGAAATTTTAGGAATTCCTATGGAGGTAGAACCCTTGGACCAGGCACCACTTAAGGATATAGGTTTGAACACTTGTAGTGATAACCTTACTCCTAGTTCTAGGGAATTTCCTAGTGTTGATGAACCGAAACCTCAATCTTTACACACCTTTCCATCCTTAGATATATTTCTAGGAGACAAAAGAGGAATCGACCCACCCATCAACCAATATTATCCGGGTAGTTTTAGGATGAAGGAAGCCATTCACTCACCCCCTTCACCTCACGTGGCATATTCACACCCTAAGGGTGTGTATCGCTACTTTCACCCACACTTAATCCTAAGTGTAGGGAGAACCTCCCCTATTTCCATTAAATAAGGGTAGAGTCAGGCTCGTGACTCGAACAAAAACAAGCGCTTCTTGGGAGGCAACCCATGTTTTGTGTGTTTTTATTTGTTTGTTTGTTTGTTTGTTTGATTTTATTTGTTTCCGTATGCATGTTTTATTTTTATTGTTTGTGGCTCATGTTTCAAAGTAAATTGTGAAAATGCTTTATTTTGTTTTTAACTTCGTCTTAATTGCATATAAAGGTATTTTGCAAAAGATAAGTGTAAGGGAGATCCAAATTTATTTATAAGAACGAAATTGAGCATGAACCACAACAATATTAAATGGACATGTGTATTAGTACTTGTTAGAGTCAAATGCTTGTATCGAGTCGTAATGATGTTTTGCAGGATTTTCCAGGAAGTAGGACGAAGTTTTTCCAGAAATTTTCCAGAAACTTAACATAAGAATTTCTGCAGGTCCATTCTGACGGCGTCAGAGTTTTACTCTTGACGGCGTCAGGAGTTAAAAATCTGGAAATTTTACCGGTTTTGTTTTTCTAACGGAGTCTTAAGGTTTTTGTTGAATTATTAAGTTTTATAAACTCCAGGAAATCTGCAAACATTCATTCCACAAGCATTATATCTTTAATTGTTTTGTTTTTATTCCTAAGTCTGGAATTACATCTAGTTGTGAGTTATCTTTGTTCGGGTTGATGCTTTGGGTTTTTGTCTGTTTTCTCAGGATTTACAGGTTATGTATGACAAGAAGATGATTTATATTCTGGAAGGGAAGCTTTGATTGTTCATTTTCTTGGAGGAAGATTTAACCTGGCCAACCTATAATCCATACCGAGCTAATCAAGGGAGTATTTGATTTCATTCTCTTTACTTTTTCACTTTTACATTCTTTACTTGAACATTGGGGACAATGTTCATCTTAAGTGTAAGGGGAGGGTAAAAAGATGATACCTTACATATGCACTTTCGCTTGAGTTTGTTTTGTTTGATAGTAGATGTGTAATAAAACTATGAGAAATACTTGTTAGTGCAATTTTAGCGCCAAATTTAAAATTTTTTACAACATTTAAGAGTGAAACTTTAGCCATAGCAAGCGTCTCATGGATAGGAGGTTGGATGACTAGCACATAACCGTATATTCAGAAAAATTTTCCACCCAAAAATGTGAGGTTCGCCTTTAGATTTGATAGGAAAAGCATTTATTATTAGTGCTTATGAGTGTACCGGTAGCATTTAGATTCTAGAACTTGCGTTAGTGATGCATCCCGAGACCGCTAGTGAGACTACATTCGTGTGGTAGGATTTACTACATGATAAGAGGCATTAGGATTACCCTTGTGTTAAACCCGTATCATAATTACTTGACCATTTAAGTCATATTACTTGGCTAGTTAAGTCAACTAATTTTTCCCACACCCTTAGCGTTGTACTCATTTTTAGTACACGAAACCCCTAGTACACCCCTCCGAGCCTATCTTTTCATTTCTAACTTTAAGCATCTTACTTAAAGGAAGAATTTGTTACACCCCACTTAAATGTACAACCAAATCGCCTTAGCCTTCCGTGTATGCGCTCATCTTTAGTGCATTATTGTTATTTTTTTAAACCCTAAGTTAACTTTCTAATTGATTACATGGTTGCTAAGTCGAGTCATATCCTTGTACATATTGTTTTGGGACGATTGGGACTCATGGGTAAGTACTTATTTTATGGAGTAATGGGGAAGAACATCATTTATTACCCCCATATGTGCGTTAATCTTAAAAGTGCTCCAAGTGTTTTGATTTTCTTAATTCGAGTCATTAGATTAGTCGAATGTAAAGTATGTAAAGATTCAAGTGTAAGGGGAATGTTCATTCCCTATGATGTATTATTTTGGATGGTAGGGTAAGAGTGTATGCAAAAAAAAAAAAAAAAAAAAAAAAAAAAAAAAAAAAAAAATCGAAAAAATCAAGAAAAAGAAAAAAATAGAAAAAGGAAAAAGAGAAAAAACATACGGACTACCATCCCGTTTCATTCTATGTTCATTTTATGTTTTTAGTTATTTTTCATTTATTAGCTTAAGTCGAGTCTAGTCTTGGCTTAGCAACGCCATCTTGTACATGTAATTAACCAAGATTGTTAACTCGCCACCAGTAAAACTTCCTTTATCCAACAAAACCGTGTAATTCATATCCCTATACCTAACGTTACAACCCTTTAAAAGACCTCTTTGATAGTTTATCCTAGGTGCTTACGCCATGTGGTGGAGGTTTGATCCTTTCCCAAGCCTATGGTAATCTATTTTGCTATGACAGGTAGTGAGAGATATCTTCCATTTCCATAATGTTATATTACTTTATTACACCCGAGAGATGTGAGTATCTAAACACTATTTGTGAGGTGCTTGTGTATGACCTCCGTGCTTGTCTATTGGTCTTTAGTGGAACGATTATTTGTTGTAATTACTTTTATATTAGTGTTAAATGACCCCTAACTTGTCTTTTGAGTAGAATAAAAGAGCATTTGCTTGAGGACAAGCAAATCTCAAGTGTAAGGGTATATGCTGAGGCGAAAAATGATCCGTTTTTAGGGGGTCATTTAAGCCCGAATCCGACTTTATTTGATCAAATATTGCCCTAAATCGTTCCTTTTGTGATTTTAGGTACTTGGAGAGTGAATTCTGGAAAAGAAGCCATTTCGGATGTTTTTGGAGCATAAAAGTGAAGAAAACGGCAAAGTCTCAAATTTATATGATGGGAACAGTGCATGAAGGCGTCAAGAGTTGCTCTTGACGGCGTCAAAGTCCCAAGAATAAAATACCGTGGTTGATGACGGCGTCACACAGGGCGTCAGAAGTAGATCATGGCCGTCACGTGTTAAAACTTGCGCGCGTGGTAGCTGACACCGTTTTGGCCATAACTTTTGCATACGAACTCGGATTTGAGCGATTCAAAAAAGGAAACGAAGAGGACGAAGAGATCTACAATTTGGTGAAAAAATGGTCTTGACGGCGTCAAGAGTAACGAGGTGACGCCGTCACGAAGGCCGACAGAAAACATGCCTATAAATATAACATCATAACTTCACTTTTTGTAAGCCCTAAACCCTAAGGTCGATTCCTGGGTTTAGGTGGGTGTTTTTCCAGCAACTTAGAGGGTTTCAATCACTCCATAAATATCATGTATTGGTTTGATGATTCTATCTTAATTATGTTTTCCATTATCATTGTTGTTTGCTCTTCTTTGATGATGGTTTGCTAATTCACCTTGTGTCTACTTATGATTATGTGAAACTTGTATATAATTGATTAGATCTCATTGATTTCTTGTTGATGTTGTGTCTATCTCCATCAATTAAGGCGTGACAACTTCAATAGATCTAGTTGGTTTAGTTTATAATCCTTGTTTCCTATTGATTCTTGTCTTGGATGAATGATTTTATATGTTAGGCTTAAGAAAACTGGCAGATCTCCAAATGGTAACATGCTTGAACGTCTTAAGAAACATGAACCGAGGCGTACTAGGTCTTTATTGGTTGTATTTAATGCATGAGCCACTGTTTACAATCTCTATAGTTGTGCTGGGCATGGTGTAGGAGGAGATAAGAGCTCATAGAATTGGGGAGTTATGTATGCCACCCCATGAATGGTATTAAGGAATACAACCCGTCAATTAAAACAAGGTTACAAATCAATAGGTAGGATTGGATAGCTAGCAAGGAGTAACATATCATAGGTAGACATGCTTCACTTATCTTGTAGAACACTAGTTTACTTTTCTTGTTAATTAGTTTAAATAGTAGCTTTTGGGTTAGTTGATTAGCAACTAATTCCGCCACTCTCCCAAAACCCGAGATTTTTACTTGCTTTTCATAAAATATAAAAATACAAAAAGAATCATCCTTCACCTTTAGACCTAGTTAGATTAATTTCAATCCTAACGACACTATTCCTAGCTGAACGATCAATCCCCCGGTACTTGTCACTATACTATACTACAACGATCAGGTATACTGCCTGGTGGGGGTTGTAAGCTTCTCGAGATCCCTCGAGAGGTAAAGCAAGGTGCGATTCCCACGCATCACCTACCATGTCTCCACCTCTAAGGAGAGCCATAATATGCAAACTGATTGTTAGCGCAAAACTGTTTTACAGTGCCAAGGAATATGCACATACTTTGAAACTACGGATCCTAATGTGCTTAAGTTAGCAAAGAAAGAATTGCAGCCTTTACTAAAAGAAGGTGTACTCAAGTTACCTGAGCATAATCAACCAAAAAAATAAGGCTAAACAACAGAGCCAGATGAGTCCAGAACTAGGCGTGTATTGCGGTTTTACTTGCTTCATAGAATTATAGTCTAAACTATATGCCATAAGAAGATGGTAGTTTAAGTTTGTAAACAACATATTTATTCTATAATTTGCAAGTAAAAGTTTTGTTTTTTCTTAAATCATTATTTCGATATGACCAGTACTCAACATTTAACACTATACATGGTTTTTGTAGACAAGTTACCTCATTCCCACGGGATTGGGTATTTGTGAACTTATAATCTCGATAATTGCTTCATATGTAAATAGCGAAACATGAAGGACCAAACATGTTCGATAGTTAGTTAATAACCGTTAGTTAGTTATGGCGGTTACAAAATTTAGTTAGTTAGTTAAATTCAGTTACAAACCAAATGGACAAACCGAAGGGACACACCTGCTCGTCCCTTATATATACATGTACATTTGTAACGTTTAATGGTTAGACAAAATAGTTATTTAGTAATATTTGCAATTCATATTCGACTCATATTGGGACAACATTGGCATCAGAGCAATTGTTTCATTTACACGCTCGTTGGATACCAAAAACACTAAACGAGAACAACCAAGAAAAAAGTACGCTGGAGACTGTTTTCAATGGGATTCGCGGTGTTTCAAAAAAGGGAACAACACCTGGATAACTAGGAACGCAAGGGAGATAGTGCACGATCAAACTTGTGGGGAGTTGCAAACGTAAACATCAAACAAAATTGGTGGGAGTTTGTTGTGATTTCTGGAAACGCGACAACAAACAAGAAGGAAGGATACAATATTGTACAAAGAACCTTTGTTGGTAACTGCATCAACGCGGCAACAAAAAAAAAGGAAAAAGAAAGGAAAAGCCTTGTGGATTTCCAGAACACGCAACACAAGGGAGAAGGTGATAAACGCTTGAAGCATAGTATAGTACCAAGGAAGAAGGAACGCGTGATAAACGCAAGATTAAAAGGTCGTTGTGGACATGGTTGAAAAGACACCGAGAAGAGCATCAAGGATTGTTTGTGGAGAAAACGTTTGGAAAGACAAGAACAACAACAACAGCGAAGAAAGAAAAACAAACAACTCGTTTGTTTGGAGAAAGAATACCGAAAGGTATTCAAGGGTGTTGTGGACGCGGGTGTGGGATAGAACCAAGGAGAACAAGAAGAGTTCAAGGAATTACTTGTTGAAAATGTTTTGGAAGAACACAAGAACAACAAAAATGACTGGAGAGAAAAAAAACAAACAACTCGTTTGTTTTTGGAAAAGAATACCCGTGAAGGGTATTCAAGGTGTGTGTAGCAAAGGAGACTTGGATTGCAAAGGAAAAACAACAACAATAAAACAAAGATTCGCTTGGAAGGATACCGAGACAACTAAGGTTTGTTTGGAAGGGAAGCCGTGAACAAGGAGTCTAGGGCATGTTTTGTTGGAATAGAAACAAGTCGACACACAAAAGGGGAAATAGCAACGTGGAAAAGTTAGTAATACCGAAAAGAAAAAAGGAACTCGTTTGGTTTATTGGGACAAAATCAATTCGACACAAAGAAAAAGGAAGCCTAGAGTTTCTGATTTGTTTTTGCGAGTTGACTTTGTGAGAAATAAATAACGAGGCAACAACAACAATACATTGGTCAATATCGAAAGAAAAGCGACAATTTGTTGGGATTTGATGATTATTAACGCGGTGAACAAGGTAAAAGAAAAGACGTAGTTGGTATAACATTCAAGTACCAATACACGAGAGGGAATGCGGTTGTGTTTAAAGCAACAACGAGGTCACGATTCAAATTTCTGGATTTCTGTTATATTAAGATAGTATAGAAGTTTATTTTGTACTATTAGGAAATCCTGAGAACTATTTATTGATCCCGTACTATTAGGATTCCCGAAAAACTATTTCTGTTCCCGTATTAGTAGGAATACCATACTAGTTAGGAAATTCCCATACGATTTCAGATTAAGAGATGATAAAACACTTACCTAACAAAACAAGAACAAATTCATTAACAGTTATCAAAACATCAATAACAACTACAATAACATTTTATTCATAACACGAATTAGTTTACAAACACTGAATGAAGATGAACACCATCATCATCATTAGCTGAAAAAAATAAAAGCTAAAAATATAGCAAACTTAAAACTTAAACAAACTTCCTGCCAACATACTTAGCACAATCAATAGCTAAACTAGACAAGCCTAATCCTTCAAGTCCATCAAACCAACATGACGTTGTTTTTCAAGCCTGCATTCATAAGCTAATTCCAAAACAGTGTTCAACCCAGCTAAAATCTGTCGCTCCCTCTGTTGTGTCTCAACCATGCAATTTAATCCGTCTGTGGCTACATCATGAAAAAGACCGAAAGACTGAGTTTCTTGAATCAAACCATCTCTCCTTTCAATGCTTGCCTGTAGGTCAGCGCATTTCTGCCCGAGATACACAATGAGACTCTCATTTTTTGTCCATTCTTGCACAAAAAGGAACTTGAAGGCATGATGCAGACGATTAGAACCACATACCAGTTTTAATTCATCAAGATTTGGTGTTGCAGCCATTGACCTTACCCTAACCAAAAATAGAAACATGATGAAACTAAAGCTTGATTCCACACATTCTTTTTTATAGCCAATGCAACAAATAAGAAAAAGACAAAAATGGAATACTATTGCAAAAAAAATAATAAAAAAAAAATAACAAAAACAGCAAGATAAATGCAATAATAAAAAAAAGGATAAAAATAAAATAAAGAAAAAAAACAGAAAAAATTCTATAAAGATAAACCTAACCATCTAGCTTGCCCTGTATTCATTACATAAAGTAAACAAATACATGCTGCTATTAGTGTTTTTGCAACTATGCCTAAAAATACAAGTGCTTCCCTATTGCCATGGTAGCCTACTAACGTTGCGCCCACAGCAAGTGTACCCGTTTTTTCAAACAACCTGTCTCAACCTCAGTTGCACACAAAGAAAAAAAATAAGGTTTTGCCACAGGTACATTGGCAACCAACTAAACTTGCAACCATTGCACAAGCTCCCCCTTTTTTTCAAAAACAATTGACTAATTTCCACCACCACTGATTTATATTCTAAACATAATTCAAAACAGCAAATTGTTCTGCTATTTATTGCCTCTTTTCTAAATGAAGTTTTGCCTACCACTTTCACAGTCATACATGCTCCAACTCTATTTAAGTAACTGTTAAGTTTAATCAACTAATCTCCATCTCATCAGCAAATCATCTAACCAATGCAATACATTTACAAAGAACAAGCTCCTACACTTTTTCCTCCAAATCAATCTTACCAAAATATCTTATGGCAAACATCCTTAACAACTAAACCAACTGCCTAAGCAAATACACTAAAACACCCCTAACAACTAAACCAACTACATAAAGAAATACACTAAAACACCAAACAGTATAAGTACCTGCTTGCATGAAACAGCCAAATGATAACACAATAACAACTTCAAATGACCTATCTCTTCAACACATACTAGAACATCAACACAGAACATAAAAAGAAAAAAGAAAAAAAAAATCTAAAGATAATGCAACTTATATTTATATTAAAAAGACTGATTCCATTCATACCATAATAGTCATTACAACCCAGATTCCACAAAGTTTAATTCCATTAATACATAAAACAAGATAACCATAACATCAGAACAACCATAAAAAAACCTAATCATCTCCTTCATCTTCTTAAGGCTTCAGCCACTCAGCATACCCATCCTCCTCATCCAATTCTTCACGAGCTATCTGTCGGAAAATTTAGTGCAATTAAGGGATCAGTTCAAATCTGGCAATGGGTCAAGAGGTACGGAATGTACACCCATCAGGTCCCTGAACACCCAGACTCATATAGTTGTTATTGAGTGTCTAATGACGTTTAGTGAGTTCACTTCTTCAGGGAGTGATACTCTAGACTGAATGGTATTCATCAGGATGATGAGTTCAGCTCTCATCAGGGAGTTGATGTCCTCAGGGACTAGCTCATCAGTAAGTATAAGGAACTCACTGGACTGAATTCAAATTTGGTTTGTAATTGCTTTAACCTATGTATTAATGACCACGTTTAATTGGTCGCGTAACCACTGATACCTATTATTATGGAGGCAAATTAAGTAGGATTAATGGGCCGTTAATCACTCTTAATTCCATTGACTAGGGTTGAGTAATCTTGCCTATAAATAGGAAGATCAAATCATGCATGAAGGATATACAGAATAACACATAACACTTAAACGCAAAGCGTTATTGATTTGTGCCTAATTCAATAACAAACATTTAGTCTTATCCCAAGTAGATCTTCACCCTGTTCTGGGCTCATAACCACCAACAATCAAAGTAAACTATTTTGTGAAAATCAATGGCTGCTGCTATGAGGCATATGGCTGCTAACTTCTCCAAATTGGACAAGTTCGAAGGTGTTGATTTCAGAAGATGGCAAAAGAAGATGCACTTCTTGTTGTCAAGTATAAATGTGGTGTATGTCCTGAGCACTGCAATTCCAGAGGATCATGGGGATGATGCTACTGTGGAACAGATAAGGAATCGAAGCAAATGGGAGAATGATGATTATGTATGCAGAGGTTTAATCCTCAATGGTATGTCTGATTCTCTCTTTGACCTTTATTAGAATGTTGAATCTTCCAAAGAACTGTGGGATTCCTTGGATGCAAAATATATGGCTGAGGATGCATCAAGTAAGAAGTTTCTTGTAAGTAATTTCACAAATTACAAAATGACTAATTCCAGACCAGTCATGGAACAATACAACGAACTTCTTGGAATACTTGGAAGGTTTACACAACACAAAATGAACATGGATGAGGCTATTTCACTCTCTTGTATCATTGACAAACTCCCTCCTTCTTGAAAAGATTTCAAGCATACCTTGAAACGTAAGAAGGAAGAACTGACACTTGTTCAGTTGGGTAGTCATCTGCGTATTGAGGAATCCCTCAGGGCGCAGGATAATGACAAGCCAAAGAGTAGCAATGCTACTGGTGCATCTGTTGTCAATATGGTGGAACATAACAATTCCACCAGGTACAATGACAACAAGGGCAAATGTAAAAATCATGATAACACAAGGGCTGACCCTAACAAGCTGGCAACACCTACTTGTTGGAAATGTGGCAAATATGGTCACTGAAAGGTCAGAATATGTTTAATAAATCTTTTCAGATTTATTATGTTACATATGTATCTGAATCTAACTATGTGCAGGATGATGATGTTGCGTGGTAGATTGACACTAGAGCAACTATTCATGTGTGCAAAGATAGACGTTGGTTGAAGACTTACGAGTCACTGAAAGATGGTTCTATTCTTCACATGGGAAATGAGTCAATAGCCTTGGTGTATGGTCGTGGTTGTGTAGATCTTAGTTTAGTTCTGGAAAGATTGTAACTTTGTTTAATGTTATTCATGTTCCTGATATAAGGAAGAACTTGGTTTCAAGTATTGTTTTGAATAATCATGGATATAAACAAGTTATTGAATCTGATAAATTTACTTTGTCTAAACATGGTGTGTTTATTGGTTTTGGTTATTTGTGTAATCAAATGTTCAGGCTTAATATTGTTGATAACTTTGTTAATTCGGCATTTATTTCTACCTCTAAACTAGACAACTCTACCTTGTGGCATGCTAGATGATGAGGCGAAAAATGAACCATTTTTAGGGGGTCATTTAAGCCCGGAATTGAATTTATTTGATCAAATATTGCCCTAAATTGTTCCTTTTGTAATTTTAGGTACTTTGGTAGTGAATTCTGGAAAAGGAAGCATTTTGGACGTTTTTGGAGCACAAAAGTGAAGAAAACGGAAAAGACTTAATTTTCCATGCTGAGAACAGTACCTGACGGCGTCAAGAGGAAAATTGTGACGGCGTCAGGAGTAAAATCCATGACGACCCAGAGAAAACCTGAAGGCGTCAAGAGAAGGGCGTCAAGAGTTAATATGGTGACAGCCTGCATAAGGAATACACGTGACGGCGTCAAACCCAGATCTTGGCAATCCGAGAAATTATTTGGCGGCGAGATGACGGCGTCAGACATTTGTTCTTGACGCCATCACCTCACAAAATCTATATATACTTTTCTATTTTTCATTCATTAAAAGAGGAACTTGTGTGGAGAATACTAGGGTCGAACCTAATAAACCCTAGGTCATTTGTAACAGTATTTTCAAGGGTTTTTACCCCTTGAAACCTTTCATGTTCAATTAAGATAAGTCCTCTTTCAATTCATTCAATATGTCTATGTGTTGTTTGAATATATCTTATGCTTGTCTTGATTTCAACATGCTAGGCTAGATCTTTCATGTGTTTGCTTAGATGTAATGAAACCTAGATGTTAATTATAGGTTGATTGCTTGTTTATAGTTGTAATGGATGAATGATTTCAATGTTAGGCATAAGAAAACTGGCAGATCTCCATTGTGTAACATGCTTGAACGTCTTAAGAAACATGAACCAATGTGTACTAGGTTTTATTGGTTGTATATAATGCATGAGCAAATTCTAGTGATCCCATGTTAGGAGCTTCTTAGCCGGCTCGACATAAGAGTGAAGTAGGCGCTTATAGGATTGGGGAAGTAAGTACGCCACCCCATGAATGGTATTAAGGAATACAATCCGTCATCCATGCAACTGTAACAAGTAATTAACCTGTAAAAGATATCTAGGGAGTAGTGAAACCTAAGTAAACACAATTCTCCCATATATTGCTCACACCACTAGTTTAATTTAGTTTATTCTCATTTTTAGCATTTTATTTTGATTGTATCTTTAGTTATTTGGTTAGTTGACTAGCAACTAATTCCGCCCATTCCTTCAAAACCGAGATTTTTAATTGCTTTTATAAAAACTAAAAAAATACAAAAAGAATCATCCCTCATCTCTAGACCTAGTCTTTAGGTTTTCTAATCCTAGCGACACTATTCCTAGCTGAACGATCAATCCCCCGGTACTTCACTATACTATACTACATCGATCAGGTACACTGCCTGGTGGGGGTTGTAAGCTTCTCGAGATCCCTCGAGAGGTAAAGCCTGGTGCAATCCCTACGCATCAAGTTTTTGGCGCTGCTGCCGGGGAATAGTTATTGTCTAGGTTAGAATCTCTTTTTATTAGGTCTACTTGCTAGATTCCTTTCTTGTAAGATTTTATTTTTATTTTTAGGTTTTCTTTAGTCTATCTATTTCTTCGTGTCTTTGTTCATAACTCTTCGCCATCCGACATCATGGACGATGGCAACATCTTTGAACCCATCATCCCACCACAACAAGACCACCCACAAAACCAACCACTAGCTAACCAACCTCTTAGGCCCCGAACCCTAGGAGAGTATTCTTGACCTAGCCACCAAGGCTACCGAAACACCATTGAGCTCACCCAAGGAGCCAATGTGTCTCCCTTGCGATCCGATACCATCCGGTTGGTGCAAAGCGGATGTGCATTCCATGGACTTCGTTCCGAAGATCCAAATCAACATCTCAAGGACTTCCTTAAAATCGTAGATTCTATAGACCTTGATGCTACAACTAGAGAGTCGACCCGACTACACCTATTCCAATTCTCTCTACGTGATCAAGCTAGTCAATGGCTTAAGCGTTTACCCGCGGGATCCGTCACCTCATGGGATGATCTCACCACTCGTTTCCTTGCTCAATTTTTCCCACCGGGGAGAACTACCAAGCTTAGAATGATATCTTGATGTTCCAGCAACATCAAGGTGAAACTCTATATGAAGCATGGACTCGATTCAAGGACTTACTCCAAAAAGTCCCTCATCACGGCATAGATCTTTGGCTCCAAGTCCAAATCTTCTATGACCATATCGATCTAACCACAAGGCGAGCCATTGACCAATCGGCCGGTGGTAAGCTACGTGATCTAAGTACGGAAGAATCATGGGAACTCATAGAAGATCTTGCTCTCTATGACAACGAAAGTTGGAATGATTCTAGCACTCCCGACCATAGGATCATGGAACTTGAGGACCAAGTCAAGTTTCTCATGAAATCTTACGAAGCTCCTAAGCCTTCAAGCCAAGTGAACAAAATCACTTCTTCATGCGAATTATGTAGTGGTCCCCATGACACTCGTGATTGTGTGGAACTCCCTGGAACAGCTTTTGCGGACTACGCATCCTCGCGTACCGACGAAGCGGGAGAAAAGTGGTACACTTTCAAACCCGAGCCAAACCCGTATTGTGATTCCTACAACCCTTCTTGGAAAAATCACCCAAACCTTAGGTGGAAACAAAATCAAGCCAATTCTTCCAATCCGCCTAATCGTTACCAACCGAACGGTCCACCCTCCAACCGTACTTTCAACAACAATCCTTCTAACAACTATGGTAGTACCAACAATCTTGA
This sequence comes from Artemisia argyi, assembly GCA_030686995.1. Taxonomy (NCBI): domain Eukaryota; kingdom Viridiplantae; phylum Streptophyta; class Magnoliopsida; order Asterales; family Asteraceae; genus Artemisia; species Artemisia argyi. Next base: position 176,470,249 of record CM060685.1, on the reverse strand, counting down.
AGGATTGATGTCTAAGTTTATGGAATCTCAAGAAGCTCGCATATCTAAGTTCGAAGCCGATTTTAAACAAAAGCAAAGCGAGATGACCACCAAAATTGACACATTGTTGAAAGTTCTCAATGACCGAGAAATGGGAGCACTCCCAAGCGACATGGTCAAGAACCCGAAACTAAACGTTAATTCCATATCATCAGTTTCGTCACCCACTTCTTGTCCGCATTACTACTCGGTTAAATCAATGAGCACGTGTTTCAAGCAAAACCAAATTCTTCAAAAGGACCAATCGAATAAAACACCCGATATAAAACCAGTCAAAAGCATAGTTGAATCACCTCCTACGCAAGACCTTAATGATGAATTCAAGGAGCTTCACATTGAACATCCCGTCATTGATGTCTTAGCCCGTGCTCCCTACTATAGTGCCCTCCTAGAAAAGTATGAGAAGTTTAAACTAGGTAAAAATGGGACTGCCTTCGTTCAAAACAAGTTGCCTAAAAAGCTTGATGATCCGGGTATATTATTTTTGCCTTGTAAGATAGGAAGATCCGAAGCTTTCGACACACTAGCCAATTTCGGGTCAAGCCTCAACTTGATTCCCTTATCCCTTTTCACCACTCTCAAGCTAGGAAAGTTAGAGGAGACGGAGGTATTGATTGGTCTAGCGGATGGGAGTATTGCCCACCCGGTTGGAATGATTAAGGATGTAGTTGTTCACGTAGGGAAGTTAACTATCCTAGCGGATTTTCACGTCCTAGACATGGTTAGTGACACTACATGCCCATTGTTGGTAGGAAGAGGATTTTTAGCAACCGCTAGTGCCATGATAGATTGTAAGGAGTCTAAGATAGCGGTAGGTGAGGGCGATACTTGGTCGGTATATGATGTCAAGAAACATAGCTATGATTGTGAGGATGAATCGACACCATATTGGGTAGAGATGAATAGGAGACCATCTAGATATGGACCTTGGATAGAAAGGAACTTTATATGACCTCAACGCCCATTCTATCTAGAATAAGAGTTCATCGATAAGACACATTCGGTGGAACAACTCATAGCTAGAGATGAAGAGCTAGACCATTTTAAGGACCCCTTAGTCTTTAGGAAGATGATTGAGTTCTTAAGCGTAATGACAATTAATATAGAGATGAACAATTGGAAAAGAGAGGGAGATAAGTGTAAATGGAGGTGGGACAAGCCACCTAAGGAAGGTGACGGATCATGGCATATGAAGATGATTTTGTATGATCCGGATGGAGAGAAGTTTGAAAGGTCATACCATACTAAGAAAACCGATAGGAAGTTAAAACCTAAGTTTGATCCCAAAGATGTCCTCAATGAGGAACTCACCTATGTCACGTAGTAACCCATGACCTTGAGTCTAACTACAAGACTCGTAAATAAAGAAAAGCGCTTCTTGGGAGGCAACCCATGTTTTGTGTGATTTTCATTTTTTGTTTGTTTGTTATTTGCTTCCGTATGCATGCTTTATTTTTATTGTTGGTAGATCATGTTTCAAAACTAAAATAGTGAAAATACTTTATTTTGTTGTTTGGCCTAGTCTTAACTTCATCCAAAGGTATTTCGCAAAAGATAAGTGTAAGGGGAAACCCCAAATACATTTTTAAGAAACAAAACCGATCATGATTCTCCACAATATTAAATGAACATGTATATTCGTATTTGTTAGAGTCAAATGCTTGTATCGAGTCATAATGATGTTTTGCAAGATTTTCCAGGAAGTAGGACGAAGTTTTTCCAGAAATTTTCCGGAAACTTAACATAAGAATGTCTGCAGATCACTTCTGACGGCGTCACGAGTTTACTCTTGACGGTGTCACGTGTAAAATTCTGGAAATTTTACCAGTTTTGTTTTTCTAACGGAGTCTTAGAGGTTTTGTTAAATCTTTAGTTTTATAATCTCCAGGAAATCTGCAAACATCATTCCACAAGCATTATATCTTATTTTGTTTTCTAGGATTTGTTAGCATATATAGATTGCCGCCGATTTTATGCGAGGTTTCCTTGTCTGTTTTCTCAGGTTTTACAGGTTATGTATGACAAGAAGATGATTTATATTTTGGAAGGGAAGCTTTGATTGTTAATTTTCTTGGAGGAAGATCTAACATGGCCACCTAATTATCCATACCGAGCAAATCAGGGGAGTATTTGATTTCATTCTTTTTACTTATTTCACTTTTACATTCTTTACTTGAACATTGGGGACAATGTTCATCCTAAGTGTAAGGGGAGGGTAAAATGATGATACCTTATAGATACACTTTCGCTTGAGTTTGTTTGTTTGATAGTAGATGTGTAATAAAACTATGAGAAATACTTGTTAGTGTAATTTTAGCGCCAAATTTAAAATTTTTTACAACATTTAGGAGTGAAACTTTAGCCATAGAAAGCGTCTCATGGATAGGAGATTGTATGACTAGCACATAACCGTACCATTCAGAAAATTTTTCCACCCAAATATGTGAGGTTCGCCTTTAGATTTGATAGGAAAATCATTTACTATTAGTGCTTATGAGTGTACCGGTAGCATTTAGATTCTAGAACTTGCGTTAGTGATGCATCCCGAGACCGCTAGTGAGACTACATTCGTGTAGTAGGATTTACTACATGATAAGAGGCATTAGGATCACCCTTGTGTTAAACCCGTATCATAATTACTTGACCATTTAAGTCGTATTACTTGGCTAGTTAAGTCAATTAATTTTTCTCACACCTTAGCGTTGTACTCAATTTTAGTACACGAAACCCCTAGTACACCCCTCTGAGCTTATCTTTTCGTTTCTAACTTTAAGCATCTTACTTAAAGGAAGAATTTGTTACACCCCACTTAAATGTACACGTAAATCGCCTTAGCCTTCCGTGTATGCAATCATCTTTAGTGCATTATTGTGACATTTCAAAAATTTCATGTCATTATTTTACTATTTACAATTACTAATTATCTTATTTTAAGTAAATTAGATTTACCGATAGAGTTTAACCGCGTACATCGTGACACGCACCTGTAATTTTTTTTTTATTATTATCATTATTTTTTTTTTTGTTTTTTTTCTTTTCTTTCCGGACTTATTTTATAATAAATTATAATTGTTATTACTCATATTTCATTTTTTTAAACTTTTCTTTTGAACTCATTTGATTTGAAAACGATAAATTATCTCGCAATAAGTGAAAAACTACACACAGCGCGTACTGACATGATAATAATTAATTTTATATTAATTATCATAAATTATTTTAATATGTTTATTAAAATAAGTTATTTATTATTTTATAAAAACGTTTTCTATAAATGCAAATTTTCAGGTTTCTTTTATATTTTTACGGACCAAGCATACCCGTGATACCATGTATACCCTTAAAAAGAAAACAAAATAGGTTAACCTAACAATTTTTATTACATTTTATTATTGGATCGGATATTATTATTTTTGGAACAGGTTCGGTTTGAAAGATATTTGGTTATTTAAGTTTCGGGTTTGGTCCGTGTATTGACACCGGCCTACTTAATCCCTTACACCCACCATTGTTATTATTATTTAAAAAGGTTTATTTTTTTTATAAGAGTAAAAACATGAATCGTCCCTGTGATACAACATAACCCACCAACACTTTCACCACTTTATTTCTCTCTCTCTTCTTTGAAACACAACACCACCGCCACCCTTATTCCACCATGGCGCCGCCACCGCCACCCTCACACTAAAAACAACACCACCATCTTCACCATCTTTTCGAGATCTATCTTTTGGTACCAACCACGCGCTCTAACTCCCACCCTAACACCTATTTCGAATCAATATCATCACGTTATCACCACTTCTACCATCTTTTCTTTTTGGGTTTTTGAAGAAATCAAGGTTTTGGTTGTGGGTTGGTGTTCGAGTTCGGCTAGACACAAAGGAGGAACAATCGAGTCCGATCTTGCTTAATGTAGCTTTGTGAGTATTTCTATTATGTTTATTTTTGTTATTTGATTTAGTTTCGATTATTGCATGTGATGGGTCTTGCGTGATTTAGGCTAGACATAGTTGGTGATGATTTGAATGATGTAAGTATGTTATAAGGGATATATAGTAATTGGGTTTTAGATCAAAAATGATTTTTGATATGTTTGGTAAAGAGTAAATTCGGACAGCAGGAAACATGCAAATCGATGTCCGAGATTTTGTAAAAACTGATTTTTAAATTGATAATGTGAAAGAACATATTTTCATGTTCGTTTCGGTAATTTGAACGTCCCGTAACTCCTAATAACGAAGTTTTTATGGCCATCCGAAATCTGAAAAATTCTATATTAAAATTCAGCATTATAGTGGTAAATTTGAATCCTGCGCAGAACTGAAATGGGTCGTTTTGGGCACTTTCTGACCCGTTTTGGCCTTCGGCCAAAACACGAAAGTTGTCCGGAACGACGTCTTGCATAAAATCTCTTTAGAGTCCGAGTCGCGAAAGTGTGATATAACGGGTCGAAACTGAAGTCAAAGTACTGCAGTTTATTTAAAAAGTCAAAGTACCAGAAGAAACTGCAGGGGCATTTTGGTCATTTTACATTGAGATTCAGGTCTCGGCTATAACTAAAAAGTTTTCCAGAATGTCGTTTTACACAAGATCTCTTTTGAGTCCGAATCTTGAAAATGTGATTTAACGGGTAAAAACTGGGAGTCAAACTTCTGAAATATTGTTAAAAAGTCAAACATACAACAAATTCTTTTAAGGGCAAAAATGTCATTTTCTGTTCAGTTTCGGCTTTTCGCCAAAACTGAAAAGTTGTTCAAAATAATGTTTCGCTTTTACCATGTAAACTTCATAAATTATCGAGTTAAAAAGAATAAACTACACTATGTGCGGATATATACATAATTGTATACTTTATATAGTATTTTTATAAAAAGTCAAAGTAAAGGTTAAACTTGTGTTTAAATTGACATTAACACATCGTATGGATTAAAATTGGTAATAAACTTACTAAAAATGGTGATTATCCGAGATTGTAACTTTCTAAAAATAAAAGTTTCTAAAATGAAGTTCTTAAATGAAATGATCGTAACTTAGTTACGAGGGGGATTTTAGGAATTTAGTCACGCAAGTAGGTTCTCATCACATGTATATAATAAGTATATATATAAGATATCGTCATGACGATGTACGCATCATCCAACGTAGTTTTCGACTTCGTAACTTAGCGACTATATTTTAGGTCGTGATCGCGTACTTGGTTTTCGCGTTAAGTGTCTTTGGTTGATCCTCGACTTTGATCAAGGTGAGTTCATAGCCTCGCATTTACTTACTTAAATGTTTTATAAACCTCGCGAGGGGGATACATGCTAGTTTTTACAAACTGAATACAAGTAGTTTTTGGTATGCTGGACCCGATCATATGATCATAGATATTGAATGCTTTTTGCCAATTAAGTCCCCTCATGAACCGTTAATTACTCGAGTAGTAAACGCTAGTATTATGGATATGCATATTAGGCTTGGCGGGCCTTGTTCGGGATACGGACACATAATAGTTAGAATTGTGGTAAATGGCAAAATTTACCTTTCCGGGGCATTATTAAAAATCGTCAAGGTTCGGTTACATGAACTCAATACTATAATCAAATAAACCGACATGTAATTGCAATACTTGTCGCCCGATAAATAATACTTGTATTCAACTTATTGCTTATTAAACTCTATGAATTCACTCAACTTTATGTTGACTTTTTAGCATGTATTTTCTCAGGTATTATTTGCTAGCTGAGCATTGGGAGCAATCGGAGTCGCGTGGATATCAAACATTGAAGGACTTGTTTTCTTCACATTCGATAATTATTTTCTTTAAATATGTAAATGAGTCATTTTTGAACTCTTGTAACTTAAGTTTTAAATATAAATTGTTGAGACCTTTGTACTCTGATTTATCAAATCGAATGTGACATTTTATTAAACGTCTCCTTTGAGGTCGTTTTATTTAACTTGTTTTTATGAACTATGAAGTGACACCCAAATTAGTATTCCGCTGCGTTGTAAAAATTTTGAGGGTGTCATAATTATTGTTATTTGTTTAAACCCTAAGTTAATTATCTAATTGATTACATGGTTGCTAAGTCGAGTCATATCCTTGTACATATTGTTTTGGGATGATTGGGACTCATGGAAAAAGTACTTATTTTATGGAGTAATGGGGAAGAACATCATTTATTACCCCCATATGTACGTTAATCTTAAAAGTACTCCAAGTGTTTTGATTATCTTAATTCGAGTCATTAGATTAGTTTATTGTAAAGTATGTAAAAATTCAAGTGTAAGGGGAATTTTCATTCCCTATGATGTATTATTTTGGATGGTAGGGTAAGAGTGTATGCAAAGAAAAGAAAATAGAAAAAAGAAAAGAGAAAAAACATACGGACTACCATCCCTTTTCATTCTATGTTCATTTTATGTTTTTGTTATTTTTCATTTATTAGCTTAATTCGAGTCTAGTCTTGGCTTAGCAACGCCATATTGTACATGTAATTAACCAAGATTGTTAACTCCCCACTAGTAAAGACTGCCTATATCCAACAAAACCGTGTATTCCATATCCCTACACCTAACGTTACAACCCTGTAAAAGACCTCTTTGATAGTTTATCCTAGGTGCTTACGCCATGTGGTGGAGGTTTGATCCTTTCCCAAGCCTATGGTAATCTATTTTGCTATGACAGGTAGTGAGAGATGTTTTCCATTTTTATATTGTGATATTACTTTATTACACCCGAGAGATGTGAGTATCTAAACACTATTTGTGAGGTACTAGTATACGACCTCCGTGCTTGTCTTTGGTCTTTAGTGGAATGATTATTTGTTGTAATTACTTTTATATTAGTGTTAAATGACCCCTAACTTGTATTTTGATTAGAATAAAAGCGCATTTTCTTGAGGACAAACAAGTCTCAAGTGTAAGGGTATATAATGAGGCGAAAAATGAACCGATTTTAGGGGGTCATTTAAGCCCGAAATTGAATTTATTTGATCAAATATTGCCCTAAATCGTTCCTTTTGTGATTTTAGGTACTTTGGGAGTGAATTCTGGACATTTTTGGAGCACAAAAGTGAAGAAAACGGCAAAGACTTAATGTTCCATGCTGAGAACAATACCTAACGGCGTCAAGAGGAAAATTGTGACGGCGTCAGGAGTAAAATCCATGACGACCCAGAGAAAACCTGAAGGCGTCAAGAGAAGGGCGTCAAGAGTTAATATGGTGACGGCCTGCATAAGGAATACACGTGACGGCATCAAACCCAGATCTAGGCAGTCCGAGAAATTATTTGGCGGCGAGATGACGGCGTCAGACATTTGTTCTTGACACCGTCACCTCACAAAATCTATATATACTTTTCTATTTTTCATTCATTAAAAGAGGAACTTGTGTGGAGAATACTAGGGTCGAACCTAATATACCCTAAGTCGTTCGTAACAGTATTTTCAAGGGTTTTTACCCCTTGAAACCTTTCATGTTCAATTAAGATAAGTCCTCTTTCAATTCATTCAATATGTCTATGTGTTGTTTGAATATATCTTATGCTTGTCTTGATTTCAACATGCTAGGCTAGATCTTTCATGTGTTTGCTTAGATGTAATGAAACCTAGATGTTAATTATAGGTTGATTACTTGTTTATAGTTGTAATGGATGAATGATTTCAATGTTAGGCTTAAGAAAACTGGCAGATCTCCGTTGTGTAACATGCTTGAATGTCTTAAGAAACATGAACCGATGTGTACTAGGTTTTATTGGTTGTATTTAATGCATGAGCAAATTCTAGTGATCCCATGTTAGGAGCTTCTTAGCCGGCTCGACATAGGAGTGAAGTAGGCGCTTATAGGATTCGGGAAGTAAGTACGCCACCCCATGAATGGTATTAAGGAATACAATCCGTCATCCACGCAACTGTAACAAGTAATTAACCTGTAAAAGATATTTAGGGAGTAGTGAAACCTAAGTAAATACAATTCTCCCATATATTGCGCACACCACTAGTTTAATTTAGTTTATTTTCATTTTTAGCATTTTATTTTAATTGCATCTTTAGTTATTGGGTTAGTTGACTAGCAACTAATTCCGCCCATTCCTTCAAAACCGAGATTTTTAATTGCTTTTATAAAAATTAAAAAAATACAAAAAGAATCATCCCTCATCTCTAGACCTAGTCTTTAGGTTTTCTAATCCTAGCGACACTATTCCTAGCTGAACGATCAATCCCCCGGTACTTGTCACTATCCTATACCACATCGATCAGGTACACTGCCTGGTGGGGGTTGTAAGCTTCTCGAGATCCCTCGAGAGGTAAAGCCTGGTGCAATCCCTACGCATCACTAGACTTAGGCATGTACACTATAAAAGGATGCAAGATATGTGTATGGATGGGTTAATCCCAGCATTTGACATGGACACTGAAAAGTGTAAAACTTGCATGTTGATAAAAATTACTAAGAAACCTTTTCAGGGTGTAAAACATGAGACTGAGCTCTTGGAGCTTATACACAGTGACCTGTGTAACTTGCATGCCACTCCTTCTTTAGGGAACAAGAAGTAATTTGTGACATTTATTGATGATGCTTCTTGGTTTTGTTATGTCTATCTATTACATACCAATGGTGAAGCATTAGATAAATTCAAAGTATTTAAAACAGAAGTTGAGTTGCAACTTGGGTCCCTGATCAAAAGATTTAGGACTGATAGGGGAGGTGAGTACATAGATACTCTATATTTTCAGTCTGTTGGTATAATCCATGAAACGACTGCTCCCTATACTCCTCAACAAAATGGTATCTCTGAAAGGAAAAACAGGGTACTGAAGGAGATGGTTAATTCCATGTTGTCCTACTCAGGACTGATTCAAGGGTTCTAGGGTGAAGCTATATTAACAGCTTGCTATTTATTAAATAGGGTTCCCAACAAAAGGAACAAAGTTACCCCGTATGAACTCTGGACTAATAAGAAACCCAACCTGAATTATCTCAGGGTATGGGGTTGTATGGCTATTATCAGACTCCCAGATCAAAAATTGAAAACTTTGGGTGCAAGAGGCATTGAATGCATCTTTGTTGGATATTCTGAGCATTCCAAGGCATACATGTTCTATGTTATTGAACCTAATGAATATGTTTCAATTAACTCAATAATTGAATCAAGGGATGCACTCTTTGATGAGAATAGATTCTCCTCAGTCCCTAGACCAAGTCAAAGGGTTCCAAATGGAACTGATGGCATTGGTATATCAGAGGTCCCTGATGAATTATCATCTCAGGTCCCTGATGAGGTTGTGGTTCAACAACCTGAACCTGAGCTCAGGAAGAGCAAAAGGGTCCGGACTCCTAAGTCATTTGGACCTGAGTTTCAATTATACTTAATTGAAGGTACAAGGAGTGAGGTCTCTGACCAATACTCTTATTGCTTCATTGTTGAGGATGATCCCAAAACATTTGAAGAAGCAATGAAGTCCGAGGATATTGCTTTCTGGAAAGAACCAATAAATGATGAGATTGACTCCATCATGGGCAACAACACTTTGGTGTTGGTTGATCTACCACCAGGTTGCAAACCTCTTGGTTGCAAATGGATTTTCAAAAAGAAAATGAAGGTAGATGGAACTATTGAAAAGTTCAAGGCTAGACTAGTCATTCAGGGCTTTAGACAAAAGGCAGGGATAGACTACTTTGATACTTATGCCCCTGTGGCACGTATCAGTACCATCAGGCTGTTGATTGCTTTGGCATCATTTCACAATCTGATTATTCATCAGATGGATGTGAAGACAGTTTTCTTTAATGGTGAATTGGATGAGGAGGTTTATATGAACCAACCTCAGGGCTTCATCTTGCCTGGCATTGAAAACAAGGTGTGCAAATTGATTAAGTCTTTATATGGACTGAAACAGGCAACTAAGGATTGGCATCAAAAATTTGATGAAGTGGTTTTGTCTAATGGTTATGTTCTTAACCAGGCTGATAAATGTGTATATAGCAAATTTGATGAATTTGGTAAAGGAGTCATCATTTGTCTATATGTTGATGACATGCTGATCTTTGGCACTGACCAAAATCAGGTTGACCTGACAAAGGAATTTTTGTCTTCAAGGTTCTCCATGAAGGACATGGGGGAGGCAGATGTTATCCTTGGTATCAGGATCAAACATGAAAGTAATGGTATATTAATTTCTCAGTCTCATTATATTGAGAAGGTACAGAAGAAATTAAATTACTTTGATTGTACTCCAGTGAGTACTCCTATGGATACCACTGAGAAGCTTATGCTAAATACTGGCAAAGTTGTATCTCAACTTGAGTATTCTAGGGTGATTGGCTGCCTAATGTATGCCATGACTTGTACAAGGCCTGATATTGCTTTTGCTGTGGGTAAACTGAGCAGGTATACTAGTAATCCTAGTGCTCAGCATTATCAAGCAATTCAGAGGGTACTAAAGTATTTGAAGAGAATTATGGATTATAGTCTCTCATATACTGGTTATCCTTTAGTGTTGGAAGGATATACTGATGCAAGTTGGATCAGTAACACTGAAGACAATTTGTCTACCAGTGGCTGGGTATTCCTACTTAGTGGAGGTGCAATTTCTTGGGCATCCAAGAAACAAACTTGTATCACCAGTTCAACAATGGAATCTGAATTTGTGACTTTCACAGCTGCTGGTAAAGAAGCTGAATGGTTGAAAAACTTTCTTCTTGAGATTCCATTATGGCCTAAACCTATAGCACCCATTTCTATCCGTTGTATAGTGCTGCTACATTGGCTATGGCTTATAGCTAGATGTACAATGGTAAGTCTAGACATTTAGGTGTCAGGCATAGCATGATTCGTGAGCTTATCATGAATGGGGTGGTATCTACAGAGTTTGTTAGATCTCAACAAAATTTAGCTGATCACTTGACGAAGGGTTTGGCTAGAGACTTGGTTATAAAGTCTGCTAAAGGGATGGGTTTAAAGTCCAACTTAGTCACTGAATGCTAAGACGCCCAACTCCCTCCTAAGGAAACTTGGGAGCTAAGTTCAATGTGGAATGCTAAACATTCGGTGTACTGGAGCACATGTTTTATATTACATCCAAAGGTTTGTGCTAAGAACCTGCTGAAAAGGAGGATGAAGTCATTACTCCTTAATGGTTAATATTCTTTGAAAAAGTACTTTGGAAGAGCATGAATAAAGAGGAACCACCTATGTGAATGTTGAAGTTTTGCCGCTTCAGGGAGCTTTGGACTTTTGGCTCTTACAATATTTATGAATTGGATATGGACACATGGCTTGTAAGTGTCAGGAGCTTTTAAGTGTTTGAAAACTTGTGTGTATTTTATCTTCAGGTATTCAAACGGGTTAAAGGGTTCAATTCTTAGAACATCCTGATTCTCGAATATTTGAACGTGTAATATACTAAGATGGAAATTCAATCCTCAAGATATTTTCATTTATGCATATGTTTTGTTTAATGTTTAATTTTCATGCAAAGGAAGTGAACTAAATTTGGGGAGGATTGTTGGAAAATTTAGTGCACTTGAGGGATCAGTTCAAACCTGGCAATGGGTCAGGAGGTATGGAGTGTACACCCATCGGGTCCCTAAACACCCTAACTCATATAGTGGTTATTCAGTATCTGATGAAGTTCAATGAGTTCACTCCTTCAGGGAGTGATACTCTGGACTAAATGGTATTCATCAGGACGATGAGTTCAGCACTCATCAGGGAGTTGATGTCCTCAGGGACTAGCTCATCAGTAAGTATAACAAACTCACTGGACTGAATTCAAACTTGGTTTGTAAATGATTTGACCTATTCAATTGGCAGTTATAACTGTATTAATGACCACGTCTAATTGGTCGCGTAACCACTAATACCTATTATTATGGAGGCAAATTAAGTGGGATTAATGGGCCGTTAATCACTCTTAATTCCATTGACTAGGTTTGAGTAATCTTGCCTATAAATAGGAAGATCAAATAATGCATGAAGGATATACAGAATAACACATAACACTTAAACGCAAAGCGTTATTGATTCGTGTCAAATTCAATAACAAACATAAGGTCTTATCCCAAGTAGATATTCGTGATACCCAGGCATTAGGGTCGAATAATTTACTTTGGAAAATGATAACACGATTCCAAGTGATATCCGGTAACCTTAATTGGTACGTAGTTAGGCTATTGATTATCTTCACCCTGTTCTGGGCTCATAACCACCAACACTATCACAAGGACTGCACTCAACATATCCAACTTTCTTTGATCCTTCAACTGAATCTGAAAGAGGCAATCATGCGCAGTGGTGGCCACTTCATGAAAAGGCCCAAAAGAGTCATCCTCAATCATAGTTTGCTCATGCTTTTCAATAGTAGCCCTCAGCTGAGTGCATTCCTCTCCTATCCTTACAAGAAACCCCTCTTTATCAGTCCTCTCATGATAGAACAGAAAAGTAAAGGTGATTGGCTCCAAACGTTCAACTTAAATTGACCAAGTGATGGTCAACCAAGTCAAACTGCCTAGAGTCAATGCTCCGCGGAAGTATAGTGTTACCCCGGGTCGTTATGTCCCGACGAGGTGTGATGGTTATCAAACGGATCTGTGATCAGGTGAATCTGGATGGGAAAGGGGTTTGAGTTTGATTAAACTACTGATTTATACGAAAAAATAGCTTAAACAAGCTATAAAGATGATTACGTGAAAGTTAGATACCTAAAAACGCTTGAAATCTAAAAACGCGTACGTTTACATTTGAAATAACGTAAACATACAAAATAAAACGTGAAAACTGAAATCTGAAAATCCACAAGGGGTGAAAATGACTTTTTTACAAACTAAAGGACAAAATAAAATTTTTAGAAAAAGAAAATTACTTTTTGCACTAATTAATTATTTAATATTAATTAAATACCATTTAATACTTATTATTAATATTTAAAATACTTAAATACAATATAATATTAATTAAATACTAGAGAATGAAAATTTAATTTCTAAAATCATAAAAAATAACTAAAAATAAAATTTAAAACTAAAAATAAGTATTTTTGTCTTTTTGTGGTTTTCATATTAATTAATTACTAATTAAATATTAATTACCTAATTAAACTATTTAAATTCTAAAAAATAGAAAATGAATAGTAGAAATTATGAAAAAATTCCTAAAATTATTTTACATTATATAAAAGCTAGAAAAAAATATAAAAACTAGGTGTTGCTTAATAAAAACTAATTAGGCTATTTAAAACTTAATTATTAATTAATTACTAATAAAACTAATATTAATTCTAATTAATACCAAATGATAAAATAAAAATCTGAGAAAATTAATAAAATTACTTTAATATAAAAGGAATTTAAGAAAATTATAAAAATACCAAGTGCTTAACAAAAATTTAAAAATGAAAATAAAAATTTAAATTACATTAAATAGAAACTATCACTTATTATTAAATTGGTTTTTCTTGATTTTTCTTTTTGAAAACTAATTTATACTTAAAATTGAAAAACTTTTGTGAAGACAAACTTTGTGGAACTCAAAAATAAGCACAACAAGTGCTTATTACTTGGACAGTTGACTTTGGTCAACTGTCTAAGCTATAAGCTTTGAAATAAGCTTTAAGCATAAACCAGGGGTGGATTATGATGAGAATAAGCTAAAGGAACATGTTTAAGCTGGAAAAAGTCAATGGTGACCACTGAATAAGCACATGGATCAAAATAAGCACTTGGCTTATATTTCAACCAACACAGAAATGGGACAAGTTTGAGGAGCATAGCAGCCCAAGCAAATGAGGTGAAAACCCCAAGTCAAGCCTAGGGACTTGAAGAGGGGTAGGAGGGGGGTTGAATGGACCAAAAATAGGGTAGTGGGTCCCACTGTGGTGGCCAGAGAAGCCCACCAAAGGTGGTGGTGTGGGTGGTGTCTGCTGATGCAGGGGAGACTACTCCCCTGCAGGTGTGTTTGGGGCAGTGTAGGGCCCACACCAAAATTACTAAAAATGTAACAAAGGTGGGAAATTGAAGGTGAGCTGGGATACAACAAGACCTGAAAATCCCAAAGCCTGAATCCAACAACTAAATTCTATAAAATTCTTGGAGTTTTTGGTTTTTCTGCACAAGTTAAGTTGTGACTTTGAATGAAAACTTGATATGTTGACTTAACTGAACTTTAATCCTTATTTACTTATTAAAGATGTAATAATAAGCTAAGATGAGACTGTTTTAAGCTAATGTAACAATTGATACACTAATATGATTGATTTTAAATCCTTAATCCTAACAGTGATGCTACAAATTTGAGATTAAGAGACTCTTTGACTTTTTTATAAACAAGGATTGGATTTGTTGCTTTCTAAGACCTAACTAAACCCAAAGAAACATGATTGAACATAAAACAACAACTACAACACCTTTGAGGTCAGTGGATTCTACTGATCCAAACACCCCCTTAATATCCAACTGTTTTGAGTTTTCAAGATGAATGATGCTTTGAGATATGAAACTGAGTTATACTAATCTAATATGATAAAATGAGATCAATTAAGCTCAAAAACACTGGCTTGAACAACCAACACCTAAGATTCTATATTGAGGTATTTGAGACAGTTAAGTTCTAATATTTTGAGCCAAAGGGGTTTAGAGAACAAAACACCAAATCTTAAGATGCAATTTACTATGATACACTGAATGAACTAATAAGCATAAAACAAACCAGGCTAGGCAATGCTATAGTAGCATTCAAAGAAATGGAAAATAGAACTCACAAATGGATCCAGGCACAGAACTGATAAACCAGGGTCCACAATCACCTCCTAAAGCCTCCCATAAGGCATTAATACCAGAAAAACCCAAGATAACCAGGTTCCATTGCTTCTTCTATCTTCCATTATAATTTTTTATTTTTAACTAATTTATTTGATATTTTTCTTTGAATTTTTCTGTCACTAACCTAGACTTAGTTTACAAACTTGAAAACTTTAAAAAGCTTTTGGATGAGCTTAAACAAACATTTAACATCAACTATTAATACCTTTTAGTGAAAATAGAATTTTACTTGTAAATACTAAAAACTGGATTATATAAAGAGAATTTGAAATTGAAATAACATAAGATTCAAAAATACACTAGAAGAACAAATTACAAACCTTTTTAACTGAAAAATTACAACTGAAAGTCTAATTTTAACTAAGTCGACATTGACACTATACTAATTAGCTATTCTACTCTAACTAACTGCTCTCTCTCCTTTTTACTTCATTTTTATAGGTCTTTGGAAGTTTCTCTGTCATTCCCACTTCAATGAGCCGTTGGATTGGCTTTTGATGATCACAGCCTTTGAATGGCTTTTTGGCGGGAAAAGCTAATGGGTCAGGTTTGAGTGGGTTTGGTGAGTGTAGGTTGGTAATTAATGTTGGGGTGAGTTGGAGGGGACATGAGAGGGTGTGTTGGTGAGGATTTGGTGGAAAAAGGAGAGGAGGGGGGAGACAGATTTGTAGGGAATGGGGGAAAGGGATGAACAGTGATGAGGTTTGACCCTTCTTTGACCCTGGTTGTTTTATTAAAATGGAGATGGGCTTGTTTGGTGGGCTTTGGGGTGGATCAGGGGGTTGTGGGTTTGGTTTGGTTTTGTTTTGGGTTTAATTATCAAAAGGGGTCCGTTTGTTTTGGTGTTTAATCAAAAGGACCATTCATGTAATTTTGCCAAAGATGAGGACCTGTTTTGCCATATTTCCAAAGTATTCACAAGGACTAATTTTGACAACATTTGAATATTACAAGGGCCAAAATTAATAATTCCCAAAATAAAACATCCGGGGACCAATTTTGCAAATTTCCAAACTACGGGGACCAAACATGTAAATTTCCCAAATTTTCATCCCAAGGACTAAAAATGACTTTTGTGACTTCCCAAGGATCAAAAATGATTTTTCTTTCAAAAATATCCCACCAGGGGCCAATCCTGCCAAAGTTTGAAACCCCAGGGACCAAAATTGTAAATTTCCAAAACTTTTGAGATTTTTTACCAAAGGACTAAATATGACAATTTTTTATTTCAAAATGACCTTTGGTGACTTTTCTTTCCAAATAAGTGCTCAGGGACTATTTTTGCCAATTTTTTGAAAGTTGAGGGACTGAAACTGCCAATTATGCCAACTTTGTACGTTTTTCATCTGTTTTTACTCATTTTGCATCTGAAACATATAAAACACAATTTTGAAATATTTTTAGTATTTTGATGCATTTCTGAGTGTTTTTGTATGTTTTTGCAGTTCAGACTGACTAAAAATGATGAGTGTTTGAGCACTCATCAATCCCCCACACTAAAATATTGCTAGTCCCTAGCAATAAACTGTTTTGAAAACTTGATGGATTTTAAACTCTTTACCAAAAGCCATCACTTCTGGAGTAGCCAGATGTATCGATTCAAGTAAGAACTATGGTTCACCTGATAACCATGTGATTTTGAGCAAACCACCAGCTGTCAACGGATTTGATTAGTCTTTACCAAAAGCCGTTTGCTTCTGGACTAGCCAACTCTTGATGGACAAAGTCAACATCTTGGTGAGCTGATTACCAATTATGGTTTTTCCACTGCCTTTACCACAAGCCATAATCTTGTGGGCTAGCCAACTCAATCACTTTTTAGGATATGGCGAGTTGAGGTACCATACAATTTTGGGCAAATTGCAAGCCATAAACGGATTTGATATATCTTTACCAAGAGCCGTTTGCTCCTGGATTAGCCAATCCTTTTGTCGTTTAGACATGGCGGACTGATAACCACAAAAAATTTTGAAACTTTAGTGAAATTTTTTTTTAAAAATTTTTGCCAAAAACGGGGGTATAAGATAGTAAAATGTGATAAAATTCGCTAGAATAGCGAAATACCCCCCCCCCCCCCCCCCCACACACTTAGAATGAATATTGTCCTCAATATTCAAAGTCCCGGTTATTATACCGACTCTTTGAACGTAAAAGGGCAACATTACAAGCTAAGCGTGGAAAACACCATTTTGTTTCTCACTTTTGGTAACCACAGCAGGGGTAACACCCCCACACTTAGGGTGAAAACCCTATAAGCATGCTACTATTTTTTTTTACCGAGTCGCTAGCTTGACTCGACCCCGAATTCATTTGTCCTTGGGGAAGCATGATGTGGAAGAAATAATCTCCATCGGACTTTCATTCAAGATGTTTGGACAAACATTTGAAGCACGTGAAAGTTCCACACCTATGAGATAAGTATCCGGCTCAAGATAATGATACATGAAAATGCCGGGATCAAAGATGGTATCTTCATTCCCGAAGGAGTGAAGAAGAGAGGAAGTCACCTTATAGGTGAAGAAAAGGAAGAAAACCATGATGAAAATCATGATTTGATTTTCTTCCTCGAGAGCAGGCTCAGTAGCCTGAATTTGGATTTCAAGGGTTAAGCTCAAAAATATCCCGGGAGGGTGGGTGGGAATTTGCAAATCCTCATGATTGAGTGCATCTCCCCCCGGGCTATCAAACTCCGGAGGAGTCATGATATGATGAGTGAGTTCACCGGAGAACTCCTCATGAAGAGAATCATTCACAAGATGTGAATTTGTGAACTCATGTTCCGGAATGTACTCATCGCAATCCTCATTCTGAATATCAAAGAGTGGATTATCAGAAATCAAAGTGAATTCAGATTCGAATTCAAATAGAGGATTGGTTAGATTAGTATTGAATCTTTCGGGAACAAAGAGATTAACATTCTCTATTGAACTATTGGGATCAGAAGTGAGTGACGGATCATGATATAGGAGACTTTCAATTTCTCCCAGATCGGCTTCGAAATCAAGGAAACCATCATCAGCTTCCAATGAAAGTGGATTGATGTGAGTAAGTTCATCGGCGAACTCCTCAAGAAGAGTGTGTAGATCGTTATAGCTCATCTATGGTTAACAATAATAAAGACAACAATCATGCACAGCGGAATAAGTAAAACATCTTTATTATTGAAACAAGGTTTCTTCATCATCATCTCTAACAACTACTAACTTACAAACCCTAGGCGTCCATTGTAGGAACTTGACGCCTATATACACACACCTTTACTAGACGTCTACATCTTTACTTTGTGCACACAAAATATAAAGACCTGTATCTCTTTATATAATAGAGAATTAGGTTTACAAAAATATTCTAGAACCGTATATTCTGTAATCTCCATATTTTTGTAGAATTCCCTTTTGTCTTCTTAGGTCCTTCATGTTTCATTCTTGTTTCATTCTTCACTTGTAGTTTTGTAGTTATCAACTCAAATATAAAACCCAACAAAGAGGATCAGCATCAGACTGTGGGAGTGATGCCTCAATATACTCAATGTCTCCATGAGATGTACAATCATCATTAAAATCTGAGAAAGTCTCAAAATGATCGTTTGAACACTCAAGAGGGGAAGGAAAATCACACACATGATCAAAGTTCCCTGTGACTCTCCTGGGATTGGGACAAGGATCTCAACACTAGACTTTATTAATTCGTCCAATTCCTTTTTAGGAACAGTGTCAAGATGCTCGTCCCCCATGATCAAAGAGTGAGTGGGAACCTCGGGTGTGATAGCAGTTGTTTGAGATGGAATCTCAACTGCTGGGATATCAACTGATGAACTTGATGGATCTTTATAGAATTCAAGGATATCAAGAGTATCTTCATCATCACTGTCAATAGGAATAAAACGGAACTGAGAGCTAGATTTGGCTGCTTTTTCTCTTGCAATTGATTCCCTAACAGATTTTTCATAGGCATCTTGGGAATTTATTCTAGCAGCCTGCTCTTCAGCTAGCAATTCAGCCATGGATTTCTCATGTGAATTTTGAATGAAAGAACATTGTGGGGATGGGGATTTGTCAAAACCAAAAGGTTGACATTGATAATCATCATGAGGACCCCCACAATATACACAAGAAAAACTGGGAGCATTTTGAAATGCTGTGCTATTCAACTCCTCCTTAAGTTCTTTTAAAATTTCAAGATCCTTTAGACAAAGGTCTTGCTGAGTTTCTTGAGGGGTTGTGTGAATCATATGGTACTGTGGAGGTTGGTCATGATACGGATAGTCATAATCGTTACAAGGAAATGGATTCCCTGTTTGACAATCAGAGCTAGTGTGTGGACCTCCACAGTACTCACAACAGTAAAACTGTTGAGTCTGGATTGGTGAATCATATGGGTTTTGGTCATAACCAAAGTTCTGAGCATCACCGGAAAATTGTTCATAGACAAACGTGTTTCCGGATTGACACTCAAATCCTTGGTGAGGACCACCACAAAACTCACACATATATGTCAGTATCTCATGATGTGGTGGCTGGTAGGATGAATCAGATGTATCATGGTAAGGATAGGGAGCTTGGTTATAGACAGACCCATCTCCTGACTCTACCATGGTACAGCCGGGACAATTCCCACCATTATGAGGACCACCACACCATTGGAAACCGCAATGGTGTGGATACGACATATGAAAGAATCAAAGGTTTACAGAGGGGTAGGGATGAAGAATCAAAGATGTGAGAGGGTAAAGGTGAATATTTTTGGGTTTTTGGATAAACATTTTGTACAAATGATAAAGAAAATGTTTTTGGGTTTTTTGTGTTCGTTGAAAACTGATTTAAAATGTTTTTGGGAATAGTTTTGTTTTTATAATAAGAAAATATGAACAAAGGATGGGTAAATATACAATGGATGTATATCCCGATTCACTAATCAGAAAAACCGTTTAGAATAGCGCACACACCTCCCCGGCAGCGGCGCCAAAATTTGATTGGCTCCAAACGGTCAACTTAAATTGACCAAGTGATGGTCAACCAAGTCAAACTGCCTAGAGTCAATGCTCCGCGGAAGTATAGTGTTTCCCCGGGTCGTTATGTCCCGACGAGGTGTGATGGTTATCAAACGGATCTGTGATCGGGTGAATCTGGACGGGAAAGGGGTTTGAGTTTGATTAAACTACTGATTTATATGAAGAAATAGCTTAAACAAGCTATAAAGATGATTACGTGAAAGTTAGATACCTAAAAACGCTTGAAATCTAAAAATGCGTACGTTTACATTTGAAATAACGTAAACGTACAAAATAAAACGTGAAAACTGAAATATGAAAATCCACAGGGGGTGAAAATGACTTTTTTACAAACTAAAGGACAAAAGAAAATTTTTAGAAAAAGAAAATTACTTTTTACACTAATTAATTATTTAGTATTAATTAAATACCATTTAATACTTATTATTAATATTTAAAATACTTAAATACAATATAATATTAATTAAATACTAGAAAAGTGAAAATTTAATTTCTAAAATCATAAAATAACTAAAAACAAATTTTGAAACTAAAAATAAGTATTTTTGTCTTTTTGTGGTTTTTATATTAATTAATTACTAATTAAATATTAATTACCTAATTAAACTATTTAAATTATAAAAAATAGAAAATGAACAGCAAAAATTATGAAAAAATTCCTAAAATTATTGTACATTATATAAAAGCTAGGAAAAATATAAAAATTAGGTGTTGCTTATTAAAAACTAATTATGCTATTTAAAACTTAATTATGAATTAATTACTAATAAAACTAATATTAATTCTAATTAATACCAAATGATAAAATAAAAATCTGAGAAAATTAATAAAATTACTTTAATATAAAAGGAATTTAAGAAAATTATAAAAATACCAAGTGCTTAACAAAAATTTAAAAATGAAAATTAAAATTTAAATTACATTAAATAGAAACTATCACTTATTATTAAATTGGTTTTTCTTGATTTTTCTGTATGAAAACTAATTTATACTTAAAATTGAAAAACTTTTGTGAAGACAAACTTTGTGGAACTCAAAAATAAGCACAACAAGTGCTTATTACTTGCACAGTTGACTTTGGTCAACTGTCTAAGCTATAAGCTTAAACCAGGGGTGGATTATGATGAGAATAAGCTAAAGGAACATGTTTAAGCTGGAAAAAGTCAATGGTGACCACTGAATAAGCACATGGATCAAAATAAGCACTTGGCTTTATTTCAACCAACACAGAAATGGGACAAGTTTGAGGTGCATAGCAGCCCAAGCAAATGAGGTGCAAACCCCAAGTCAAGCCTAGGGACTTGAAGAGGGGTAGGAGGGGGGTTGATCGGACAAAAAATGGGGTAGTGGGTCCCACTGTGGTGGCCAGGAAAGCCCACCAAAGGTGGTGGTGTGGGTGGTGTCTGCTGATGCAGGGGAGACTACTCCCCCTCACTACTACACAAAACGCTATAAACACCTTCAAATAGAGACTAGTTATATAAAACCCTATTCCTATCATAAAAAACTAGCGGGAATGAAAAGAATTGAGGTTGGTTTTCTTGAAAAAACCTGTTTTCATAAGACAAAGAGCATAAAAATTGGGTTTGCGGTATAAAACCCATCTCTTTACACAATTAAAAACACTAGTGTTTAGATAATAACATGTCTCTATGTATTTATTCTACGGGCACCGTTTTTTAAGAAACAACCAGGTTCTATTACTTTTGGCGGTTTAGTTCTTTTTTTTTTTGGAACGAAGGGCGGTTTAATTCTCTTTTTTTTGAAAGAAGGTGGTTTAATTCAATTTTTCAAGGGATTAATTCAAACTTTTTCATTTGACAAAGTCACACACCATCGCTATTCATCTTTATCAACTGGCCTAGTGCCCTCTCTCCCTTCAACATGCCATCACAAAATATTAATTTGAGATCTGATGAGCAAAATAATAATAAGAATGGCGGTGGTGTCACCATTAGCTAAATATAAGCTTGTATTTTTGGGATCAATCAGTCGGTAAACAGGTCACCAGATTCATGTCTATCAGGTATTATTTTTAATTTGCATCATCAATTATTATTAATTGTTATAAATCAATGTTTTCGTATTAGATTATATATTAAAAATATTCAGCAGTTGGTTTTGGATCCCTTTAATCGTATACAATGACCTCTTTCATGATACAACATACTATAGTATTCATTATTCTTTGGATCATCCTTTTTAATGACCTCTTTCATGATACAACATACTATAGTATTCATTATTCTTTGGATCATCCTTTTTAATTTTAGATGTATCCATTCGATCTTGTGCTTTTATCCTTCATTTTTTTAATTATGTTTGACCGTCTCATCTTAGATATATTTACTGCAGGGAATTGATTTATTGTCAAAAACAATGTACCTTGAAGATAGAACTGTTCGCTTACCGCTTTGGTAATGGTGAGTTGTATCCCCTTCATGTTGTTTTGTTAGATTTTTTATTGAAACTTAGGGTTGGGTATGTATGTGTTGAACTTAGGATTATTATATTTGTTTTGGGTTATGTATGCTTTATTTGAGGGTTAGTTGTAGGCTTAATCTATGTATGTGTATGTATATTGCAGTCTTGTTACTTTGAGGCTTAATTGAAACTTAGACCTAATTAAAGAGGGTTAATTGATGTTATATTGTGTGTGACTTTTTGTAAACATGTTACTGTTATTTAAAGTTTTTGTTTAGTTTAAACTATTAGATATTTACTTGCTAATTTGGTTAGCGAATGCCAAAATAATAGCAATTGGTGACAAACTTGCTTGAGAATGGCTTTCTTTGGAAGTCTTGCTGTATAAAAAAATACATTATGTTGCTATATGTATAAAACTGATACATTTTTGGTTGAAATGAGAATTAAGGTTAAGGCATTTCTCCAATGTGAAAAATCCTTTTTACACAAAAAGAATTAAGGTTAAGGTATTTAAAATCAAGTTTGGTCTATTTGCTTTCCACAAGAATATATACAAGTTCTTACCTCTCGATTCTTGTTATGTAGGTGGATTTGAAATATGAGTTATATGTAGTTGTTGTACATACAGCCTTTGCATTTAGCTGTAGTCATTATTATATACGATCTGCACCTCATACATGGTACAAGTTTGATGACTTCAAGGTAAAATATGTAATATTGAAATTGACTTCGAGTTTTAATCATCTCGATAGGCTACTAGTGTTTCTAAAGCTTGGGTATCTTTAGAAGAAGCATACATTTTGTTCTATGCAAAAGAAAAGCAAGAAAATGTCATCACCATTAAGAAAAAATCGTAGCAAATCAAGTGATTGTTTTAAATATAAGGACATCTCAATCTTCCATAATTTGGCTACCTCTAACTTTCGTTGAATGGGTAATGTTTCAGATGTTAAAAGTAGGACCTTTAAAGGTTATATAAGCTTTTAGTCTTTTGGTTGTGACAGTGGGCTTTGGGCTCCATGTGTAGTCTTGTTTTCTTTACTTCGATGCAAACCGTTAATTGGTAGATTCTTTTTGTTAATGAGGTAACCAACTTAATGCGAGGGTTTGTGTGTGCCTAGCTATTATCTTTATCTTTGCTATGATCTTCATCTTATTATTAAATCCATTCTAGTAGAAAAGGAAAATAATGTTAAACGTAGCTATTAATCTGCACTTGCTAAAATCAAAACAAGATAATCACTTGATCAAGTACTCCAAAAGTATGATTAAGGTTGCAAGACTAACTAAATTAATTAACTTATTTGTTTAGTACATTAAATATATCTATAATAGTAATAATACACATGTATATCGGTGTCATAAACCCCGACCCGACCTGGACCCAAACCCGAATAAGGATAATGGGGTCGGGTTACTCGGGTTCAAAATCAAACTTGGGTCAATTGGGTCAACTCGATTAATCCGAATACGAAATAGGGTCAGGTATCGGGTTCAAAATGCTTTGCCTATTCGGGTTCGGGTCAACCCGAATAATGTTTTTTTTTTTTTTTTCTCTGTATTTTTAAAGGTTTACATATGAATTTATCTAATCTTTATAATGACAGTAGCTACACATTTTATAGTCTTGTAAGTTTAATTAAACTCTTTTAAAATGACAGTAGCTATTCTTGCCCAAAAAATGACAGTAGCTACTCGTGTATTGAAACTTAGAGATTAGAGATTATCAAACTTGACTTAAAAACTAATTGCACCTGAAGATCCTTAACCCTTCTAGTGACTAGAAATATAATCAAGACGTACTGGTAAACTAGATAAAATGGTTCTTACTAGTTGGTCATGTAGAACTATTGTGTTGACAAGAGTACGATGGCAAGTTAAGTCCCCTTCTAAGTAGAGACAATGAATATACAACAAAATCTTGTTTTATAAGTAATGTTTGAATTTTAAAACATGGCAATTTCATAAAGAGTTAGATGTTATATAATGGGAGTATAAAGTATTAAAGTGCAATACGGGCTATCCAAAAGGGTAGTCGCCGTGGGATTAGTTGGCTCGCAATGTCGAGTCGGAAACCCATGTTAAAAAAAAAAAAAAAAAAAAAAAAAAAAAAAAAAGTATTAAAGTGCATTATTTATAAGCACCATACATGCATGAGGAACAAACTATATATTCCTAAGTATTATATGCTTTTAGTATTTTCCTACTGATGCATAATGCATGGTCTTAGTATTTGGTTTGTTGCTAATGCATGGTCTTACTCTTAGTGTTTGGGGTACTGATATGGATTGTTACTGATGCATGGTTTGCTATTTGCCTACTTAGTATTTGGTTTGTTATTGATGCATGGTTTGTTACTGAGTTGTTTGAGATTTTAACAAACAAATGCAACAAATAAATTATGTGATTTATATATGTGACTTTTAGTTGTTTGAGATTTTAACTACTAAGTTTAAGAAAGCAAAAACTGTGATTCTATAAATGGCACAGACCCGACCCGACTTGTCCTGACCCGATTTGACCCAAACCTGATAAACCCGAGTTGAAATAGGGCCGGGTTCGGTTATATTATTTTTAGCTTCAACCCGAATTAGACATGACCCGTTTGACCTGATCCCGACCAACCCGACCCGATTAACACCCCTAAATGATACATGTCACATGTATCATTCATGTTATGTTCAAGCCACCAGTTATTATAATTTTTTTTATCAAGTACGTCTTTTACACTTATGTTTTGTTTAAAGGTAACTGTCACATTTATGTAGATATGTATATAATCTTTTATGAAGATACATCAAAGTTTTGTAGGCTCTTGTAAGGACCAGGTTGACCATTTATCATTGGTCATTTTTACTTCGATCATTATCTATGTATTAATTTATGTAGGAACTTTGATGATTAGTGTGAGTCATGAACACATGACACTAATGATGTTTAAATATGCTCAAGTATCATTATCCAAACGACCAAAACCCGGGTTTGTCATCACTTTGACTTAGATGTTCTAATTCTAAGTTATCTTTCTTTAAGCTAAAAATGGCACCTTTTTTCCTGATTGCGGATACTCAATTAACTTTTATGTAACAGCCTTGATTATGGATTCACTTGCCACTAATGTATAGAACTCATACAATCATCACATGTACGTGTGTTTACTGTTTTGTATTTTGAAGTTTTTAAATTCTGTCTATTTAGTTAAAAATTGAAGTACAACTTGTTTCTGCTTGATGCACTTTCATATATTGCTTATTCATATTGAGTTGGTACCTGACAAGTGCGTATGTTTGGATGATAAAAATGAAAACTACACCAAAAGAGCGGAACTGGTTTTGCAGAATAGTTGAGCTATTGGGATTGGAAACGAAGATAAAATATTGCGAAAGGAAACTGGTATGTAGAGAAGCAAGCTGCTGAAATTGAATAGGAATACTTGAGCTATTGAGACATGCAATAGTTTCATCCTTTCTAGAACTTTTTTATTTTTTATTTTATTATTTTTTTTTAGTTTGCTGATGTTTTTATTTCATTAATTAACGTATAGGTACCTTGGAGTGACGAGCGTCCGTTAGAGAACAAAGAGTTGAACGCTATCATTGGTGCATGGTTTACATTGTGGCGCGATTAATCCAAGATAATGATGTTCAATTATGTTGAATTCTAGTGTTTTTCTTTATAGTTTGTTGAATTCTATTATTTTAATTTGGATTTTGTCTAGGATTTATGTTAGTTGAATTGACGTATTATCTTAATTTACTTTGTTGATTTTGACATTTGTGGTGTATTTTTTTTGACTTTATATATATATTTGCTGCATTTATATATTCTTCATTAAAAAAACCATTTTTAAAATTTTTCAATAAATTGAAAAATTTTAGAAATGGTTTTTTTAATAAAATAGATTTACCAAAAAGACAGGTTTTGAGTTAAAAACATATCTTTTTACTCTATATAAAGATAGGTTGAATGCTTCTATAAAGACAGGTTATAGGAGAACCGGTATCAAGGTCTAATAAAAAATATGTTTGCTTCCTCTATAATGGAGACCGATTTTAAGGAGAAAACTAGTGTTGATGCTTCTAATAGAGATAGGTTGCCAAACCGGTTTCTATATGTTTCGATCATGGAGATACCCCCCTTCAGAGAGTGGTTCCAAAACCACTCTTCATGGGCCATTTTGACCGGTTTTTGTGAGATTTTTTGTAGTAGTGCCTGCAGGTGTGTTTGGGGCAGTGTAGGGCCCACACCAAAATTACTAAAAATGTAACAAAGGTGGGAAATTGAAGGTGAGTTGGGATACAACAAGACCTGAAAATCCCAAAGCCTGAATCCAAAAACTAAATTCTATAAAATTCTTGGAGTTTTTGGTTTTTCTGCACAAGTTAAGTATTGACTTTGAATGAAAACTTGATATGTTGACTTAACTGAACTTTAATCCTAATTTACTTATTAAAGATGTAATAATAAGCTAAGATGAGACTGTTTTAAGCCAATGTAACAATTAATACACTAATATGACTGATTTTAAATCCTTAATCCTAACAGTGATGCTACAAATTTGAGATTAAGAGACTCTTTGACTTTTTTATAAACAAGGATTGGATTTGTTGCTTTCTAAGACCTAACTAAACCCAAAGAAACATGACTGAACATAAAACAACAACTACAACACCTTTGAGGTCAGTGGATTCTACTAATCCAAACACACCCTTAATATCCAACTCTTTTGAGTTTTCAAGATGAATGATGCTTTGAGATATGAAACTGAATTATACTAATCTAATATGATAAAATGAGATCAATTAAGCTCAGAAACACTGGCTTGAACAACCAACACCTAAGATTCTATATTGAGGTATTTGAGACAGTTAAGTTCTAATATTTTGAGCCAAAGGGGTTTAGAGAACAAAACACCAAATCTTAAGATGCAATTTGACTATGATACACTGAATGAACTAATAAGCATAAAACACACCAGGCTAGGCAATGCTACAGTAGCATTCAAAGAAATGGAAAATAGAACTCACAAATGGATCCAGGCACAGAACTGATAAACCAGGGTCCACAATCACCTCCTAGGTCTTTGGAAGTTTCTCTGTCATTCCCACTTCAATGTGATCCATTGGATTTGCTTTTGATGATCACAGCCTTTGAATGGCTTTTTAGCGGGAAAAGCTAATGGGTCAGGTTTGAGTGGGTTTGGTGAGTGTAGGTGGGTAATTAATGTTGGGGTGAGTTGGAGGGGACATGAGAGGGTGTGTTGGTGAGGATTTGGTGGAAAAAGGAGAGGAGGAGGGAGACAGATTTGCAGGGAATGGGGGAAAGGGATGAACAGTGGTGAGGTTTGACCCTTCTTTGACCCTGGTTGTTTTATTAAAATGGAGATGGGCTTGTTTGGTGGGCTTTGGGGTGGATCAGGGGGTTGTGGGTTTGGTTTGGTTTTGTTTTGGGTTTAATTATCAAAAGGGGTTCGTTTGTTTTGGTGTTTAATCATAAGGACCATTCATGTAATTTAGCCAAAGATGAGGACCTGTTTTGCCATATTTCCAAAGTATTCACAAGGACTAATTTTGACAGCATTTGAATATTACAAGGGCCAAAATTAATATTTCCCAAAATAAAACACCCGGGGACCAATTTTGCAAATTTCCAAACTACGGGGACAAAACATGTAAATTTCCCAAATTTTCATCCCAAGGACTAAAAATGACTTTTGTGACTTCCAAAGGATCAAAAATGATTTTTCTTTAAAAAATATCCCACCAGGGACCAATCCTGTCAAAGTTTGAAACTCTAAGGACCAAGATTGTAAATTTCTAAAACTTTTGAGATTTTTCACCAAAGGACTAAATATGACAATTTTTGATTTCAAAATGACCTTTGGTGACTTTTCTTTCCAAATAAGTGCTCAGGGACTATTTTTGCCAATTTTTTGAATGTTGAGGAACTGTAACAGCCAATTATGCAAACTTTGTACGTTTTTCATCTGTTTTTACTCATTTTGCATCTGAAACATATAAAACACAATTTTGAAATATTTTTAGTATTTTGATGCATTTCTGAGTGTTTTTGTATGTTTTTACAGTTTAGACTGACTAAAAATGATGAGTGTTTGAGCACTCATCAATCCCCCACTCTAAAATATTGCTAGTCCCTAGCAATAAACTATTTTGAAAACTTGATGGATTTTAAACTCTTTACCAATCTACACAAAATTTGTTCACCATGTTTCACACGTACAACCATTAGTAACTTCACTACTCTTTCTTTTCAGGTAACCTAGGAGTAAAAAAACCTCGCCGCAACGCGCGGGCTCACACCCCGTTTGTTTACGATCCAAAAGAAATGCTGTTTATGTTGAGCTTAAACCACATTTTATAGTAATCACTCGGGAGTTTCCTAGTGGCAAACGGGTTTGTGGCTATAACACTAATGTAACACCCCCAATTCATGGATGCAGCGGAATTCGAACTGGGTGTTACTTGACGGCACAATAGTCACAATAATAGAAAACGAACTCCAATTGAGTCGTTTTAAAAGATTTATCATTCAAATTGTGTAAATATCAGAGATTACAAAATGAGGTCCCAGATGGTTCCATGTTTACAATTTACATAAAATGAGTTTTGAATGATATTAAACTTTATAGCCCTCTTGAGTATCCGTGCCCTTCCGTGCCATCCTTGATCGTCATGAACCTGAAATACATGCTTGAGAGGTCAACACAAAGGTTGAGTGGAATTCGTAGAGTTTAGTTAAATCGTTTGAACACAATAATCGTAGTGTGAGCTATAGACTCACACTCATAGTTAGAAAACAAAATCGTTATTTATTTCACTAAGCTCATGCAACCAAAGCATTAACATCGAACCAACAAAATTGGCATTATAGAAGCCCTACCAAGGTACTTTTGCCATTATACCGCTAAATCTCAAATATAGTGCATTTGTGTGAACTCATCGTTGTTCAACACAAATGGGATCCGTTAATCCCAATAGATCTATTCACAATATTCGCGCTCACTAAAGGTAGTGACTAATGGTTCATGATATAGGGACTTCGAACATGGCAATCGTTACTTAGTGATAATAAAACATCGTCGGGTAGCATACAGTAGAAAGCATTGTGTTCGAGTAGAAAGATAATAGCATGTATTCCCCCCATGGGTTTGTAAAATAGTTAAACAATAGAAAGTGGGGCTACGAACTCACCTTAAGTTATGTAGTGAGTAGTGAATGTGATGGTCGAATCGCGAAGGTTTCTACGAGCAACCTATAATAGAATGTCGCGACTTAGGATCGGAGTAAAGAATATGAAGTAGTGCCTATATATATATCTTGCATTTAGTCCATGATGTGGTATGATGTATAGTATAAGTCTTTGAAAGAAAGATTCATGAAACATGTATGTTTTATATATCGTTTACTACCGTTCGGGCCGACATAATTCAGAAGTCACGTTAGTAAGCGTTCGAGGAGCCAGAACACTTTAACTCGTAAATCCACAACTCATCTCGACGGCTTACATAATGAACTCCTCACATGAGGCTCCCTACTATTGTAGTAGTTGATGAAATATATAGATATAAGTTTTGGTATGAAAAGTTACATGTCCGATATTTGAATAAACTTAGGAAAGTTTATTAGTACATGAAGATTGTTATTAGGGGTAGTTTCATAAGTCTTGTATGACCATTTTCTCTTGGTAATATCTCATGGTTTCCTTTTAAGTGAAGTAGATCCAAATTGCTTGTTCATGTTATCGCCTAATTCATTGTTTCATGTTTACGCCTATGTAAGTTGGTATGGTCATTTCGTCATGGCCTAGCCATGACCTTTGGTCCTTGTTCCAAGGTCATGAGACACAACCTTGGCTCTAGCCATGGTTGTGGTCTTGATTATAGGTCATAAGACCTCTTGTTCCTTTCAAAGTATAACCATAATCTAGTGACTTTCGCCTAAAAATGCGCTATTTAGAATTTGAAGAATTTTATCACTCGGAAAGCATTTTTAGGTCTCGAGCTTCTTAATTCCTAAACGAAAATGGCGTTCCGGACAACTTTCGTGTTTTAACTTTTTGATGAATCGGACCAGAAGGGTGACTTTCAAAAACTCAGAATGCAAGACAGGAAGGTTTGGGCAGTTTTGCCGGAAATCTTTGGTAACTTCAAATGGGCGTAACTTTTGACTCGTATACTCTTTTTAGGTGGTTCAAATTTCTACGGTTTCCTTGTTAAGTCCTCTACTGTAATATGCAATAATACAATATTAAATTTTTATCATTTTGATCAGGTCTTACCAAGAAATTCACTAGTTTGCTTGTTTTAGTAACTTGTTTCAACAATCCATTATAACAACATCTTTTACTCATTTTTATACATCATGGACATAAATACAACACATAATATAGCAAGAATAACATGTAAATGATATGAACATGATAAATTAACAAGAAGCATGTTAGGTTTAGGCTTACAACTTTTGGCTTTCTAATAAAGAAAGGAGTAACAAGTAAGGAAATGGACTTTGATAGACTTGCTTCAACCCTTTTTCACTTCATGCAACCTTTCTACCCTTGGTATTCTTGAAAGAGATGTAATGAAAGTTGAGGTGAATTGAGTGGATTTAAACTCAAGAGAAATCACCAAGTATTTTAGGGTTTGGAAGATTTTTGGTAACTTATGATCAAACTAGGGTTTCTACTTGAACTTTCACTTGAACCTTGCAAGAACTTTGAAGAAAATAAGCTAAGTGTGGAGTGAAATGGGGTGTGGTGATGGACGGCATAACAAGGGGGAAGGGGGGGGTATTTATAGTTCCATGAGGAGGTTAGTTACTTAGGATATTTTAGCCAAAAATTACACATGTAACCATCCAAGCCAACCTTGCCTAGGATCAAGCCACACAAGGGATGACTCCCCCCCCCCTAAGTCGGTTCACAAGGGATAAGGGGGGTGAGGTGGCTTGGCTTGATAATATCTAGATATTAGGATGAGTTTTGACTCCGGGAAATGCCAACCGTAAATGATTAGGCCTCAAAACGTAAAACCGGGTGTCGTAAAATTATGAAACTTTAAAGTATTGTTAGACATGTCCATATGTCCCATAATAAAATATAAAATGAGTGGTAGGTTCCATTTGGGTGGTAAACCCTGCTAAAAACTGGAAACACGGGTCTAAAACGCGTAATACGTAAAATGTACGAATATTGCGTAAAATTGAGAAAAGTAAAATGTTACTTTTCTAATATGATATAAATGATTTAAAATGACTTATAATGTCTAGACTGGGCTCAGTCTAGTGTCGGTTGGTGTTAAATGTCTTTTAGACATCAAACCGTAAGCCTAAAAATCACGAAATGACTTATAAAATCAAGGAATGATTTTTAGTCAATGGAGGAGGGAAAAATATGTTGACTTATTTTAATAAGTTGAAAGCTCAAATCATCTTAGAAATGCGGTGCAGGTATAGGCTAGGGTTACGGCTGAGTAAAAACGCTTAAAACTGAAAATTCCAGTTTTTCACGGCCGAAGTTTATTTTGGTCATGTTTTTCTCAGTCATGATTTATTCTCAAATAAATCATGAATGTGTCAAACATTTTTCTGATACGGGGAAAATTAACGCGACCGAATTTCGTTGTGCGTAGAATTTCTGAATGACGTTTTACCCTAAAACGTGTAATCACGTGTAATTCCTTAATAACTTTCACGAAAATGATCTGACGAATGTCAAACATTTAATTTGTCATGGAAATGATTTATCACTCGAGAATATGAAATAAAAATCAACTTTCGGGAAAATTTCAGAAAGAAATGAATAGTAAAAATGAATAGTAACATGAATAGTAAAAGTGAATAGTAGATTTTCCGGAAATAGAAATTAACCTGAAATTGCGAATTGTTACAACTAAGATGTGTGAGGTTTTGATTTCAATTTCTGCTAGGTGCAAACAACCCTAAAGTCACCACGTCAACCTCCTGAATAAAGAGGGATTTTATGCTAGGTGCAAACAACCCTAAAGTCACCAAGTCAACCTCCTTAATAAGGAGGGATTTGTCTTGTTTGAGTATGGTTCAAACCCTGTTGCTTAGCCGACCAAAAGGTCAAAAACCATGATTTAAAGAAAGCCACATTTCATCACCCTAGCTTGCGACACTTGCGCAATGCATCTCATTACAAAGATGTTGAATATACAATGATTCGTATTAGACTTATGGTTATTATGTTTTTAAATTTATGTTTTACAACCAATTTTGACTTTTAGGAAAAAAGGGATTTTCGATCACTCCATCTTACACAAGTCACTTGTGGAGTACTTTACAATTGCTGAAAAGGTATTTAATTTTTTTTTCGTTATTTCCTTTTATTTAATTAGTCATGTTTCTAAAACCAAGTGTATGGATAGACCACTGCAGCACACGTTATTCAACATGTATCGAGTGCACTTCTTGTGAGGATGATCCATACCAAAGATGGATCCAAAATTGGGATTATTTGCATTAAGCATGGCATTGTCCAGGTTTGTTAAAATATATTCATCTCTTTTTTGTTATCTTGGTAAGTGTGAGCTGTTAATTTATGTGTTAAATTATTGCAGGAGAGAAAGAAGATTATTAAAGGAATGATGGATCATGTCAGTAAGATAGCTTTAGATAGATTTGGCAGTATTGTAAGGATGAACCCTCACTATGCGTTAAGATCTATCATCTATGTTGTGGCCGTATATTTGATCCAAGTGTTATAAAATTATTGAAATGTTGTCTTTTGCCTAAATTCTTTTTTTTCCATGTTTAATAGGTGCTTGCATGTATTCTTTTTGTCGTTGATGACACACAGTTAGTAAAAAAGGCCATCCTTCGCGAACTCCAAATAGTACTAAAGGATTTGATTCTAGATAAGGTTATCTTCTAATAAATTTAAATGATTCAAAGTTCTATGCTATGTAATATCTTCCTAATCTTTTTATTGAAAGTAATGTTACTAATTATTATTTTCAATGTAATTTCAGAATGGAAGACGCCATTTAATGCAGCTTCTTCATCCAAATTGCTCACGTTATCTTATCCCAGATGATTTGTCTTCGTTGGATTCATATGTACCTTCATGATTAACAACGATAATTTTTATGTTTGTTAGGATGGGCAACTCCTCTTTTTTGGAGTCTTGACCAATTGTGTTCAATTTGAGTGTTTGTGTTAACCATTGTGATAGACAATAGTTTCTGTGATTGAAACAATGAATGTGTGTAGAAGTGTGTATGCAGTAAAATAGATATTGATTGAAATATGGAGGGAAGTAAACAAAATACTAACTGTTATTGATGATATATATCTGTAATTACAAAGTCCTATAAATACTAAGTGAACAGATTTGACATAAAGGGTGCAATTGAGCCAACAGACATGTCCCTTTATATGTATCTGTCATATAACTGCTTCTTAACTAAACTAACTATCATAAAGGTCCAACTAAATTAACTAACTAAAGTTTGTTGGCCTGTGGCCCAAACCAAATGTTTGTGCAGCATTATTAACATGTATTTTACAATGCTGCTCATAATTATGTTAGCCCATATTATGTAACGGGCCCAAGCCCGACTCTAGAATCATTATCATTACCATTCTACAAATTACATATACTAACTAATAACATAATAATGTGACTAAGGTATAAACATGATTGTAGAGTAAACTTGATCTTATATTTCCAACATTCTCCCCCATAAGATCAAATGTTCCTAAATCTGTTTTCTTCTGTTCTTGCTTTCACTGATGTATTCAACTAATGATGAGATAATCATCACTAGTAGTACTGCTTGTGTCCCCTTCTTTTTGTTTGATCTTAATGCTTGTGCTTCCTTTCTCTAGATGATCTTTAGCATCCATTTGGTAGTTTACTTGATATTTGTTGTTCATATCTTCTAATTTAATTCCAAAATGCTCAATCTTTCTTTGCTCTTGACTGTCCATTCCAATGGGTTCCATCACTGGATCTTCATGATCTCCAAGGCAGGTCCTTTTGCCTCTTGAATCATTTCCTGTTTCAACCTGTGACACCCTTGCTGTGCTATTATAGTACTTGAATACATCCAAGTATTGATTGTAACATTTCTTGATCTCTTCACAATATTCATTTGATAGGCCAAATATCTATGCAATATAACCAAAATCTTTTGCAAAAAATACACTTAGGTATCCTCCTAAGGTTTCAACCAGTTTATAAAGATCCATTAGATGAATCTCTATTCCATTTATCTTTGGGTGTATTGGCCAAGTATGTAACACACCAACCTGAGAAGGGCTAAAGTATCACATTATGGTGACATATCAGAACATACAAAGAATAATACGCAAGCAGAAGACTTCATAAATAACATAAGTCATGAACATCAAGACTTAAACATTACAAAATCCAACATAAGTCTAAAGGAAATAAAATGAAGTAAATAATCCAACATAGGTTCCATGATCATCCAAACAATGGGGAAACTAAATAGGTAGGTTCGCTATGCACCTACTCTCATCACTCATGCCCTTGTTACCTGCCGCATGGAAAAGAAAACGCGGCTGAGCATAAAAAGCCCAGTGAACAAATATATAACAAAACGAATAATCGGAACGTATATGAGTATAAGAAAAGAAATCATAAGCTCCTTCTGAAACGAGTATCATCTGTCAAATGCATAAGAGATCAATGATAACTGAACAAATATCATAAGTCAAATGAATAATGAGTACGAAGAGTCAAGTGATAATATGAATCATATAGTAACCAGAATCAAAAAGCACGTATCAACAAAGGATTGTCTACCCGAGACACTCGAATAGACATAAGGAACATAGGAAAGCCACGAGCCGACCTACCCGAGACACTCGAATAGATCTCAAATCACATAATCACATATCCGTCAATTCATAGGGTGTACATAGAGGGGCGACCTCCAAGTAGCAGACGTGAAAGGGGTACAAGGCACGTACAACCAGTCACAAAATCAAATCATATCATATCATATCAAACATACCTAGGTTGCATCCATACGCCCCCCACAAGCATACATAAATCCAAAATGGGCAAGTGATCACATATCATATCATAAACAGACGGGGATGCCAGGGACTAATCACACCGCCCCAGATAGTGTCATGCCATTGGTGCCTCAATGACACGCCCATGGTACCTCCATGAGTAGAATAAAAACTCGGGCATCAGAACAGAACATATCAGAACTAACAAAGCAAGGCTATGCATAACAAAATGCTCCCAGAGCATGACAGAACAGAATGCTCCCAGAGCATAATATAACAGAATCTCGCAATCACATAATCATAATCAAAGTGGATAGCAAATCAGAATCAAATCAGAGGTATCATAGCAAGGCTCATATCAAATAGATCATATCAACGAATCATATCAAATGGATCATATCAATCATATCAAATGGGGAACATAGCAATGGCATAACTGAAGGGAATCTTAGCAGTGTCAAGGATCGAAAGAAAGTCATGAGAAGTCCCTGCTGAAAAGGGATAGAATATCTGTACCTCAAACCACAAATGAAACCATATCTAAAACAAGGATAGGAAGTTACGCCTTCTTCAACAAATCTACACGAATTAATGATCGTCTTATTATTTATGAGCTCATTTTAAATCAGATTACTCCTTTCAGATTTCTTTCTATTTTAGAAACTTCTAATTTTATTTACTTGCCATTTTTAGTAAGTTTCCACATTTAGTAACCTTCCAATTTACGTAACTTTCCCGAATTAGTAGTTCAATGCTTTAAGGTTATACCTGACAATTAATAATATTTAAGGGTTAAAATGACAATTATAGTAGTTTAGAGTTAATTATGTCAATTTAGTAAAGTTTCGGGTCAAAATGTAAGTTATCAAAATTAAATATTAAAAAAAAAGTCAAATAAAATTATTTTAAAGTTTATACTCTAATTTTATATCACTAGTACAAACAGCACAATTCCCGACGACATTTTTTTGACTTTGCCGACGTCATGACGTCGGCATGTTGTTGATACCGACGAAACTTAGTCGGCCAGCGTTAGTCGGCAATGCCTCATCGGGATTTAATGTGCCGACGTCATTTCCCGACGCTGAGGTGGGGCCCACAGCCATTTTCAGTCAAACAAAAACTTGGTTCGACAAATAATATACCGACGTCCATTCGTCGGTATTTTAATTATAATTAACAAAAAAATGATTAACTAATTGGTCAAATAGTCAACCAGTCAAACAGTCAATGTCTTAAAATACCGACGACATGTCGTCGGTAAAAAGTGCATTCATTCAGAAAAAAAAAACAGCAGCAGCAATGCTGCAAATCCAGATTTTTCCCGGAAAAAATCTACAAAAACCAAACCTGGAAATCAACAAAGACCATAACACAAAATGCATCTGTTCATTCATTCATTCATAAACGACCAAAGCAAGTCATAGTATTCGTTTATAACGATACAATAAGCTAATATAGTAATCCGATAATGCCAATAATAATAGGATGTCAATAACAATATAAACAAGTTCAACAAAGCAACCTACTAGTCTTCGGATTACACCCTCGTCTTGTTCCCAATATAGTACCTTGACGAGAGCAGTTGTCGTAAAGATCGCCAGGTTGACAGGAACCTCTGCATGAGGTTTGGGAAATGGGTAAGTAGTACCTGCAGCAATACGAAAACAAATACTAATGAGTGAATGCCAATAGTTCAACCAAAAATAATGAAAATAAAATACTAATGCCACAACTAGACCTGAATAACACAAAGCTTACCACAAACTTATATCAAACCAGAGCTGCTTGTGCTGGGATATAACAGCAAAGAGCTGCTAACAGCAATAGGACGAGAACATGCATATATACTTGGGACTAAATTTCTTCATTGGTCATCCTCACCTATCAACCCTATTGCCTCTCTCAAATCTCAATCATCTAGTTATACAACTAAACACATAAACACAATTTATAAACACAATTATACAAATTTATACCACAAAACAACCGCATACACGTGAAAGGCATACAAGTTACAACGAAGTGCAAGTTACGAACATACAGGACCAATATCAAGAACCAAATGATTTTTTTAAGATCGTCTATTCCCTCTAACCTGAGTTACATACTGATGACACCAAAACTACCTCCATATCACTAGTCTGCTAATATGATTTTGCCCCTTTTTACCTATAACATCAAGCTCTTACCAATCATATGTATCAAATACTTTGGTCCTACACCCTAAAAGTCGCAACATTTTACCAGTGTTAGCTACTAATCTGAGATGCATCTTAGGTATAATGTTAAGTTACAACTTGTCACTAAAAAATGGTATAAATTATCAAGAGAACCATAGCAGTAACATTGCAAGTCAACTTAAATTATAATCCGTGTAGCAAACAAATTGAAAGACAACTCAAATATACCTCAAACTTGGTTAAAGCATCATTGAGATAAGGCCATGGTTGAGTACTATCAGCTTGTATGGACCTCCATAAATCACCAAACGACTTTTGATACTCATCTATCACCTGATCAACATTCGCGCTCAACTAACAAAATAGTAAGCAACGTCTCTAACTACACCAACATAATGATGTTTTTATTTCTTAAAAAAAATGTTTTTATTTGTTACAAACAACAAAAGTAAGACTACAATTTATAACTAACTATACATTAAACAAATCATGAATGATAAAAAAAAGTTAACAAAAACAAGTAGAAAACTTACATCAGCAGCAGCAGTTAACGGCAATGGTGGTAGTGGTGGTGGTGTCCAACAGCAGCAGCGGCGACAGTGGTGGTGAGTCGGATAACAGCAAGGGCGGACGGTGGGGGGTCGAGAACTACATAAAACACAAACAAAAATTAAAAAAATCATAAACAAAAACATAACAAACAATTAAATGACAAAGAAAAACATATACCTGGTTGTTTGGTGGGTCGGGTCTGGACGACAGCAGCACAACAACGACGGTGGTGGGTCGGGTACCCTTAAACCAAACACCACAAAACATAAAACACAACAATAAACAAACACCTTAAATTCCTAAACCAATTTAAAAGAATAAAGTCAAATAACCTTTGTTTTATAAAAAGAGGAGGAAGAAAGAAAGAGAGGAAGAGATGGTGGTGCACGTTGGTGCTAGGTTGGGAGGTTGGCTGTGTCGCAGTGGTGGTGTGGTCGGCGGTATAATAGCGATGGTGGTGTAGTGATGGTGTGGTGTCGGATGTGGTGGTTGTGGAGTACTGGTGTCGGAGGTGCTGGTTGGAAGAAGCAAATCGCCGGCGAGCTCAATTATTAAGAGAGAAGGGTGAAAATTTTTTATAACTTTTTTTTTTTCTAAGTGTTTGACGAGATCTGCTTTTTAATATAACTTTTTATTGTCCCGACGACATGTCGTCGGGATTATATTTTTATTTTTGTCGTTTGTGATTTTGGCGGGATAAAATGAAATTTTGGGGGGTGAATCGAAAATTTGGGGGATTTGACCAAAAAAATACCGACGCTATGTCGTCGCTATTTTAGTATAATAAAAATTTTATTACTTTTATAAAATAAATAAAATTAATTAGTATAAATTCTTTTATTTAATACATATATTTAAAATTGAATAATTTTATTTAAAATTAAACAATTTAGTTTAAAATTAAAAAAATTATTTATTATAAATACTTTTATTTAAACACGAAATGTTAAACGAACGAGTCGAGATGATATGGTTATACACGAGATGTTGAACGGATGATCCGAGATGCTATGGTTATACACAAGATGTTAAACGAACAAGTCGAGATGAAATGGTTATACACGAAATGTTAAACGGATGAGTCGAGATACTATGGTTATACACGAGATGTTAAACGAACGAGTCGAGATGATATGGTTATACACGAGATGTTAAACGGAGAAGTCGAGATGCTATGGTTATACACGAGATGATAAACGAACGATCCGAGATGCTATGGTTATACACGAGATGTTAAATGAACGAGTCGAGATGATATGGTTATACACGAGATGTTAATCGAATGATCCGAGATGCTATGGTTATACACGAGATGTTAAACGAACGAGTCGAGATAATATGGTTATACACGAGATGTTGAACGGAGGAGTCGATATGCTATGGTTATACACGAGATGTTAAACGAACGATCCGAGATGCTATGGTTAAACACGAGATGTTAAACGAACGAGTCAAGATGATACGGTTATACACGAGATGTTAAACGGATGATCCGAGATGCTATGGTTATACACGAGATGTTAAACGAACGATTCGAGATGATATGGTTATACACGAGATGTTGAACGGATGAGTCGATATGCTATGGTTATACACGAGATGTTAAACGAACGATCCGAGATGCTATGGTTAAACACGAGATGTTAAACGAACGAGTCGAGATGATATGGTTATACACGAGATGTGAAACGGATGATCCGAGATGCTATGGTTATACACAAGATGTTAAAAGAACAAGTCGAGATGAAATGGTTATACACGAGCTGTTAAACGGAGAGTCGAGATACTATGGTTATACACGAGATGTTAAACGAGCGAGTCGAGATGATATGGTTATACACGAGATGTTAAATGGAGGAGTCGAGATGTTATGGTTATACACGAGATGATAAACGAACGATCCGAGATGCTATGGTTATACACGAGATGTTAAATGAACGAGTCGAGATGATATGGTTATACACGAGATGTTAAACGAATGATCCGAGATGCTATGGTTATACACGAGATGTTAAACGAACGAGTCGAGATAATATGGTTATACATGAGATGTTGAACGGAGGAGTCGATATGCTATGGTTATACACGAGATGTTAAACGAACGATCCGAGATGCTATGGCTATACACGAGATGTTAAATGAACGAGTCGAGATGATATAGTTATACACGAGATGTTAAATGGGATGATCCGAGATACTATGGTTATACACGAGATGTTAAACGAACGAGTCGAGATGATATGGTTATACACGAGATGTTAAACGGATGATCCAAGATGCTATGGTTATACACAAGATGTTAAACGAACAAGTCGAGATGAAATAGTTATACACGAGATGTTAAACTGATGAGTCGAGATGTTATGGTTATACACGAGATGTTAAACGAAAGAGTCGAGATGATATAGTTATACACGAGATGTTAAACGGAGGAGTCGAGATGCTACGGTTATACACGAGATGATAAACGAACGATCCGAGATGCTATGGCTATACACGAGATGTTAAATGAACGAGTCGAGATGATATAGTTATACACGAGATGTTAAATGGGATGATCCGAGATGCTATGGTTATACACGAGATGTTAAACGAACGAGTCGAGATGATATGGTTATACACGAGATGTTAAACGGATGATCCAAGATGCTATGGTTATACACAAGATGTTAAACGAACAAGTCGAGATGAAATAGTTATACACGAGATGTTAAACTGATGAGTCGAGATGTTATGGTTATACACGAGATGTTAAACGAAAGAGTCGAGATGATATAGTTATACACGAGATGTTAAACGGAGGAGTCGAGATGCGACGGTTATACACGAGATGATAAACGAACGATCCGAGATGCTATGGCTATACACGAGATGTTAAATGAACGAGTCGAGATGATATAGTTATACACGAGATGTTAAATGGGATGATCCGAGATGCTATGGTTATACACGAGATATTAAACGAACGAGCCAAGATGATATGGTTGTACATTAGACGAATTACATTAAACGTTAAAGTTAAAACACGAATTACATTAAACACTAAACTTAAAACACGAAATACAAAAGTACGATTAATAGAAACTATGATACGGTAATTAAAATAAAACTACGAATTAAGAAAATGAATTATCTGAGACCCAACCACCCTCCTCACTCGAAGAAGACTCTGATGGAACAGGGCCAAGCCCCATGGCCCATCGGTATGGTAGTTCTCTGTTTATCCGCTTCGTACGAGCAGCTTCCCGAGCCCTACGAGCAGCTGCCACACGTTCTTCGTCTTCTTCAACGTCTCTAAAGACTTGCATATCTTGCTCGAAGAGTCCTTCATCAGTCAACCCAAATGTATTGGGTTGGTTTTCCACTGGCGGGACAAACAGAAAATGAGGCGGGAAAATAAATCCCGACGTCATGTCGTCGGTAAAAAATAGGCGGGAAAAAACCCCGCCCAAATATTCGCTATTATTCGCAAGTGCGGGGGAGACAAAAAATGGTTTGATTAAATCCCGACGTCATGTCGTCGGGATTTTAACAACAAAACGTGGTTAAACGCTAATCAAAACGTTAATCACAATAATTTTTTAATTAGTAAAATACCGACGACATGTCGTC
Organism: Artemisia argyi; assembly: GCA_030686995.1. Taxonomy (NCBI): domain Eukaryota; kingdom Viridiplantae; phylum Streptophyta; class Magnoliopsida; order Asterales; family Asteraceae; genus Artemisia; species Artemisia argyi. The sequence goes on along the minus strand of CM060685.1, from coordinate 176,428,591 downwards.
GGTATATTTTTGGCGGGTCAAATTCCCGCCCAAGTTTTTCCAATTATTGAAAAAGTCAAATTTGACCAAATAAATACCGACGAATTGGCGTCGGGATTTTAAAATCCTAAAAATTCAACGCGAGTTTGCTCGGTCAAGCGACTTTTTTTGTCGTTTAGCGTAAATGCCGACGCCAAGTGTGTCGTCGGGATTTTGTTCGTCGCCGGTTCTCCTTATTCTTGTAGTGTATTAAGATGGTAATTTTAGACCCCGTCGTTCATAATTTATTTAAACGTACTCTCGACATTAGTTTAGACTGCGACGACCCAACAATACAATTTTCACATGCATACCCACGTGACTCATATTTTTGAATATATGACATCACAACTTCGTAACTTAGACCTGATTAAACTTGTATATATCTTATGGTTTTGCATGGCCACACGTACATGACACAAACCAAGTTCACAAACAAAACTTTTTTAAATCACGATAATACATATGTGTTTATAACTTATATATAATTTTACTACTCATATATTTATTCAACATGTTTCAACCTCCAATCACATGGTTCCAAATTACAGAGGATTGATCAGGGTTTCTAACATTAACATGTCATGCATTTTAGTCGTATATTTTATAACCTGCTCATGCGCTCCTTACTTACAAGAGTTAACAATATTCTAACAATATTTATGTCTAATGTGATCTCATGTAACCTTCTCCAATTCGAAAATTTAGTATAACCGTTTCTTCCATTCTATATTAGTTCCATATTAACGTCCAAACTCACAAATTAATCTATATACATGTATCATTATATTTACCATGCACGCACATGGACCGATTATATTAAGTTTCAAATATTAGGTTCGAAAGGTGTAATATTAACATATGTTTCGTATAAGCTTATCATGAGTTCATGCGATAATACCTCTAGTCGAATGATGAGACTGAAACAAACGCGAGAACGATGAACACAAGAATCAGGAAGGTTAAATCCTAAAACTCTCGTTATGCACCACATCGACTCGTACCACACGACACCGAGACCTCATGTGAATCGATACCAAAACAGCCACCTTCGTACCAATTGTTCGAACCAAAACCCAGCATGATCATAGCCCTTGCTAGCTTTAACTTGCACTAGAGCAGGCGAAGTACTCATGCACACAAGCAGAAATCAAACACAAAAGGATGCCTGGTCACAACCCCTAAACTTCGGCCCTTATAATTTTGTAGAGAGGAAAATGTTTTGGAAACAGTTTAGGTTTTCTATGTGTGATTCAAAATTGTATTCGGTTGATATAAAAGAGGGGATAAGGGAAGTAGAATGCCGAGTAAAAAAGAAGTGTAGGGAAGAATTTGGCCGAGTCTATAGGATTTTAGGAGGACTAAAACTCATTCCTATCTTCTTTTCAAAACCAGTATTATCACTACATTCGTTTATATATTGTGTCCAAAATTTTAAAAGGTGTGGCTAAGTACAAAATATTTGTAAACATGTGATGAGAGAGCTTATGATGAGTTGATTTACTTTTAGTCTTAGATTATAAATTAGTATTTCGCAATTTATTTATTTTTAATTCGTATTTAGTTTAAATCTTAGGTCATTTCGTATCAAACGTTCAATTATCGTTTTGGATTTTTTAGGTCGTTATAAAGTAATTCACTTTTGAGATATACAGCAGAAAACCATTTGAAAGCTTTATTGAATGTGTCCCTAAATAAGTCCCATTCTTGACTAATAATGTAATCATTTTTCAACAAATCAAGAAAAGCAACATATTCATTCATTGAATGAAGTAAATTTAGTTGGATAGTATACACCTTTCACATAGACATAGTCTTCTTCTTTTGGTGTGTTTCCAACCGTTAGATGTTTTGATTGGACATGCATAGGCATAATGTCCAATTTCTTCACATTTGTAGCATTTCTGTGACAAAACATCATTCTTCTCTGTCTTTCCTTCAATATAATGAGAACTTTCATCAAATAATTTGAAATAATCTTCCATATACTTGTTCTGTCTCATATTCATCTTGTTTTGATAAAAAAACAATCTATTGGATCTTTGAACATAGGCACAGGTTTGCATTTGTTGCCCTTGAATGTAAGATCCAATCCTTGTGCTTCAAGTTGGCTTGCTGATAGAATATTCAATGTCACATCTAGTGTATAGAGTACACTAGGTATGCACAGAATTTCTCTTCCAATCCTGAGGTTTACTTCACCAACTCCATGTATGATCAATAACTTGTGTAGGTCTTGCAATTTTTCAACACTGAATTTCTCCTTTAGTTTTGCAAATAGGTTTCTGTTTGTGCAAACATGCCTTTCAAGGTTTTTTCTTATGTACCATATCTTGTCCCATGTTTCTTCATCTGTGCCTTCAATCATGAAGTCAGTTGATAAATGGACACTTTCAGGGTACAAGATTTAAGTGTATTCTGTCTCAAAAACCTTTCCTGTATTTGCAACTTCAGAGTTCTTCCTTTTGTTTGGACAATTGATGGCAATGTGTCCCCTAATTCCACATTCAAAACATATGTATCTCTTATGCATGTCAGAATTATTTTGAGATTGTGGAAGTGCATGATTATACACTTCAATTTCTTCTAACTTCTTGCTGAGCATTTCTTTGCACTCATTTGAAATTTGCTTAATGCAATTTCCAGGTCTTGATTCACTTTCTCTCTTCAGTTGTCTCTGAATGAATTCCCTTTGTAATCTATTCCTCAAAGATCTCCCAGATTTGCTCTGATGCCACATGTTAGGATGGCCAACTCCTCTTCTTTGGAGTCTTGACCAATTGTGTTCAATTTGAGTGTTTGTGTTAACCATTGTGATAGACAATAGTTTCTATGATTGAGACAATGAATGTGTGCAGAAGTGTGAAGTGTGTATGCAGTAAAACAGATATTGATTGAAATATGGAGGGAAGTAAACGAAATACTAACTGTTATTGATGATATATAACTATAATTACAATGTCCTATAAATACTAAGTGAACAGATTACAGATATGACATAAAGGGTTGTGATGGTTCAATTGAGCCAACATACATGTCCCTTTATATGTAACTGTCATATACTATCATATAACAGTTTCTTAACTAAACTAACTGTCATAAACGACCAACTACATTAACTAACTAAGGTTTGTTGGCATGTGGCCCAAACCAAATGTTTGTGCAGCCTTATTAACATGTATTTTATATGGCTGCTCATAGTTACACATACTAACTAATAACATAATAATGTGACTAAGTTATAAACATGATTTAAGAGTAAATTTGATCTTATATTTCCAAAAATGTTTGACTTTTTGGTCTTTTTTTGTAAAACAAAATGATGTAATTCTATGAATTACATTCTTTTTGCATCAGGGTGGCGCTGAAGCAAAAATTGAAACTAAGTCTTCAGATGCTGAAGGTGATGAGCAGGGCCGTCCCATGAATTTTGGGTGCCCTATTCAGTAAAACATTTGGGCCCCTTATGCATACACTGCCACAACGGATTGAGACTTCAACCCTCGTTTCAAACATTATCCGTAACATTGTAAAAAACACCACTTTCAAGGAAGGATCTTTTATCTTAACTACTTATTTGACCCAGTAAATTACTTAAATCTACCTTTTATAGAACTAGTTTATGAATCTAAACATCGCACAGATAATTATCAAAAAAGAACGTTTACATATTATCCATTAGATCTATAACTAAACTAATTTGTAACCGTACACATGTCTAAGAAAGAATACGGGCGAAAGATGGGCGAGGTTATGTGAGAGCGAGATCGAGGCGAGGGCGAGGGCGAGGGCGATGTGAGGTGCTTGGGTTCGAGGCGAGGGCGAGGTAAGGATGTGAGGGCGAGGACGAGGGCGAGGTGAGAATGTGAGGGCGAGGCTGAGGGCGAGGTCAAATTATCTGAGGCGAGGTGGTGGGAGTGAGGGCAAACCTCGGGCGAGATGGGCGAATTTTCGGCGAGTTGAAATTCCAGGCGAACTTCCGGGCGAGTTGAAATTCCAGGCAAACACCATCATGTGAACACATCATGCAAGATAGATATTTGTACGAGTCATTTCTAATATCATTGAGTCGAATGATGTTGCATCTTCCAGTTTTCGGATGTTCAGCAATGAAGATGTTACTATCGGTGCATGGATGCTTGCAATGAATGTAAACCAGTTTCCGGATGTTCAGAAATGGTTTGAGATAACAAGTTATAGTTATAGTTAACCTGGTATCTATATATATAGATGATCATGGTATGATGAATGGTTGGTATCTAAAGATATAGATGGTCATGGTATGATGAATGGTTGGCTGTGAATAGGTCAATGGGATATGAATCATATGATAAGAGGACAGGATATTGAAACACATGAAAGAAAAAATGGTCCCCTATATGTTGATTGCTTTATGAAAGAAAAATGGTCCCCTATACGTTGATGTGACACTTTTTGATCATTTCGGTAAATTATTGAAAAAAAGTTTGTATTTGTAAAATGGGTATCGAAAAGGATAATTTAGGTAGTTTGGTTTATTTGACACTTGGTTCAATATTCATAAGCAGAAGCAATCTATTATCTATGTATCTAAACAGTAAAAACTTATTCCTGCACTTAACTTGTAGAAAAAATAAAAAGCATAAACAATTAATAGAAAAAAGTTAACTACAGTCACAAAGATGATTTGGGATTTTGAGAGAACGATACTTGTCAGTTTGTGAATTCCAATGAATAACAAACGAAAAAAGGAAAAAGACTCATTATTTCATAGCAATTGTATATTAAATTTGACTTGAACTTGGATTGGGAATTGGGAATTGAGCCTATCTCTAATATGACTGCAAAAAATTTTGGTGCCCTTACAAAACATTAGGGCCTGTGCAAGTGCACATATGGCACACCCCAATATCCGGGCTTGGTGATGAGCACATGAATGTTGTAGATGAAACTGTAAAATCTGTAACTGGTGGGAAAAAGGATCCTTCTTTACGAAGATGAGATTTGTTGGTTGATAGTGGACTTGCTGAGGTTCAGATAATAATTATTTTAGGGTCAAATATTGTAAACTAATGTGTTTTCTACAAAATAAAGAAAAAGAAATATGTTTTTTGAAAGCCAAAAGTCTTCCCAACTATTCAAGTATGAGAAAAGAATAGCATGACTAAGTTTTTATGCATGTTTTTGTTACCAAAGAAAATATGCAATTTGCTTTCTAAATAGTAGTCAACTAGACATGTGATAAATCTATGTAGTATTGTCGGTAGAGTATCTCAGGCTATCTTTGAATGACAGTATTTCACATTGTATATGGCCATGCAAAGTTGGCCTGTAAAAGCAATATCAAAGAATGTAGCAAAATGTACCAGTGAGTTACAAACAAAAGAAAAGTATTTTCCAATTTTAAATAAAGAAAGTTTTAATGGTGATGTATGAATATAAAACATATATGAAACAAATAAACGCAACGGAAAACATCACCAACAATGGATCCATATAACCATATGATCAATCAAATAATAAAGAACAACATGTTATACCTTTGTAGCGTGATCGGTAGAATCATATGGAGACCGTCACCAACATTCATGAATCACCAATGAAACCAAGTGATCAATGGAGATCACCTCTATGTTATCTCAACACTACACGTCATGTAACACCACCCGATGCTAGTCTTGAGCACATAACCATGATTCTTGATTCATCTACAATAAATGAAGAAAAACAAGAGATCAAAACACAAACCCTAAAAGGGTGTGTTTGTTTGCCGTCACATTGAGAGACGGAGCGGGGGAAAACGGTTTTGGTAGGGTATTTTGTCATAAGTGATAATCAAAGACTAAATCAAAGTTAATCTTATCATAATCATAGTTACACTTAGCACCTCGATCTTTCTCCCTTGTTCCTTTATCACTTAGGCATGCCATGGGGGCCCTAAATGGGCTTGCCCATTTGTTGGTCCAATCCAATAAACTAAGTACTAGCTTAGTTATTAGTAGCCCGTTATTGATCCCGAGTTACGTAGTCGTATATATAGTTTAAATACAATAAATACGATATATATATAATGGTGTCTCTGTGTCACAATTCGTAATTTCAGGTCCTTGTTCAGATGTCGAAATTTCATTATTCATCTCGAAAAGTTACTATTCATCAGTTACTATTCACCGATCACTATTCATCATTTTACTATTCATCGTTTTTGGTGTCAGTTTCAGATTTCGAGAAGCGTTCAGAAAATTTACTATTCACATGACACTATTCATTTCCGAAGAGAAAACACTATTCACGTGCATCACTCATTTCATCGTAAATTTAGTTTACGGGTAATTAAATTCGCGTAACCAGTTAGGTTTAGCTGCGAATTCGAGCATCAATATTTACATTCGCGTAACCGGTCAGGTTAAGCTGCGAATTCATGAAATCATCAGTAGGGACACTTCATACGGTCTAGAAATAGCTTACATATCATCATAATGATATTTGCATACTATTCCACTCGTAGGATATTCAAATTAATACTTTTGATATATTTGACTTTTTACGTATGTTTATTTGTAAATAAATGGTAACACGCGATCAATAATGTGACTAACACGTCCGACACTCCCGACTATGATCCTAATATACTTTTATATTCATTTTAATAATATATAAATTATATTAATAATTTACCCAGTATTTTGGAATTTTATTTATTTCGTATCGTGAGTTTACTATAATTACGACGGTTTTCGTAGAAATTAAACAATAATTATCCAAACACTCAATATTGATACACGACATATTTTCACAATTTTTACGACTTTATTATGTCCTGGTTAACTCCGTTAAAATTTATTTTTAGTTAACTCGGTACCCGATAACACTTAATACACAATAATACCTAAACTAATATTAAATGTATTAAATCCTAGATATTTATTACAAGTTAAATAATGGAGCATGGTTGCTCTTTTTCTTTCCTAAATTTCAGCCGAACCACAGCACCCATTTACCCACTTTGACAATTTTTCTATTTGCTCATTAATGCTTACTAGTAACTTAATATATTATATGTACTTCATATCTTACTTATATTATATAAATTACACACTAGTTAGATCACTTCACACAAGAAAAACATAAAACTCTTCCATTTATCTTGTATGCACGGCCAACACAAGAAGATCAAGCAAAAACCATAATTTTTCAAGATCAAGTAAATTATATAGTGTATTTTGTACTCCTTTTAGGGTTTTGTAATACAAACTCAAGGTTTACATAGGTTTTCATCATCAAAATCTCATTAATCTTTCAAGTAAGTGTATGAAACTCATCTTTATAATTTTACCAAGTTTTTACAAGATTCATATGATATATATACAAGATCTACATGCAAATATTATTTATACCACTCCATTTTATACATATCTAACTTTGAGCTCTAGAAATAGAATATAGTTAGATCCTTGTTAGATCCACTTGATTTTGGATGTTTAAGAACCCATGACACCCTATGAAGGTGTATGGTAAGATTAGACTAGATTTGTGGTGATTGAAAGTGATTTGGTTGAAGTTGGAACTAGATTGGAACCCTAGAAATGGTTTTTGAAACAATATATATACCTACTGTCCATATTTTTAAAACGTGGGAAACTCAGTAGGTGATGGGTAATGTTTGACCAAAGATTTAGAAAATACTTTAAAAAACGAATCCGTGGGCGAAAGAACGGATTAAAACGAGCTTATAACGAAGGAGTTATGATTTTTGCAAATTTATTGACGAAAACTATTTTTCTGAAAATTACATGCTGTTGGACGATTTTCGACGGACAAATAGAGGCATTAGACGTAACCTAGAGAAGCCGAACTATCAAAAATATATTAATACATATTAAGACGAATCCGTGGATATAAAGAACGAGGAAAATGCACTTAAAACGACAACGTTATACACGTTTTAAAATCGTCAAAACTATATATATATTTAGTCACTACTAGAAATAATATAACTACGTACTAAATGCTATATTTTCTAGATTTCTTATTCAAGAGTTATATTCGTAACTAACGAAGTACGTACGACCCAAGGTTTATTTATGCGACTACTAGACGTTATTTTAAGGGTTTCAAAACGAGGAATATAATACTAACATTTTATATACGATATATTACGACATGTTTCTATACTTCTAATTGGACTTATTTTTCCTAAGTGTGGAAATTACCTACTTTGACGATAACAAGTATTTTCAAGTTACGAGTGGTATAGGTATCATGTGCATGAATATTAATTACAACATTTCATGATCTAAAGTAGATCATATTCATTCATTTAGGTTGCGACTAGTGTTCGTGCCTTGTTGTCCCGATCATTTCATCTCATTGTACTATCACTTCAGGTGAGTTTTCATGGCCCCGTTTTCAATTACTTATTTGATTTCAAATCCCACGGGGGAGAATACATTGCATCAATTAGTTTTGTACATGCCCAAGTATTCAATTCCATACATTGCTTAAGTTGCCTTACTACCAAGTTAAGTCCTCTTTATTATCATGGACCGTTAATTATATTGCCAAGCGAGAGTGAGTGGATAGATCTATCGAGGGTGACGCCTCCATCCGTGTTTGGGTTGCTCCAACGGAATTACGGATGCATTTCATGTCTAATCTATTTGAGTGTCTGGTAACCACTCCTTTGGGGCCAATACAATATTATGTCTAGCTTCGGGGTCATGAGCTTAAGAGACAATGTAGCATTTTTGAACATTTGTCGGTTTACTTTATACTTGTGGTTTATGTACATACGATTTAACTTACAAACCTATGGAATTCACCAACATTCGTGTTGACGTTTTATCAATGTATTTTTAGGTTATTAAGGTAGCTCCTGCTTGCATGCATTTGGACCTTCATGGAGTCGCAGAGTCAACGCGTCTCACATATATATATATTTCCTGCACTTATGAAACGTTTGATCTGGATTGAACTTGTTTTTCATAAACTTGCAACACCTTTTTGGGACCTATGTTTTGTAAACTCTGAATGTTTTAATGATCAAACGATGTATTTTCCCAAACGACACTTTAGGTCGTTCAATGTAACTATAATTGTGGTGCTATGACAGTCACCCCCAGGTATTCCATTCCGCTGCCATTCAGGTATTTTGGGGGTGTGATAGATTGGCATCAGAGCTAAGGTTATAGCGAACTAGGATGTATCATGGACCCTAGACTATAACCACATCATCATAGCATCTCATCAATTCATCATAGGTGCATATTCATTATACATGTTGTTTCATACATACATTGTGCGAGTTATTTATACCCATACTCATATATATATATATATATATATATATATATATATATATATATATATATATATATATATATATATATATATATATGATTATGTTGACCTGGTTCACAAGTGACATGTCTTCAGATACACACCCTGTCATCCTTTCATCGGATTCCAACATTGAAGATGCCTTGTCATCTTCCAATACCATTGTACCACTAGTTGCACTTACACCACCATTAGCACCATTGATTTGTTATAGGAACAAGGGGTTTTCCTATTATTCAGCCCAACATAGAATACCGTTTAGTAGAGTATTCAGACTTTATCTTAATGGACCTATTAGGATGCTTTTTGCAAGGAAGATAGTATGTTTTCTTTCCTTCACTAGTAGGGCGCTTACTACTCAGGTACTACCACCACCATCAACTACTTATTACACTATTGGTCGTCCCATAGTATGTATTTCAGTTTTACCTCTTAGATGTCGCGAGATAGCGCGAAAGAGAGTAGTATTCCATTCACTATTATCACCATCGTCTCCTAACTCATCACTAGGATCTCATCGTCATCAATGTTATTCTCATCCTTTAGAATACCACCATTGCCATTTCCCTTTTTCCATTCCTACTTGCCACGAATTAGATAACACTTTGCGGAAAATACCAAGACCACGGACCCAACAGGAACCTCCGCAACACCAGGAAGACTCTAGACTAGACTTATATCCTTGCTAGCTTTTACTATTACCCTAGCCACGAGAGGTGTGGCATAGTTCAAAGAAACTTGTAGTATTTTGATTGTTGTACAACAAAATCACCAAGTGTTGACTCTACCATATATGTGGTTGTGCTATATATGATATCGGTCCATGTAGACCAAAAATTTCATGTGTTATATTCATGAGTTGTGAATATGATGGTTTTATTACTTATAGATTCTCATGGTCACTTATAATTTGATGAAAATAGAATTAAGAAAACCACTTCAAGCATGACGCAAGCCACTGTTGGACAATTCACCGTCAGGAACATAGCCACCACCCTCACCAAGGAGCTTACTAATGTGGAATTTATGGGTTGCAATCCCCCCTCCTTTTGCGGAACTATAGACACAAAGGAATTTCTCAAATGGTTTGAAGAAATAGAAACAATATTTCAATATGGCGACTGCTGCAAGGAAGACAAGGTTAAGTTAGCCACTTGCACTTTTCAGGATCATGCCCAGAAATGGTGGACTAAGTATGTTCAGGTAGTAGGAGTGGATGCTGCTTACTCACACTCTTGGGAGAAACTAAAAAGGATGATGAGTTTAAAATTTTGTGTGAAAAGCGAATTACAAGCAATTGAACATGAAACACTAAACCTTACCATGGTAGGAGATGATGTTGTCAGGTATACTGCTTATTTTTATGATTTAGCTCGACTAGGCTCTGCAATGGATGAACCGGAAAGCAAGAAACTTAAAAGGTACATCGGAGGACTTTCTCCTGAAATTCGTATGTTGGTCATCTCATTGGAACCCGATACCATGCCTAAAGCTATCAGAATGGCGATCGAAGCAAAGGAACGCCTAGCTCACACCAAGATCTTAGGAGGCAATGGTAGCAACAAGAGAAAGTGGATCGGTAATCTGGATGCTAATGCTTCTCAACAACCATTTAAGATACAACAAGTGGTGGAGACCTTTGCTGCTGGGTCTAGCCAAAAGAAAAGGTATGTAGGTAAATTACCCGAGTGCAACAAGTGTCAGTTTCATCACAAAGGATCTTGCCCCTCTCAATGTAAGAACTGCCAAAAGGTCAGACACGAAGCCAAGGACTGCAAGGCTCCCACCCTCGCAAAGCATCAGAAACTCACGGTAATCTGCCGCGAGTGTGGACTAGTGGGACACTTCAGGAGTGAATGCCCGGATTTGGGAAACCAGAATTGGAAGAAGAAGTTTATGTTTTAATTATATAAACCGTAGTCTGAGCCCGCTAGGGTTGTACTTTTCTTTTGGTACTTTCCATAAGTACGTTGGTGTAACCTAGTTAGATTAAGCACTTTCCTATCTAATGTAATGACTATCTTTTGTTATCTCTATGATAATCGTAACCTTCGTTTATTCCATTTTCTATTGCAATTGTGCAATTATCAATCGTTTCGCAACATTATGTCATTGTCTTATTAGAGATTAGGCCGATTTCGTTTTTTTTGATGGATTAGTAGACTATTACCATTCCAAAGATTTACCCATGTGTCCAATAAACCATACAATGAAATTTATTTCAAGCTATTCTATTTCCATATGGGGAAATTGTTTTACAGAATTTTTAAAAAAAATAAGTTATTTTATTGCCACCCTATAAATTGATTTTTCCGTTATTGCACCAAGTATTTACTATTATTACGCGAAACAATTTTCATGTTACTTGAAAGGAAATATCTAGAATACCATTTTTTCACAACAAAACGTTGAACACCATCTAAAACTTTTGAGAAAAATAATGCTATTTTGACTAACTCAAGCATTGCATCATTAGTCCTCAATTATACATAGCCTGATCACCTATGTATAATTCAGGAAGGATTATGCTATGAAGAAAATAATTACTTTTAGGGATTGTTAATAACAATCTTCATTCCAAAGCGTTGTAAACAAATAACCTTTTTCATAAACATCTCTTTTTGACAAACCCTCCCTGGATACTTACCCCACCTGTCACTCACTCAGACATTAAGTTGGATTTTTCCATTGACTTATCTAGGAGAGACTTTCCATATCAATTACAAGGAGGATTTCTCGATACAAGAAAAGCCATAAAAGGATTACGGAACTACTAACCTAGACTAGGAGTATATAGTAAGACAATTTATAACTCAACAACCATTCTAGGATACCACGAGACCATCCGAACCACCATCTCTGACCTAGTCGTCCAATTCTATCATTCAAAGGTACTAGCTAGATTGAGTTGCGGGATCGAACACACTGTGAAGGTACGCTAAGCAACACTATAGAAATAAACCAAGCCTCTTAACCGATACTGTAAAGCATTTCAATTAAACATGGCCCCATCCATACGTAAACTTCCCTGCAGTGAGTTTACGCAAAGAAAAATTGATTCGAATTATGGATATCGATATAGATTCCCCTAAGGCGTTGTATCCTCAAGAAATTCTAGATAACCTCACCTATACATCAAGAGAGGCATCAGGCCCAAGCATATCTCCCCAGCTTCATATGGAAATAAAATCGAAATTCATCGACATTGTATCAATTGAAACCTTCGTTCTGCAAACATGATGGCAATTTCAACGATAAAGCAATTCAGTACTTAAGTTGGTTGAATACCAAGGCTTGTAGTTTTGCCAGAGAATCGCCAATAGGCATCTTCCAATATCAGGAACCGAACGTCAGACATTTATGCATTTATGCGAACATTACCTATCCTACTATTTTATCCTTGTTAGTATTTTTTTTTACTTTTAAATGAAGTTGATTTCAAAATCTTGTTTATACAAATCACATATCTCGTAGAAAATAATTCTGAATTGCTTATTTTGAATAAATACGATCCTCTTTAGTCAATATTTAGCAAAACCATTGTATAATGGGAAATATTAAAACATCAAACTTTGGTAAACAGTCCTACTCACAACATGTTTACAAACCGTGTCACATTTCGTAGCTATTGAATTCTGAATCATCAAGAAAGATATTATTTAGTAAACCATTTGTTCCATTTCCTGAATTCGTTTATTCAGAGAACGATTTCGACCAAAAACTCAAAAATCGCGAGATAAATTTTGAAAACAAATCACCATACTACATGGCTTATGCATTTAGGGCTTTGTGATTTGACAATAAGGAATATTAGAATATGTGATGAAGAAAATTAGGAGGGACACCATAGATCGATTACAAACGTCAGTAATGGAGAGAAAGCACAATAGGCAAAGAAAGACACATGTCTTAGCACCCATTAGACCAAAACGCAAGGAATCAAAATTGTTACCCATATTCTATCTTCTCCGTATAACGCCCTTTTCGAAAAGTATAACGTTGTAGTATTACTCACCAGATTCATTGTAACTGTTTCCATTATTCCTGATAAAGGTGATCGAATCACCTTAGACTTCTAGCAAACATTTTAAGATTTCCTTCGGAACTCCATTTAGATGTAAACACCGCCTATCATCCTCAGACCAATGGTCAAAGCGAGAGGACAATTCAAACATAGGAAATATATGCTCAGAGAGTGAGCGATTGACTCTAGAAATGGTTGGACTAGCCATTTATCATAAATCAGATTCGTTTGCAACGATAGTTATCGCACGAGCATAGAGAATACACTATTTGAGGCACTTTATGGTCGAAGTACCAAATACCCATTTACAGACCAAAATTGGAAAGTTAAATTCACTGGTCTAGAACTAAACTATGGAACAACAAAGGAAATTTCACAAATCGAGAACCAGTTACAAGCAACGAGAACCTGGTAGAAGTTAGGTTGGTGCATGACGCACATCATGCGGATAGGGTATCCCTGAATAGCAAACCATCTAGATTCAAGAGGGAGAACAAACTAAGTAGAAAGCTTTGCCTTGGAGAGGCATGATACAATTTTGGCAACACGAGAGATTAAACCTCTAGTATATTGGACCATTTAAGATTCATTTTAGAATCGACCAGCTGACATACAAATTTAAGTTCTGGCAGAGTTCATCAACATATATTACCCATATTACATCGTAAACCTCAAGAAGCGCTGATCATCTATTGACAGACCGAACGCGGAAAAAGCCAAACTCACTATTCCTGTAAGCACTCATGAAATAACCAGGAATTTCCTGCAAACCAAGAATCAGTTACAAGTTGATAAGTTGTAAACCCGTAGAATTTCAAGTTGGTAGTAGGGTCACGATAAAAGTTCTGCCTAGGAAAGGTATGATACCATTCAGAAAAATCCGGGAAGTTAAACTCGGTGTACACTGGACCATTTAATATTTTAGACAAAGTAGGCCAGTAACCCTCAGACTTGAGCCTTGTTGGAAAGTAGCAAGATATCACAAACATGTTTCACAATTTCAAATCCCGAGAAACGACTTTCAGATTAGTGACTCATTATTCCATTGGAAGGAATCGAACCCAATGACAAACCTAAATCTGGTAGGAGGACCAGTAGAAATCATGGACCGTAAGGTCGAACGGTTGAAGCAAAGTCGAATTCCTATCGTGAAAGTTCGCTGGAATTCTCAAAGAGGTCCCGAATTTACTTGGGAACGGGAAGACCAAATGCAACTCAAGTATCCACGTCTTTTTACCAAATATACTTCAGAGACCAACCAAAACTGAACTTCGGGACAAAGTTCCTTTTAGAGGGGAAGACTGTCATAATTCGTAATTTCAGGTCCTTGTTCAGATGTCGAAATTTCATTATTCATCTCGGAAGTTACTATTCATCAGTTACTATTCACCGATCACTATTCATCATTTTACTATTCATCATTTTTGGTGTCAGTTTGAGATTCCGAGAAGCGTTCAGAAAATTTACTATTCACATGACACTATTCATTTCCGAAGAGAAAACACTATTCATGTGCATCACTCATTTCATCGTAAATTTAGTTTATGGGTAATTAAATTCGCGTAACCAGTTAGGTTTAGCTGCGAATTCGAGCATCAATATTTACATTCGCGTAACCGGTCAGGTTAAGCTGCAAATTCATGAAATCATCAGTAGGGACACTTCATACGGTCTAGAAATAGCTTACATATCATCATAATGACATTTGCATACTATTCCACTCGTAGGATATTCAAATTAATACTTTTGATATATTTGACTTTTTACGTATGTTTATTTTTAAATAAACGGTAACACGCGATCAATAATGTGACTAACACGTCCGACACTCCCGACTATGATCCTAATATACTTTTATATTCATTTTAATAATATATAAATTATATTATTAATTTACCCAGTATTTTGAAAATTTATTTATTTTGTATCGTAAGTTTACTATAATTACGACGGTTTTCGTAGAAATTAAACAATAATTATCCAAACACTCAATATTGATACCCGACATATTTTCACAATTTTTATGACTTTATTATGTCCTGGTTAACTCCGTTAAAATTTATTTTTAGTTAACTCGGTACCCGATAACACTTAATACACAATAATACCTAAACTAATATTAAATGTATTAAATCCTAGATATTTATTACAAGTTAAATAATGGAGCATGGTTGCTCTTTTTCTTTCCTAAATTTCAGCCGAACCACAGCACCCATTTACCCACTTTGACAATTTTTCTATTTGCTCATTAATGCTTACTAGTAACTTAATATATTATATGTACTTCATATCTTACTTATATTATATAAATTACACACTAGTTAGATCACTTCACACAAGAAAAACATAAAACTCTTCCATTTATCTTGTATGCACGGCCAACACAAGAAGAACAAGCAAAAACCATAATTTTTCAAGATCAAGTAAATTATATAGTGTATTTTGTACTCCTTTTAGGGTTTTGTAATACAAACTCAAGGTTTACATAGGTTTTCATCATCAAAATCTCATTAATCTTTCAAGTAAGTGTATGAAACTCATCTTTATAATTTTACCAAGTTTTTACAAGATTCATATGATATATATACAAGATCTACATGCAAATATTATTTATACCACTCCATTTTATACATATCTAACTTTGAGCTCTAGAAATAGAATATATTTAGATCCTTGTTAGATCCACTTGATTTATGATGTTTAAGAACCCATGAGACCCTAAGAAGGTGTATGGTAAGATTAGACTAGATTTGTGGTGATTGAAAGTGATTTGGTTGAAGTTGGAACTAGATTGGAACCCTAGAAATGGTTTTTAAAACAATATATATACCTACTGTCCATATTTTTAAAACGTGGGAAACTCAGTAGGTGATGGGTAATTTTTGACCAAAGATTTAGAAAATACTTTCAAAAACGAAGCCGTGGGCGAAAGAACGGATTAAAACGAGCTTATAACGAAGGAGTTATGATTTTTGCAAATTTATTGACGAAAACTATTTTTCTGAAAATTACATGCTGTTGGACGATTTTCGACGGACAAATAGAGGCGTTAGACGTAACCTAGAGAAGCCGAACTATCAAAAATATATTAATACATATTAAGAAGAATCCGTGGATATAAAGAACGAGGAAAATGGACTTAAAACGACAAAGTTATACACGTTTTAAAATCGTCAAAACTATATATATATATTTAGTCACTACTAGAAATAATATAACTAGGTACTAAATGCTATATTTTCTAGATTTCTTATTCAAGAGTTATATTCGTAACTAACGAAGTACGTACGACCCAAGGTTTATTTATGCGACTACTAGACGTTATTTTAAGGGTTTCAAAACGAGGAATATAACACTAACATTTTATATACGATATATTGCGACAAGTTTCTATACTTCTAATTGGACTTATTTTTCCTAAGTGTGGAAATTACCTACTTTGATGATAACAAGTATTTTCAAGTTACGAGGGGTATAGGTATCATGTGCATGAATATTCATTACAACATTTCATGATCTAAAGTAGATCATATTCATTCATTTAGGTTGCGGCTAGTGTTCGTACCTTGTTGTCCTGATCATTTCATCTCATTGTACTATCACTTCAGGCGAGTTTTCATAGCCCCGTTTTCAATTACTTATTTGATTTCAAATCCCACGGGGGAGAATATATTGCATCAATTACTTTTGTACATGCCCAAGTATTCAATTTCATACATTGCTTAAGTTGCCTTACTACTAAGTTAAGTCCCCTTTATTATCATGGACCGTTAATTATATTGCCAAGCGAGAGTGAGTGGATAGATCTATCGAGGGTGACGCCTCCATCCGTGTTTGGGTTGCTCCAACGGAATTACGGATGTATTTCATGTCTAATCTATTTTAGTGTCTGGTAAACACTCCTTTGGGGCCAATACAATATTATGTCTAGCTTCGGGGTCATGAGCTTAAGAGACAATGTAGCATTTTTGAAAATTTGTCGGTTTACTTTAAACTTGTGGTTTATGTACATACGATTTAACTTACAAACCTATGGAATTTACCAACATTCGTGTTGACGTTTTAGCAATGTATTTTCAGGTTATTAAGGTAGCTCCTGTTTGCATGCATTTGGACCTTCATGGAGTCACGGAGTCGACGCGTCTTACATATATATATTTCCTGCACTTATGAAACGTTTGATCTGGATTGAACTTTTTTTTCATAAACTTGCAACACCTTTTTGGGACCTATGTTTTGTAAACTCTGAACGTTTTAATGATCAAACGATGTATTTTTCCAAACGACACTTTAGATCGTTCAATGTAACTGTAACTGTGGTGCTATGACAGTCACCCCCAGGTATTCCATTCCACTGCCATTCAGGTATTTTGGGGGTGTGACACTCTGTATATAAGTGTGTGACCCCATAGGCTCACATATGTCTAGCCATATAATTATTTATTATGACACGAGCATACTCCAACAGCTCCCACTTGCGATGTCATAATAATCAAGTAATTATACAAGCAAAGGTTAGCATCTAGCAACACGCCAATGCCCCTAGAAATGTGTGAGCGAAGTTTCTAAAACGTCTCATTTAAATGGTTTATATGCCATCCTTCCTTTTGTTACAGATACTATGTTGAACACTAGACATGGATCAAAGTCATTCCAATTGTTCAACTATTATGTTTCTCGATCTAGATATTGAAAAAGATTACCAAGTTAATTAAGATTCATTTTAATCTCATTTGGGTACGGCCATACAAACATCCGTTCAATCCATCGAGGGGCCCAATAGTATCTAACTCCGTGACATGTAGAGGAACAAATCCTATTTTGACTACACGTGTCATTCATGTGTTTCAAATCACTCCTGAAAATGGTTTTTATAACTAGCTTATTCAGGACAGCG
Source organism: Artemisia argyi (assembly GCA_030686995.1). Lineage (NCBI taxonomy): Eukaryota > Viridiplantae > Streptophyta > Magnoliopsida > Asterales > Asteraceae > Artemisia > Artemisia argyi. Next base: position 176,410,334 of record CM060685.1, on the reverse strand, counting down.
TTTAACCATATCAAAGAATAAAATTCCACACATGCAAGACCTACTTGCATCTCAAGTCTAAGGATAAGAGACATAACCATTTGCGAGATTCACTATTGACGCCGATCCATGCAGTGAAACCTCAAAGGTTGGGTCAGTCCAATGTTCATCACAATGAACAACATATGAGTTTGGCAAATAAATCACCAACACGCTCACATTTGCCTTAATTCGATGATACTCCAGTATCGTCAACTAGCAATGGACAATTTTAGAATAAATAAATTATTCATGGATTAAACATGCAAATATAGAACACAGTAGTATAAATGAAGACGATTATACCCGGTATATCAATTCATTATATAATACGATTGCTTACAGTTCCATCATCCAAATACTAAAAACAGATATGCACAAGACTACATATAGATCGGAATCCGATGTTTCCACCATGATCAATTTTGTTGTACAAGACAACAAGTAGTCATCTGAGTAAACTTTGAGAATACTTGTTTCAAAATTTAAAATGTTTGAATGATGATTGTCCTTTTGTACATGTGCATTCAAGTACAATACGAGTATTGCAACAATATATTCCATAGTGTGTTTGAAGCTAGCAAAACACCTACTTTACACAGTCATAATAACAATTTCCCAAACTGTAAAGTATTCTTATTCTTTTAATGTATAATGCATTAATGCTCTCAATCGAGCACATCTAGTTAGAGGTTTCATCATTCATGATGTCATCCTACTACAACTAGGGTTGAGCATCATCTCAGTTATATAAGTATCAATGAATGAAAATATAACAGAGCTCCTCAAATATCCGTAAACGTTTGAACAAATATTTGGTCCTTTGCAGGTCCATTAGGCTGTTCGTTTAACAATTATCTAATGACTTTCACATAGATATTTGTTGTTATTAACTCATCTTGCATTCATGCAAATGATATAAATAATTCAATACATAATATGACTTACATAATGAATCCTTTAGTTAAACTTAAGGTTTCCATTCATGCATTCAATCTCATCATATAAGATTGATCATTGAGACTCCCCTCAATGACATGTCATATCGTGTTTAGATTATTAACCGCTTATGTTTATCCTAATAAACACATGCAACAATGTTTAATGTTTTATTTCCTAAATTCCTTAAGTGAAACTTCATTCCAGGCTAAGGATTAAAGTCTAGCTTAGATGGAATATTGTTTCTTATATGTTAACAACATATGAGATTTAAGAAAATAAATTCATTTATCCTACTTGCACTCTGAATTCTCAGGAGTAATCTTATTTAATCAAAATCAAATTAATGATTAAATTAAGATCTCTGTTCCTTGATGCATGATCTAATCCACACCTGGATTCTTATGTCTTGTATACATAATAAAGATTATACAGATTCATAAACTCTTTTGATTACTCATCGTCCTCGCAAAAGTAATCAAAAAGTGTTTTGAAATCCCATTGTCATATTTCATTTACATGAAAACAGGTATGACAATTAATCATCTTTATACGTTTAATGTTTATAGGTATAAAGATTTAATCATAATCAATTTCTTGAGTACGAGTAAACTCCTTCTACTACGCATGCATTAAATATGTGTACAAGTTTGTCCTTATGACTCTTCTAGTTCAAGAAACTCATTTTAAACCTCACAGTCTCACTGATTTGGTAAGACATCAATCAAGCTCCATGAGTGATTGTCTTTCAAGGACTGCATCTTATCATTCATAGTTTTGAGCTATTCATCAGATTCAAGATCTGATAATGCATCTCTTTAGTTAGCAGGTTCACTATGATCCTCCAACTTATGTCCCTTAACATTGTGTCACACCCCCAAAATCGGGTCCAGCGGAAGCATACGTGTAACTGGGGTGTAACTCAATTGGTATTACAACACAAGTATAAAAATGGTTTTCACTTCAATCATTTAGAATAAAATAGTTAAGTCAAAAATATTGTATTTACATTGTTAAAAGTAGTGCGGAAGTAGGCCCTTAAAATATAGTTTAAAACGGTCCCCAAATAAATATCAAAGTCTTCTATGACCATGCCATGCCCTGCCAAAACCTCCAGTAGCGTGCCATAAGTTAAAACCTGAAAATACATGCTAAAGTGTCAACACGAGGTTGGTGAGTTCATAGAGTTTGTTTAACAAATAAAGTTTATGCATATGTATGAAGGTCTCCCAGCAAAGGCATCGTAAATCCACTCAGTTACAAGTCCCGCCATAAGAGCCTTATAACCTGTGTGTTTACAACCCACTGCTACAATATATAGTATGAGTAAAACATGTATAAGTTCATCACAACAGTTAAGCAATCAGTCGTGAGTCTACACTTCATCTCCGAAGACCTCACGTTTGTATGTATATTTCCATGGTTGTGCCCAGCAACTTAATCTGGGGCCAGTGGAAATATATAAGTCTCCATGGTTGTGCCCAGCAACTTAATCTGGGGCCATTGGAAGTATATAAGTTTACTGGGTGTCGTTTCCCAAAGCATAAAAGTTTACTGGGTGTCGTTTCCCAAAGCATAAAAGTTTAAACGTTTCAAGTATCAAGTAAGTATAACACAGTTAAGTATAACACAATCAAGTATAAATGTTTCAAGTATCAAGAAAGTATGTTTTGAGTATTTATACTAGTAAGCAAATAGTTGAGCATGTATCTCCCCCAAAGAGTTAAAACAAGTATAAAGAGTAAAAGTGGGGCTATGACTCACCTGGTGCGATAGCTACGATGACAAAGTGGATACACAGAAATGAGGTTCGATCTCTAACCGCAACCTAATGAATGATAGTGATCTACTTAGATCATGAAAGGATGTAATGAATGCACATGCACATGATACCTATACCACTCGTACTTTGAAAATAATAGTTATCGTTGAAATTCAATGTTTTCCGATACTTGGTGAAAATAAGCCCAATTAGCTTCGTAAAGACTAGTCGTGTAATAATATATAAAGTGTTAGGGTTTGGTCTTGGCGTTTTGAAAACCTTGAGATGTCATCTCATTGATGGGTTAATAAACTTTTGATGGTACGTGCCTCAACGGCTAGGAAGGACGGTTCTCCATTGTTCGTTTGGTGTAAGTATATTGTTTAGTGCGCAAAATATTCTCTATTAGAAAAGCTGTCAAAATATATATAGTTCGTCTAGTTTCAAACGTGTATATCTTAGTCGTTATAAGCCCGTTTTCTATGTTCTTTATATTCCCGGAATCGTGGGACAACATACTAACATATTTTTGATAAGTCGGGATGGCTAGATTTAGTTTTACGCCTCGAAACAGTCGTGACAACTGTTCATCAGCAAAGGATTTTCAGAAAAATAGTTTTCGTCGTTAAACTCGTTTTTAGCGTATCTCCTTCGTTATTAACTCGTTTTCATCCCCGTTTTCGGCCATAGTTCCGTCTCGGAATGTATTTTCTAAATATTTGGTCAAAAGTTACCCCAAACCCACTGAGTTGGCCACGTTTTCATTTTAAGGACAGTAGGTTTATATGAAGTTTCAAAAACCACTTCTAATGTTCCAAACTAGTTTCTAATCCAACCAAACCACTTTCAATCACCACAAATCTAGTCTAATCTTACCATACACCTTCTTAGGGTGTCATGGGTTCCTAAACATCATAAATCAAGTGGATCTAACAAGGATCTAACTATATCCATTTCTAGAGTTCAAAAGTTAGATATATATATAAATGAGTGGTATAACTAACATATGCATGAAATCCTTGTATAAAAATGATATGAACATTGTAAGAACTTGGTAAAATTATAGAGATGAGTTTGTTAACTTACTTGAAGGTTTAGGGAGTTTAGATGATGAAAACCTACTAATCCTTGAGTTTCTATTTCAAAACTCCAACAAGGATGACTATATGAACTAGATTATACCTAGATCTTGTAAAACTTGTTGTTCTTGATCCTTGACCACCTAGGTCGATTTCACCACAAGAGAAAAGAGAGAAGAAAAGTTTACTTGCCTTGAAAAAAAATGATTTTGAGGTAATAATGGAAGAAAAGTTTAAATTTATACTTAGGGACAAAAGTTTGGTAGGCATTTAAGTGAGTTGGTGAGTGTTTAGTTCATTAGGAGGCTAGGAGGGGGGGGGGGGGGGGGCGGTTATGAAAGGAGGAAAAGAGGGAAATATGTTTTGTGATTTATTTAGGAGTATAAGTGTAGTATTAGTGTTGTTTTTAGGTAGTTTAAGTATAATCGGGTACCGGGTTTACTAGAAATAAATTTTAATAAAGTTAACCGGGACTTAATAATGTCATAAAAATGATAAGAATATGTTGGGCACAAGTATTGGGTGTTTGGGTGATTATTGTTTAGTTTCCACGAAAACCGTCGTAATTATATTAAACGTACGACATTAATTAAATAAATTCCCAAATTACCGGGTAAATTAATATTATAACTTTTATATCACTTTTATGAGTATAAAAATATGTTAGGACCATAGTTGGGATTGTCAGATCAATTATTCAAAATAATAGTTTATAGGATAACGTTTATTAGGTTGATAATCGTATGTATACAGAAATGACGCAACTCACGTATAAATGACAAATTTTCTCCGGAGGTGAATAGTGTTTTGTGAATAGTAAAATTTTAAAACGCTTCTCAGAATATCAAACTGACCTCAAAAATGATGAATAGTAAAATGATGAATAGTGATCGATGAATAGTAACCGATGAATAGTAAATGTTGAAAGTTCGGGAAAAGACCAGAATTTACGAGTTGTGACAGTCTCTACCCCTTAAGGGAACTTCGTCCCGAAGTTCAGTTAACGTTGGTCTCCGAAGTGTTATAAAGGTGAAGATTCATGAGACGAAATGACCAGTTGACGTGTTTTCAGGTGGCGGTTCACAAGGTGATGAAAAGCATAAGCGTTCTGACAACGAGGGTATACACACACATAATGAAACATTTGGAAATTGAGTTGAGGATTCAATCCAGACAGAATTTTATTATAACCATTCTCAGTGTTGCAAAATTCATTTCTGAGTCGGATATAGGTAGTCAGCCTATGTCCCACTATCCCGGGTTGAATATAGGTGACTAGTCTATATTCCACCGAGGTTCCATGAATTTTGAAATACTCAGCTCAGTTATACTAATACTATGTCCTTCACAAATACCAAGACGTTCAGAAAGACTAAAGCAGGGGACCAAACTCGAGGTCAAAGGATGAAACTACGCAAGGAGATACATACCGGGGTGACATATATGGTACGTGAATATGCTTATATGAAGGATAATTATAGTAATCAACTAGAATAAGTGAATATAATATACCAGATAATGAGACACAAATCTCATCACCTAAGTCAGCAACAAACCACAAGTGAGGCATCATCTTGGCAGGCAGGCACGTGACGGTCATAGGGTTAAGTTTTTCGTAAAAGTAGCTATAGTCTAGGTTTTAAAAACACTCAGTTCGCTATAGCCGAAGCTCTGATACCAATCTGTCACACCCCCAAAATCGGGTCCAGCGGAAGCATACGTGTAACTGGGGTGTAACTCAATTGGTATTACAACACAAGTATAAAAATGGTTTTCACTTCAATCATTTAGAATAAAATAGTTAAGTCAAAAATATTGTATTTACATTGTTAAAAGTAGTGTGGAAGTAGGCCCTTAAAATATAGTTTAAAACGGTCCCCAAATAAATATCAAAGTCTTCTATGACCATTCCATGCCCTGCCAAAACCTCCAGTAGCGTGCCATAAGTTAAAACTTGAAAATACATGCTAAAGTGTCAACACGAGGTTGGTGAGTTCATAGAGTTTGTTTAACAAATAAAGTTTATGCATATGTATGAAGGTCTCCCAGCAAAGGCATCGTAAATCCACTCAGTTACAAGTCCCGCCATAAGAGCCTTGTAACCTGTGTGTTTACAACCCACTGCTACAATATATAGTATGAGTAAAACATGTATAAGTTCATCACAACAGTTAAGCAATCAGTCGTGAGTCTACACTTCATCTCCGAAGACCTCACGTTTGTATGTATATTTCCATGGTTGTGCCCAGCAACTTAATCTGGGGCCAGTGGAAATATATAAGTCTCCATGGTTGTGCCCAGCAACTTAATCTGGGGCCATTGGAAGTATATAAGTTTACTGGGTGTCGTTTCCCAAAGCATAAAAGTTTACTGGGTGTCGTTTCCCAAAGCATAAAAGTTTAAACGTTTCAAGTATCAAGTAAGTATAACACAGTTAAGTATAACACAATCAAGTATAAATGTTTCAAGTATCAAGAAAGTATGTTTTGAGTATTTATACTAGTAAGCAAATAGTTGAGCATGTATCTCCCCCAAAGAGTTAAAACAAGTATAAAGAGTAAAAGTGGGGCTATGACTCACCTGGTGCGATAGCTACGATGACAAAGTGGATACACAGAAATGAGGTTCGATCTCTAACCGCAACCTAATGAATGATAGTGATCTACTTAGATCATGAAAGGATGTAATGAATGCACATGCACATGATACCTATACCACTCGTACTTTGAAAATAATAGTTATCGTTGAAATTCAATGTTTTCCGATACTTGGTGAAAATAAGCCCAATTAGCTTCGTAAAGACTAGTCGTGTAATAATATATAAAGTGTTAGGGTTTGGTCTTGGCGTTTTGAAAACCTTGAGATGTCATCTCATTGATGGGTTAATAAACTTTTGATGGTACGTGCCTCAACGGCTAGGAAGGACGGTTCTCCATTGTTCGTTTGGTGTAAGTATATTGTTTAGTGCGCAAAATATTCTCTATTAGAAAAGCTGTCAAAATATATATAGTTCGTCTAGTTTCAAACGTGTATATCTTAGTCGTTATAAGCCCGTTTTCTATGTTCTTTATATTCCCGGAATCGTGGGACAACATACTAACATATTTTTGATAAGTCGGGATGGCTAGATTTAGTTTTACGCCTCGAAACAGTCGTGACAACTGTTCATCAGCAAAGGATTTTCAGAAAAATAGTTTTCGTCGTTAAACTCGTTTTTAGCGTATCTCCTTCGTTATTAACTCGTTTTCATCCCCGTTTTCGGCCATAGTTCCGTCTCGGAATGTATTTTCTAAATATTTGGTCAAAAGTTACCCCAAACCCACTGAGTTGGCCACGTTTTCATTTTAAGGACAGTAGGTTTATATGAAGTTTCAAAAACCACTTCTAATGTTCCAAACTAGTTTCTAATCCAACCAAACCACTTTCAATCACCACAAATCTAGTCTAATCTTACCATACACCTTCTTAGGGTGTCATGGGTTCCTAAACATCATAAATCAAGTGGATCTAACAAGGATCTAACTATATCCATTTCTAGAGTTCAAAAGTTAGATATATATATAAATGAGTGGTATAACTAACATATGCATGAAATCCTTGTATAAAAATGATATGAACATTGTAAGAACTTGGTAAAATTATAGAGATGAGTTTGTTAACTTACTTGAAGGTTTAGGGAGTTTAGATGATGAAAACCTACTAATCCTTGAGTTTCTATTTCAAAACTCCAACAAGGATGACTATATGAACTAGATTATACCTAGATCTTGTAAAACTTGTTGTTCTTGATCCTTGACCACCTAGGTCGATTTCACCACAAGAGAAAAGAGAGAAGAAAAGTTTACTTGCCTTGAAAAAAAATGATTTTGAGGTAATAATGGAAGAAAAGTTTAAATTTATACTTAGGGACAAAAGTTTGGTAGGCATTTAAGTGAGTTGGTGAGTGTTTAGTTCATTAGGAGGCTAGGAGGGGGGGGGGGGGGGGGGGGGCGGTTATGAAAGGAGGAAAAGAGGGAAATATGTTTTGTGATTTATTTAGGAGTATAAGTGTAGTATTAGTGTTGTTTTTAGGTAGTTTAAGTATAATCGGGTACCGGGTTTACTAGAAATAAATTTTAATAAAGTTAACCGGGACTTAATAATGTCATAAAAATGATAAGAATATGTTGGGCACAAGTATTGGGTGTTTGGGTGATTATTGTTTAGTTTCCACGAAAACCGTCGTAATTATATTAAACGTACGACATTAATTAAATAAATTCCCAAATTACCGGGTAAATTAATATTATAACTTTTATATCACTTTTATGAGTATAAAAATATGTTAGGACCATAGTTGGGATTGTCAGATCAATTATTCAAAATAATAGTTTATAGGATAACGTTTATTAGGTTGATAATCGTATGTATACAGAAATGACGCAACTCACGTATAAATGACAAATTTTCTCCGGAGGTGAATAGTGTTTTGTGAATAGTAAAATTTTAAAACGCTTCTCAGAATATCAAACTGACCTCAAAAATGATGAATAGTAAAATGATGAATAGTGATCGATGAATAGTAACCGATGAATAGTAAATGTTGAAAGTTCGGGAAAAGACCAGAATTTACGAGTTGTGACACATTGATATAAAAAATATATCATTCAGGTGTTAGGGGTATCCTTGCGGATTTATGAATGAGAGATATCAATCTATGGTTTAACATATGTATGTTCAACCTTAGTATGACATTAGCAAGTGTACTCAGAAGGTTGTGTATTTAGCTCTTGAATGAATTCAAGATCTAAAGGTGCTCCCACTTGCTTTTGTAAGTGGAGACTAATCTCCAAGTACTTAGCATCTTGATAACAATAAATTGTTTTCAAGTGGGACATCCAAAATACATTGTTAGTTCTTGATTCTAGTCTGTTAATTACTTACTCTCAAGTATTTAACAAATTCAAAACTTCAATCAAGACATAATGGGATTTATCCCATTCCATAATACAATGGTGTCTTAAATTCCTTCTGGGTTAGAACCATATTGGGTGTACGCATAGCACATCCAATTTTCTAACCTTGATTGCTTTTGAGGTACAAGAGTTTAAGTCATCAAAGATCAAATGATATCCATGATGGACATACCATAAAGTTGTGGTATTCCACATGGATAGATGTTGTGAGACTATCACACAACTCATTAGATGAACTTATACTCTTTGGCTTGCGTATCTGCCAACCAAGTCATACCAGATGGCATCAATAGTATTTTTAGCCTACTGCATACTTTATATTTAAAGTCTTTGACCAAGTCAATGACTTCATGTGTATGTTTTAACTAGAAAACATAAACATTAAATAATTTATTATACGTCATAAGTGTACATGTCTTTAACAAGAAGACATAACAAATTAACGTCTTTAGTTTATGTTATAAGTCTTTCAACAATTAACAGAATTGATGTTTATGTCTTTACAAGAGACCTAAACATATTCAACTAAAGTAATTATGAGTGCCAACAATCGGCCTCAATAGTAATTTCAAGTTAATTACATACTTCATGATTATGAATTTACAAGAAGACGTAATCATATTTACTAAACAATTCAGCAAATATGTTGAAGTAGCTTTTCATGTTATCTTGACATTTTTTCTAATTAGGGCAACATACATTTTATGTGTATAAGTCCTAGTAGAACCTTATTTTTCTTACCTTGCAGTCAAGAAAAACCATTAGTCATATTGTTATATGTTGTATCTTGCACACAATTAAGATTTCTCTCACTTGTGCATGGCACAACATTATGCAAGCAAATGTGACAATGTCACAGATAACATATGATTTTAGTCAAAATCAAAATATAGATGTGTAGAACTTTATCGCTTTTATATAAAGAATCATGCATAACAATTTTATTGATAACATTTCAGGAAGCAACATTAGGAACGCGACAAGTTATCTAATAAATTCATGCAATGGTTCTCATAAAAACTATGATGCTTCATATGTGGAAAGTAATGTATTATTTCAAGACAATCTAGAAATAAGATGGGCAACTTGTAAGTTAATAGAGCTAACAACTCTCACTGGATTAGAGAACATAACATGTGTTTCGTCTCCAGTAATACAATCACGTAGCTCCCACTGGGTTAGACAACATTACAAGTGGTACATCACCAGTGGGGAGTGACTGATGATTGGATACTTTCCTGCTTTCTTTGAATATCTACACATTATTGCTAATGTGTCACTATGACTAGTAAACATGTACTTAGGTATTCAAGGAAGTGCATCAAGTTCTAACATATAGATGATGGGCTAGCCATCATATTAAACTTGCATGCAGTTCCTCCATGTTTATTGGGTTAAGACACATTGCTAGGTAATCGTGCTAGTAATTGCCTTTACCATTTTGCGGTTTATTGATATTTCCTTTTTCTAATTATTTAAACTCATTTCAGTTTGGTAGCTATAGAAAACATGTTCTCTAGTTATCCAAATATCTTATATTTCTTCAAGGTTTGAAAACCGGAACTAGGGTTATAAAACGAACTTGATGGAATAAGATGTGCAACCATACTTAACCGTTTTGACTTTTACAAGACATCACGATTTCTAGAGTATGTGTGCTTTGAGTTTGATTAGAATTATGATAATTCAAATATTCCTATTATGGCTTTTCCTCATAAGGAAAAGGATATGAACAAGTCTCTTTCTTACAAGGAAAGGAAGACTTAGTTTGATCCGTTTATCAAGAAAAGAACAAACTTTTGATTACATTTTGTGTTGCATTAATTCATTAATTGAATTCTCAAAGTTCATATTTAGTATTTTCGATAATTATCCTTTTATAAATTAATTACCCCATTTTTACAATTTAAAACAATTAATTTACGTAAAAGGCTAAGATCCACATTATGCTTCTACTATCAAATCAGTTGATCTGCTAGCAATAGTAGATTCAGTTGGTAGGCGACGATCACCAATTGCATTAAAAGTACAACTCTTAGATCCTTATGGGACTCATGGCATCTAGTGTCAAACAACTAGTGTCATGTAGGCATGTTTAGTCCCATTTTTGCCTCGGGTCAAGGTCTCACCGCTTAACTCAATTAAGTCATCCAATTTGAGAACATGCGAGAATATATCTAGGTCTCACGCATAGAGAATAGTCATCTTGGGTTATAATTCAACCTAGGTCCCACGCATAGGCAAAAGGTAATTGCAAGTGTTCTCAATATTGGACGGGATGACTTAAATTTTGAAGGGTAAAAGTTTTGATGTGAATCAAAAGGTGTACGAAAGAATCATGCATTCATCCTTCGTAGCACAAGTTAAAAACTTTTCTTAACTTATGTCTGATCATTGTTTTAATTTATGTGTGTCAAGTTGTCCATTTTCATGACTAATATTAATCATACATGGATAATAAAGTTTGGACAATAAATAAATAAAATAACATACATAACAAGTTTAGGTGTTATTTTAAAAAACAATGATTTTAAGTTTCAAAAACTTAGTAAAACTAAATTATAATACTTAATTTTGAAAATGGTTTGTGTTTCGTTTTAAGTTTATAGAAAACTATTTGCAATTTTACATATGATAACAAGATATATAAAAAGCAAAATCACAAACACACAACCACAATATGCAAAGCCTCAACCGATGAAAAAACCTATGCTTGGTTGCGTGAGCCATCACGAGAACCAAGAGTCAACTAGGGACAAAGCACACAACCACATGAGGACTCCCACTTGCTCCAAGACAATCAAGAGCAAGTAGAAAGCCCATAATGCACATGAAAAGTAGTTGCTGTCCTTCCAGAATTTCTGTGTTCGGGGGCCCAAAAGTCCATGAAGGAGGCTTCCCTGGGCTTAGCTCAAAACTAAAAACTTGTAGGCCCATGTCTTGGGTACGTGAAAAAAAATTTCAGCGAAAAATACCTAACCAATCACCGGGATACTCCGTTTTACCAACTGGTGTTCCAGCAGTCATTTTTTGGCAAAAACGTCTTTAACTCTTTCGTCTTTCACCACCAAGCCACGATTACATTATATTGAAAGTAAAATACAACTAATCCTCTTTTAATATACTGTAAAAGTGCCCAAACAATGGCTACAACCAAAAGAATATAATTATATAAATGCCGAAACAATGGCAAAAACTCCAAAACACGAAATTAGACAACAATCACAACCATTCAATGCACAAGTGGTCTAGGTTTTCATCGGCTTTGCATATACACATAATAATACCATAATATTATGATAAAAACATGGTGTTGGCTAACTCCATGGACAAAAATGCATGTATTTGCCATGGAAACAAATTAAATAACAAGAAATAAATTGTTAGCCAACGAAAACGAAGAAATAATTGGCAAGAATTAAAACCCCGTTAGGTACCTGTTTCCTATGACTTAAGGGTCAAAACCCACTGATATTAGGACCTTCCAAATACCATTTAACCACAGAAAATATGGCCTTAGGGGCTAAATTAAAAGCGTTTCGAAAACCGATAAAAAACACGCGTTTTAGGCCATTTTTCACGTACCCGACAAGTAATCAATTAGCATATGTATAACAAATGGCCATGGAACCAAAAAGTGAAGATCATAAGAACCCTAAAGGGTCATTCTATGAGAAAAAATTGGAGCCCTAGAGCTGTTTTAACCATGACTTCAAAAATCATAAAAAAAAAACACCCGTTTTAGCCATTTTTATGCATACCCGATAATCATATGGCACATATGATGGCTCGTGATACAACTAATGGTGATGTATGAATATAAAACATATATGAAACAAATAAACACAGCGGAAAACATCACCAACAACGGATCCATATAGCCATATGATCAATCAAATAATAAACAACAACATGTTATACCTTTGTAGCGTGATCAGTAGAATCATATGGAGACCGTCACCAACATTCATGAATTACCAATGAAACCAAGTGATCAATGGAGATCACCTCTATGTTATGTCCACACTACATGTCATGTAACACCACCCGATGCTTGTCTTGAGCACATAACCATGATTCTTGATTCATCTACAATAAATGAAGAAAAACAAGAGATCAAAACACAAACCCTAAAAGGGTGTGTTTGTTTGCCGTCACATTGAGGGAGAGAAAGGGGGAAAACGGTTTTGGTAGGGTATTTTGTCATAAGTGATAATCAAAGACTAAATGAAAGTTAATCTTATCATAATCATAGTTACACTTAGCACCTCGATCTTTCTTCCTTGTTCCTTTATCACTTAGGCTTGCCATAGGGGACCTAAATGGGCTTGACCATTTGTTGGTCCAATCCAATAAACTAAGTACTAGCTTAGTTATTAGTAGCCTGTTATTGATCCCGAGTTACGTAGTCGTATATATAGTGTAAATACGATAAATACAATATATATAATGGTGTCTCTGTGTATAAGTGTGTGACCCCATAGGCTCACATATGTCTAGCCATGTAATTATTTATTATGACACGAGCATACTCCAACAAGTTTGAGTGCAACTCTTTTCATATACTAAAGAGTTTTTTGTTTTATACTTTGTCGAAAAATATTTTGTGAGCAATTTTTGTGAGAGTAACATCTCATATATATCCAACATAAATTGGTACCAGAGCTTGTTTGAATCCATTTGGGTTAAACGAGTTCTTACCATTTTTATAGAGTGGTCATGGCAAGACAACAAGGTTTTGATTTAAGTCATGTTGTCGTCCCAACTTTTGATGGTGAAAATTATGATTATTGGTGTGTCAAAATGGAGACACTGTTTGATTCTTTAATGTGTTTGACGATGTCAAAAACACATTTGAAGAACCCGTTGATACAAAAAAATTAACCTATGATCAAATGAAAGATTTGAAGCAAAAGAGAAGCCGAAATGCAGCCATTCTAAGTATGATTCAGCGGGGAGTCACACCGTCAATCTTCCTGAAAATCATGCATCTAAAAAAAGCAAAAGAAGCTTGGGAGGTGCTCAAGCAAGAATTTCAAGGAGACGTCAAAGTGAGAGCCATAAAACTACAAACTCTCAGACTAGATTACGAGAACACGAAGATGAAGGAAAATGAGTCACTAAATGACTATTCATCTAGATTAACCGATTTGATTAATCAGATGAAAATTTATGGTGATTAAATTGAAGACCAACGTATTGTTGAGAAAATTCTCATCAGTATTACCGAAAAATTTGATCCAATTATAGCGGTCATTGAAAACACCAAAGATCTAAAAACTTTGGGTATTCAAGAATTGCTAAGTTCTTTAAGTCATATGAGCAGCGTATGACTCGCCACTCTAGTAAGGCGATCGAAAGTGCTCATATTGCAAGGAGAAAAGAAATAACCACAAAATTTTAGAAGAGGGAGTTCATCCTGAGGTGGTCGAGGAGGCAGAAATTTTAGAGGTCGTAGTCGCGGACAAAGCTACGAAAGTTTTAGAGGTCAATGCAGCTTCGACAAAAGATCATTTGGCGATGGAAACTCTCACAAGTGTTCCATTTGCAGGAAAGACAGTCACGAGGATAAGGATTTTTGGTATAAAGAAAAGTACAAATGTACTCACTGTGATCAACTTGGTCATCTAGAAAAATTTTGTCGAAAGAAAAACCAACAACAAGCAAATTTTTTAGAAGAAAAACAAGAAGATGGAAATGTTTTCTTGTGTCACTCAACCAACGTTGAAAGAAGTGACACATGGTTTCTTGACAGTGGTTGTAGTAATCATATGACCGGTGATGAAAGTACTTTGGTCGATATTGACATTGCAGTAAATTCTCAAGTAAAAATGGGAAATGGAGCAGTAATACAAGTGAAGGGAAAAGGCAAGATTCCGGTAAAGACAAAAGCAGGTATCAAATACATTAATGATGTTTTACTAGTTCCCGACCTTACACAAAATTTGCTTAGTGTCGGACAACTTGTAGAACATCGATACTCTGTAATTTTTGAAGGTAAAGGTTAAACTATTTATAATAAAGGAAGAAATAGAGAGTTGATGCAGAAGATAATAATGGGTCGAAACAGAAGTTTTCCGATCACATTCAGATACGAAGAACACTCTGCGTTAAAGGCCACAACAACAGATGAAGCTTTGTTATGGCACAGGAGGCTTGGACATTTAAATTTTCAAAGTCTAAATTTACTGCACCAGAAAAATATGGTTGGAGGTTTGCCACAAATTCACGAAATTGAAGGTGTTTGTGAAGGGTGTGCGCTTGGAAAGCATCATCGAAAACCATTTCCAAAAGGAGTCGCTTGGAGAGCCAAGGAAATTCTCGAGCTAGTACACACTGATCTTTGTGGTCCGATGAGGAATCCATCTCATGGTAATAATCTCTATTTCATTCTATTTATTGATGATTTTACTAGAATGACATGGGTTTATTTCATGAAAGAAAAACTCAAGTTTTTGGAATTTTCAAAAAGTTTAAAAATTTTGTCAAAAAACAAACGGGGAGTTTTATCAAAATTTTAAGAAGTGATCAAGGAAAAGAATACAACTTAAAAGAGTTTGAAAATTTTTGTAAGGATGAAGGCATGCACAGACAACTCACAACTCGATACACACCTCAACAAAATGGTGTAGTCGAGAGAAAGAATCAGACCGTTGTAGAAATGGCGAAATCAATGATGCACGAGAAAGGTTTGCCAAAAAGTTTTTGGGCAGAAGCGGTTTACACGGCAGTATATTTGTTGAATAGAAGTCCAACAAAAGCCCTCGATAACAAGACTCCACTTGAAGCGTGGAATGGAAGAAAACCTTCACTAAGACATCTTAAAGTTTTTGGGTGTGTTTGTTATTCTCAAATTCCAAAGCAAAAACAGATATAAGTTAGATGAGACAAGTGAAAAGTGCATTTTTGTAGGCTATAGTAGCAAGTCAAAAGCTTATGGATTGTATAGCCTAAAAACAAAAAATGTAATAGTTAGTCGAGATGTAATTTTTGACGAAAATTCTTCCTGGAATTGGGAAGAATAAAAAAAAGGAAGGACCATGTTTTCCCACTAACAATATGTAGGATGAAGCACATGTGGAAAGTGATGAAAATCAACCATCACATGACGAAGTACCCAACGAAGAACCTGATGAAGAATCTCAAAGTCCACCACCAAGAAAATTTCGTTCGTTGACAGAAATATACAATGCTAATTTTTGTCATGTAGAACCCGACAGTTTTGAAGAAGCTGTAACACCCCCAATTCATGGTTGCAGCGGAATTTGAACTGGGTGTTACTTGACGGCACAATAGTCACAATAATAGAAAACGAACTCCAATTGAGTCGTTTTAAAAGATTTATCATTCAAATTGTATAAATATCAGAGATTACAAAATGAGGTCCCAGATGGTTCCATGTTTACAATTTACATTAAATGAGTTTTTGAATGATAATAAAATTTATAGCCCTCTTGAGTATCCGTGCCCTTCCGTACCATCCTTGATCGTCATGAACCTGAAACACATGCTTGAGAGGTCAACCCAAAGGTTGAGTGGAATTCGTAGAGTTTAGTTAAATCGTTTGAACACAATAATCGTAGTGTGAGCTATAGACTCACACTCATAGTTAGAAAACAAAATCGTTATTTATTTCCCTAAGCTCATGCAACCAAAACATTAACATCGAACCAACAAAATTGGCATTATAGAAGCCCTATCAAGGTACTTTTGCCATTATACCGCTAAATCTCAAATATAGTGCATTTGTGTGAACTCATCGTTGTTCGACACAAATGGGATCCGTCAATCCCAATAGATCTATTCACAATATTCGCGCTCACTATAGGTAGTGACTAATGGTTCATGATATAGGGACTTCGAACATGGCAATCGTTACTTAGTGACAATAAAACATAGTCGGGAAGCATACATTAGAAAGCATTGTGTTCGAGTAGAAAAATAATAGCATGTATTCCCCCCATGGGTTTGTAAAATAGTTAAACAATAGAAAGTGGGGCTACGAACTCACCTTAAGTTATGTAGTGAGTAGTGAATGTGATGGTCGAATCGCGAAGGTTTCAACGAGCAACCTATAACAGAATGTTGCGACTTAGGATCGGAGTAAAGAATAGGAATAAGTGCCTATATATATATCTTGCATCTAGTCCATGATGTGGTATGATGTATATTGTAAGTCTTTGAAAGAAAAGATTCATGAAACATGTATGTTTTATATATCGTTTACTACCGTTCGGGCCGACATAATTCAGAAGTCATGTTAGTAAGCGTTCGAGGAGCCAGGACACTTTAATTCGTAAATCCACAACTTAACTCGACGGCTTACATAATGAACTCCTCACATGAGGCTCCCTACTATTGTAGTAGTTGATAAAATATATAGATATAAGTTTTGATTCGAAAAGTTACATGTCCGATATTTGAGTAAACTTAGGAAAGTTTAGTATTACATGAAGATTGTTATTAGGGTAAGTTTCATAAGTCTTGTATGACCATTTTTCTTTGTATTATCTCATGGTTCTTTTTAGGTGAAGTAGATCCAAATTGCTTGTTCAAGTTGTCGCCAATTCCTTGTTTCATGTTTTCGCCTAAGTAAGTTTGTATGGTCATTAAGTCATGGCCTAGCCATGACCTTTGGTCCTTGTTCCATGGTCATGAGACTCAACCTTGGCTCTAGCCATGGTGGTGGTCTTGATTATAGGTCATAAGACCTCTTGTTCCTTTTAAAGTATAACCATAATATAGTGACTTATATATATGTAAATAGCTGTTAAGAAACTGAGAAATATCTCACTCAGAAAGCGTTTTCAAGGCTCGAGCTTCTTTATTCCTGAACGAAAACGTGATTCCGGACAACTTTCGTGTTTTAACTTTTTCATGAAACGGACCAGAAATGCCTCTTTTTGCGTGTTTAAAGTTTCTGTAACAGAAAGTTTTGGCAGCTTGCCGCAAAGTTTTGGTAATTTCAAATCGTCATAACTTTTGACTCGTGTACTCGTTTTAGGTGGTTCAAATTGCTATGTTTTCCTTGTTAGGTCCTCTACTACAATATGTAATGATTAAATATCATATTTTTACCATTTTGATCAGGTCTTACCAAGAAAGTCACTAGTTTACTTGTTTTAATAACTTATATTAACAATCAATTACAACAACTTGTTTTGCTCATTTTTATACATCATGGACTTGCATACAAGACATAATATAGCAAGAATAATAGGTAAATAACATGAACATGATTATTTAACAAGAAGTTGGTTAGGGTTTGCTTACAACTTTGGGCTTTCTAAGAAAGGAAGTAACTAGTAAGGATAGGACTTTGATTGACAAGCTTCTCTTCACTTTAGCAATCCTTCTACTCTTGTATTCTTGAAGGATTTGTGATCTTTGATAAACCGAGGTTATTTGAAGATTATAACTATGTCTTTTTGGAGACTTTAAAGTTATAACAACTTTTCTCAGAAATTTTCCAAGATCGAAGATCAAACACTAGTTTTCTTTCAAAAACTAGTTAACTTTCTTACAAAATATAAAAAAAAGTGCCTTAGGGTTTTAGGACTTTGATAGATAAAGAGAGGAGGGTGCAAGGAATTTCATGTGTTTAGCTTGGTATTTATAGGGTAGGAAGAATAGTTAACCATTGGGTTAGAATTTAACCATGGTTAGTTAAGACACTTGTAATGATCTAAAGAATCAATGGACAAGATCAAGCCACACCAAGGTGACTCCCCCCTATTGGCAGTTTCAAGAACCTAGGGAGGGTGAGGTGTGCTTTGCTTGATATTATCCAAGATATTGGATGAGTTTTGACTCCGGGAAATGCCAACCGTAAATGATTAGGCCTCAAAACGTAAAACCGGGTGTCGTAAAAATATGGAACTTGAAAGTATTGTTAAACATGTCCATAAGTTCCATAATAAAATATAAAATGAGTGGTAGGTTCCATTTGGGTGGTAAAACCCTGCTAAAACTGGAAACACGGGTTTAAAACGCGTAATACGTAAAATGTACGAATATTGTGTAAAATTGAGAAAAGTAAAATGTTACTTTTCTAATAGGATAAAAATGATTTAAAAAGACTTATAATGTCTAGACTGGGCTCAGTCTAGTGTCGGTTGGTATTAAATGTCTTTTAGACATCAAACCGTAAGCCTAAAAATCAAGGAATGACTTATAAAATCAAGGAATGATTTTTGGTCAATGGAGAAGGGAAAAATATGTTGAATTTTTCTAATAAGTTGAAAACTCAAATCGTCTTAGAAACGCGGTGCAGGTATAGGCTAAGGTTACGGCTGAGTAAAAACGCTTAAAACTGAAAATTTCAGTTTTTCACGGCCGAGGTTTATTTTGGTCATGTTTTTCTCAGTCATGATTTATTCTCAAATAAATCATGAGTGTGTCAAACATTTTTCTGATACGGGGAAAATTAACGCGACCGAATTTCGTTGTGCGTAGAATTTCTGAATGACGTTTTACCCTAAAACGTGTAATTCCGTGTAATTCCTTAATAATTTTCACGAAAATAACCTGACGAGTGTCAAACATTTAATTTGCCATGGAAATGATTTATCACTCGAGGCCAAGAAATAAAAATCAAGTTTCGGGAAAATTTTCGGGAAAAATGAATAGTAAAAGTGAATAGTAAAATTTTCCGGGAATAGTAATTATCCTGAAAATGCGAATTGTTACAGTTTCTACCCCTTACGGGGAACTTCGTCCCGAAGTTCTATGTGTGTTATACGTTGGAGTGGTGTCGATGAAGAGGTGTGGTTACTTATGAGGATTAGAGTGATGTAGTTTGATTTGTCGTTTCAGTATATGGCGTAGGATGAGGTTACTTATGAGAAGTTTGTTTCTAAGAAAACATACAGGTGACTGCTCCCAGCATAACATGATCCCTCTTGAATTAGACATAGGTGATCAGGCTATGTATAATTTAGGACCGATAATGTGATGTTCGGTTTAGTCACGTAGTATTGTGTTTCTTAAAAGTTTTAGATGGTATTCAATCTTGTAAAGATGATGAGGTTGCTTGTGGTGTAACTAAGGATGATTTGAGCTTTTAAAAGTGCATCAAGATCAGAAAGTGAGCTTGTGGGATTAAGGGTTGTGAAGATGATGATGGTGAGAAGGTTAAGAAGGTTTGTGTTCTTCATTTTGGTATGTTGAGATTTAGTGGTTTGTGATGAAAGTTGGAAATGAAGGCATGATAGTCACAATAGTCACAATAATAGAAAACGAACTCCAATTGAGTCGTTTTAAAAGATTTATCATTCAAATTGTATAAATATCAGAGATTACAAAATGAGGTCCCAGATGGTTCCATGTTTACAATTTACATTAAATGAGTTTTTGAATGATAATAAAATTTATAGCCCTCTTGAGTATCCGTGCCCTTCCGTACCATCCTTGATCGTCATGAACCTGAAACACATGCTTGAGAGGTCAACACAAAGGTTGAGTGCAATTCGTAGAGTTTAGTTAAATCGTTTGAACACAATAATCGTAGTGTGAGCTATAGACTCACACTCATAGTTAGAAAACAAAATCGTTATTTATTTCACTAAGCTCATGCAACCAAAACATTAACATCGAACCAACAAAATTGGCATTATAGAAGCCCTATCAAGGTACTTTTGCCATTATACCGCTAAATCTCAAATATAGTGCATTTGTGTGAACTCATCGTTGTTCGACACAAATGGGATCCGTCAATCCCAATAGATCTATTCACAATATTCGCGCTCACTATAGGTAGTGACTAATGGTTCATGATATAGGGACTTCGAACATGGCAATCGTTACTTAGTGACAATAAAACATAGTCGGGAAGCATACATTAGAAAGCATTGTGTTTGAGTAGAAAAATAATAGCATGTATTCCCCCCATGGGTTTGTAAAATAGTTAAACAATAGAAAGTGGGGCTACGAACTCACCTTAAGTTATGTAGTGAGTAGTGAATGTGATGGTCGAATCGCGAAGGTTTCAACGAGCAACCTATAACAGAATGTTGCGACTTAGGATCGGAGTAAAGAATAGGAATAAGTGCCTATATATATATCTTGCATCTAGTCCATGATGTGGTATGATGTATATTGTAAGTCTTTGAGAGAAAAGATTCATGAAACATGTATGTTTTATATATCGTTTACTACCGTTCGGGCCGACATAATTCAGAAGTCATGTTAGTAAGCGTTCGAGGAGCCAGGACACTTTAATTCGTAAATCCACAACTTAACTCGACGGCTTACATAATGAACTCCTCACATGAGGCTCCCTACTATTGTAGTAGTTGATAAAATATATAGATATAAGTTTTGATTCGAAAAGTTACATGTCCGATATTTGAGTAAACTTAGGAAAGTTTAGTATTACATGAAGATTGTTATTAGGGTAAGTTTCATAAGTCTTGTATGACCATTTTTCTTTGTATTATCTCATGGTTCTTTTTAGGTGAAGTAGATCCAAATTGCTTGTTCAAGTTGTCGCCAATTCCTTGTTTCATGTTTTCGCCTAAGTAAGTTTGTATGGTCATTAAGTCATGGCCTAGCCATGACCTTTGGTCCTTGTTCCATGGTCATGAGACTCAACCTTGGCTCTAGCCATGGTGGTGGTCTTGATTATAGGTCATAAGACCTCTTGTTCCTTTTAAAGTATAACCATAATATAGTGACTTATATATATGTAAATAGCTGTTAAGAAACTGAGAAATATCTCACTCAGAAAGCGTTTTCAAGGCTCGAGCTTCATTTCTCCTGAACGAAAACGTGATTCCGGACAACTTTCGTGTTTTAACTTTTTCATGAAACGGACCAGAAATGCCTCTTTTTGCGTGTTTAAAGTTTCTGTAACAGAAAGTTTTGGCAGCTTTGCCGCAAAGTTTTGGTAATTTCAAATCGTCATAACTTTTGACTCGTGTACTCGTTTTAGGTGGTTCAAATTGCTATGTTTTCCTTGTTAGGTCCTCTACTACAATATGTAATGATTAAATATCATATTTTTACCATTTTGATCAGGTCTTACCAAGAAAGTCACTAGTTTACTTGTTTTAATAACTTATATTAACAATCAATTACAACAACTTGTTTTGCTCATTTTTATACATCATGGACTTGCATACAAGACATAATATAGCAAGAATAATAGGTAAATAACATGAACATGATTATTTAACAAGAAGTTGGTTAGGGTTTGCTTACAACTTTGGGCTTTCTAAGAAAGGAAGTAACTAGTAAGTATAGGACTTTGATTGACAAGCTTCTCTTCACTTTAGCAATCCTTCTACTCTTATATTCTTGAAGGATTTGTGATCTTTGATAAACTGAGGTTATTTGAAGATTATAACTACGTCTTTTTGGAGACTTTAAAGTTATAACAACTTTTCTCAGAAATTTTCCAAGATCGAAGATCAAACACTAGTTTTCTTTCAAAAACTAGTTAACTTTCTTACAAAATATAAGAAAAGTGCCTTAGGGTTTTAGGACTTTGATAGATAAAGAGAGGAGGGTGCAAGGAATTTCATGTGGTTAGCTTGGTATTTATAGGGTAGGAAGAATAGTTAACCATTGGGTTAGAATTTAACCATGGTTAGTTAAGACACTTGTAATGATCTAAAGAATCAATGGACAAGATCAAGCCACACCAAGGTGACTCCCCCCCTATTGGCGGTTTCAAGAAGCTAGGGAGGGTGAGGTGCGCTTTGCTTGATATTATCCAAGATATTGGATGAGTTTTGACTCCGGGAAATGCCAACCGTAAATGATTAGGCCTCAAAACGTAAAACCGGGTGTCGTAAAAATATGGAACTTGAAAGTATTGTTAACCTTGTCCATAAGTTCCATAATAAAATATAAAATGAGTGGTAGGTTCCATTTCGGTGGTAAAACCCTGCTAAAACTGGAAACACGGGTCTAAAACGCGTAATACGTAAAATGTACGAATATTGCGTAAAATTGAGAAAAGTAAAATGTTACTTTTCTAATAGGATAAAAATGATTTAAAAAGACTTATAATGTCTAGACTGGGCTCAGTCTAGTGTCGGTTGGTATTAAATGTCTTTTAGACATCAAACCATAAGCCTAAAAATCAAGGAATGACTTATAAAATCAAGGAATGATTTTTGGTCAATGGAGGAGGGAAAAATATGTTGACTTTTTCTAATAAGTTGAAAACTCAAATCGTCTTAGAAACGCGGTGCAGGCATAGGCTAAGGTTACGGCTGAGTAAAAACGCTTAAAACTGAAAATTTCAGTTTTTCACGGCCGAGGTTTATTTTGGTCATGTTTTTCTCAGTCATGATTTATTCTCAAATAAATCATGAGTGTGTCAAACATTTTTCTGATACGGGGAAAATTAACGCGACCGAATTTTGTTGTGCGTAGAATTTCTGAATGACGTTTTACCCTAAAACGTGTAATTCCGTGTAATTCCTTAATAATTTTCACGAAAATAACCTGACGAGTGTCAAACATTTAATTTGCCTTGGAAATGATTTATCACTCGAGGCCAAGAAATAAAAATCAAGTTTCGGGAAAAATGAATAGTAAAAGTGAATAGTAAAATTTTCCGAGAATAGTAATTATCCTGAAAATGCGAATTGTTACAGAAGCGATTAGAGAAGAATCATGGAAGAAAGCGATGGAGGACGAAATTCAAGTTATCGAAAAGAACAACACGTGGGAGCTCATAGACAAACCATTGGACAAAGATGTTATTGGTGTCAAATGGGTCTACAAAGTCAAGTACAATGCAGATGGTTCCGTTCAAAGAAATAAGGCGAGACTAGTCACAAAAGGTTACTCACAACAACCTGAAATTGACTACGATGAGACATTTGCTCCAGTTGCTCGAATGGACACAGTCCGAGCAATCATCTCACTAGCAGGCCAGAAAGGTTGGTTACTATACCAACTCGATGTCAAGTCAGCATTTCTCAATGGAGAACTCAAGGAAGAGGTTTATGTGAATCAACCTCAAGAATTCAAGGTTGAAGGAAAAGAAGAAAAAGTTTACAAGTTGAAGAAAGCTCTTTACGGACTCAAGCAAGCACCGCGAGTGTGGTATAGCCAGATCGATGGTTATTTTAAATAAAAATGTTTTGATCAAAGCAAGAGCGAGCCAACTTTGTATATTAAAAATCAAGGTAAAGATGACATTTTAATTGTTGCGCTCTATGTCGATGATCTTGTATTCACATGAAATAACAAGAAAGTGATTGAAGATTTCAAGAATGAGATGATGCAAAAATACGAGATGAGTGATTTAGGACTTCTAAATCATTTTCTCGGAATGGAAATTTATCAAGACGTTGGCGGCGTTTTTATTTGTCAAGAAAAGTATGACGAGAAGATTTTGAAGAATTTTGATATGTCGGAATGCAAACCGAAGGACACTCTTTTGGTTGTCAATGAAAAGCTCATGAAAGAAGACAGTTCAATTAAAGTGGACGCCACTCTTTATCAAAGTTTGGTGGGGAAACTGTTATACCTCACAGCAACAAGGCCCGACATCATGTTTGCCGCAAGTTTACTCTCAAGGTTCATGCACAATCCTAGTTAGATTCACTTGGGAGTTGGTAACAGAAATTTAAGATATTTGCAACGCACGAAAGATTTTGGAATCAAGTTCGAAAAAAATGCAAATATAAATTTGCATGGTTTTTGTGACAGTGATTGGGGAGGATGTACAGATGACATGAAAAGTACATCTGGATATATTTTTTCACTTGGTTCAGGTATGTTTAGTTGGTGCTCAAAGAAGCAGCAAACAGTCGCACAATCATCAGCAGAGGCAGCGTACGTAGAAACAATTCTAGCCACATCACAAGCAATTTGGAAACGAAGAAATTTTGAAGATATTGGAGAAAAGCAATTGAAGCCTACAACAATTTTCTACGATAGTGATGAGTGTCTAAATACTCATCATTTTATACCCATCTGAACTGCAAAAACAGTTAAAAACACACAGAAACACCACATAATACTACAAATATCTTTGGACTGTGTTTTTTATATGTTTCAGGTGCAAAAGGATTGAAAATAGATGAAAAACGAGCAAAGTTTGCACATTTGACAGAATCAGTCCCTGAACTTTCAAGAAATGACAGTTTTGGTCCCTGGAAGTTTAATTTGGAAGAAAAAGTCAAAAATAGTCCTTGGGAATTCACAAGTTATCAAGTTTGACCCTTGGATAAAAAGTTTGAGGAAATTACAGTTTTGGTCCCTGAAGTTTCAAAAATGGCAAAACAGTCCCTGGGCATTTTTAATTGGAAAAACTTACATATATAGCCCTTGTACTATTTATCTTGGTTAATCAAGTCCTTTTTGATAACTTTTGAAAAATTACACTTTTTACCCCTCAACTTTATAAATTTGGCAAAAATGGTCCCCGATTGTTTTATTTTGGAAAATATTAATTAAGGTCCTTGTATTATTCCTATATGGCATGAAAGTCCCTTTTAATAATCTTTGGAATAATTACAGGTTTAGTCCCTGGAAAATCAGATTTTACAAAATAAGTCCTTGGGCTAATTTTAACTACAAACCAAACCTTACCTTTTAATAAATCCAATACCAAATAAAAACCCACCCAAACCATTTACCTGATCCAATTTTATTACCCAGGCCCAAAATATTCCAAGCCCAACTACCCTTTTATTAAATAAAATGGTTTTGACCGTTTGACCTTCTTCAACCTCACCCCATCTCCACCTCCTGCTACCACCATCTCCACCTCACATTCACCACCTCACCACCTCCTTGCATCCCTGTCACCCCCTCAACTAAACCCACCTCTAAAGTTTACCTTAGGTGATGCCACGTGGAATCCCTACCATCTACCTCAACCCCTACAACTGCCACTACCACCTCTGCCACCCTGCAACTTCCACCACCCCTTATCCCTTCAATATAGCACATCCCAAGACAAATTAAAGCACCTAAACCCTTCCTACTACACGCAACAGGCCCAATTGGTATTTAACCAATTTTCCCGCCAAAACCAATCAATGGCCAGGATGAGTTTTTATGATCTAATGGTGCTGGGAAATGATATGTGGGACCCACAAGACCTGTTGGGATGCTATAAAAGCAAGGAAGAAGGCAGAAGATAAAGTAGTAGTTAATTAGTAGTTGTAGCTTAGTTTAAAATGTCATATTAGTGTAATTGTAGTTTCGAGTGTAATATTCAGTTTTAAAAAGCTTGTGCTCAGTTCATTTCATGTAATTCAAACTATCTTTACAGTTAATTTCAAGTTTTCCCTTGAATAATCAGTATTAGCAAATTTGATTGAATCAGACAAATTCCTTTGAAGTTGTTAGTTGTTGTTGTTCTGTGTTCTTTTAAGCTCATTGTATCTCATTTACAAATTATTAAAAGCTTTCAAAACATTTATTTCAGTCTTACTCAGTTTACTAAAAAAATAAGAAAAATACAAAAAAAAAATAGAGTAAAAATAAAAATCAGTGTTCATGGAGGATCAAGCTTGGAGCTGGTGGATTCATGGGTTGTAGTACCTCTGGTGAGGTGTTAGGATAAGTATTTTGGTCCATGGTTCACTCTTTCTCAGGCTTGAATCAAATGTAAGCCTCATTTCATTTTTTTTTTTTGTTATTTCTCATATTGTGAGTTATGTTGTTATGAGTTGTTGTCATCTGCTTATTTAAGTTCATCATAGGTTAGGATAAGGTTTAGATTCAGTTTCTTGGTGTAGAATACGTTTTGCTTCATAAACTTTGTAACAGGTTCTAAATATAGGGGTGTTTGGCATATGCTGCTAATATGTGTCCTTGAGCTTTTGAGTGATTAGAATCAGTTGAAACAACTTCCATTAAGTCCATATTGTGTAAGTCAAACATAAAATTCAGTAGGTATTTGTCAAAAAAGTCAAATAGATCTTAATCCCTTCATAATATGTTAACAACAGATTTTTAAGTCTAATGTTCATACATATCTTTGCATAAGTAGTTATAATAGCTCATTTTAGTCACATTTAAGCTTATTGCATCATATTAAGTTATTAGGAATCAATATAAGTTCAAAATAGTCAAACTTCATGTTCTAATCAAAAGTCAAAATTGTAGGTTGTTCAGTTTTTTCCAAAAACTTAAGGAATTATTGTGATTTTTCTGTGGAGATCTAAAGCTTGTGCTTTTTAGGAATCTTAGACTAACACCTCAACTTATTAACCCCACCTTTAGATTATTTTTGTGAATTTTTGTGTGGCCCCCACAGCCCTCAAAAGTAGGCTGCAGGGAAGGGTGTTCCCCTGTACATCAGACAACACCACCCAACACCACCACTTAGTGGTGGTTTTCTGACCACCACAGTAGGCCCCTCACATCCATCCTTGGCTCATTGGACTCCCCTCCTACCAGGCTTTAAGAGTTGACCACTTATTTGACCTAGAACCTTGTGGACCCCACTTGAATCCACCCTTACAGTTTGTCCCATTTCTGAGTGGTAATTGGAATTTGGAATTGCTTATTTGGGCTTATTAGCTTATCTTATGAGCTTATTTGGTATATTCTAATTTCTTTAAGTCATTTCAAATCAGCTAAGCCAGATTCAACCATAGTGGGTCCCACACAAGCTCATTTGAGCTTATTTTCCTAGTTGGTCAACTAAAGTCAACTGTGAAGCTATTAAGCTCTCACAGAGCTTATTTTTAAGTTACAAAATAGTTGTTTTTACAAAAGTTTTCTATTTTTAGTTATAAAATAGTATTGTAAAAGAAAAAAAAATCCAATTTAATAATAAGTGATACTTTCTATTTAATATAATTTAAATTTTAATTTTCCTTTTTAGATTTTTATTAAGTAATCTATATTTTTATATTTTTATTAATTTCCTTTTATATTAAAGTATTTTTAATAATTTTCTCTGATTTTTATTTTGTCATTTAGTATTTATTAGAATTAAAATTAGTTTTATTAATAATTAATCAATAATTAAGTAATAAATAGCATAATTAATTTTTATAAGGTAATACCTAGTTTTTATATTTTTCCTAGCTTTTATATGTTGTAAAATAATTTTAGAAATTTTCTTGTAATTTTTACTGTTCATTTACTAGTTTTTACAATTTAAATAGTTTAATTGGTAATTAATTAATAATTAGAATAAGAATTAGTTGACTAGTTTAAAAATAAATAAAATAAAGTTTTTATAATTTTTTACGATTCCTGTGATGGTTAATTAGATTTATAAAAATCTTCTTAATTATCTAAGTCTTTTTAGTATTTATAATAATTTAAATCATATAATTAGCTAATTAATAATTAAATAGTTATTAATTAATAATAATTTGATAAATATTAAGAAAAATATAATTTTAATTTTAAAATAAGTTTTATAATATTTTAGACTTTTATAAATTTTAATTTTATATTTCTAGACTTATTTTACATTTTCTTATTTATTAGTGAATTATTAGATAATTAATAATAGTTATTAAATAATAATAAGTAATTAAATAATTAGTAATTATAAAATAAATATTTTAAGTTTATTTAATTTGCATTTAAGCCCCTAAGGCATGCAAATTCCTATTATAGTTAAAATCGTTTTGTTTCGTACGTTTACGTAGAATTAAATTAAAATACACGCTTTAGTTATTAAACGTTTTTAAATACCTAGCTTTCACGTAATCGTTAAAATAGCTTACTTAAGCTATTTTGTTTTATAAAACCGTAGTGTAATCATTCACACTCACTTTTATATCCTTTCCAGTTCATATTCACCGATCACAGATTCGTTTTTAATACCATCCACACCTCGTCGGGACATAACGACCCGGGAAAACACTGTATTTCACGGAAGCATTGGTCTAAGCTGTTTGACTATTATAGTTGACCATTCACAAGTGGTTGACCAAATTATCTGACCGTTTCACGACCAGTCAGATAGCATGTCAGCAATAGCAATCGCAAAGAACCCGATTCATCATAGCCACACAAAGCATATTGCTTTGAAACATCATTTTATAAGAGAAGCAATTGAAGACGGAGAGGTGCAACTCGAATTTTGTGGATCGAATGATCATTTTCACAAAAGCACTTCCACGAGAAAAGTTTCAGGAGCTCAGACGAAAATTGGGAGTTCAACCAAAACACATTACGGGGAGAATGTAAACTAATGTCTTTTTCTACAAAATAAAGAAAAAGAAATAAGTTTTTTGAAAGCCAAAAGTCTTCCCAACTATTCAAGTATGAGAAAAGAATAGTATGACTAAGTTTTTAGGCATGTTTTTGTTACCAAATAAAATATGCAATTTGCTTTCTAAATAGTAGTCAACTAGACATGTGATAAATCTATGTAGTATTATCGGTAGAGTATCTCAGGCTATCTTTGAATGATAGTATTTCACATTGTATACGGCCATCCAAAGTTGGCCTATAAAAGCAACATTAAAGAATGTAGCAAAATGTACCCGTGAGTTACAAACAAAAGAAAAGTATTTTCCAGTTTTAAATAAAGAAAGTTTGAGTGTAAATGTTTTCATATACCAAAGAGTTTTTTGTTTTATACTTTGTCGAAACATATTTTGTGAGCAATTTTTGTGAGAGTAACATCTCATATATATCCAACAAATATGCTGTTTCATACAAGCTGCAACTAAACGGATTATTCAAGGATAAACTAAAGGTTATCATATGTGCAAGAAGTTGAAGACCAAGTCTTAAGGAGTTTTATAACTATTTCCATGATCTCCACACGTCATACACGAAAGTGTATGTGCATGCATGTATTTAATATTTTACAGTTTGTATCCACGTTTCCCATTTTCTCCATTCTGTCAGTTTGCACCACAAGTTTAGGAACCCATGCATTCGTCTTTCGGTTATTTAAGTGTAACGTTGCATTGTGGAATAAACAGAAAAGAAATGAATTAAAAGTTCTAGTCTTCTACTCTTTTATTCTTGGATAGTTGCTAACTCAATTATTGACCTCCTCTAATTGGTCTTTATCAATTTGGTGTTTTCATTACTCTTACTCATGCCTCCATACTATGAGGCCATACGTTCTCACCCCATAGGCCCGTGACTCGAAGCCGCCATGGCCAATTTGGCCGATACCATGGCTAAGATTGAAATTGCTTCCAAACGTCTAGCCGCTTCTAACACCCATCTTGTTTCAATCACTAGCAGGAACACCACACCCATGTCCACCATCACTAGAACCGAGGCCATCAACAACGTACCATCCTCCATCACCCAAGACACGCAAATCCTGTTGGTGGTTATGAGCCCAGAACAGGGTAGAGATAATCAATAGCCTAACTACGTACCAACTAAGGTTACCGGATATCACTTGGAATCGTGTTATCACTTTCCAAAGTAAACTATTCGACCCTAATGCCTGGGTATCACGAATATCTACTTGGGATAAGACCAAATGTTGTTAGTGATTTAGGTACAAATCAATAACCCTTTGCGTTTAAGTGTTATGTGTTTTCTGTCTATCCCTCATGCATGATATGAGTTACCTATTTATAGGTAAGATTACTCAACCCTAGTCAATGGAATTAAGAGTGATTAACGGCCCATTAATCCCACTTAATTTGCCTCCATAATTATAGGTATTAGTGGTTACACTACCAATTAACCGTGGTCATTAATGCAGTTATAACTGCCACTTGAATAGGTCAAAACAGTTACTAATCAAGTTTGAATTCAGTCCAGTGAGTTCATTACACTCACTGATGAGCTAGTCCCTGAGGACATGACAACTCCATGATGAGAGTTGAACTCATCATCCTGATGAATACCATTCAGTCCAGAGTATCACTCCCTCAAAGAGTGAACTCACTGAACTTCATCAGATACTGAATAACACTTAACCACTATATGAGTCAGGGTGTTCAGGGACCTGATGGGTGTACTCTCCGTACCTCCAAGCCCATTACCAGGTGTGAACCAATCCCACAAGTGCACTAAATTTTCCAACATTCCTCCCCTAATTTAGTTCACTACCTTTGCCTGAGGATTGAATTTCCATCTTAGTACATTACACGTTCAAATATTCGAGTATCAGGGTGTTCTAAGAATTGAACCCATCAACCCATTTGAATACCTGAAGATAAAATACACACAAGTTTTCCAACACTTAAACACTCCTGACACTATACAAGCCATGTGTCCATATCCAATTCATAAATGTTGTAAAAGCTAAAAGTCCATAGCTTCCTGAAGCGGCAAAACTTCAACATTCACATAGGTGGTTCCTCTTTATTCATGCTCCTGCCAAGCACTTTTTCAAAGAAAATTAACCATTAAGAAGTAGTGACTTCATCCTCCTTTTCAGCAGGTTCCAAGCACAAACCTTGGGATGTTTGTAAAACATGTGCTCCAGTACACTGAATGTTCAGCTTTCCACATTGAACTCAGCTCCCAAGTTTCCTCAAGAGGGAGTTGGGTATCCTAGCATTCAGTGACCAAGTTAGACTTTAAACAAATCCCTTTAGCAGACTTTATAACCAAGTCTCTAGCAAGACCCTTCGTCAAGTGATCAGCTAAATTCTGTTGAGATCTAACAAACTCTATAGAAATCACCCCATTCATGATAAGTTCACGAATCATGCTATGCCTGACACCTAAGTGTCTAGACTTCCCATTGTACATATGGCTATAAGCCTTTGCCAATGTAGCAGCACTATCACACCGGATAGAAATAGGTGTTATAGGTTTAGGCCACAATGGAATCTCAAGAAGCAAGTTTCTCAACCATTCAGCTTCTTTACCAGCAGCTGCTAGAGCCACAAATTCAGATTCCATTGTTGAACTGGTGATACAAGTTTGCTTCTTGGATGCCCAAGAAATTGCACCTCCACCAAGTAGGAATACCCAGCCACTGGTAGACGAATTGTCTTCAGTGTTACTGATCCAACTTGCATCAGTGTATCCTTCCAACACTGAAGGATAACCATTATATGAGAGACTATAATCCATAGTTCTCTTCAAATACTTCAGTACCCTCTGAATTGTTTGCCAGTGCTGAGCACTAGGATTACTAGTATACCAGCTCAATTTACCCACGCAAAAGCAATGTCAGGCCTTGTACAAGTCATGGCATACATCAGGCAGCCAATCACCCTAGAATACTCAAGTTGAGATACAGCTTTACCAGTATTAAGCATAAGCTTCTCAGTGGTATCCATAGGAGTACTCACTGGAGTACAATCAAAGCAATTAAATTTCTTCAGTACCTTCTCAATGTAATGAGACTGAGAAATTGATATACCATTGCTTTCATGTTTAATCCTTATACCAAGGATAACATCAGCCTCCCCCATGTCCTTCATGGAGAACCTTGATGACAAAAATTCCTTTGTCAGGTCAACTTGATTTTGGTCAGTGCCAAAGATCAACATGTCATCAACATATAGGCAAATGATGACTCCTTTACCAGATTCATCAAATTTGCTATATACACATTTGTCAGCCTGGTTAAGAACATAACCATTAGACAAAACCACTTCATCAAACTTTTGATGCCATTGCTTAGGTGCCTGTTTTAGTCCATATAAAGACTTAATCACTTTGCACACCTTGTTTTCATTGCCAGGCAAGATGAAGCCCTGAGGTTGGTTCATATAAACCTCCTCATCCAATTCACCATTCAAGAAAGCTGTCTTCACATCCATCTGATGAATAATCAGATTGTGAATTGATGCCAAAGTAATCAGCAGTCTGATGGTACTGATACGTGCCACAGGGGCATAAGTATCAAAGTAGTCTATCCCTGACTTTTGTTTAAAGCCCTGAATGACTAATCTTGCCTTGAACTTTTCAATAGTTCCATCTACCTTCATTTTCCTTTTGAAAATCCATTTGTAACCAAGAGGTTTGCAGCCTGGAGGTAGATCAACCAACACCCAAGTGTTGTTGCCCATGATGGAGTCAATCTCATCATTTATTGCTTCTTTCCAGAAAGCAACATCCTGGGACTTCATTGCTTCTTCAAATGTTTTGGGATCATCCTCAACAATGAAGCAATAGGAGTATTGGTCAGAGACCTCACTCCTTGTACCTTCAATTAAGTATAATTGAAACTCAGGTCCAAATGACTTTGGAGTCCTGACCCTTTTGCTCTTTCTGAGCTCAGATTCAGGTTGTTGAACCACAACCTCATCAGGGGCCTGAGATGATAATTCATCAGGGACCTCTGATACACCAATGTCATCAATTCCATTTGGAATCCTCTGACTTGGTCTAGGGACTGATGAGAATCTATTCTCATCAAAGAGTGCATCCCTTGATTCAATTATTGAGTTAATTGAAACATATTCATTAGGTTCAATAGCATAGAACCTATATGCCTTGGAATGCTCAGCATATCCAACAAAGATGTATTCAATGCCTCTTTCACCCAAAGTTTTCAATTTTGGATCAGGGAGTCTGACGACAGCCCTACAGCCCCAGACCCTGAGATAATTTAGGTTGGGTTTCTTTTTAGTCCAGAGTTCATAAGGGGTAACCTTGTTCCTTTTGTTTAGAACCCTATTTAATATATAGCAAGCTGTTAACATAGCTTCACCCCAGAACCCTTGACTCAGTCTTGAATAGGACAACATGGAATTAACCATCTCCTTCAGTACCCTGTTCTTCCTTTCAGAGATACCATTTTGTTGGGGAGTATAAGGAGCAGTCGTTTCATGGATTATACCAACAGACTGAAAGTACTGAGTATCCATGTACTCACCTCCCCTATCAGTCCTGAATCTTTTGATCAGGGACCCAAGTTGTAATTCAACTTCTGTTTTAAATACCTTGAATTTATCTAATGCTTCATCTTTGGTATGTAACTGATAGACATAACAAAACCTAAAAGCATCATCAATAAATGTCACAAAGTGTTTCTTGTTCCCTAAAGAGGGAGTGGCATGCAAATCACACAGGTCACTGTGTATAAGCTCCAAGAGCTCAGTCTCACGTTTTACACCCTGAAAAGGTTTCTTAGTTATTTTGGTCAACATGCAAGTCTTACACTTTTCAGTGTCCATGTCAAATGCTGGGATTAACCCATCCTTAGACATGTCTTGCATCCTTTTAAAATGTACATGGCCAAGTCTAGCATGCCACAGGGTAGAGTCATTCAGTTTAGAGGTTGACATAAAGGCTGAATTAACAATGTCAGTGACAACATTAAGCCTGAACATTTGATTACACAAATAGCCAAAACCAATAAAAACACCATGTTTAGACAAAATAAATTTATCAGATTCAATAACTTGTTTATATCCATGATTATTCAAAACACTACTTGAAACCAAGTTCTTCCTTATATCAGGAACATGAATAACATTAAACAAAGTTACAATCTTTCCAGAACTAAAATTAAGATCTACACAACCACGACCATGCACCAAAGCTGTTGACTCATTTCCCATGTGAAGAATAGAACCATCATTCAGTGACTCGTAATTCTTGAACCATCTTCTATCTTTGCACACATGAACAGTTGCTCCAGAGTCAACCCACCACGCAACATCATCATCCTGCACATAGTTAGATTCAGATACATATGTAACATAATAAACCTGAAGAGATTCATTAAACATATTCTGACCTTTCAGTGAGTTGGCAGAACCACCACTCCCTGAACCACTAGTGCCTGAACCATTGGTTTTACCACCAACCTTAACACCTTTGCAATCCCTTTTAATGTGACCAGATTTGCCACATTTCCAACAAGTAGGTGTTGCCTTCTTGTTAGGATCAGCCCTTGTGTTATCCTGATGTTTACGTTTGCCTTTGTTGTCATTGTACCTGGTGGAATTGTTATGCTCCACCATATTGACAACAGATGCACCAATAGCATTGCTACTCTTTGGCTTGTCATTATCCTGCGCCCTGAGGGATTCCTCAATACGCAAATGACTACCCAACTGAACAAGTGTAAGGTCTTCCTTCTTATGTTTCAAGGTATGCTTGAAATCTTTCCAAGAAGGAGGGAGTTTGTCAATGATACAAGAGACTCAAATTGCCTCATCCATGTTCATTTTATGTTGTGTAAACCTTCCAAGTATTCCAAGAAGTTCATTGTATTGTTCCATGACTCGTCTTGAATCAGTCATTTTGTAATTTGTGAAATTACTTACAAGAAACTTCTTACTTGAAGCATCCTCAGCCATATATTTGGCATCCAAGGAATCCCAAAGTTCTTTGGAAGATTCAACGTTCTGATAAATGTCAAAGAGAGAATCAGACATACCATTGAGAATTAAACCTCTGCATACATAGTCATCATTCTCCCATTTGCTTCTTTTCCTTATCTGTTCCACATTAGCATCATCCCCATGATCCTCAGGAATAGCAGTGCTAAGAACATACACCACATTCATGCTTGATAACAAGAAGTGCATCTTCTTTTGCCATCTTCTGAAATCAACACCTTCAAAATTTTCCAATTTGGAAAAGTTAGCAGCCATATGCCTCATAGCAGCAGCCATTGATTATCACAAAATAGTTTACTTTGATTGTTGGTGGTTATGAGCCCAGAACAGGGTAGAGATAATCAATAGCCTAACTACGTACCAATTAAGGTTACCGGATATCACTTGGAATCGTGTTATCACTTTCCAAAGTAAACTATTCGACCCTAATGCCTGGGTATCACGAATATCTACTTGGGATAAGACCAAATGTTGTTAGTGATTTAGGCACAAATCAATAACCCTTTACGTTTAAGTGTTATGTGTTTTCTGTCTATCCCTCATGCATGATATGAGTTACCTATTTATAGGTAAGATTACTCAATCCTAGTCAATGGAATTAAGAGTGATTAACGGCCCATTAATCCCACTTAATTTGCCTCCATAATTATAGGTATTAGTGGTTACACGACGAATTAAATGTGGTCATTAATGCAGTTATAACTGTCACTTGAATAGGTCAAAACAGTTACTAATCAAGTTTGAATTCAGTCCAGTGAGTTCATTATACTCACTGATGAGCTAGTCCCTGAGGACATGACAACTCCATGATGAGAGTTGAACTCATCATCCTGATGAATACCATTCAGTCCAGAGTATCACTCCCTCAAAGAGTGAACTCACTGAACTTCATCAGATACTGAATAACACTTAACCACTATATGAGTCAGGGTGTTCAGGGACATGATGGGTGTACTCTCCGTACCTCCAAGCCCATTACCAGGTGTGAACCAATCCCACAAGTGCACTAAATTTTCTAACAAATCCAACCGCCAAAACATACACTTTCTGCATTTGATGGTTCCAAACCTCTTACAGAAGACAACTTTCATGACCAAACCATCTCACAAAAGCTCACTTTCCAAACCGCCACTACAGCCTATCATGTCACACACTTCCGAAACATTGACACCGCCTCAAAACAACTTCCCACTCAAAACGAACAACTAGTATCTCTCGTTACTTGCATGCCAAAAACCAAACAGAATAACACCAAACATTCACCTCCTTCGCAGCCACCACCAACTGAAAGCCTCCAAATCCACCCCGCTACGATCAGCCTTCCACTTTAGGTCTTGAAAACCTAACTAAGAACACAAAAAATTACCTAATTTCATTACCGAAAAGTTCACCTGTGATAACGTCTCTTGCCCCGCCTTCCGCTACACGTATGATGTGCTTAAGCCTCATGGAGATGAAACTGAAAAGTGTTGACAGTGTGTTACATTACTTCGCTACTGGACACCAGTGCAAACCACCTGACTTTGTTTTTCTCGACCCTCCTTGGAAGCCTCATGAACCGAGTTACACAGCCATGAGCCTTGAGGACAAGGCTCGTTTTGAGGCGCAAGGTATTGATATGTGCAAGAAGTTGAAGACCAAGTCTCAAGGAGTTTTATAACTATTTCCATGATCTCCACATGTCATACACGAAAGTGTATGTGCAAGCATGTAATTAGTATTTTACAGTTTGTATCCACGTTTCCCATTTTCTCCATTTTATCAGTTTGCACCACAAGTTTAGTAACCCATGCATTCGTCTTTTGGTTATTTAAGTGTAACATTGCATTGAGGAATAAACAGAAAAGAAATGAATTAAAAATTCTACAGTTCTACTCTTCTACTCTTTTATTCTTGAAGAGTTGCCTACTCAATTAGCTATTAATCTTAGGAGATTGACCTCCTCTAATTGGTCTTTTATCAGTTTACGTATTACATCTTTATTAAATCTGATTTGACAAACTTCTACTCCTATTTCACGCCATATGTGATTGTATCAACGTGGTTTGAATGTAGGTTGCTTCAGGGGGAGTAGACAACATTCTTAGCCCACATTTGGATGAAAAGTTGGCTTCTTTGCACGAAGCTATAGCATCTGTCGTAGCAACCCTTAAATCAGAAGAGGAAGAAGTGGAATATCTTCTAGAAAACTTCCACTCAAGCAGGACAATAAGAAAATTAATACTCGAATCACCTTCCTTTGCGTCTACTTTATGGGAAAAAGTTTTCAAAGGGAAGTGTAAGACATGGGCCCAAGGTCACAGGTATCTTAACCATATTGATTTTTCTTAGAGCCTTTTATTTTTTCTCTCTTTCAGATTTATCGCAATGGCCGATTCGATTGGTTATAATTGAAAAAAAAGTCAAAAAGATTTGTGGTCAATGAAAAAGTAATCATGTTTTAAGTTTGTTATTTCAAACAAATATGTTTACTTTCATTTCAATTGACCCACACACTAACCCGTTACCCAAACCTACCATGTCTTCACCTCTAAGGAGAGCCATAATATGTAAACTGACTGTTTCTGCAAACTGTTTTACAGTGCCAAGGTAGTATGTGCATACATGGAAAACACCGATCCTAAGGTGCTTAAGTTAGCAAAGAAAGAATTGCAGCCTTTACTGAAAGAAGGTGTCCTCATTGTAAACAACATGTTTATGTAATTTGCTAGTCAAAGTTTTGTTTTTTCTTAATCATTATTTCGATATGACTTTCATTTCATGTACTCAACATTTAACGCTATACATGGTTTTTGTAGACAAGTTACCTTGCTCCGGCGGGATTTGCTATTCTTCTTGTTGTAGTCATGGACTAGCAACGGTACTACTTATCTTTTTTTTTTTTTTTTTTTTTTTTTTTGGGAAAAACGTTTTTATTGTTCGAAACTTAGAAGTAGACACTTGGGGCATGTTTGGTGTGTGGGAATTGGAATCAAGGAATGGTTTCCTCCCCAATAATAATGTTTGTCTAGTCCTAAATGATTTTTGGAATAGATATCATATACAAATAAAGTTTGGAACAGACATATATATAAAGCTTGTACATGAAGGTAAGAAGACAAGGAATGCAAGAACGGACATCTAATAAGGGCTTTCTATCGGGCAGCTATCTCCGTAAAAGTTAAGCCATTGCTTGAACTTGTTGGATAAGAGGTTTGAGAGAAACCAGTACCAAGTAAGTTCCTATCTATGAAAAATGCTGGCTGTTTAGGTTTTGGCAATGCCCCTTCATTGCCTAACATGAGAACCACCGACGACATGTTTGGCCTGTCTTCTGGACTTTGTTGTACACATAATAAGCCAACTTCTATCGATCTTAAAACTTCCGATGGATTGCTTGCCTCAGCAAAACTTGAATCCAGGAGTTCCATTGACTTTCCTTCACTATGCATCCTCCAAGCCTAAATATAAATGCGGAATTAATTCTTAGGCAGTAGAGTTATGCCGGATAAATTTGAGAATCAAGCAACTTACATGTCCAATAAGATTATTGTTATGCTCAGAATGAACAAATACCCTGTTTCTCTTCCCAGTCACAATCTCCAGCACTAATACACCAAAGCTGAAAACATCTGACTTTATTGAGAAAAGACCATCTAGCGCATACTCTGGTGACATGTAACCGCTATACATAGAATAATGTTTACAAGTCTTAAATAACGAACTTAACAAAAAGCGAATGAAGATAAACCAGAATGTTGTATCTTACTAGGTACCAACAACTCTCTCGGTGTTAGCTTCAGTTTCATTTCCTCCAAAGCTTCTAGCTAACCCAAAGTCTGATATTTTTGGGTTCATATCCACATCTAGTAGAATATTGCTAGCTTTAAGATCTCTGTGAATGATTCTTAATCGTGAATCTTGATGAAGATAAAGAAGTCCTCGCGCAATTCCTTTGATGATGTTGAGTCTCTTTGTCCAATCAAGGAGCGTGCTTTGCCTTTTATCTGCACATCATGTAGGTTTAGTTGTTCAAAGTATCTTACCGTAGTGAGTTACTATTGTCGATTTAATAGAAATTATATGATACTGACCAAATATAAACTGGTCTAAGCTTCTGTTTGGCATGTATTCATATACCAGCAACTTCTCGGCCCCCTTGATACTACATCCGAGGAGCT
Organism: Artemisia argyi; assembly: GCA_030686995.1. Lineage (NCBI taxonomy): Eukaryota > Viridiplantae > Streptophyta > Magnoliopsida > Asterales > Asteraceae > Artemisia > Artemisia argyi. The sequence continues at coordinate 176,371,247 of CM060685.1, read as the reverse complement.
TGACGAGATTCCGGTGCTGAAGTTTTGAAATGCATATAACTTCATTCATGAACTCATCAATTCCTTGGCTGGAAATCTTTGAGAGACGTTTAACTGCAATTTCTTTCCCATCTTCTAGCATACCCTGAAGATTACCAATTTTTATGTCAAAACTATACAAAATTAATTCAAAGGAAACTATCATTCATATTTTTTGTATCAATTGTATGTTTAAACATTTGGGCTTCATACCTTTGTTATCTATAATGAATTAGAATGTTGCTCTAACAATTATAGTCAAATGGACGAATCATAATGTGACGCTATCTATACTCAGCAAACTGAATTCAAATAAATAAGATTCTTCATTTACCTTATAGACTGGTCCAAATCCACCCTCTCCAAGTTTATTATTGAGTGAAAAATTAGCAGTAGCTTCAGCTACTCTAGAGAAGCTAAACAATGGTAGCTCCATGGCTTCTCTCCCGCTTTCACCTACATTTGGTGACCCCCCTGTGGGTTAATAATACAAAACGCGTCAAACTGGTTGAACCTGCTCACAGAATATAGACTCTACAAATGTCTTACCTTCCTCAGTTTCCGGTGAAAGATGTCTTTTTCTCCAAGCATACCACAACCATGTGCTCAAACATATCCCAAAAACCGCCAGAAAGATTCCAATCAAGATGATTTTGATGTTTGTTCCTCCGTCATTTTCTAAAACCGATGGAGCATGTGCATGATCTTAACACAGAAAGTGAAAAACAACATCGTTAATCAACTTACAGGCTCATAATAACCATAAAAGTAACCAGAAAGATTACATGATAGTAGATGTATATAGTGTTATTTATTTATTTATTTATTATTATTATTTTTTAATTTTAATTTATTTATTTTTTTGAATCAAACATGAACAAAGCATAACGTTGTCAAGTAGTTACCTAATTCGGAGGAAGCCATTCTCACAAATACATCCTGACCATCCTTCGATGCCCTGATATCTAATAGGTCATTGAACCAAAGCAAGCAACCACTTCCTTTGCCTCTGATATCAGTATTTGCATATGCCGTACAAGTGCAGTTCTGTAGGCATGTTGCTTTACATTCCGTTAAAGACATTGTATTGTTAAACCAAGAAGTCTGTGTATCTGGCAATTTTACATTAGAATACTTGATAAACCCATCTGTTCCATTTTTGCAATCCAACGGTATTCTCCTCACACAACCACCTGTCCAATCTCCTGTTACCCAACCCCTTTTGTTTATCGGCTCAAATTTTGCCTCATCTAAGCACGAACATTTCTGCGCGTCTTCAGTGTTGCAGCTTCCATAAGGGCCGCAGATTTTGTACTTCTCACAAATATCTTTTGGTAGTGTATCAATAGCCTCCCATATTTTCTTATCTTCTTGCCAGAATGATAGTTCTATAATCCCAGAAGTAGTCAAGGTGAACTTTGATATGACAGAAATGTTTACCATACTACTATAAACTGCCTCTTTTTCATTAATAACCATATTGTATGGAAAGTACGGGTTGATGGCAGGCCAGCCCCCACTAAACCGTTCACCATTCCATGGTCCGAGCCGAAACTTGACCTCCAAACCATCTCTTAGTACATATTGAGGATAACCACTTGTGTCAATGCTCCAGGTGAATTCCCCTATAGCTGGATCATGAATACTTTTCCATGATGTTAAATGCCATTCGGCGCCTGTTAAGTAATTTTTTCCAAGCTTCATGCCAGGTAGAAAAGTATCCGTTGGATAGTCAAAACTCTCCCACAGAATCTTCATGCGCTTTCCATCTGTGATGACTAGATTTCCAGAGTCATAAAGCTGTGCAGATGCATTTCCTGATGATTTTGAGTCGGATGACCACACTACATGATCGGTGTAGTTCTTGAGAACAAGATTTCCTGCACTGTCAATCCTTAACATGCTTGATGATACATTGGTGAGGGGGTAGTCTCTGTTGGCAACCCAAACCACTGTTTGAACAGAAATTTTCTTATACCAAATGCCAACGTAAGTGTTATCCGAGCTAACTGGCTTGAAGAATCCCAGTTCAAATGTTCTAGCAGGAGATACCAGCGTGTCGTTTTCTGTCAAGAAGCTTGAATCTGAGATGATGTCAATTTCGGCTGTGTATATTTTTTGCATGTGGAGTGAAAAAACTAGAAGAACAAGTATGGTTGCTTCCTCCATTAAAATCATTTCCTTCAAGTTTCTCATTTTTTTTTTTTTTTTTTTTTTTTTTTTAACCTAATCTCTAAAATGGAATCAGAGTCTTATTATCACCTACCGTATGCTTGGGGTCAACAAGTCTTCTTGACAAAATGTCAATTCTCAAATGAATACAGCCACATAAGTTGCCAAAGAAATTAATACCAATCAAACAATATCACAGTTTCTATCCACAATACGTATTGTTGAATCGAAGTCTTATTATCACCTACCGTGTGCTTGGGGTCAACAAGTCTTCTTGACAAAATGTCAATTCTCAAATAAACCCACAAAAACTTGTAATGCCACAAAGCCAAGGTTATCGTGACTGGTTCGATAGCCACATGACAAGTACATTGCCATAAGTAATGAATTCCGGCTAGTCAAACGATAGAGTTATATGTGACGTAGTAAATGTTGTGATATGACACTAAAAACTTAGTGTTAGCATTTATGGTTATTCAGATAAAAAAAAGTTATTCTATAACTAATTTGTAGATAAAACATAAAATATCTGCACAACTTGTTTTTTAAAATATATAAATTCATTTGTTAAATTATTTTTCCAAATATGACACGATCTTCTTCCAAATTACAACAAATTTCTTTAATGTGTATAAACTTTAGTAATTATACTTGGCTTCCAGCGGCTCACTATGATATCTAATTAGCATCTTACCATTCTTGTCACTTACATTTCAAGGACAATGTTATTGTTTTAATTGATTTTGATAAACCTTTAGTAATTTTTTTTGGACACCCTTGAACCTCAAATATGAATTTAGACTTGTGTAGTTATGCATTCGTAAACATCACAAATATTTAAAAATAAATATAGTAAATGAAATAACATTTGAACCCATTTAGCTTTGTTATCAATTAATTATAGCCTTTACTCACAAATGGATATATATTTTCACTTCCACTCTTTGTAGGTGTGAACAAAGCATTACTCGACAACGCATCATCAGGTCACTGCCTCATCGGGTTTTTATATGGGTAAAATGAAATGAAATAAATCAGTTATTAAATAAAGAGCTATTGTTTCTTTAATACTCCGTATCAAATTGTTCTCATTCACCATTAGTGCAAAGAATTTACTCAATAATTAAAATTGTTTCCTTCAAGCTTCTATTTTTTTTTTTTTCTTCTTTTTATCTAATTGATCTCTAGAATGGAATTAAAGTCTTATTATCACCTACCGTATGCTTGGGGTCAACAAGTCTTCTTGACAAAATGTCAATTCTTAAATGAACCTACAAAAACTTGTATGCCATAAAGCCGAGGTTATCGTGACTGGTTCGATAGCCACATGACAAGTAGCCAAAGTAATTAATACCAGTCAAACAATATCATACAGTCGTTTCTATACTATGTAATTAGCTTTGAATTAATATCCACAATCAATCGATGAACTATATGCAATAATGCGAACCATATACAGTCAATTAGTCATCAAGTATGTATATTGTTGCGCCATTAAAAAAAAAGTATGTATATGGTTGCATGTTTCACATGGTGGCATATTATAATATTTAATTTTCAAAATTTGTTAATAAGATTTGAATTGTTTTTTTTTTTGGGTAAAAGGTCAACGACCCGGTAAATATATAAGATTTGAATTGTTTGAATATGTTCTAAGGTCGGTGAGCCAGGGTTTATTGAAAATGAAGGGCAAAGTGCCGAAATTGTTAGAAATTGGGGTTAAGTTTTGAGAAAGAGAGAGGAGAGAAAAATGATTACTTTCTTATTAAAATAAAATGATACAATGCCAAGGGTATTTATACTACAACAAGTTTGACTATTAGTCTGACTACACAACTAACTTTGACTGTAAAAGTCAACTATGCTAAACTACTCAATGCTACAAAATATTAGAAACTTGTAAACATTTATAGTGATGAAGTTAGTTTGTTGAGGGACTGTATTGATCACTTTGGACTTGTTAGCTTGATCTTAACTCCATTACCCCCTGCAAGTTGACAGTGTGTATGGATCATCACATGCCATACTTACAAATGCAATTATGGAAGGGTGACCTGCTGTGACCTTTGGTGAGAGCATCAGCTGCCTGGTGATGAGATGAGACAAAGGTGGGTAGAATTGTACCATTCTTGATCGTTTCTCTCACAAAGTGACAGTCTATTTCAATATGTTTTATCTTAGCATGTTGAATAGGATTTGAAGCTAGTGCAATGGAGGAATGATTATCACAATAAATGGGAACTGGACTTGTTGTGTGAATCTCCAAGTCTTTGAGGAGACTAAGAAGCCATGTGCTCTCATACGTACAATCTGCCAGAGCTCTATATTCAGCTTCAGTGGATGATCTTGAGACCACTGATTGGTTTTTAGAATGCCAAGAGAGATGATTGGATCCAAGGAAGATGCAAAAGCCAGTCACTGATCTTCTTGTAATTGAGCAATTGGCCCAATCACTGTCACAATATGCCTTAAGTTGAAGAGTTGGAACATTGGAGATAAAGAGACCTTGACTTGGACAAAGCTTGATGTACCTCAGATCTTTGATGAGAGCCTTCAAATGTGGAGTTCTTGCATTATGATTAAACTGGCTCAGAGTATGTGCAAGCATGTATTTAGTATTTTACACTTTGTATCCACGTTTTCCATTTTCTCCATTTTATCAGTTTGCACCACAAGTTTATGAACCCATGCATTCATCTTTTGGTTATTTAAGTGTAACATTTCATTGTGGAATAAACAGAAAAGATATGAATTAAAAGTTCTAGTCTTCTACTCTTTTATTCTTAGAGAGTTGCTAACTCACTTAGCTATTCATCTTAGTAGATTGACCTCCTCTAATTGGTCTTTATCAGTTTATGTATTACATCTTTATTAAATCTGATTTGACAAACTTCTACGTACTCCTATTTCATGCCATATGTGATTGTATCAACGTGGTTTGAGGATTTTGTAGTAATACCTTACAGTTTTCACTTTCTGATGTGAGCACGTTCTTTTGAATCTTGATCTCTGATTTGTTTGTCATTCGTTTAGATGCCTTTTCTTCCGTTCAAAGAATTCGTATATGAATGAATCTAGTGTGTTCGACACATTATGTGGTTTCTCTTGCTACTACTAAGCGTATTAAGGTCCCCTCTACATTATTAGAATTTGTTATACCTAGTTCAATATCTGTGAGAAATCTTGTGATTATCCGTCACGAGTATTGAAATTGTCTAGTACGTTTTGAAGATATTTGAAGATAAGTTTCGTTCTGCTATTCTGTTTTCTCTCTGAGAATGTTTGATTCGATATTATTCTGGATATGGATTTGTTGACTGAGCATCCAGATCCTAACAATGGTCATATTAGATTTGTCATTATTGGCAATATGAGAAACTATAAATTCTTTACCGTGGTTCCCAACCTAGTAAACAATTATGATCAAACTCGTTTGATGAAACTCGCCTCGAGAGTTATTCGTTGGTTTGAAATGTTTACGATGTAACACCCCCAATTCAATTCAATGATGCAGCGGAATTCAAACTGGGTGTTACTCGATGGCACAACAGTCATAATAATAGAAAACGAACTCTAATTGAGTCATTTTAAAAGATTTATCATTCAAATTATATAAATATCAGAGATTACAAAATGAGGTCCCAGATGGTTCCATGTTTACAAATTACAATAAATGAGTTTTCGAATGATAATAAAATTTATAGCCCTCTTGAATATCCGTCCCCATCCGTGCCATCCTTGATCATCATGGACCTGAAATACATGCTTAAAAGGTCAACACAAAGTTTGAGTGATATTCATAGAGTTTGTTTAATGGTTGAACACAATATGTTGGTAGTGTGAGCTATAGACTCACACCAATGGTTGGAAAACAAAACAATTATTATTATTACAGTAAGCTTATGACACCAAAACGTTAACGTGTACCAATATCAATCGGCGGAGTTATCCCGGTAGGTACTTTGCCGTCATACCTATGTTTTAAATATTAATGCATTTGTTTGAAGTTAGTAAATACAAATGGGATTCGTCAATCCCAATTGGCCTATTCACAATATTCGCGCTCACTATTACTAGTGATTAAATGGTTCATAATAAGGGATTTTGGATTGGCAATGATGGTACTTAGTGATAATAAAACAATCAGGCAAGCATACAATTGAAAAGCATTATGTTTGGTTGAAAAATAATAGCATGTATTCCCCCCAAGGGTTTGTAAAACAATTAAGTAATGGAAAGTGAGGCTATGAACTCACCGTGAGTTGGATGATGTTTAATGAGAATGATGGATATGCCGTGAGAACTTCAACGAGCAACCTAGAATAATTGTTGCAACTTAGGTTTGGAATAATGTCTAAGAATATGAAGAATTTCCTATATATGTCTTGCATTTTGTCCATGATGTAATACTTAGTATAGTGGAAGTCTTTGAATAAAAATGGTTTATGAAACATGTATAGTTTGTATATCCCTTACTACCGTTCGGGCCGACATAATTCAGAGGTCATGTAGTAAACGTTCGAGGAGCCAGGACACTTTAATTCATAAATCCACAACTCATCTCGAGGGTTTACTTTAATGAACCCCTCACATGAGGCTCCCTACTATTGTAGTATTTGATAAAATATATATAAATTTTTGATCAAAAAGTTACATGTCCAAATAATTGAATAAACTTAGGAAAGTTTACTTTTAGATGAAGATTGTTATTACAATGACTTTCTTGAGTCTAGTATGAATATTACTTGTAAAGTTTCATGGTTGTTTTGATGGAGTAGATCCGAATTGGATGTTTATGTTGCGATTAACTCTTTAGTTTATGTTTTTGTCTTGGTAAGTTATATGGTCTTTAGCTGTGACTTTGCCGTAACCTTGGTCATTGTTACCATGGTCTTGAGACTCAACCTTGGCCTTAGCCATGGTTGTGGTCTTGGCTTTAGGACATTAGACCTCTTGGTTATAACTAACCATATCCATTACATGGTCATTTGGTATTAAAAATGGGCTGTTAAGAATTTGAAGAAAAATATTACTCGTAAAGCGTTTTCAGGGCTCGAGCTTCCTTACAACTGAGCGAAAACATCGTTCCGGACAACTTTCGTGTTTTAACTTTTTGATGAATCGGAGCAGAAGTGCCACTTTCAAAAAGGTCAGAATGTTTACAGCTTGTTTTAGGAAGTTTTGGCGTTTTGGTTTCGCTAACTTCTTATGGCCATAACTTTTGACTCGTGTACTCGTTTTAGGTGGTTCAAATTGCTATGTTTTTCTTTTTAAGTCCTCTATAATAGTAGGTAAGTGTTTCATATCATGGTTACTCTATTTTGGTCGTGGTTCTCAATATAAGTCACTAGTTTTCTTGTTTACTTAACATAAGTTAACATATAGTTTTCAAAACTCGTTTTAATAGTTTTTATACATCATGAACATAACACAAAGACCATATATAGAATGAATGAAAGATAATAAGCATGAAAATGATATTGAGTAAGAAAGTGTATTAGGGTTTCTTACAACTTTAGGCTTTCTAAAGAAAGGAAGTTAAGAACAAGGATTAGGACTTTGATTGAACTAGGATCTCTAGCTTCCAACTTCTCTAATCTCTTGACACCAACTTGTGACTACTTGAGAAGGCACTTGAAGTCTCTACAAGACACTTCTTCTGTGGATAGAAGATCACCAAAGGATGGAAGAAACAAGGACTTTGGATCAATCAAAGCTTTACAACAGCTTTGGAATTGATATGGAACTTGTATTCTTGAATAATACATGAAGTAGAGAGAAAATTATGAATGTGTTTGTGTTTGTGATGGTATGAACGACCAAAGGGGGAGGGGGAGGGTTATATAGGGCCTTGAGAAGGTGCTAGGAAGGTGACTAACCAAACTTGTTAGCAAAGCTTTGCAAGGTGTTGCAAGATTAGGTAAACTTGGAGTCTAAGTTGCAAGGTGTTGAAATCTTGGACAAGCTTATCATCAAGACACCAAGTGTCATGGTGACTCTTCCTAAGGTCGTTCACCATAAGTTTTGGATGAATAGATGGTTAAAATTTGGTATTATCTGGTTTACGGAGTCAGTTTTGGTTCTGGTAATTGATAACAGTAAGTATTTAAGTCACGAAACTTAAAACCGGGTATCTTAAAAATATGAAACTTATAAATATGTTAGAACTTATTAATATAACCTATCTTAGCATATTTAATAAGTGATAAGTTCTAGCGGGTTGCTTAAACGCTGTTAAAACTGGAAACGCGGGTATAAAACGCGTAATTCGCGTAAAACGCTGAACTGGAAAACGTAAAATTCCAAAAGTTTTGGAATTGTCGTAAAATGAGAGAAATTCATATTTCTATTGTTTATAGTGTTTTATGGACATACCGGGATGCTGGAATGACGTTTAAACCTAAAAGTAAATCTCGGACATGGTTTCGTGATTTTTGCAGAAATGATCCGACGAGTGTCAAACTCTCGGATTATCATTAAAATAGTTTAACTTACAAGAATATGAAATAAAAATTTCGGGAGTGAATAATGAAAATGAATAGTAAAAAGTGAATAGTACTAGTGAATAGTAAAAAATGAATAGTAAAAATTTAGGATTGGATAATAACCTGAAAAGGCGAATTGTTACAGTCTCTACCCCTTAAGGGGAATTCCGTCCCGGAATTCAGTGTGTGTTATCTAATGTTGAAGTGTTTAGGAGAGAGTGTGGGTATATGCTGCGAATTCTAATATCCGCTTTTCTAAATTTCTAGTCATAAAATGTGTTATGTACCATTCTAAGTTTTTGGTGGAGACTTAAGTTGGTAATCTAAAGATTTTGTCAGAATTTTATAGAGTCCAATATATCTTAAGTTTGGCTTTTCCTGTTTCTCAAAACGAATAATAACGTATGGTATCGAGGCTGTCAACATAACCTTAATTCCTAACATGTTGTTTTTGAAAGTTAGCGCCTTACATCTTTGTAACTTTCGGGATGATTGTGTGTGGCATGCAGTTTGCAATATTGTGATAACTATTGTTGTAGGGAGGTTTAGCTAGAGGGAAGTGGTTATCCAAACCATTTCCTAAATTGATTATGTCTTAGGTAGTTTTGGGATGAAGGCAATATCGTATAATGTGTATGACAACTAGTGTTTGAAAGAAACTTGGTACTATGAAGTTTTACATACTGACTTATAATGGGTTTTCAGGTAATGATGTGATATATGAACGATCAGAAGAGATTATTGTATGCTTACCATTAATATTGGTAGAAATGTCCAGTTTGCTTTAAAATTTTAAGAGATTTTAAAGGTTTATGACGGAATGGTATCCTTAGGACCTAAACAGGATAGTACTTCTACGGGATGAAGAGAAAAAATCATAACTATCCCAAGATAGTAGTTCGGATTATCTTATAAATGAAAACTTTCAAGAATGAAATTAGATAGTACAAATAAGGTGTTAAGATCTAGCTGAGTGGTAAGGCACTATCGTGTCTCTAGATCGTTTTAAAGTATTCTGGAGGTTTATTGAGTTCAAGTAGGAAATTAATCTGAACATAACCCTAGTACAACTATTCTCAGTATTTGAAAATTTTAAGTCGAACATAGTTAGTTAGACTATGTTCCACTGTCCCTAGGTTAAATATAGGTGACTAGTTTATATTTAGCCGAGGTTCGATAAAATTTTCAAATACCTAAATTAGGTATACTTGTCATATGTCTGTTGCTTTTGAGAAACTGTCCACTAAACAAAGGCGATGTCAAACCATTCAGTTGCAAGTCCCGCCCATACAACACTTGTAACCTATGTTTTCACATTCCATTGCATAGAAGATAGTATGGGTAGATACGTGTGGAAAGGAAGCTTTAAGTAATTTCTAAAACAACCCATACTTGGCCAGGATCACAAACTTTTAATAATGAAGGTTTCAGAAGAAAACTTTGATGAATGTAGAGAAACTTCAGCTTTTGTAGATGATGGATTAGTTTGTCCTTTAGAAATCTCATATCTTGTGTTTCCATTTAGGAAAACCGATAGACTGTGACGGGTTTAATGTAAAATAATATCATGTAAGGTTTATAAGATAATTTTTAGAGACTATTAAAATGTCTAAGAAATGGGAGAGACGATTGTGTAGTTCAAAATGTTTGGGAAGTAGGATAGACCATTGTGTGACTCAAAACATTTGAGAAATGATTAAGACCATTGTATAATACAATGTATGAGAAATGAATTAGACCACTGTTTCATTTATAGTGTCTAGGGATGTAATAGAGACCATTATAAAATACAATGTCTTGGAAAATAGACGAGACCATTGTATCATACAATGTCTGGGAAATAGGAAAGACCATTGTAATTAGTTACAATATCTTGGACATAAAATGTTGGAGTAGGAACATGATTGGGAGGATGTGGTTGTGTCGAAATGCCCTAGAATAGGCATGTGCAGATATGTTTAGTCCATTGTTTAGATAAAACGATTGAAAATAAATTGAGTGTATGTATCAATATACTTATATATGTTCATGTAGTGTAAAACGCCTAGTGTGTATATATCAATATACTTATATGTTCATGTAGCATAAAATGCTTACCGGGAAATGCTCAATTATGTTAAGGGTACATATATCAATATGCAATTATGTTTGTGTAGCATAAAAATGTCTAAGGGGAAATGCTCAAAATGGGTATATATATCAATATACTAATATGTTTGTGTAGCATAACATGCTTACAGGAAAATGCTCAAATGTGCTAAGGGTACATATATCAATATGCAATTATGTTTGTGTAATATAAAATGCTTAATAAGTCCTTAATCGTCTGGAGGATGGAAGACACGGAGAGCGGAAGGCTATAAAAATGTTTTTGCTTGTAATTGTGGTTATAGTTTAGGTCTCAATTAGACACGTTTCTCTATAACCATGGCTCTGATACGAATCTGTAACACCCCCAATTCAATGATGTAGCGGAATTCAAACTGGTTGTTACTCGACGGCACAACAGTCATAATAATAGAAAACGAACTCTAATTGAGTCGTTTTAAAAGATTTATCATTCAAATTATATAAATATCAGAAATTAAAAAATGAGGTCCCAGATGGTTCCATGTTTACAAATTACAATAAATGAGTTTTCGAATGATAATAAAATTTATAGCCCTCTTGAATATCCGTGCCATCCTTGATCATCATGGACCTGAAATACATGCTTAAGAGGTCAACACAAAGGTTGAGTGATATTCATAGAGTTTGTTTAATGGTTGAACACAATATGTTGGTAGTGTGATCTATAGACTCACACCAATGGTTGGAAAACAAAACAATTATTATTATTACACTAAGCTTATGACACCAAAACGTTAACGTGTACCAATATCAATCGGCGGAGTTATCCCGGTAGGTACTTTGCCGTCATACCTATGTTTCAAATATTAATGCATTTGTTTGAACTTAGTCAATACAAATGGGATTCGTCAATCCCAATAGGCATATTCACAATATTCGCGCTCACTATTACTAGTGATTAAATGGTTCATAATAAGGGATTTTGGATTGGCAAGGATGGTACTTAGTGATAATAAAACAATCAGGCAAGCATACAATTGAAAAGCATTGTGTTCGGTTGAAAAATAATAGCATGTATTCCCCCCAAGGGTTTGTAAAACAATTAAGTAATGGAAAGTGAGGCTATGAACTCACCGTGAGTTGGATGATGTTTAATGAGAATGATGGATATGCCGTGAGAACTTCTACGAGCAACCTAGAATAATTGTTGCAACTTAGGTTTGGAATAATGTCTAAGAATATGAAGAATTTCCTATATATGTCTTGCATTTAGTCCATGATGTAGTACTTAGTATAGTGTAAGTCTTTCAATAAAAATGGTTTATAAAACATGTATAGTTTGTATATCGCTTACTACCGTTCGGGCCGACATAATTCAGAGGTCATATAGTAAACGTTCGAGGAGCCAGGACACTTTAATTCATAAATCCACAACTCATCTCGACGGTTTACTTTAATGAACCCCTCACATGAGGCTTCCTACTATTGTAGTATTTGATAAAATATATATAAGTTTTTGATCAAAAAGTTACATGTTCAAATAATTGAATAAACTTAGGAAAGTTTACTTTTGGATGAAGATTGTTATTACAATGAGTTTCTTGAGTCTAGTATGAATATTACTCGTAAAGTTTCATGGTTGTTTTGATGGAGTAGATCCGAACTGGATGTTTATGTTGCCATTAACTCTTTAGTTCATGTTTTCGTCTTGGTAAGTTATATGGTCTTTAGCCTTGGCTTTTCCGTGACTTTGGTCATTGTTACCATGGTATTGAGACTCAACCTTTGCCTTAGCCATGGTTGTGGTCTTGGATTTAGGTCATTAGACCTCTTGGTTATAACTAACCATAACCATTACATGGTCATTTGGTATTAAAAATGGGCTGTTAAGAATTTGAAGAAAAATATCACTCGTAAAGCGTTTTCAGGGCTCGAGCTTCTTAACACCTGAACGAAAACATCATTCCGGACAACTTTCATGTTTTAACTTTTTGATGAATCGGACCAGAATTGCCACTTTCAAAAAGGTCTGAATGTTTACAGCTTGTTTTAGGCAGTTTTGGTGTTTTGGTTTCGCTAACTTCTTATGGCCATAACTTTTGACTCGTATACTCGTTTTAGGTGGTTCAAATTGCTATGTTTTCCTTTTTAAGTCCTCTATAACAGTAGGTAAGTGTTTCATATCATGGTTACTCTATTTTAGTCGTGGTTCTCAATATAAGTCACTAGTTTTCTTGTTTACTTAACATAAGTTAACATATAGTTTCCAAAACTCGTTTTAATAGTTTTTATACATCATGAACATAACACAAAGACCATATATAGAATGAATGAAAGATAATAAGCATGAAAATGATATTGAGTAAGAAAGTGTATTAGGGTTTCTTACAACTTTAGGCATTCTAAAGAAAGGAAGTTAAGAACAAGGATTAGGACTTTGATTGAACTAGGATCTCTAGCTTCCAACTTCTCTAATCTCTTGACACCAACTTGTGACTACTTGAGAAGGCACTTGAAGTCTCTACAAGACACTTCTTGTGTGGATGGAAGATCACCAAAGGATGGAAGAAACAAGGACTTTGGATCAATCAAAGCTTTACAACAGCTTTAGAATTGATATGGAACTTGTATTCTTGAATAATACTTGAAGTAGAGAGAAAATTATGAATGTGTTTGTGTTTGTGATGGTATGAACAACCAAAGGGGGAGGGGGAGGGTTGTATAGGGCATTGAGAAGGTGCTAGGAAGGTGACTAACCAAACTTGCTAGCAAAGCTTTGCAAGGTGTTGCAAGATTAGGCTAAACTTGGAGCCTAAGTTGCAAGGTGTTGAAATCTTGGACAAGCTTATCATCAAGACACCAAGTGTCTTGGTGACTCTTCCTAAAGTCGTTCACCATAAGTCTTGGATGACTAGATGGTTAAAATTTGGTATTATCTGGTTTACGGAGTCAGTTTTGGTTCCTGTAATCGATAACAGTAAGTATTTAAGTCATGAAACTTAAAACTGGGTATCTTAAAAATATGAAACTTATAAATATGTTAGAACTTATTAATATAACCTATCTTAGCATATTTAATAAGTGATAAGTTCTAGCGGGTTGCTTAAACGCTGTTAAAACTGGAAACGCGGGTCTAAAACGCGTAATTCGCGTAAAACGCTGAACTGGAAAACATAAAATTCCAAAAGTTTTGGAATTGTCGTAAAATGAGAGAAATTCATATTTCTATTGTTTATAGTGTTTTATGGACATATCGGGATGCTGGAATGACGTTTAAACCTAAAAGTAAATCTCAGACACGGTTTCGTGATTTTTGCAGAAATGATCAGACGAGTGTCAAACTCTCGGATTATCATTAAAATAGTTTAACTTACAGGAATATGAAATAAAAATTCGGGAGTGAACAGTGAAAATGAATAGTAAAAAGTGAATAGTACTAGTGTATAGTAAAAATGAATAGTAAAAATTCGGGATTGGTTAGTAACCTGAAAAGGCGAATTGTTACATATGATGTATTCCTTAATGAACTACTAGGATTACCATCTGAATTAATGTGAAGTTGTTTTGATTTGGTTATGAGAATTTTTTTTTGGTAAACGGTTAAAAGACCCTGTAAATATATTACTCCAAAAAACGTTTAAGCACAAAAAATATAGGTGAATCCTATATCTCAGCCCGTTACATGGGCAAAAAAGCTTACATAACAAGATACTTCCAATTCTCTAAATAAGGAAAAACCACTACTCAAAAGATACCATTAGACTCCTATGAAAACAAAATTACTTTCTACCAAGACCTTCGAGCTTCATACCGTACGTGTCATATAAAGCATCCAAATTCCCTGGAAGATCATAGACCTGATCCGCATAGTCATCATAATCGTAGTCATTATAATCATCTTCATGATCATGACCACCACCAAATAGGTTCATCGACTCATCAAACGTATTCACAACCTCGTCTTCATCACACTCTGAAACAACAATCTCTCCTACCTTAGAGAAAGGGTTAACCCTCTTAGTAGAAGAAGTAGACCTCGGATAATAGGATGATCATAATCATCCACAAGAGTAGCATTCCCATGAATAAGTATCTTTTCAAGCTCCCTAATTTCTCAACTAAAGGAGTAGAATTAACTTCCTTTGTTCCCATTGAATCACTCACAAGCGGTTCTTGTAATGCATTACCAGTCTCTAAAGACCCGCCCTCCTTAGCTTCCTTTGGAAAACCAGAATTTACATCCTTAGTCACTTCATTGGTAGGAATACCAAAGTCATAAGTATCATCCATATGAAGGGCATCAAACCGGTTTGATGTAGCAATCTTCGTACCACTCGTACTAGCCACATCAGCGGCCTTCGTACCACTAACACTAGCTACATCAATAGACTTCTTCTTATTGGCATCCACTTTCTTGGGTGCAGTAGGAGGCGCTTTGGGTTGATATTGCATCTTCTTCTCCATAATAGGTTTAGTAAAACCTCCCTTACTTGGACCAGATTGACCACCACTATTACTCTTCTTAGTATTGACCATTTTAAAACCATCATAAACACTTGGAGTAGGCTGAGTAGTAGGTAGAACATACTTAGGACAATCAAGCAAAGTATGACCATAAATCTTACACTTATCACAACGAGGTGGTTTCCACTCATATTCAACCCGAATCTTCTCAATAGTCGAACCCGTCCCATCAAGGAAAGGTATCTAAACATTGAGGCTATCCCTAAGCACCTCATCCGCCTTAACTTCAATCATGCACCTAGCAAAACTACTATGGCCCCATGATTCCTTGTACATTTGGCTAGCATAAGCATCTAACATTTTGGGCATACCAATCAATGTGGCAAGAAGACTAAGACAATCATTAGAAAACATAGCAAGAGGAACATCATGGAATTTAACCCACACCGGGATGTTGGTCAAATCCTCTTTAAGTAAGTTGGTGTTCAAGGTCTATGGTTTAAGAATAATTGGTACATTTCTAATCAACCAAGGAACGTTTTTGAGGACATCATCAACACCATTCTTCGAATTGAACATTAAGAAAAAGAACCCCTTTGCATTCATCATAAACTTCTATATACCATACTTAGCCCACGCATTGCGTACATAGTAATTAACAACATGAGAAGCAAGGCGTTGACTAAGGAAATACCCATAAAGAGTATTCTCAAATATGATATTCACCTCTTCCACTACTTTCATCACGACAGAAAGATCAACTCCAGTCTTTATATTACTACATTCCAACCTACAAAAATTTGACACGTGTTTCTTAGAATCATTAGAAGTAGCACCTGCATAAGAGACCGATTTCACACCAGTTCCACTAGTAACACCTCCATTACCAAAATCTTGTGACTGGAAGGCAACCTCTAAGCTCATTTTAGGAAGAGCATGCACATGACCAGGCGAGTGGTCAATAGTAAAACCTCTATTACCACTAATAGCATTACTAATAGTGTTATTATCATTAACAATTGCAGGTCTGGTCATCTCATAAAGCGAATCAACAGGAGTAGCCAAGCTAATTCTCTCCATATAAGCTGAACAAATTGCCTCTTTAACACCCAAATGACTAGTATTATTCAAACTACTATCACTACCACCAAAATTTATACCAGAATTATCCGTAGTAACTCTTGGTTCATCCATATGAGAAGTTACCAAAGTAGCAGTAGCGTTACCAGCAGATGAAGACGAAGTTATAGGTGCACTCACTTTGTTAAAGAATCCCTTATTCATCTCTCAAAAACCCTAAACAGCAAAAAGCAAACAGCAACAAATAGCAATACCAATGAATCGTACAAAAAGAAAAGATAAAACCCTAACTAAAAATTTAGGGTTTTAATCGATGAGCTCCAAGAATCCTAACCCCCCACCATGATGCTAATCGTACAGATATATAATAAATCGATCAAAAGAAATGACTTAATAAACAAGAAAGCCTGTACAATTAAACCCAACTGGAACCAATGATTATAAAGCGAATAAATAGGTTTGTTCAAATAGAAACCCTAATAAACAGTTGTCTAGTCACGACTCGAGGAAAAATGTGATTGCAATAAAGGCATGTGTATATGATGCAAGTATTATGACGCCTGTCCAACGTGATAATAGTTACATCATATAACTTGAACTTATTGGGATCATAGGATGTATTGAGAAGTGCCTGAGGATGGTAAGTTATTTGAGTTAGAACTCTATCCATATAAGAGCGACGTTTTACCTAATTCTGAAACTCCATATTGAACAACATCAGTTGAAGGGAAAGAATTGAAGGCCCAACTTCTAGGAAGTGGTTTATTCGTCTAAGTGTGTCTCTGTGGTGTATTTGTGAAGAAGGATGATGATAGCATGAGATTAGGTATTGATTTTCGGATGCTAAACCGTATTACAGTTGAACCATTATCCGTTGCCTCGAATCGATGATTTGCCTAAGTAATTTCTAGGTGTGAAAATTCTCAATAATTGACTTTGGATATGATTTTCTTCCATTACAAGCAAGACGTCCTTAGATTTGCCTTTCGTATTTGTTATGGTCTTCATGAATATTAGTGACGCCAATTATATTGACTACTACTTTGACTGTTTCTATGGAATTGATGAATCATGTCTTTCATGAATTCTTGGACAAACTGTCATAGTATGACATTTTAGTGTATTTAGAGGTGTATTTAGAGATGAAGGAGAAACATGAGGATCATCTTCGTATTTGTGTTGCAATTTCTACGTTAGAAGAAGCTCTATGTAATATGCTCGAAGTGAAAATTTTGGTTGGGATGAAGAATGAGAAGAGAATTTTTAAAAGCTGAAAAGAGATTTGTTTCTACTCAAGAAGGAGACTTAGTTATGTCCTTATGCAACACGGGAAGATTATTGGTTATGCATCAATACAACTAGAACCGTAGGAGGTGAACTATCCGATGCATGACTTAGGAGTGATTCGTGACATACATGAAGAAGCTCAAGAGCAAGACGGTTGAATATGAACTATGTTAGAAGACTTAAAGGAAGCGGTTTTGATTGAAGCACATAGTTCTAATTGCTCTATTCATCTTAGTTATACTATTACGCTTAGAGACTGAAGCATAATTTTGATGGAATGGTATGAAGATGATTTTGACTACATTGGTGGCGAAGTGTTTAATGTGTCAACAGGTTAGGAATTAGCATTAGTGTACAAGTGGTTTTCCTTAGCTTTGGATATTCTTATGTGGAAGTGGGATTAAACCTTCATGGACCTTGTAATAGGATTTTCACGCACATTTATGAAGGACAACACGAACTGGGTTGTAGTGGATCGTTTGGCCATGTAGGCTCACTTGGAAGATTGGAAAAAGATTATTCAAGCTACATGGCGCACCTGCAGTGATCGTGTTAGAGATTCGAGTTTTTTACTTCACATTCCTAGGAAGAACTACTGAAGGCTTCAGGAACCAGACTCAAGTTTAGTAATGCTTTACCCCTAGATTGAAGGTTAATCAGAACAACTAGTTAAACTTGGAAGATGTGTTGAGAAGGAAATTTGACAAGTGCTGGATCTAATTATGTTGCTCACTAAGATAGATGACATGCAAGTGACAAAGAATTCCTCTAAAAATTTTGTATGAACAAAAGAGTAGAACACCTTTTCGTTAGAATAAGGTCGGAGAACTACTTATTAAAGGTTCATATTTGATAATAGAAGCTAATGCTATAGCTACCATCGTAAAGGAGAAGTCTGAAATTTTAGACTGGGAATTTGTATGATCCGTATGATGTATTAGTACAGAAGAGTTACACGTTTTATCATATAAGGAAGCTTTAGTTCGTGATACGTTAGACCTTAGATTTGTTCTTATCCGATCCGTACAATCATCCTACCTATTCTACTATGCTTTTTGATATGTTGTGATACTCCGATATGTGCTTAGTTTATCGTCAGTACGAATAGGTTACCCATCCCTTAATGAAACTCTTGATACGTTTGATAATTCGATATGTGCTTTTATGATTATTAGCAAATTCCTTAGTTCATTTAGAATCTGGATAGAGTTGATGAAGTTTTATCGGTTAGCACTACCTCCGTGTTTGCCTCGTGTGTATATGTGTTTTGTGTATCTCTTTGTGCGATTACAACTATCATCTGCAACATATTTGCTTCGTATTCACAGATCATATTTGTTATGATTTATGCTCTATTTGAGAGCCTGCGGTTATCTTATTTGTCAAGATCGAGTCATCAGAAAAAAAAACAGTTCAGTTCGTTAAAATCCTTTATTAGAACCTCTTCGAGCATGAGGCTATTTATGGTCATTCTTTTCTCGATTTGGTACATATCCGTCTAACTTTTGCGACTTTAATTTCGCGGACGGAATTTTCTTTTTAGAAGGGAAGAGTTGTAAAACCTTGAATTTTGAATTCCAAATTTTACGTTTAATTTGAACTTGATAAGGAATTATTTGATACGCTTTTAGGGGGTCATTTAAGCCCTAAATCGTGTTTTTATGGTCAAATATTACCTTAAATCGTTTCTTTTGTCATTTTAGGTACTTGGTACAAGAATTCTGGAAAATAGAGAATTTTGGAGCTTTTCGGACGTTTTTATGCTCAAGAATTAACAAAAACAAGAAAACCAAGAAATGTCTGGAATTAACACTGGATGGCGTCAGGCTTTGGAGCTGACGCCGTTGCCTTATGATGTGATGCAATGGATTTTTACACTAGGCGCCCCAGAAAAGAATTAGGAAATTACTACAGGACGACATTAGGTACAAAAAAGGCGAGGCCGCGTGGCTTTGCACTAATACGAGATGGCCAAGAAGGTTTTATACGGGACGGCGTCAGAAGGTCTCTTGGGCGATATGAAACCCTAAAAGTGGCGAGCTGACGGCGTCAGGATCTATAACCCGACGCCGTCAGAGTTGTAAATCTATATATAGTTTTTGTATTTTCATTAATTATGGTGGAACTTTGTGTGTAACTTTCGAGAAAAACCCTAGCAAAATTTTCTCAATAATTTTAGGGTTTTAAACCCTCTTTTCTTCCATTTTCAATTAAATATAAGTTATTCCTTTAACCATTCAATATGTCTATGTATTGTTTGATTAATTGTTTGTCCTTTCTTTACATTAACATGCTAGCTTAGATTTCCTAGTTGTAACAACCCATAAAATCTCATCACTATCATTCCCATTAAAAATACCTATAGTAGGTATTTCACATGTAAATTTTTGCCTTTTATGTGCATTCATTACTTGCATGACTCTCTAGACCTGCTCACGTACCCACACAAGCCAAATAACTCAACACTCACATCCTATAAACCCCTGGTATGTAAGGCATAAGATCACAACAACTCCATAATAAGTAATCTACTAATCTAACATACTAAACATATCACAAAACCCTAATGAACCCTAATTAAGCCCTAATTAGGTCTATGTGCTTACTAAACCCTAATTAGGTTTATGAGTTACCTTAGGAACATTAGGATACCTTAGGACCATTAGGAACTAGTACAACCCATTAGAACTTAGGTACAAGTCCCTTAAGCACAAAGCAATAACTAGATTATAACTTCCCGAAATTAGGTCCAAACCTTCCCAAAAATTCGCCATAAGCCACCACCACTTAGTATAAGCTTCTTAAGACCTAGGATTAGTTATTAGGCACTCATAGGACCTTAACCTAGGCACTAAACCATAGGATAAACCCTAATCTCTCACTAAGTAACCTAGGTCCCGAAACTAGGTCAAACCTTCCCAAATCTTTCCCATAAGCTACCATCTCATAGTATAAGCCTCTTAGGACTTAGGATTAGTCACTAAACACTCTTAGGAACCTAAAATAGGCACAAAACCCTAAGTATAAACCCTAAACTCTCACTAGACAAAACAAGGTCTAAACTTAACCTAAACTAGTAAAACCTAAACATAAGCACCTCAACCTATCACCCTAGCGCCTTAGTCACCCTAAGCACATACCCTAGCACCTCTAAGCTAGCAAGCAAGGAGGTGGATCACCACCTTGTCACCTCCTTCTTGCCGCGGCTTCATAACCACCACAAACACCCAATAACTGCCTATAGCTCCCATGAGTCACCATATAGCCTTCATTAGTCATGTAGTAGCTCGTCCTAGTCACCTTCCCCCTCACCCGACACTTCCTTCTTGCTTTGCTTTCTCACTACTCCTCACGCACCCTATAAATAGCTCGACACCCTCTGATTTCAAAACCACACCTTCTCTTCTTTATACACCTTAAACTTCTATATCTAGTAGTAGTACTCGTGCTATAGTAGGTCTAGAAGTCAAGCAAAGCAAGCCAAGGACCCTTGTCGAGTTGTTTTCCGATCGCTAAAACCCTTAACCTAGGAATACCCCACGTTAAACCCTAACTAATCAAGTAAGCTTTCCATTTTGAATATATTAGCTTTATGTCAGTCCTAGGTTAGTTATAGGATGCCTTAGAACACTGACCTAAGCCTTGATCACTAGAACTAGATCGTTTTCTTTTTAAAGCCCTAATATGAGTCAAATACATGTTTATATCCTATAAGTCCTTAACATAATATATAAGCTAGTTTAGATAACCTAAATAAGCTAATATGAACTAAACATAAGCTAGGAAACTTAGTTGTTACATGAAAATAAAGTTTACTTGAATTTAGGACTAGTTTTGCAAAACTCTACATGCATAGGGTTATATATGGTAACTTTCTGAAAATATTAAGTCTAGGGACTATTTTTGACATTTCTAAGAAGTTATAAGTATAAGGACCATTTTTGCAAAGTTATAATACCCTAGGATAAAAAGTTAAATAGTTATAAACTTAAAAGGAATAGTTTTGCAAAAGTTATAAAGTTAAGGATATAAATGGTAAATATAAAAAACTTATGAGTCCAAGGGTTATTTATGTCATTTTCTCAAAATATAGAAGTTTTAGGACTAATTGTGTCAAGTATAGATAGTTATAACTATAAATAATATAAGTATTATAAGTTTAGGGTAGAAAGTGTAAATATATAAACTATAAGGGTATAAAGTGAAAATAATTAATTAAAGTTAGAAGCATAACACAATACTAAGGAGCTTCATGTGATGAGTACCATGTGGATATTTTGTTTTGACGAGATTACTGGGTTTTCGAATTAAAGTGCCCTGGATCCTCAAACGATTATTGCATGTACTTCTGGATTATGATGGCCCGAACGGTGTTATGTTATAACTAAACCTAATAACAATATAGCTCAATAGTAGGGAGCTTCACATGAGGAGTATTAACATCTGAATTATGATGGCCCGAACGGTATTATGTTGATAACATAATACAATAGTAGGGAGCTTCATGCGAGGAGTCATATACTTCTGGGTTGTGATGGCCCGAACGGTGTTATGTTATATCTAAAACATTAAAAAACCTAAGAATAATTACTTAAGAAACTTAAACAAGATAACTAAAGCTTGACATACATCCACACCAACAAAACCACCAGGATACGTGAGTAAGGCAGTCTAGTTCCCGAGTCACTTTTTGCATCAATTAGATTTCCCAAAGCCCAGGTGAGTTTTCATAGCCTCACATCTTTTTAAACTTTCACTCTAAATGCTTTAGGAACTCTGTGAGGGGGATACATGCTGCTTGCTTTATTTAAAACCGAATACAAGTCTTTTTCTTTGGTTGTTGCACGAGTAAACTATCTGCCACCACTACATAACTAAAATTCATGAATCTAATCGTTTGGGATATTTTACTCATGCGAACGCGAATATAGTTGATAGATCTATTGGAGTTTGACAACTCCCATTGATACTACATCTTTTTGGATGGTATCAATAAGTACTATATTTGAACCTACTGAAGGATTAACTTTGGCAAGTTATCCTTCCCATCCCCTCATGGTCAGGTCTGCAGCCCCCATGATCTGAATTGTTAACGTGTGGTTCATGAGTGATGAGGCGAAAAATGAACCGTTTTTAGGGGGTCATTTAAGCCCGAATTCGAATTTATTTGATCAAATATTTCCCTAAATCGTTCCTTTTGTCATTCTAGGCACTTTTGGAGTGAGTTCTGGAAAAGGAAGTATTTTGGATATTTTTGGAGCATAAAAGTGAAGAAAACGACAAAGTCTTAATTTTCCTTGCTGGGAACAGTACCTGACGGTGTCAAGACTCCTCATGTAACGGCGTCAAGAGTTAGAAGTGCTGACGGTCCTGAGAAAACATGACGCCGTCAGGTATGGCCGTCAAGGTTCAAGATATGGTGACGGCCCATAGTGATATTACACATCACGGCGTCAAATCTGGATCTAGGCAATCTGATCTCATTATGGGCGGCGAGTTGACAGCGTCAGACATTCCTTCTTGACGCCGTCACCCTGTAAAATCTATATATAGTTTTGCAATTTTCATTCATTAGTGTGTAACTTTAGAGGGACAAGTAGGGTATAACATTGGAGAAACCCTAGCACGAATTTTACTGGTTTTTCAAGGATTTTTACCCTTTGAAACCTCTCATGTCAATTTGAGATAAGTACTCTTCCAATTCATTCAATATGTCTGTATGTTGTTTGAATATATCTTATGCTTGTCTTGAATTCAACATGCTAGGCTAGATCTCTTGTGTGTTTGCTTAGATGTAGCGAAACCTAGATGTTAATTATGGGTTGATTGTTTGTTTATAGTTGTTATGGATGAATGATTTCGATGTTACGCTTAAGAAAACTAGCAGACTTCCAATGGTGACATGGTTGAACATCTTAAGAAACATGAACCAATGCGTACTAGGTTATTATGGTTGTATTTAATGCATGAGCGAATTCTAATCATCCCATGTTAGGAGCTTTTAACGGCTTGACATAAGAGTGAAGTAGGAGCTTATAGAGATGGGGAAGTACGTATGCCACCCCATGAATGGTATTAAGGAATATAACCCGTCATCCATGCAATTGTAACAAACTATCAACTTGTAAATGATATCTAGGGAGTAATGAAACCTAAGTAAACACAATTTTCCCCATTATTGTTCACACCACATTAGTAATTAGCTTTATTTTCATTTTTGTTATTTTATTTTGATTGCATCTTTAGTTATTGGGTTAGTTGACTAGCTACTAACTCCGCCCACTCTTCCAAAAACCGAGATTTTCATTGCTTTTATAAAAAAATATAAAAATACAAAAAGAATCATCCCTCACCTCTAGACCTAGTTTTTAGGCTTTCTAATCCTAGCGACACTATTCCTGAGTTGAACGATCAATCCCCCGGTACTTGTCACTATACTATACTACAACGATCAGGTACACTGCCTGGTGGGGGTTGTAAGCTTCTCGAGATCCCTCGAGAGGTAAAACCTGTTGCGATTCCCACGCATCAAGTTTTTGGCGCTGCAGCCCGGGGAATAGTTATTGTCTATGTTAGGATTTCTTTTTATTAGGTCTACTTGCTAGATTCCTTTCTAGTAAGATTTTATTTTTATTTTTAGGTTTTCTTTAGTCTATCTTATTTCTTCGTGTCTTTGTTCGTAATCTTTACCATCCGACATCATGGAAGGTGGTAACATCTTTGAACCCATCAACCCACCACAACAAAACTACCCACAAAACCCACCACTAGCAAACCAACCTCTTAGGCCCCGAACCCTAGGAGAGTATTCCCGTCCTAGCCACCAAGGCTATCGAAATACTATTGAGGTCGCCCAAGGAGCCAATGTGTCCCCCTTGCAATCCGACACCATTCGGTTGGTGCAAAGCGGATCCATGGAATTTGTTCCGAAGATCCTAAACATCTCAAGGACTTCCTTAAAATCGTAGATTCTATAGACCTTGATGTTACAACTAGAGAGTCGACCCGATTACGCCTATTCCAATTCTCTCTACGTGATCAAGCTAGTCAATGGCTTGAACGTTTACCCGCGGGAACCATCACCTCATGGGATGATCTCACCACTCGTTTCCTTGCTCAATTTTTCCCACCGGGGAGAACTACCAAGCTTAGAAATGATATATTGATGTTCCAACAATGTCAAGGTGAAACTCTATATGAAGCATGGACTCGTTTCAAGGACTTACTCCAAAAAGTCCCTCATCATGGCATAGATCTTTGGCTCCAAGTCCAAATCTTCTATGACCATATCGATCTCTCCACAAGGCAAACCATTGACCAATCAGCTGGTGGTAAGCTACGTTATCTAAGTGCGGAAGAATCATGGGAACTCATAGAAGATCTTGCTCTCTATGACAACAAAAGTTGGAATGATCCCCGTGATTTGAACAAAATGGTCAAGGCAATATCTTTGCCTTCAAACAATTCTAGCACTCCCGACTGTAGGATCATGGAACTTGAGGACCAAGTCAAGTTTCTCATGAAATCTTACGAAGCTCCTAAGCCTTCAAGCTAAGTGAACAAAATCACTTCCTCATGTGAATTACGTAGTGGTCCCCATGACACTTGTGATTGCGTGGAACTCCCCGGAACAGCTTTTGCGGACTACGCATCCTCGCGTACCGACGAAGCGGGAGATAAGTGGTACACTTTCAAACCCGAGCCAAACCCTTACGGTGATTACTACAACCCTTCTTGGAAAAATTACCCGAACCTTAGGTGGAAACAAAACCAAAACAATTCTTCCAATCTGCCTAATCATTACCAACCAAACGGTCCACCCTCCAACCGTACTTTCAACATCAATCCTTCTAATAACTATGGTAGTACCAACAATCTTGAAGGATTGATGTCCAAGTTTATGGCATCTCAAGAAGCTCGCATATCTATGTTTGAAGCTGATTTCAAAAAAAAGCAAAGCGAGATGACCACCAAAATTGACACATTGTTGAAAGTTCTCAATGACCGAGAAATGGGAGCACTCCCAAGTGACACGGTCAAGAACCCGAAACTAAACGTTAACTCCATATCATCAGTTTCGTCACCCACTTCTTGTCCGCAATACTACTCGGTTAAATCAATAAGCACGTGTTTCAAGCAAAACCAAATTCTTCAAAAGGGTCAATCGAATGAAATACCCAATATCAAACCAGTCAAAAGCATAGTTGAAACACTTCCTATACAAGACCTTGATGATGAATTCAAGGAACTCCACCTTGAACGCCCCGTTATTGATGTCTTAGCCCGTGCTCCCTACTATAGTGCCCTCCTAGAAAAATATGAGAAGTTCAAATTAGGTAAAAATGGGACCGCCTTCGTTCAAAACAAGTTGCCTAAGAAGCTTGATGATCCGGGTATATTTGTTTTGCCTTGTAAGATAGGAAAATCCGAAGCTTTTGACACACTAGCCGATTTAGGATCAAGCCTCAACTTGACTCCCTTATCCCTTTTTACCACTCTTAAGCTAGGAAAGTTAGAGGAGACGGAGGTACTAATTGGTCTAGCGGATGGGAGTATTGCTCACCCGGTTGGGATGATCAAGGATGTAGTTATTCACATAGGGATGTTAGCTATTTTAGCGGATTTTCACATCCTAGATATGGTTAGTGATAATACATGCCCATTGTTAGTAGGAAGAGGATTTTTAGCAACCGCTAGCGCCATGATAGATTGTAAGGAGTCTAAGATAGTGGTAGGTGAGGGCGATACTTGGTCGGTATATGATGTTAAGAAGCATAGCTACGATTGTGAGGACGAACCGACACCACATTGGGTAGAGATGAATAGGAGACCATCTAGATATGGGCCTTAGATAGAAAGAAACTTTATAGGACCTCAATGCCCATTCTATCTAGAAAAATATTTCATCGATAAAACACATTCGGTGGAACAACTCATAGCTAGAGATGAGGAGCTAGACCCTTTTGAGGATCCCCTAGTCTTTAGGAAAATGATTTAATTCTTATGCGTAATGCCTATTAACATAGAGATGAACAAGTGGAAGAGAGAGGGGGACAAGTGTAAATGGAGGTGGGACAAGCCACCTAAGGAAGGTGACGGATCATGGCATATGAAGATGATTTTATATGATCCGGATGGAGAAAAGTTTGAAAGGTCATACCGTACCAAGAAAACCGATAGGAAGTTGAAACCCAAGTTTGATCCCAAGGATGTCCTCAATGAGGAACTCACCCATATCACGTAATTTCCCATGACCTTGAGTCTAGCTACAAGACTCGCAAATAAAGAAAAGCGCTTCTTGGGAGGCAACCCATGTTTTGTGTGATTTTTATTTGTTTAATTGTTATTTGCTTCCGTATGCATGCTTTATTTTTATTGTTGGTAGATCATGTTTCAAAATAAAATTGTGAAAATACTTTATTTTGTCGTTTGACTTCGTCTTAACTTCATACAAAGGTATTTCGCAAAAGATAAGTGTAAGGGGAAACCCCAAATATGTTTTTAAGAACGAAATTGATCATGATTCTCCACAATATTAAATGGACATGTGTATTAGTATTTGTTAGAGTCAAATGCTTGTATCGAGTCATAATGATGTTTTGCAGGATTTTCCAGGGAGTAGGACATAAGTTTTTCCAGAAATTTTTTGGAAACTTAACGTAAAGATTTCTGCAGGTCACTTCTGACGGCGTCAGGAATTAACTCCTGACGGCGTCATGTGTAAAATTCTGGAAATTTTGCTAGTTTTGTTTTTCTAACGGAGTCTTAAAGTTTTTGTTAATTCTTTTGTTTTATAAACTCCAGGAAATCCGCAAACATTCATTCCACAAGCATTATATCTTAATTTGTTTTCTAGGATTTGTTAGTATATATAGATTGCCGCTGATTTTATGCGAGGTTGCCTTGTTTGTTTTCTCAGGTTTAACAGGTTACATTTGACAAGAAGATGATTTATATTTCTGAAAGGGAAGCTTTGATTGTTCATTTTCTTGGAGGAAGATCTAGCCTTGTTACCACACTATCCACACCGAACGAATCAGGGGAGTAATTGACTTCATTCTTTTACCTGTTTTACTTTTACATTCTTTAATTGAACATTGGGTACAATGTTCATCCTAAGTGTAAGGGGAGGGTAAACGATGATACCTTATAGGATACACTTGCACTTGAGTTTGTTTGTTTGATGGTAGGTGTGTAATAAAACTATGAGAAATACTTGTTAGTGTAATTTTAGCGCCAAAGTTAATTTTTTTACAACATTTAGGAGTGAAACTTTAGCCTTAGCAAGCGTCTCATGGATAGGAGATTGTATGACTAGCACAAAACCGTACCATTCAGAAAAATTTTCCAACCAAAGATGTGAGGTTCGCCTTTAGATTTGATAGGAAAAGCATTTATTATTAGTGCTTATGAGTGTACCGGTAGCATGTAGATTTTAGAACTTGCGTTAGTGATGCATCCCGAGACCGCTAGTGAGACTACATTCGTGTAGTAGGATTTACTACATGATAAGAGGCATTAGGATCACCCTTGCGTCAAACCCGTATCATAATTACTTGACCATTTAAGTCATATTACTTGACTAGTAAAGTTAATTAATTTTTCCCACACCTTAGCGTTATACTCATTTTTAGTACACGAAACCCCTAGCACACTCCTCCGAGCCTATCTTTTCGTTTCTAACTTTAAGCATCTTACTTAAAGGAAGAATTTGTTACAACCCACCAAAATGTGCAACCAAATCACCTTAGCCTTCCGTGTATGCACTCATCTTTAGTGCATTATTTTTATATGTTTAAACCCTTAGTTAATTATATAATTGATTACATGGTTGCTAAGTTGAGTCATATCCTTGTACATATTGTTTTGGGACGATTGGGACTCATAGGTAAAGTACTTGTGTTATGGAATAATGGGGAAGAACATCATATTATTACCCCCATATGTGCATTAATCTTAAAAGTACTCAAAGTGTTTTGATTATCTTAATTCGAGTCGTTAGATAAGTTTATTGTAAAGTATGTAAAAATTCAAGTGTAAGGGGAATGTTCATTCCCTATGATGTATTATTTTGGATGGTAGGGTAAAAGTGTATGCAAAAAAAATAATAATAACATACGGACTACCATCTCGTTTCATTTTATGTTTGTTTTAAGTTTTTGTTACTTTTGATTTATTAGCTTAAGTCGAGTCTAGTCTTGGCTTAGCAACGCTATATTGTACATGTAATTAACCAAGATGGTTAACTCGCCACCAGTAAAGATTGCTTTTATCCAACAAAACCATGTATTCCATATCCCTACACCTAACGTTATAACCCTTTAAAAAACCTCTTTGATAGTTTATCCTAGGTGTTTATGCCATGTGGTGGAGGTTTGATCCTTTCCCAAGCCTATGGTAATCTATTTTGCTATGACAGGTAGTGAGAGATGTTTTCCATTTCCATATTGTGATACATACTTTTTTACACCTGAGAGATGTGAGTATCTAAACACTATTTGTGAGGTGCTAGTGTATGACCTCCGTGCTTGTCTTTGATCTTTAGTGGAACGATTATTTGTTGTAATTACTTTTATATTAGTGTTAAATGACCCTTAACTTGTATTTTGATTAGAATAAAAGCACATTTGCTTGAGGACAAGCAAATCTCAAGTGTAAGGGTATATGATGAGGCGAAAAATGAACCATTTTTAGGGGGTCATTTAAGCCCGAATTCGAATTTATTTGATCAAATATTGCCCTAAATTGTTCCTTTTGTCATTTTAGGTACTTTTGGAGTGAATTCTGGAAAAAGGAAGCATTTTGGACGTTTTTGGAGCATAAAAGTGAAGAAAATGGAAAAGTCTTAATTTTCCTTGCTGGGAACAGTACCTGACGGCGTCAAGAGTCCTCATGTGACGGCGTCAAGAGTTGGAAGTAGTGACGGTCCAGAGAAAACGTGACGGCGTCACGTATGGCCGTCAAGGTTCAAGATATGGTGACGACCCAGAGTGATATTACACATGACGGATTCAAATCTGGATCTAGGCAATCTGATCTCATTATGGGCGGCGAGTTGACGGCGTCAGACATTCCTTCTTGACGCCGTCACCCTGTAATATATAGTTTTGCAATTTTCATTCATTAGTGTGTAACTTTAGAGGGACAAGTAGGGTATAAATTTGGAGAAACCCTAGCATGAATTTTACTGCTTTTTCAAGGGTTTTTACCCTTTGAAACTTTTCATGTCAATTTGAGATAAGTACTCTTCCAATCCATTCAATATGTCTATGTGTTGTTTGAATATATCTTACGCTTGTCTTGAATTCAACATGCTAGGCTAGATCTCTTGTGTGTTTACTTAGATGTAGTGAAACCTAGATGTTAATTATGGGTTGATTGTTTGTTTATAGTTGTTATAGATGAATGATTTCGATGTTAGGCTTAAGAAAACTGGCAGACTTCCAATGGTGACATGCTTGAACGTCTTAAGAAACATGAACCAATGCGTACTAGGTTATTATGGTTGTATTTAATGCATGAGTGAATTCTAATGATCCCATGTTAGGAGCTTTTAACGGCTCGACATAGGAGTGAAGTAGGAGCTTATAGAGATGGGGAAGTACGTACGCCACCCCATGAATGGTATTAAGGAATATAACCCGTCATCCATGCAATTGTAACAAATTATCAACCTGTAAAAGATATCTAGGGAGTAATGAAACCTAAGTAAACACAATTTTCCCCATTATTGTTCACACCACATTAGTAATTAGCTTTATTTTTATTTTTGTTATTTTATTTTGATTGCATCTTTAGTTATTGGGTTAGTTGACTAGCAACTAATTCCACACACTCTTCCAAAAACCGAGATTTTCATTGCTTTTATAAAAAAAAATATAAAAATACAAAATGAATCATCCCTCACCTCTAGACCTAGTTTTTAGGCTTTCTAATCCTAGCAACACTATTCCTTAGTTGAACGATCAATCCCCCGGTACTTGTCACTATACTATACTACAACGATCAGGTACACTGCCTGGTGGGGGTTGTAAGCTTTTTGAGATCCCTCGAGAGGTAAAACCTGTTGTGATTCCCACACATCAATGAGCTTAGTGCAACACATCCCACTATTGATAATTGTGCATGCATCACAATTATCACACACATATAACATTTTCCCAGATGGGTGTAACAATGGAACCCAGGGAACTTGTATTCACTAACACTTAAACCTATGACTCTTACTCAACACCTAGTGTAGACTTTTAAGCAAGTATTCTAGGTATATCACTTCTACGTAGATATGGCAGAAGGAGGCACTGAACTCGGAGGACTTTCAAACCGGTTATCATTCAAACATAACTTAACATCTAGACTTTGGGACCTCATCAAAAGTAAAAGTATATTTTTACTATAAAAACTCTGATAATTAAATGAATGATAACTAAATTTCTAAAAATGTCTCTTTTCGAGTCGTTTTCTATTACTATGACTATGATTCCATGAAGTAATACACCAACCTTAATTAAATCCGCTGCGAACCTTGAAAATGGGGATGTTACACTAGTGTCTACTTAGATATAATGAAACCTAGTTATTAATTATTTATTGTAGATTTGTTATTGATTGTTGGGTTGATTGACTAGAGTCAGGCTTAAGAAAATTGGCTAATCTCCTATATGGTAACAAGCTTGTACATCTTAAGAAACGTAATCGGACGTGTACTGCGGTTTTATTGGTTGTATTTAATGCATGAGTAACTATTAATGAGGCTATGATAGGATACTAAACGTGTCGTCATAAGAAGAGATAGATGCTCATAGGGTTGGGGAAGGACGTACACACCCCCACGAATTGTATTAAGGAATACAATCCTTCATCCAAACAATTGTGACAAATCAATGAATCTATAGGAGATAACTAGGGAGTAGTGAAATCTAAATAAACACGTTTTTCTCTTATAAATAATCTAGCACATTTATTTTCTTGTTATTTTATTTTATTTTGTTTATTAGTAGTTTTTTGGGTTAGTTGACTAGCAACTAATTCTGCCCAATCTCCCAAATACTCGGGATTTTTACTGCTTTCATAAAATATAAAAATACAAAATGAATCATCCCTCACCTCTAGACCTAGTTGACATAATTTTCAATCCTAACAACACTATTCCCCTATAGAACGACCAGTCTCCCGGTACTTGCCACTCACTAAACTACACTGGTCACGTACACTACCTGGAGGATTGCAAGCTTCTCAAGATCCCTTGAGGGGTAAAACTTTTGCGAGTCTGCAATCCCGCATCAAAGTTTTTGGCATCGCTGCTGGGGAATAGTTATTGCTTAGGTTGATTTTTAATTTGATTAGGTTTACTCATTAGATTCCTATCTACTGAGATTTTTATTTTCTTTTTCATAAGATTTCTTTAGTCTATCTTATTCCTCGATCCTTTGCCCAGAAACTTCCTTGGCCATTATGGTAAACGAAGATCCCGGTAGTCTTAGAATTACTAGGAGTCGTAGTTCCATTAAAACTCTTGTCCAACCTTACGCGGAACCCGAAAGAGAAAAGCGTAAGTTAAGATAATCACTTCAAACATCCGAACCACTCGGGACTACCATCAACTTTGATGAAGCTCTTTCCAAAGAGGAATCCAATGATCACCTTACACCCCCTAGTCCCCAATCTAATCGAAGTGAGGAGATTCCAGAGAATCCTACCCCTAAGTGCCTCAAGGATTACTCTAACCCTACCTCTCGTGGCTTTTCCAATGCTATCATTTTTACAAATGAACATACCGATGGGATCTTACATGCTAACGATGTCTGGCTTATCCAAAGCGTATGCAAGTTTCATGGGTTGAAAATGGAAGACCCAATTCAACAAATCAAGGATTTCTTGAAGATAGTTGACACCATTCATGCGGATGGGGCTACTCTGGATACATCTCGGCTACGGTTCTTTCCATATTCCCTTCAAGAAAAAGTAAAAGAATGGTATGATAGACTTCCTTCTGAATCTAGCGTTACATGGGAATAGCTCATCTCAAAATTCTATGATAAATTCTTCCCACCTGAAAGAACTTCGGGAATTAGGGACAAAATCCTTCGCTTCGGCATTGGGCAAAACGAACGTATTCATAAATCTTGGATTCGATTTAAGGATCTCATACGATATGCCCCCCATCATGGCATCGAGCTTTGGCTCCTTCTCTAAGTTTTCTATAAAAATGTTTCTCGGAATGACCATAATGGAATTAACAACTCGTTAAAAGGAAGAATAGCCAAATTAAGCACTGAGGAAGGGTGGAATCAAATAGTAGAATATGCTCAAGACCAAGAGTGTCACACCCCCAAAATACTTGTTTTAGCAATGGAATGGAATACCTGGGGGTGACTGCCATAGCATCACAGTTACAGTTATATTGAACGACCTAAAGTGTCATTTTGAAAATACATCGTTTGATCATTAAAACATTCAGAGTTTACAAAAATAGGTCCCAAAAAGGTGTTGCAAAATTTAAGTAAAATAAGTTCAACAAGATCAAACGTTTCATAAGTGCAGAAAATATATGTAAAGTGAGACGCGTCGGCTCCGCGACTCCAGGTAGGTCCAAATGCATGTCACATGAGCTACCTTAATTACCTGAAAATACATTGCTAAAACGGTCAACAATAGTGTTGGTGAGATCCATAGGTTTATAAAATGAAATGTTGTGCGGTAACCTCAAGTATAAAGTGCATGACAAAATGTCACATAATTAATAAAATTGTACATTGGCTCTTAAGCTCATGACCTCGAAGCTAGACTGATGAAGTATATGCCCCTCCAGAGTGTCCTGCCAAACATTCTAATATGACAGAAATGAAATGCATCTGTTTGACTATTGGTATAACTACCACGGATGGAGGCGTGACCCTCAATAGATCTATCCGCTCACTCTCGCTAACGCATAATTAACGGTCCATGATAAATAAATAGGGGACTTTAACAAGGCAGCTAGGTAACTTAAGCAATGTACATATGATTTGATACTTAGGCCTGTATAAAAATGATGATGCAATGTATTCTCCCCCGTGGGATTTGAAATCAAAATATTGAATTGAAAACGGGGCTATGAAAACTCACTTGTAGTAATGGAACAATGAATATGTAATGAACATGGCAACAAGGCGCGAACACTAGCCGCAACCTAATATGAATGAATATGATCTACTTTAGATTATGAATTGATGTAGTGAGTGTACATGCACATGATATCTATACCACTCGTAATTTTAAAATAATAGTTATGTTGAAATTTAATGTTTTCCATAACTTGGTAAATTATGTCCAACTAGCGTTTAAAACTAGTTGTGTAAAATTGTGTATAAAAATGTTGGTGTTAGAATTCGGCATTTTGAAAACCTTGAAATAATATCTAATAATCGTATTAATAAACCTTTGATCGTACGTGCTTCGACGGGTAAGAAATGCGGTTCTCCATTGTTGTTACTTGAAAATATAGTTTTTAGTACGTAGAATATATATTTCTAATAGAAGCTGTCAAAAATATATAGCGTTATCAGGTTATAAATGCGAATATATCGGTCGTTATAAACTCATTTTCTATGTTCTATATATCCATGGTTTCGTATTATAGTGGATGAGTGAATTTTTAACAAGTTGGTGTATTTTATTAATGACTAGTGTCATGTTTTATACATATAAAAATTTGCATCAGCACTTATATTTTCTGAAAAATAAAATAAATGTGTAACTTGTTTTTAGCATAACTTTTTCGTCGTAAGTTCGTTTTTATCCGTTCAAGCGGTCATGGTTTCGTTTTTGAAAGTATTTTCTAATTCTTTGGTCAAAAATTAGTCCATACCTATTGAGTTTTCCGTATTTTACAAATAGGGACAGTAGCACATTTATAGTGTTAAAAATGGTTTTTCTAGTTTGTAACTTGTCCAAGTCCATCACCAACAACTTCACAAATTCCCTTAAACTACCATACACCTTATTAGGATATCATGGGTTCCTTAACATCATCAATCAAGCTTTTTCACTAATAATCTCTTATAATAACTTTTTAGCTCATAAAAATTATATGAAAGAAAAATATATAGAGTGGTACAAATTACATACTACTTGAATGTTATTGAATAACTGATATGAATATTATATGAACATTGAAATGTTATGAAAATTAGTTTGATAGACTTACTTGGAAGATTAGAGGATTTAGTGATAAAAACGTAATTAACCTATAGGTTTTTATTTCAAAACCTTGTAATAGATTACTAATAGAGATTGTTTAACACTTGTTCTTGAATCCTTGATGATTTCTTGGTGGTTTTGTTGTTTGGCCGAGCACACAAGGAGAGGAAATGAGAGAATATATTTTTGTTGATCAAATTTTGCATGCAAAAATGAAAGTTTGGTGGAGAAAATATATATATATATATATATATATATATATATATATATATATATATATATATATATATATATATATATTACAAGTGCTTATTCTTTGGTCCAATGAAATTGATTTTTAGTGGGATAGAGGGATGGATCGGCTGAATTAAGGGGGAAAATGTGAGATTGAGGTGATATTGTGTAAAAAGGTGTTGGATTTATGTATATTAGTTGTAGTTATTAGTAGTTTTAATGTTTTCGGCTACCGGGTTAACTAGAAATGAATTTTAATGGGACTAAATGTGATATAATATAATTTTAAAAATTATAAAAATATAATTTTCGTAAACATGGAGTGTTTGAATAATTATTGTTTCATTATTATGGAAACCGTCGTAATTATATAATGTTTTCGATATAAAACAAATAAATTCCAAAATTACCGGGTAAATTAATTTTATAATTTTTGTAACATTGTAATGAGTGTAGAAATGTATTAGGACCATTGTGGAAATTGTCGGATGTGATGTTTATAATTATTGATCGCGCGTTATCATTTATTTAATAAAAATAAGTATACATAAATTGAAATTAAATAAATCCTATGAGTGGGATAGTATGCAATTCATGTAGTGATGAAATGTAGACTAACTCTAGTCTATGAAATGCATTTTTGAATGATGTCTTATGATCACGCGACTTAACCTTCCCGGTTTCGTGAAATGAATACCCGTAACCCTAGTTTATGTGAAATGATGAATTGTGAAATGATGAATAGTAAGTGATGAATTGAAATATGTGAATAGTAAATTGTCGAGACTTGGGAAAATGAGGTGAAATTGGGAGTTGTGACAAAGATGATACCTGGGATGAACCCAATTCGGTCATGAGTGTATCCGAGATTATAAAAACCCCCTCCCATGAGAACCGACTGAGAAAGCTGTAAGAAAAAGTGTCATATCTGAAGGGGTCGCGAAGACTATCAAACCCCTACTTAATTTGTAACCAATGTGGGGGCCTGAATGAAGTGGAAGAATGCAGGAATGAACCAGCCACTGAGCATGTTTGTTTGTCAGGTCACAATATCTTTGATGACCTTTCTCTTCTAGTTTTCTATCAAACTACCGACGACACCTCTTCGGGTAACTATGTAAAAAAGAAGAAAGGAGAAGAAGGACCTGAATTCAAAGTCAGGAGTACTTTTGTAGAAGATATCGGGTACACGCATGAAAAGAGCTTGTTACTAAAAGGCCTTGATGGATTCATCACTGAGCAACAAAGAGAAATTAATGACACATTTTCCGAACTTCGTACTGCCCTTCACCACTGAGTCCAACACTTCCCATGAAGAAGAAGACAGGAACGAAGAAACCCCCAAGCCTCCTCCTCGCGTAATTACCTCTCTTCCCACTCCACCCAAGCAACCTGAAAAAGTTTTGTATCCGTCACACCTAAAGAATCAAAAGGTTGAGAATGATAATAGGAGATTCTTGTCATACTTGAAGGATTATTTTGTCACCATCCCCCTCACTGATGCATGTTACCATATGCCTAAATATAGTACATACTTCAGGAAGCTTCTTGCCAACAAAAAGAAACTTGTGGGTCTGGTAACTTTGGGGGAAAAATGTTCTATGATCACCCAACGAGGACTACCAAAAAAGGTGAATGAACCAAGCAGTTTCACCTTACCATGCTCCATAGGATCCTTATCCGTAAAGAATGCGCTGGCTGATTTAGGAGCAAGCATAAATCTTATGCCGTAATCCAGGTTCCTCAAGCTAGGATATTCAGGGCTGAAGCCTACGTGAATGAACATTCAATTGGCTAATAGATCAGTCAAATACCCCCTGGGAATATGCGAGAACGTGTTAGTCAAGGTCAGAAAGTTCAAATTCCCGGTTGATTTTGTAATCTTGGAGATGGAAGAGGATGACATGGTGCCTATCATCCTTGGCAGACCATTTCTAGCCACTGCTCGCGCTATCATATCATTGATATTTATGATGGAAAATTAACATTGCAAGTAGGGACCGAAAGCTTAACCTTTGACATCAAGGATATGATGGATATTTCTCTCGCACTAGATAACCGACTATACTTCATTGGAGAGGTCGATGAATTCACCGATATCATTGATAAATCTGTTGATGAACAAGTTGAAGCCGGTTGGTTGTGAGATGACAATATCCTACCAATCCACGAAGAGAAGGAAGAGACAGAGGTTATCAACGTGGTTTCTTTCTATCCAAGAAATGAACCAATTGAACCACTCGAGCTCCGTAAAGCTGAAAACAAGCTCAAACCTTCCATTATCAAGCCACCCAAATTAGAACTAAAGGAGCTCCCAAATCACTTAGAATATGCTTTCCTTCAAGGAGAGGATCAACTCCCGGTAATCATAAACTCCTCCTTGGGTGATGGGTAGGAGTATAAACTCCTAGCTGTCTTAAAAAAATATAAAGGGGTTATCGCATGGAGTGTAGCTGATATAAAAGGGATCGACTCGACTTTTTGCACACATAAAATCCTCATGGATGATGATTATAAACCAACCATACAACCTCAAAGGTGAGTAAATCCCAACATCAAAGAAGTGGTGAATAAGGAAGTCATCAAAATCTTGGACGCCAGTCTGATTTACCTAATTTCTGAGAGTCTTTGGGTTAGTTCGGTATAGGTTGTACCAAAGAAATGAGGGATGACAGTTATGAAAAACGATAAGGAAGAATTGGTTCCCTACAGAAAAGTTACTGGCTAGCGTGTATGCATCGATTACAGGAAGTTAAATGATGCAACCCGAAAAGATCACTTCCCGCTACCATTCATTGATCAAATTTTAGAGAGATTAGCTGGGCACGAATACTACTGTTTCTTGGACGGGTTCTTAGGATACTTTCAAATCCCCATCGCCCCTGAGGACCAAGAAAAGACCACCTTTACATGTCCTTATGGGACATTCGCTTATAAGAGAATGCCCTTTAGACTATGTAATGCTCCCGCCACCTTTCAACGATGTATGACAGCAATATTGCATGAGTTAATGGAAGATAGCATGGAAGTCTTCATGGATGACTTCTTAGTCTTTGGAGATTCTTTCGATCGTTGTCTTGCTAACCTCGAGAGAATGCTCAGGCACTGTGAAGAAACCAATCTAGTTCTAAATTGGGAAAAAATGTCATTTCATGGTAAAAGAAGGGATTGTGCTCGCGCACAAAGTTTCTGGGAAAAGGATTGAGGTGGATCGAGCAAAAATTGAAGCTATATCCAAGTTACCTTACCCTACCACCATCAAAGCAATACGTAGTTTCTTAGGTCATGCTGGGTTTTATAGAAGGTTTATCCAGGACTTTTCAAAATAGCCCGACCAATGACTTAATTACTTGTTAAGGATACTCCATTTGAATTTTTCGCAAGAATGTAGGGAAGCATTCGATCGCTTGAAGCAGGATCTCACACAAGCTCCAGTTATGGTTACACCTAATTTGAAGCTGCCATTCGAAATCATGTACGATGCTAGCGATTATGCCGTTGGAGCAGTGCTGGTCAAAGGTTGAACAAACACTTTCACCCCATCTAATATGCTAGCAAAACCATGAATCCTGCGTAAGAAAACTAGCCTACCACTGAAAAGGAACTCCTGGCGGTGGTATTCGCTTTTGATAAATTTTGCCAATATTTGGTCTTATCAAAAACCATCATTTTCACAAATCATTCAGCCCTTCGGTACCTTTTCTCAAAACAAGATGCTACACTGCGACTAATTCGTTGGATATTGTTACTACAAGAGTTTGATATTGAGATCCGCGACAAGAAGGGCGCTGAAAATCTTGCGGCTGACCATCTCTCTCAACTCGAAAATCCTAACCTTGGTCTATTAGACGATAGTGAAATTCAGGATTCATTTCTTGAAGAACAACTTATGTCCATAAATGACTCTGGACCTTGGTACACAGACTACGCTAATTACTTAGCAA
Organism: Artemisia argyi; assembly: GCA_030686995.1. Taxonomy (NCBI): domain Eukaryota; kingdom Viridiplantae; phylum Streptophyta; class Magnoliopsida; order Asterales; family Asteraceae; genus Artemisia; species Artemisia argyi. Next base: position 176,332,312 of record CM060685.1, on the reverse strand, counting down.
GCCGAGTTATTCCAGAGCACATGAATAGACAAGAAAGGAAAAGGTTCTTCACTCAATTGAAATACTACTTCTGGGATGAACCTTTCCTATTTTATAGGTGTCCTAACCAAATTATTCAGCGATGTGTCTTTGAAAAGGATTCAATAAGGATCATGAGAGAATGTCATGCTGGTCCTTCTAGAGGTCATCATGGGATAAACACTACATCATGAAATTTTTTTGACACAGGATTCTATTGGCCAACAATATTTCGCGATGTAAAAGGGATGTACAGGCTTGTGATGCATGTCAAAGGGCAGGAAATATTTCATGGAGGGACGAAGCACCTCAAAACTACATACAAGTCTGTGAAATTTTTGATGTTTGGGTAATTGACTTTATGGTCCCTTTTCCATCATCCGGGGGAATGAATACATCCTAGTAGCCATCGACTATGTTTCAAAGTGGGTGGAGGCACAAGCCCTTAGAACTAATGACGCCAGCATGGTCATTCATTTCCTAAAGAAGTTGTTTGCTTGGTTTGGAATCCTTAAGACCCTCATTAGTGACAAAGGTACCAATTTCTATAATGCACAAATGGAAATGGTCATGAAAAGATATGGGGTCTCTCATCGGTTCTCTACCGCTTACCACCCTCAAACCAATGGCCAAGTCAAGAACACCAATCGACCAATAAAACGCATAGTAGAGAAAACAGTTAACCAAAATAGGAAAGACTGTTCGTTTAAACAGGACGATGCTCTTTGGGACAACTCCTTTTTGCCTAGTCTATGGTAAAGCATGCCACCTTCCGGTGGAATTAGAGCACAAAGCATATTGGGTACTTAAAGCTTGCAATTTGGACTATACGGCTGCATGAACAAATAGGTTCTTACAACTTCAGGAGCTTGATTAATTGAGACATGAAGCCTACGAGTCATCAATAACATACAAGGAAAGGGCTAAAAAATGGCATGATCAACGGATTAAGAGTCCCAAGGAATTCTTGTAGGGGGATAAAGTTTTACTATATAATTCTTGCTTAAGATTATTCCATGGTAAACTAAAGTCTAAATGGTATGGGCCTTTGACTGTAAGCCTTACTGTGAGCAGAGTATCCAACTATAAAACCTTCAGCAGCCTTCTCTTCAAACTTTCCAAGGTGATCACTTGTATTCAGGATAGTCACATGACATCCAAAAGGCTTATAGTACTCAATGGTTGGCATCTTCCCAGTCAAAAGATCATAGGGTGTTTTGTTATATGGTCTAGTAATCAACACCCTATTTAGTACATAACAAGCGGTGTTAACTGCTTCAGTCCAAAACATAGTGGGAAGTTTAGAGTCAGCAAGCATAGATCTTGCAGCCTCTATAAAGGTTCTATTATTCCTTTCAGTAACCCCATTTTGTTGTGGAGTTCTAGCATTGCTATAATCCCTTTTTATACCCTTAGCCCTACAGAGTTCAATAAGATTGGCATTTTTGAACTCTGTCCCATTGTCACATCTTATTCCTTTTATATTCTTATTGAGTTGGTTTTCAACAAGGGCCATAAATTCTTTTAGAGTCTGAAAAGTTTGGTCTTTAGTTCCCAAAAAGAATACCGAACTAAACCTACTATAAGCATCAGTGATCACTAGACAGAAGTACTTATGGTCAATACTTCTGATGGAAGTTGGACCAAAGAAATCCATGTGTAACAGCTGCAGAGGTTCTGAAATGGTGCTAACAGCAGTAATAGCTTTATAAGAGGCCTTGTGTTGTTGCCCTTTATTACAAGTAACACAATTGTGTTCATTAGTGAAGACCTTGGTAGGAAGTCCATGAACTAGTCCATTCTTAGCAAGCTTGTTGATAACTTTGAAGTTTACATGTGCCATCCTTCTGTGCCATTTTGTAGATTCATCTAAGGATGCTTTTGCCACCAAGCATGCTAGATCACCTTCAGGTTGGACATCATTCAGGTTGAATGTGTATTGATTGTAGCTTCTTGGAACTCTTAACAAAACAAGACTATCATCAGGTAACTTGAAATCTTCTGATAGCACAAGACAGTCCTTCTTAGTGAATAGCACATTATTCTTCTTGTCATAGATTTGAGATACTGAAAACAAGTTGAAATTTTGTAGCTCCTTCACATAATACACATTCTCAAAGTCCACCTTTGGAGTCCTAATGGTTCCTTTCCCTATGATTCTTCCAACTCCTCCTCCAAATGTTACTGTGCCTCCATTAATAGGCACAAAGTTATGCAACTTATCTTGGTTCCATGACATGCTTCTTGAACACCCACTGTCAACTATTCCTGTAACAATTCGCAATTTCAGGTTAATTACTATTCCCGGAAAATTTCACTATTCACTTTTACTATTCATTTTTCCCGAAATTTGATTTTTGTTTCTTGGCCTTGAGTGATAAATCATTTCCATGGCAAATTAAAAGTTTGACACTCATCAGACCATTTTCGTGAAAGCTAATAAGGAATTACACGTTTTAGGGTAAAACGTCATTCAAAATTCTACGCACAACGAAACTCGACCGCGTTAATTTTCCCCGTATCAGAAAAATGTTTGATACACTCGTGATTTATTTGAGAATAAATCATGACTATGAAAAACATGACCAAATAAACCTCGGCCGTGAAAAAAACTGGAATTTTCATTTTTAAGAGTTTTTACTCAGCTGTAACCTTAACCTATACCGGCACCTTCTAAGAAAATTTGAGTTTTCACATTTTTAGAAAAAGTCAACATATTTTTCCTCCTCCTTTGACCAACAAATCATTCCTTGATTTTATAAGTCATTCATTGATTTTTAGGCTTACGATTTTATTTCTAAAAGACATTTAATACCAACCGATACTAGACTGAGCCCAGTCTAGACATTATAAGTCATTTTAAATCATTATGATCACATTAGAAAAGTAACATTTTACTTTTCTCAATTTTACGCAATATTCGTACGTTTTACGTATTACGCGTTTTAGACCCGTGTTTCCAGTTTTAGCAGGGTTTTAGCACCCCAATGGAACCTACCACTCATTTTATATTTTATTATGGAGTAATTTGACAAGTTTAATCATTCTTCCAAGTTTCATATTTTTACGATACCCGGTTTTACGTTTTGTGACGTAGCAACTTACGGTTAGCATTTTACGGAGTCGAAACTAGCTCCATAAGCTTGGATAATATCATCAAAATCCAACACTTCCTCCCCAAGCCTCATGAACCGCCATAGGGGGGGGGATTCACCACCCATGTGTCATGATCTTATGCTTAGAACTCTTGGATGCTGTAACACCCCCAAAATACCGCAGCGGAAGACTGTGTCATAGGGGTGCTACTTCATAATACAAAGTACAAGTTATAGAAAACGAACTCTAAATGAGACGTTTTGAAAAGTTACCATTCGATTAATGAATTCAAAGTTACAAACATGAGATTCCAAAGTATGATACATAAATGTATACAAAGTTTTGAATGGTAAATGATAAAAAGCGTAAGTCTTCAGAATATGCAGCTTGACTCTAAGTTCCTCGCACTAGCTATCGCCTTACTAACCTGAGATAAACATGCTAAAGTGTCAACACAATGGTTGGTGAGTTCATAGAGTTTGTCTTAAAACAGTTGAAAAGCCTTAAAAGAATATTCGCACAGCAAAGGCATCGTGAATCCACTCAGTTACAAGTCCCGCCATAAGAGACTTGTAACCTGTGTGTTCACAACCCATTGCTAACATATAGTATAATAAAGACATGTATAAGTTCATCAAGACAATTAAGCAATTAGTAGTGAGTCTCTACTTCATCTCCGAAGACCTCACTTTTATGATGTATCCAACATTCGCAAATGTTAGGATGTATCAAAGACAACCGGGAGCCACTTCCCAAAGAAAACTGGGAGCCACTTCCCAAAGATATAAGTTTACTGGGAGCCACTTCCCAAAGATAAAAGACAGTCATGTATGTATGAAATCAAGTATAATGCCATCAAGTATAAGACAATCAAGTATAAAACAATCAAGTATAAATGTTTTGAGTATTTGTACAAATAAGCAAGTAGTTGAGCATGTATCCCCCCCAAGAGTTAAAACAAGTACGAAAAGAGTAGGGGCTATGACTCACCTTAAGTCTATGTAATGAGAAATGAAAGTGGTAGTCGAATCGTGAAAGTCTCTAAGAGTAGCCTATAATAGAACGTTGCGACTTAGTTTTGGAGTAACGTCTAAGGATACGAAGAATTGCCTATATATGTCTTGCATAATGTTCATGATGTAGTACTTAGTATATAATGTGTAAGTCTTTGAATATAAATGGCTTATGAAACATGTATAGGTTGTATATCTCTTACTACCGTTCGGGCCGACATAATTCAGAAGTCATGGAGTAAACGTTCGAGGAGCCAGGACACTTTAACTCTTAAATCCACAACTCGTCTCGACGGCTTACTCAATGAACTCCTCACATGAGGCTCCCTACTATTGTAGTATTTGATAACATATATATAAGTTTTGATCTTTAAAAGTTATATGGTCTTTAGCCGTGGCTTTGCCCTGACCTTGGTCATTGTTACCATGGTCTTGAGACTCAACCTTGGCTTTAGCCATGGTTGTGGTCTTGGCTTTAGGTCATTAGACCTCTTGGTCTCATCTAATTATAATCATTATATAGTAACTTTGGTCTAAAAATGGGCTGTTAAGAATTTGAAGAAATTTATCACTCAGAAAGCGTTTTCAGGGCTCGAGCTTCTTTGTTCCTGAACAAAAACGTCGTTCCGGACAACTTTCGTGTTTTAACTTTTTGATGAATCGGACCAGAAGTAGGACTTTCAAAATCATAATTTGATCAGAATGCTATTTAGGCAGATTTGCCGTTTTGGTTTCGCTAACTTCAAATGGTCATAACTTTTGACTCGTGTACTCGTTTTGGGTGATTCAAATTGCTATGTTTTCCTTGTTAAGTCCTCTTTAACAGTAAGTAAGTTTCAAATATCAAAGTTATACTATTGTGGTCGTGGTTTTCCATAAAAATCACTAGTTTGCTTGTTTACTTGTCATAAGTTAACATATGTATACCAATACTCGTTTTATCCATTTTTAAACATCATGAACACAATAACAAGAACATATATAGCATGAAAGAACCATAATAAGCATGAAAATGATATTGAGCAAGAAAGTGTATAAGGGTTTCTTACAACTTTTGGCTTTCTAAAGAAAGGAAGTCAAGTATGGAACTAGGACACTAAACCTAAGCTTGTAAACCCTTCACCATAACTCTTGTAACCCTTGCTAGCCTTGATCTAACCCTTGTAAAAACCATTTAACTTCAGCCCTAGTAACCTTGTGTAGCTCCTAATTCAACCATGGAATCACCAAACAAACTTGAGAACTAGGTAGAGAATACTAAGACCTTGAACTTTGTAGTGTAACTTGTATATTGAAGATCAAAGGATCATGGTGCTAGGATATAGTAGTGTGGCGTTTTTATTGATGAAGAATGAAAGGAATGAGCTCTCTATTTATAGCAAGAATGAGGAGGTTAGGAAGGTGGCTAGGAAACTACATAAACTTGGAGACAAAGTTGTAAATAAAAATGATCCAATGGCTAAAGTCATGAGATGATGCCACAAGTGTGAATGCCCCCCCCCCTTAGTGGCGGTTTGGAATGGATAAGGAGGGATGACTTGGTCTTGGATGATATTATCCTAGATATAGAGCTAGTTTTGACTCCGTAAGTTGCTAACCGTAAGTTTTTAGGCCACGAAACGTAAAACCGGGTATCCTAAAAATATGAAACTTGAAAGTATGGTAAAACATGTCAATATAGTCCATAATAAAATATAAAATGAGTGGTAGGTTCTATCGGGTGCTAAAACCCTGCTAAAAACTGGAAACACGGGTCTAAAACGCGTAATACGTAAAACGTATGAAAGTTGCGTAAAATTGAGAAAAGTAAAATGTAACTTTTCTAATAGGATAATAATGACTTAAAATGACTTATAATGTCTAGGCTGGGCTCAGTATAGTGTCGGTTGGTGTTAAATGTCTTTTAGACCTAAAACCGCAAGCCTAAAAATCAAGGAATGACTTATAAAATCAAAGAATGATTTTTGGTCAAAGGAGGAGGGAAAAATATGTTGACTTTTTCTAATAAGTTGAAAACTCAAATTGTCTTAGAAACGCGTTTTGTGGTCTAACGGTTAATCGCCCATACGGTTAAGCGTGCTCATGCGAGAGTAGTACAGGCTTGGGTGACCTGCCGGGAATAGTAATTAATCTGAAAATGCGAATTGTTACAGATGCTTACCTGTGTTAAGCTTGCTCTCCAAGTGTTGACTAAAGTTATACATGTAACCTCATCAACTCACTATATAAGCCCTCCCCTCCTTCCTTTGTACGTCCCATATACACACACAAACACCATCTCCTTTGCTTGATTTACTTCAAGTTTCATCCAAGAAATCAAGTGCAATATCCATACATAAACACTAGTTTGGTTTTGATTCATCAAAACTACTTCCAATCTTTAGAACTTTGGTGATTTCTCTTGAGTTTGAATCCACTCAAGTCACCTCAACTTTCATCATCTATCTTTCAAGAATACAAGAGTAGAAAGATTGCATGAAGTGAAGTTGGTTGAAGCTAAAGTCTATCAAAGTCCTTTTCCTTACATGCTACTTACCTTTCTTTGTAGAAAGCGAAAGTTGTAAGCAAACTCTAATACACTTCCTTGCTTAAATATCATTTTTATGCTATTTTTATTTCCTTCATACTATATATTGTCTTGTTATCATGTCCATGATGTATAAAAATGAGTAAAACAAGTTATTGTATATGATTGTTAAGATAAGTTAATTAAACAAGTAAACTAGTGACTTTCTTGGTGAAATCTGATCAAAATGGTAAAATTATGATATTGGTTCATTACATATTACAGTAGAGGACCTAACAAGGAAACCATAGCAATTTGAACCACCTAAAACGAGTATACGAGTCAAAAGTTATGACCATTTGAAGTTACCAAAACTTTGCGGCAAAACTGCCAAAATAGTTTCTGTGACAGAATATAAAGCACGCAAAAAGAGGCCTTTCTGGTCCGTTTCATGAAAAAGTTAAAGCACGAAAGTAGTCCGGAATCACGTTTTCTTCAAAAACTCAGGTGTACGTCTCCAGAAAACCAATAACGAATGAGATTTTTCTCAGTTTCTTAACAGCTATTTACATATATATATATAAGTCACTATATAAAGGTTATGGTTTAAAAAGACCAAAGAGGTCTTATGACCTAGAATCAAGACCACAACCATGGCTAGAGCCAAGGTTGAGTCTCAAGACCATGGAACAATGACCAAAGGTCATGGCAAGGCCATGACTAAATGACCATATAAACTTACTTAGGCGAAAACATGAGCTAAAGTATTGGCGATAACTTGAACATACAATTAGGATCTACTTCATCTAAAGAACCATGAAATATTACAAGTATTTGTCATACAAGTTATAAGAAACTTACCCTAATAACAATCTTCATGTAAAGATAAACTTTCCTAAGTTTATTCAAATATTAGACATGTAACTTTTTGGATCAAAACTTATATATATATTTTTTATCAAACTACTATGTTGATATAAATAATTGACTAAAAACATTATTCATATCTTCCGATATCTCTATGTTTTGATAATCACAAAACTTAAACTAATCAAACCAAAGATCATGACGTAAACACGTATTTAGTAATAAATATTCACTTTCACCAACTAATCACTTAAGGTATGAATAAACAAAGTGCTTAGTGCAATTTATGATCAAAGGGGTATTTAATTAACTAATACAAAGTTTATTTATTTATATAATCTTATTATATATTTTTGAAAAACACTTTTGGAAATAAGGAAAAATGTTTTAATCATACTAAATATATGATTTCAAATATTTAACCAAAATCAGTTAGTTTTTCACCAAATAAACTTTCCCCACTAAAAGACAAAGTTTCTAGCCGTTTCAGCTGGGCGGCCCCCTTAATTATAAAGGGCGGTCCCCTTAATTTTAAGGGGACCGGCCATGATTTAAGGGGACTGGCCACGCTCCTCTGTCAGAAACTTTTGCCTATAAATACCACCTTAAACCTGGATTTTTTTTCCTCACCTTTTTGCACAAAAACTTTCTGTTCTAGATCTCCATTTCAATCCTAAAAATCCTTTGATCATTTCATAAGCCTTTGTTTCTAAGTGATCCAAAGCCTCATTCTTTCAAGTGCAAAGAGAAGAATACTTCTATTAGAAGTATTACAACTTAGTATCATCTTGCTATCTAAGTTGTTTGTTTACATTTTCTTGTATATCTTTCATACTTTGGTGAATAAGGTGTATGTATTAGTTAACTAGATTTAGTTGAAGAATCTAGAATTGTTGTAAGTGTGAAGTGCAACTTGAAGTGAAGAAGAAGGGTTAGATAGTAGTGGTGATAGGAGATTGTAGCAATAGGATCTTGTAGTGAAGAAATTAAGGATCTCTAGTGGAGAAGACTAGAAGACATTTGTAGATTGAAGTTGTGAAGACATTAGTGGCTTGAAGGTGTCAAGACATTAGTGCATTGAAGTTGTGAAGACATTAGTGGCTTGAAGGTGTCAAGACACTAGTGCATTGAAGTTGTGAAGATATTAGTGACTTGAAGGTGTCAAGACATTAGTACTTTGAAGGTGTGAAGAGAATAGAAGATTGGTGTGTAGAAGATTGGTGTGAAGAAAATAGAAGATTGGTGTGTAGAAGATTGGTGTGAAGAGTATAGAAGATTGGTGTGAAGAAGGTGTGTTGAAGTTGTGATTGTGGTGTGATATTCTTGTGGTGTGTTATTTGGTGTGTACGGTTTTCTCCGCCATAAAGGAGGTTTTTGATCTAGTGAAGAAAACTCTCGAGTAGGTGACTCGGGGAGTGGAGTAGGGCAAGGAAGGTGTCCTTGTAGCCGAACCACTATAAATCCTTTGTGTCTCGGTTTGATCTTTCCATCTCTTACTCTTTGATTTATTACTTACTTGCATTTCACACATAGTCATAATTGATAGTATTGTGCATATGTTGATTTCACATAAAGATCAAACTAAAATTCATTCATAAAACTAATCTTACAAAAACCAACCTAGTACATATAATTATATCTATACACTACTACACATATATATGCTTACATAAAATATATGAAATTGTATATTCTTTCCAAACATTATACATAAGCATTGTATATATATAAAACCTTTAATAAATCTTGTATTTATACTTTTGTAGTTAAGTGTTTTGAAATTGTACATTATACATAAGTAGTATTTATACAAAATCATAAATTAACTAGTATATATATTTATGTATTAAAGTGATTTGAAAGTTTTATCTTAGAAACTATCTTTTATAAAATAAGCAAAACGAAAAAGACGTAAAACTATTCAACCCCCCCTTCTAGTTTTCCACAATTGGTATCAGGAGCCACGTCTAACAAGATTTTTAAAATATACTGTATTTTAAAACTTGTAACGATCTATGGAATTCGAAAAATATCTAGAAGGAGAATTTACGCAAAAACCACCATTATTTGAAAATGATCATTTTCTTGAATGGAAAAATAAATTTGAAAATTATGTGAAATCAATAGATCTTGATCTTTGGCATATTATTTCAATTGGTGATCTTAAACTAACCAAAATGGATTTTGAAAATCAATATAATAATCTTCAAATAAAAATTGATAAAAATACTAAAGCTGAATTACTTATTTTCAAAACTCTACCAAATGTTGAATATGAAAGATTATTTCCTTGTAAAACGGCAAATGATATTTGGAAATGCCTTTTAAAGTTTCACCAAGAGAAATGTAAAACCAAAGATGATAAACTTTATATTGCACATGAAATAGTTACTCTAGAAAATTTAATAGATAAATATTTAGTTGAAATAAACACATGTACTACTAGTTCAAATGTGATCATTGAAGGTACCAATAATGAAGAACACATGTGTCAAATCCGAAGAAAGCATGTTAATAAATCATGGTGCAACAAGGACGATAAAGACGATGTAAATACGGAATACGTGAACATCCTAACAAATGTTAATACAAATAGTGATGACAAGGATTACATGCTCCAAGATCCAAGCAATACTACAAACAAAACATGGAGCGACATGAACAATGGAATTGATCACCGTATAGCGAGTGAAGATTGTACAAGTACAAATAAGGTACAATTCAAAACCAAACATTTTTGCTATGATTAATTTATATTAGAATTTTCAAAAATGGAAAATAACTTCAAACACTTTTGCAACATTGACTCAAAAATTATTTTTAAAAATGAATCTTCAACATCCGCTGAAAATAACTTTGAAAAAGAAATAATTTTAGAAGACAAAATGTCTAGACTTGAAAGTAATATTGAAATTGATCTTGAATGTAAAAATTGTCAAGACTATAAACATGAAATTAAAATGGAAAAGGAAAAAGCAAAAATATTGGCAAAATTCGAAAATAGTTCTAAATCTTTAAAATATCTACTTAACACTCAAAAGTCATTTTATGATAAAACCGGATTAGGATTTACGGCAGATGAGTATTTGACAAATACATCAAAACAAATAAAATTTGTTAAACCTAATGGAAAAATTTAGAACTATTATTATTTACATCCATTGATTATTTCTCTAGTCAAGAAAGTTATTGTTTGTTTGTTAAAACAAACAAATAATGAATTCTTGTACTTCTCGACGACATCCTCTTCATATGCATTGGATGTTCGCTACTAATCAACTCGGACCCATGAGAATCTGGGTACCAAGCTCTCTGTCATGTGTAGGTAATTAACGATCAAAGGTACTACTACTTTTTGGATCGCTCTATTCGCTTTCTTTCATTTGATGACCATTGACTTTATGGTGTGTTCGTTACTACCTAATGACGAAGGATTATTGTTCTACCATTCTTAATCTGCACGACTTGTGATGATTGGTGCGACCGATAGTATTTCTATGATCAAGTCTCCTTGATCATTTTTGCATTGGGATATTACTTCGCTTCTTCAACTTACTTTGGGGGAAACCTTCTTGACGTTTTATATTGCTCTCATGACCACTCTTAAAGAAGAGCTGGACCTGAGGTAAGTTTTCTTTTCAAAAACTTGCCTACATTACATTAAGATAGAGTATGCTTCAATTAGTATATTAATATGTTTTAATTTGCAAGTTGCTATGCTTTTAAATCATGAATACCAATATATGCATACATAACATTAGGATAATTAACCCTCTTATTGCTATGTCTATTATCATTTATTTTAGTTTTCATCTATATTGATAATCTTCTATGATCTAGAATAGAATACTTGCCATTTGTGCTATATGATCTTACTAGTTGCATTAATAGATGTGTTATAATTAAGACTTGCTAGTGACTCAATATTACAATGTGTCTTGTATACATGCATATATACATATGTCTATATTGCATTCATTGATGATTTTCTTTGTCTTTTCCTATCTCATTGCATTTAGATGTTCAATGTCTACCATATCTCTTTCACATCTTTAGTTGCCATTAGAGATGATTACATGTGACAATGGGCTGAATCGATTCTCTTGAAGTATATCTTTCACCTGAAATTTCTTGATTATCAAAATCAATACATCATATTTAAAAACTTCTCTCTTTGAGTTAAAACCCTTCGAATATCTATTTTATGCTTTTTCGAACAACATGCTTAATCATAAGCTATCATAACATTATTTTGATCTTTATCAAGAGAGAAACATTTTTCTTTTTGAAACAAAACAAAATTTGTTTTATTAGGATACAAACTTGAATGTATTTCAAAACATTAAGCCAAGTATTAGTGAATCAAGAAAACTTCATATTTGGTAATCTTCGATAGGTAAATTTAGGAACTCGATTTCTTCTAAAAGGAGAATGACTACTGGAGAATCTATTGACTAGAAATTCAATTTAACCTAACGGTTGAATTGCTTCTATGTGAGAAGTTGGGTGTGTGTAACCCGTAAAAACGGTCGTGTTTAGCCTGAATTGAGCACCACTAGTAATAGTCTCATACTCATTCTCCAACCTGATTAAACTGCACTTCCTATATATACCTAACGCTAGTTTACTTTTATGAACCTTGCTTCTCATTAGATTCTTTCGTTCCCAGATTTATGGCATTAAGTGAAAATTTACTTTCAAACATTGTTGAATAAAACTAAAAACATTTTGTTTAAAACATTATTATTTTCTCACATATGTCATAAACTTATGTGAAAATGACATCCACAATCTAATCAAATCATTTCATGAGAATCATGGTTTGCCCATATGGATCTTGTTTGTAACAAGTCTTGAAGTTCATATAATCATATCTTCCCACTTGTTTATCATAAGCAATCTTAAATTTGTTTGCACTAATCCTACTTACCTTTATCTTCATATAGTTGCATACTTAACTAGTTTGCTTTATTGCTTCCTTAGTTACCAAACTTAATTGAAATATTAATAGATAACATGATTATTAGGAATTAATTGTTCACTCTAATCATTTCTATGATATTCTCTACATTCATGAATAGTATGCTCTATATAGCCTCAAGAGTTGAACTTGCTTGAATCCAAATCCAAAAACACAACCTTTTTGAAAATTTTCTGCCAAAAACCCATTTCTGTCATTCTGGGAATCACCAGATGGGCGGCCCCCTTAAATCATAAGGGCGGCCCCCTTAAATTTAAGGGGACCGGCCATCTGATGGTCGGGGATACTGTTTTCTTTATCACTTTTTGACCCATTTCAACCTATACTTCCCAAAATTCACAAACATATTTTGTCCCATACTATCCCTCAAATTTTCCTTCCTAAACCACATTTCTCATACACTATAAATACTCTCCTCCCACCATTAATGCCATCACACCCAAACATGTCATCTTCCAACAACCAAAAACCAAAGATTTCAAGAACCGCAAGGATCTCCGTCAAACCCGTTTGGAGGAGGAAACTTGATTCTTGTCATAACCCTTGTGATGTTGTTTCAAGTCAACCAACAACTTAACCTCAAACCCACTCAAATGAGTCATCCCACAACCTATCTTCCACTAATACCCTCATTAATGCTTCCACTTTTGATGAGCATGCTCAATCCCAAAACAACAATCCCAACATCTCAATCAACACTTCACATATTGCTCATTCAACAAAGACATCATCCACTCATGAAGAACATCTTCCACCCATATCATGTTTTCATGATTACCCAAGCTCAAACATGTCTCCACCACCTAGAGTACCACCACCACTTCCTACTACCTCACATGCCACTCCCATGTTGCATGTTCAAACTTTCACCCAAGACAACTATCAAGCTCCACCACCATCACCTTCCTCCGAACACTTGAAGTTCGTTGAGGAGCTAAAAGAGGCACATGAGCTTAGTGCTCTTTTAGCATTACATCTTGCTCAACGCAATTTGGATCCACCACAATCAAGCTCACCATCATCACCACATAACAAAAACCAACTTGAGAAGCATGTTAACAATTGCCCTTGTTGCATCTTCCTTCAACAACAAACCATTGCTTTGAATGAGCACTTCACTTGGATTGAGTATCTTCTTACTAGATCGCAACAAACCCCATCACTTGAACAACATCACAACCCTCAACCAACAAACTCCACTTCAAATCCACCACCTCCAAGCTCTACAAACTCACCAACACCCATGGAACCAAAAGTTTACCTCCACTAAACCACCAAGCATTTGATATGCTTATGTTTTCTCATTTTCAAATAAAACTCCTCAACCATTTTGGGATTCAAGAAAGTTTGGTGACACTCCTTGTTGGCACTATAGGATGTTCTATGTTATTTAGAATTCTATTTGTATTGCCTTTGTAACAATGATTATGGGTTGACATAATCATTTCTCTATTATTGAATGGTTTAATATATGTTTCCTATTCCCTTGTGCCATGATTATTACCTGTTAATATTATGCTATATGTATTTGCTTGTGCCATGCTTGTGCTTCTAATATTTTTCTTGCAAGAATTACTTTCTCGAAACCTTGGTGCCCTCAAACGAGGGGGAGCATACATCAAGGGGGAGTTTTCTACCCATTTAGACTTCTCTCACGAAGCTTATTCGGCCTAACCTTTTTGATTCTACAAAAAGGGGGAGAAGTGAATGTAAACTTACTAAATACTTGTCTAAATATTAATTTTTAGATTTAATAAGTTTAGGTTTTGTAATCATCAAAAAGGGGGAGATTGTTGATATAAATAATTGACTAAAAACATTATTCATATCTTCCGATATCTCTATGTTTTGATAATCACAAAACTTAAACTAATCAAACCAAAGATCATGACGTAAACACGTATTTAGTAATAAATATTCACTTTCACCAACTAATCACTTAAGGTATGAATAAACAGAGTGCTTAGTGCAATTTATGATCAAAGGGGTATTTAATTAACTAATACAAAGTTTATTTATTTATATAATCTTATTATATATTTTTGAAAAACACTTTTGGAAATAAGGAAAAATGTTTTAATCATACTAAATATATGATTTCAAATATTTAACCAAAATCAGTTAGTTTTTCACCAAATAAACTTTCCCCACTAAAAGACAAAGTTTCTGGCCGTTTCAGCTGGGCGGCCCCCTTAATTATAAAGGGCGGTCCCCTTAATTTTAAGGGGGCCGGCCATGATTTAAGGGGACCGGCCACGCTCCTCTGTCAGAAACTTTTGCCTATAAATACCACCTTAAACCTGGATTTTTTTTCCTCACCTTTTTGCACAAAAACTTTCTGTTCTAGATCTCCATTTCAATCCTAAAAATCCTTTGATCATTTCATAAGCCTTTGTTTCCAATCTGTCACACCCCCAAGATCGGGTCCAGCGGAAGCATACATGTAGTTGGGGTGTAACTCAATTGATATCACAACACTAGTTCAAAAATGGTTTGCACTTGAATCATTTAAAATAAAATAGTTAAATCAAATTGTTGAATTTACATCGTTAAAAGTAATGCGGAAGTAGGCCCTTAAAGTATTTTAAAACGGTCCCCAAATGATTAAATCAGAGTCTTCTATGACCATGCCATGCCCTGCCAAAACCTCTAGTAGTGTGCCATAGCTTAAAACCTGAAAATACATGCTAAAGTGTCAACACAATGGTTGGTGAGTTCATAGAGTTTGTTTAACAAATAAAGTTTATAGAAAGTGTTCACACAGCAAAGGCATCGTAAATCCACTCAGTTACAAGTCCCGCCATAAGAGACTTGTAACCTGTGTGTTCACAACCCACTGCTACAATATAATATGTTTAAGATATGTATAAGTTCATAACAACAGTTAAGCAATTAGTAGTGAGTCTACACTTCATCTCCGAAGACCTCACTTAAGTATGTTTGTCTCCATGGTTGTGCCCAGCAACTTAATCTGGGGCCATTGGAAGTCTCCATGGTTGTGCCCAGCAACTTAATCTGGGGCCATTGGAAGTATGTATGTATGTATCCATGGTTGTGCCCAGCAACTTAATCTGGGGCCATTGGAAGTCTCAAGAGTACACCATCACAATTTAGTATAACACAGTTAAGTATAGTACAACCACGTATGTATAACATCAAGTATAATGTAATCAAGTATAATGTTTCCAAGTATAAATGTTATGTGAATTTGTACAAGTAAGCAAGTAGTAGCATGTATCTCCCCCAAAGAGTTGATAGAACAATTAAAAGAGTAGGGGCTATGACTCACCTGATGCAACAGCTACGATGACAAAAGTGTATACACAGAAATGAGGTTCGATCTCTAACCGCAACCTAATATGAATGATGAACGATCTACTTTAGATCATGAAATGATGTTATGAATGTCCATGCACATGATTCCTATACCACTCTACTCTTTGGAAAAACATTTGTTGTTATCAAAAATATATACTTTCCAAGACTTAGGAAAAATATGGCTATTAGAAAAATAAAGCTAGTTGCAATATATATACTTATATATATCGTATGTATCAATGTTCGTGTTGAAATCCTCGGGTTGTAATCCTTGAAATAACGCCTCGTAGTGATAAAAATATACTTGTAATAACTAATACTTCATTAGTTATAAAATTGGGTACTTGGCATTATTTTTATAAATCTAGAGTTACTACGTAGTTTTAGCGTCAATATTAGTAAAAGCTGTCAAAATGAAATGAGTTTTGCCGATATTCAAACGTGAATATCTTTGTCGTTATAAGCCCGTTTTACTTGTTCTTTATATCCACGGTTACGTCTTAGTATGTAGTAATATATTTTGGAAAGCTCGGCTCCTCCGGGTTACGTCTAAAGCCTCTTATTGACCGACGAAAAACGTCCAACAGCATGTATTTTTCCGGAAAATAGTTTTCGTCAATAAACTTGCAAAAATCATAACTTCTTCGTTATAAACTCTTTTTAATCCGTTCTTTCGCCTACGGATTCGTTTTTGAAAGTATTTTCTAAGAATTTTGCCAAAGTTTACTTTATGTTTACTGATTTTCCTGGATTTACCAAAATGGGACAGCAGGTATATATACTTGTTAGAAATCCATTTCCAAGGTTCAAAACTAGTTTCTACTTCAACCGAATCTCTTGCAAACACCACAAAGCTAGTCTAATCTTACCATACACCTTCTTAGGGTGCCATGGGTTCCTAATCACTAGTAATCAAGTTAATTTAACAAAGGTACACCTAAATCAAAATCTAGGGTTTGTATGTTCAAAAAGTATACAAAAATAAAGTGGTATAACTAGTTTGTGCATGAAATTAAGCATGAATACTATAAGATACATATGTTAATTAGATGAAAACATGAAAATAAATTTGATAACTCACTTTGAAATAATAGGTGATTAAATGATGAGAAACCTTGGATTACTTGTGTTTTTGTGTTATGATTCTTGATTAGGATGATGAAATGAACAACTTTGATGCTTTAACTTTTGGAAAATCATGGATTGATCATGGAGTTGGGTTGAGGTCGTGGATATGAGGTAGAGGATGAAAGAATAGTGAGTTTTTGATTATTAGAAATGTTATGTGTAATGTTTTTGTTGTTTAAGGCTAGATATTTTCTAGTGATGGCATTTTGGTAATTAATAAGTCAATATGAAGTAACATGGGATGGGGAGGGCTGCACATGGTTGATGAGTATGTAGTAAGCTTGGTATTATCTGGTTCACGGAGTCGGTTTTGGTTCCGTTATTCGCAAAACGTAAAGTTTTAAATCGCGAAACGTAAATTCGGGTATCGTAAAAATATGAAACTTGAAAGAATGACTTAACTTGTCAAAATACTCCATAATAAAATATAAAATGAATGGTAAGTTCCATCGGGTTGCTTAAACGCTGTTAAAACTGGAAACGCGGGTTAAAAACGCGTAATTCGCGTAAAACGCTGAACTGAAAAACGTAAAATTCCAAAACTTTTAGAATTGTCGTAAAATGAGAGAAAATCATATTTCTATTGTTTATAATGTTTTATGGACATATCGGGATGCCGGAAGGACGTTTAAACCCAAAAGTAAATCTCGGACACGGCTTCGTGATTTTTGCAGAAATGATCCGACGAGCGCCAAACTCTCGGATTACTGTTAAAATAGTTTAACTTATGAGAATATGAAATAAAAATTTCGGACATGAATAGTGTTTTGTGAATAGTAAAAGTGAATAGTAACTTCCCGAGATAAAAATTGGAATTTCGACGTTTGAAACAGGACATGAAATTACGAGTTGTGACACTAAGTGATCCAAAGCCTCATTCTTTCAAGTGCAAAGAGAAGAATACTTCTATTAGAAGTATTACAACTTAGTATCATCTTGCTATCTAAGTTGTTTGTTTACATTTTCTTGTATATCTTTCATACTTTGGTGAATAAGGTGTATGTATTAGTTAACTAGATTTAGTTGAAGAATCTAGAATTGTTGTAAGTGTGAAGTGCAACTTGAAGTGAAGAAGAAGGGTTAGATAGTAGTGGTGATAGGAGATTGTAGCAATAGGATCTTGTAGTGAAGAAATTAAGGATCTCTAGTGGAGAAGACTAGAAGACATTTGTATATTGAAGTTGTGAAGACATTAGTGGCTTGAAGGTGTCAAGACATTAGTGCATTGAAGTTGTGAAGACATTAGTGGCTTGAAGGTGTCAAGACACTAGTGCATTGAAGTTGTGAAGATATTAGTGACTTGAAGGTGTCAAGACATTAGTACTTTGAAGGTGTGAAGAGAATAGAAGATTGGTGTGTAGAAGATTGGTGTGAAGAAAATAGAAGATTGGTGTGTAGAAGATTGGTGTGTAGAAGATTGGTGTGAAGAGTATAGAAGATTGGTGTGAAGAAGGTGTGTTGAAGTTGTGATTGTGGTGTGTTATTTGGTGTGTACGGTTTTCTCCGCCATAAAGGAGGTTTTTGATCTAGTGAAGAAAACTCTCGAGTAGGTGACTCGGGGAGTGGAGTAGGGCAAGGAAGGTGTCCTTGTAGCCGAACCACTATAAATCCTTTGTGTCTCGGTTTGATCTTTCCATCTCTTACTCTTTGATTTATTACTTACTTGCATTTCACACATAGTCATAATTGATAGTATTGTGCATATGTTGATTTCACATAAAGATCAAACTAAAATTCATTCATAAAACTAATCTTACAAAAACCAACCTAGTACATATAATTATATCTATACACTACTACACATATATATGCTTACATAAAATATATGAAATTGTATATTCTTTCCAAACATTATACATAAGCATTGTATATATATAAAACCTTTAATAAATCTTGTATTTATACTTTTGTAGTTAAGTGTTTTGAAATTGTACATTATACATAAGTAGTATTTATACAAAATCATAAATTAACTAGTATATATATTTATGTATTAAAGTGATTTGAAAGTTTTATCTTAGAAACTATCTTTTATAAAATAAGCAAAACGAAAAAGACGTAAAACTATTCAACCCCCCCTTCTAGTTTTCCACATACTACAATAGTAGGGAGCCTCATGTGAGGAGTTCATTATGTAAGCCATCGAGATGAGTTGTGGATTTACGAATTAAAGTGTCCTGGCTCCTCGAACGTTTACTAACGTGAATTCTGAATTATGTCGGCCCGAACGGTAGTAAACGATATATAAACTATACATGTTTCATGAATCATTTCTTTTCAAAGACATACACTATACATCATACCACATCATGGACTAAATGCAAGACATACATATATAGGCAATTCTTCATATTCTTTACTCCAATCCTAAGTCGCAACATTCTATTATAGGTTGCTCGTAGAAACCTTCGCGATTCGACCATCACATTCACTACTTACTACATAACTCAAGGTGAGTTCGTAGCCCCACTTTCTATTGTTTAAATATTTTACAAACCCATGGGGGGAATACATGCTATTATTTTTCTACTCGAATACAATGCTTTCTACTGTATGCTACCCGACTATGTTTTATTGTCACTAAGTAACGATTGCCATGTTCGAAGTTCCTATATCATGAACCATTAGTCACTACCTATAGTGAGCGCGAATATTGTGAATAGATCTATTGGGATTGACGAATCCCATTTGTGTTGAACAACTACGAGTTCAAACAAATGCACTATATTTGATAGTTTGAGGTATAATGGCAATATTAGCTTGGTAGGGCTTCTATAATGCCAATTTTTGGTTCGATGTTAATGCTTTGGTTGCATGAGCTTAGTGCAATAATAACGATTTTGTTTTCTAACTATGAGTGTGAGTCTATAGCTCACACTACGATTATTGTGTTCAACGATTTAACTACAAACTCTATGAATTCCACTCAACCTTTGTGTTGACCTCTCAAGCATGTATTTCAGGATCATGATGATCAAGGATGGCACGGAAGGGCACGGATACTCAAGAGGGCTATAAATTTTATTATCATTCAAAAACTCATTTAATGTAAATTGTAAACATGGAACCATCTGGGACCTCATTTTTGTAATCTCTGATATTTATACAATTTGAATGATAAATCTTTTAAAACGACTCAATTGGAGTTCGTTTTCTATTATTGTGACTATTGTGCCGTCGAGTAACACCCAGTTTGAATTCCGCTGCATCCATGAATTGGGGGTGTTACAGATTGGTACCAGAGCCATGGTTATAGAGAAACGTGTTGACATAAATAATGCCTAAAAATATTATTAACATGTTATCAATATCTCTATGTTTTGATTATCAAAAAATATAAACTCATAGAACTAAAACTTATGACATAAACAAGTATTTAGTGATTAATATTTCTCTTTACATCCAAATCACTTAAGGTATGAATAAACAAAGTGTTTAATGTATCTTATGATCAAAGGAAAGTTTAATTAAGCATTACAAAGTTTATTTAATTATATAAACATATTATATGTTTTTGAAAAACACTTTTGGTAATAAAGAAAAATGTTTTATTCATACTAAATATATGAATTCAAATTTTTAACCAAAATCAATTAGTTTTTCACCAAATAAACTTTCCCCACTAAAAGACAAAGAATCTGGCCGTTTCAGCTGGGCGGCCCCCTTAATTATAAAGGGCGGTCCCCTTAATTTTAAGGGGGCCGGCCATGATTTAAGGGGACCGGCCACGCTCCTCTGTCAGATTCTTTTGCCTATAAATACCACCTTAAACCTGGATTTTTTCCCTACCTTTTGCAATACTAAACTTTCTGATCTAGATCCAATTCTCCATTCTTTTATCCTTTGATCATAAGTATATAAATTCTTTGTTTCAAAGTGATCCAACCTTCATCCTCTCAAGTGCAAGAGAAGAATACTTCTATCCCTCAAGACAAGAAGTATTAAAACTTGTTGTGATCTCCACATCCAAGTTGTTGGTGTATCATCAAAGATCATTTACATTATTCTTTGTGAAGATTGTTGTGAATAGTTGATTGTAGATAGTTGTGTTAGATATTGATTGTGTGATTAGTTAGTAGCTTGGTGTGAAGAAGATAAGCTAGGTATTAGATTGGTGTGAAGAAGATAGGTGTGGAGTAGTTAGTTGTGAAATAGATAGATTTGAAGAAGTTGTGTAGAAGGTGTGACTTAGGTGTGACGAAGTTGTGGTGTGAGAAGCGGTGTGTAGATTGGTGTGTAAGGTTTTCTCCGCCATAAGGGAGCTTGTTGATATAGTGAAGAAAACTCTCGAGTTAGGTGCTCGGGGAGTGGAGTAGGGCAAGAAAGGTGTCCTTGTAGCCGAACCACTATAAATCTCTTGTCTCGCGGTTCGATCTTTCCATCTCTTACTTATTTCATTACTTATCATTATTATACTTTGTGTAGTATTAATTGTTTATATTGTACAAGACTTGAGGTCACATATTTTCGAATCTAAGTTTTTAAAAGCTAAGCAAAACTCTAAAACTAATTTTTATAACTAAGTAAAAAGACGTAAAACTATTCAACCCCCCTTCTAGTTTTCCACAATTGGTATCAAGAGCCACGTCTAGCAAGATTTTTAAAATATATTATATTTTAAAACTTGTAACGATCTATGGAATCTGAAAAATACTTAGAAGGGCAATCTATGCAAAGACCACCACTATTGGAAAGTGTTGGATTTTTATATTGGAAAAATAGATTCGAAACGTATGTGAAATCAAAAGATCTTGATCTTTGGCATATTATTACCTTTGGTGATTTTCCTCCTATTCAATATAATGTTGAAACTAAAATGAATGAAATTGTATCTTTTGAAAAATAAAATGATGATTTGAAAAAGAAATTAGCAAAAAATAATGAGGCTAAAATGGTAATTTATAATGCGTTACCACGCAAAGAATATGAAAGAATTTTTATGTGTAAAACCGCCAAAGAAATTTGGGATTCTTTACTAATTACTCACCAAGGTAATAGCCAAGTCAAAGATAATAAAATAGATCTTCTTGTATAACAATATGAACAATTTACGATTTCGGAAGAGGAATCAATTGATAATGCTTTTGCTAAGTTTAACACTATCATCACAAGTTTAAAAGCACTTGATGAGACATTTTCTAGTAAAAATTGTGTTAGGAAATTTCTTAGGGCATTGCATCCAAAATGGCGAGCTAAGGTCACGGCAATCGAAGAATCAAAGAACTTGATGACGTTATCACTAGATGAACTAATTGGCAACTTGAAGGTTCATGAAGAAATCATAAGAAGAGATTCGGAAACGGTCAAAATCAAGAAAGAACAAACCAAATCAATTGCTCTAAAAGCCAAAAAGGAACCTAGTGATGATGATGATTCAAGTGACGAAAGTGAAGACGAAGAATATGCAATGGCCGTAAGAGAATTCAAGAAGTTCTTCAAGAGACGAGGAAGATTCACTAGATCATCACGAGACGAAAGAAAAGCATTCCAAAGGAATAGAAGTGACAACTACGGGAAGAGAAAATGCTTTAGATGTGGAAGTCCAAATCATTTCATTGGCGAATGTCTAAAGCCACCAGGTTACGAAAGTCAAGGTGCTTTTGTTAGTGGAACATGGAGTGATAGTGACAAAGAAAAAGTTGAAAAGCCAAGAGACGAAAAGTGTTTTATGGCAAAAGAAACCGACGAAATATGTTTAGGAATTGACTTAGAACCTGACGAATGGATCAAAGATAGCGGATGTTCGAGGCACATGACGGGGAATCGCAATCTATTCTCTACATACAAGGCATACAATGGAGGTAACGTTATTTTCGGTAGTGACTTACGTGGAAAAATCATTGGCAAAGGTACGATCTCTCAAGACTCACTTACTATTGAAAATGTAGAGCATGTAGATAAGTTAACATATAACTTGCTTAGTGTAGGACAAATATGTGATAATAAATGTAGAGTCACATTTACCGAAGATGATAGCGAAATAGTTAAGGATGGAAAAATTATAGGTAGAGGAATTAGAAAAGGTGGTATATATGTTATGAAACTAGGAAACAAACCTGAGGATAGGATATGCCTAACGACCCTAGATGAAAACTCTACACTATGGCATAGGAGATTAGGACATGCTAATATGCAACAAATACAATTGTTGGCCTCTAAGGAATTAGTTAGAAATTTGCCTAATCTAAAATATGACAAGCATTTTTGTGATGCATGTAAAATTGGAAAACAAGCTCATGCTAGTCACAAAGCCAAGAATATAGTATCCACTACAAGATGTTTAGAATTATTACATATGGATCTTTTTGGTCCATCCGCTGTGCGGAGCTATGGAGGAAACAAATATACCTTAGTGATAGTAGATGACTACTCACGATACACGTGGACTAGGTTTTTAAGTGACAAGACCCAAGCCTTTGAAAAATTCGAAATATTTAGTAGAATGATTCAAAATAAATTAGGATGCTCAATAGTTGCCATTAGGACGGACCATGGTAGGGAATTTGATAACGAAGTACAATTCGGAAAATATTACGAGTTAAATGGAATATCTCACAATTTCTCCGCTCCTCGTACTCCTCAATCAAATGGCGTAGTAGAAAGAAAAAATAGGTCACTACAAGAAATGAGTAGGACTATGTTAAATGAACAATCCATCCCACAAAAATTTTGGTGTCACACCGTAGATACATCAACTTATATTTTAAATAGGGTATCAATTAGAAGAATTCTAGGAAAAACTCCTTATGAGTTATTAAGAGGTAGAAAACCAAACTTAAGCTACTTTAAGGTATTTGGAAGTAAATGCTATATATTAAACACTAAGGACTATCTCACTAAGTTTGATCCAAAATCATATGAAGGAATATTTTTAGGATACTCACAAAATAGCAAAGCATATATAATACTTAACAAACACTCCATGAAAGTAGAGGAATCACTAAATGTAACATTTGATGAAACACCACCACCTCCTAAAACATTACCTTTAGAAGATGATGATTTAATCGAAGATGAAGCTATTGAGGTTAGTAAAACAAAACCCATAGGAAATGATAATGTAGACATTCACTTAGAAAATAACGAAACTAATAATATTAAAGAATCTAGATCTCATCCATTAGATAATATAATAGGACATCTTAACCAAAGAACCCTTAGATCACAAGCCCAAGATAAAAATAATTTCTTTTGTTTCCTCTCAGCAATAGAACCTAAGAATATTAGCGAGGCTTTAAAGGATGAAAGTTGGGTTATAGCTATGCAAGAAGAATTAAATCAATTTAAGGCAAATGATGTTTGGGAATTAGTCCCAAATCCAAAGGATATGACTATCATAGGAACTAAATGGGTATATAGGAATAAGTTAGACGAGAATGGAATAGTTACTAGGAATAAAGCTAGGTTAGCTACCCAAGGTTATAATCAACAAGAAGGAATTGATTATGACGAAACGTATGCCCCTGTAGCTAGACTAGAATCGATTAGGATATTACTTGCCTATGCTTGCGCCCTAGATTTTAAGTTATTCCAAATGGATGTGAAAAGTGCATTCCTTAACGGTTTTATCAATGAGGAGGTATATGTGGCACAACCTTCGGGATTCATTGACTTCGCAAAACCTGATTATGTTTATAAGTTGAAGAAAGCTTTGTATGGACTCAAACAAGCTCCCAAAGCTTGGTATGATCGATTAAAAGATTTTCTTATTAAACATGATTATTCCATGGGAATGGTAGATAACACTCTTTTCACTAAAAGGAAAGACCCAAATCTCATCATTGTCTAAATATATGTTGATGACATTATATTTGGATCGACTTGTCAAGACATGTGTGATGAATTTGCCAAAATCATGCATGATGAGTTTGAGATGAGTATGATGGGTGAACTTAACTTCTTCCTAGGATTACAAATAAAACAATTAGAAGATGGAATATTTTTTAACCAATCTAAGTACATTAAGGAAATGCTTAAGAAGTTTGGCCTAGAAGACTCAAAACCCATGAAAACTCCCATGTCTACGGAGGTAAAGCTCACAAAGGATGATGAAGGTGAGTCCGTAGATAACACCAAGTATAGAGGAATGATAGGTAGTTTACTATACTTGACGGCAAGTAGACCCGACATCATGTTTAGTGTCTGCCTCTGTGCCCGTTTTCAAGAGGATCCCAAAACCTCTCACCTGGAAGCGGTTAAGCGTATCTACCGATACGTTAAAGGTACTATACACTTAGGATTATGGTATCCTAAGGAATCCGGCATAGAAACCATTGTCTATGCGGATTCGGATCATGCGGGAGACTACGTAGATAGAAAGAGCACTAGCGGTATTTGCACGTTTATGGGATGTTGTTTAACGTCTTGGTTTTCGAAGAAGCAAACCGCTCTTGCTATTTCTACCACCGAAGCCGAATATGTAAGCGCCGGAAAGGCATGTCAACAAGCACTATGGATGAAACAAGCTCTCGTAGACTATGGCATTAGGTTAGAAAATGTCCCCATTATGTGCGATAACAAAGGTGCGATAGATTTAAGTAAAAATCCGGTGCAACATTCTAGGACTAAACACATAGAAATACGTCACCATTTTCTTAGGGATAATGTACAAAAAGGAAATATATCTATAGAAAAGGTTGCATCGGAAGACAACATTGCGGATATATTCACAAAACCCCTTAAGCGTGAATTATTCAACCACTTGCGTTTAGGATTAGGAATGATGGAACAAGTTGACTAAATTATATTGAGTTATTTCAAATTTATACTTGCATGAAATTCACTTTTCTTTCATTTCACCTATTCTGAGTCTAGGAATCTATTTTGCACAAAACTAAAGATTGAGAAAAGTTATTTTCTTTGTATAAACCGTTTTGTAAAACTCAATCAATTTTCTCTAAAAATTATTCTCACAATCTAGGAACCCCATGAAAATCATTTTCCTTGCATTGTTGACTAATCCTAAAAACATTCTATTTCAAAATCATGCATAAATTCTCTCATAAATTGTCAAGATATATAATCTAATATATGTCTTTGACATTCATGATCGAGCAAAAATTGAATCAAGGAGATTATTTGGATGGTTTCTTAGGATCGTTATTTCTTTTTGCTTCTAGGAGTCGAAACAATCACAACTCCACATTTGTTGCATATAGACACTCACTAGGATAAATTCATTAATAATAGTGTCATCTTGATCCATCATTAGTTATTCACTCACTAATTATCCTTGCCTTAAATCTAAGATAGATGCCTTAGGAAGCTTAATTGTGCTTACCTTTATTTGCTTTCTTTTGCTTGTTATATGTTGATTATTTGCTCTTGTGTTTATGTGTTTTTGCATGCATGCTATATCTTGATTAGATTAGATTCTATATTGCCTAAGAGACTTGAACTTGCTTGAATTCTAATCCAAACACATAACCTTTCTGCAAATTTTCTGCCAAAAACCCAATTCTGGCAACCTGGAAATCACCAGATGGGCGGCCCCCTTAATTCTGTAAGGCGGCCCCCTTAATCATTAAGGGGACCGCCCCCTAATTAAGGGGACCGGCCATCTGATGGTCGGGTTTACAGAATCTTTTCTGCTTTATAGCTCATTTCAACCTACATTTCCCATTTTTCACCAACACATGTTGTCCTAATCCCCCAAACAAACCTTATCCATCCTTAAACACACAAATCTTACACTATAAATATCCCCCATCCTCAAATCTCTCCATTCATCCCATCATGAACTCTCCAAACAAACCAAAATCAAAAGCCTCAAGGCTAGCAAGGATGACGGAAAAACCCGTTTGGCGACGAAAAAGCCCTCGAAACAAATCCATCATCATAAATGAAGTTGGAAATCATTCCTCACCACCAACTTCTTATTTCCCAAACTTTGCATCAAACCAATAAAGTCATTCATTTGATCCACTCTACAAACCATACAACATTGGCCAAACATCTTCTTTCAAGCCAAACTACACCTCTCAACCTCCAACAACTTATAATGATCCATGCAAGTTTGATCAACCATCAAACTACAATTCGAACTACACAAACCCAACTCATCCATACCAAACCTATGATCCCCTCCACATTGCCACGGAAAAACAAAAGTTCCGTGATGAAATAAACCAAATCCATGATCTTAGTGATCTCCTTGCTATGCATCTTGCACAACGCAACAAAGGGCTACCTCCATCATCACCCTATGCAAATTGCCTTCCCCACTCTCTTAACTTGGATCAAGTTACAAATCACACTCACTTTTGCCCTTGTTGCATATTCCTTCAAAAACAACTCCTCTACTTGAGTGAAGATATTTCTTGGATTGAATATCTTCTCACTCGCAATCATCCAATACCACCCTTAACAAGATACAACATCATGAGATCCACTTCTTTCGTTCCACACTCCACTCCATATCCCTCTCAATCAAACATCTAAGCTTTATGCTTATGTTTCTCTTCAAGCAAATAAAACAATCAACCATGGGTTGCAAGCAAGTCCAAGTGCTCTCTTAGGCAAAATAGGACTATGTCTTTTCTTTTGTGTTATTTTTTAATATGCTCTAAGCATATTGAATGTTGTAATGTTTATCACTCCTACAATGTGTGAATGAATCTATGTTTAGTTGCATAATTGTTGCTTTGCATATATGTGTATTTTGCTCTCTTCAAATATTTTTGAAGCAAAGATCTCCATTGCTCATTCCCTTGGTGCTCTCAAATGAGGGGGAGCATACATTAAAGGGGAGCTTTCTACCCGTTTAAACTTCCCTCGCGGAGCTTACTCGGCTTAACCTTTTTAATTAATACAAAAAGGGGGAGAAGAGAAATATAAACTACATAATACTTGTCTAAAAACAAGTTTTAGATATATTGAGTTTAAGGTTTTGTAATAATCAAAAAAGGGGAGATTGTTGACATAAATAATGCCTAAAAACATTATTAACATGTTATCAATATCTATATGTTTTGATTATCACAAAATATAAACTCATAGAACTAAAACTTATGACATAAACAAGTATTTAGTGATTAATATTTCTCTTTACATCCAAATCACTTAAGGTATGAATAAACAAAGTGTTTAGTGTATCTTATGATCAAAGGAAAGTTTAATTAAGCATTACAAAGTTTATTTAATTATATAAACATATTATATATTTTTTAAAAAAACTTTTGGTAATAAAGAAAAATGTTTTATTCATACTAAATATATGAATTCAAATTTTTAACCAAAATCAGTTAGTTTTTCCCCAAATAAACTTTCCCCACTAAAAGACAAAGAATCTGGCCGTTTGTAACACCCCCAAAATACCGCAGCGGAAGACTGTGTCATTGGGGTGCTACTTCATAATACAAAGTACAAGTTATAGAAAACGAACTCTAAATGAGACGTTTTGAAAAGTTACCATTCGATTAATGAATTCAAAGTTACAAACATGAGATTCCAAAGTATGATACATAAATGTATACAAAGTTTTGAATGGTAAATGATAAAAGCATAAGTCTTCAGAATATGCAGCTTGACTCTAAGTTCCACGTACTAGCTATCGCCTTACTAACCTGAGATAAACATGCTAAAGTGTCAACACAATGGTTGGTGAGTTCATAGAGTTTGTCTTAAAACAGTTGAAAAAGCCTTAAAGAATGATCACACAGCAAAGGCATCGTGAATCCACTCAGTTACAAGTCCCGCCATAAGAGACTTGTAACCTGTGTGTTCACAACCCACTGCTACAATATAGTATAACAAAGACATGTATAAGTTCGTCAAAACAATTAAGCAATTAGTAGTGAGTCTCTAGTTCATCTCCGAAGACCTCACTTTTATGATGTATCCAACATTCGCAAATGTTAGGATGTATCAAAGACAACCGGGAGCCACTTCCCAAAGAAAACTGGGAGCCACTTCCCAAAGATATAAGTTTACTGGGAGCCACTTCCCAAAGATATAAGTTTACTGGGAGCCACTTCCCAAAGATAAA
Organism: Artemisia argyi; assembly: GCA_030686995.1. Lineage (NCBI taxonomy): Eukaryota > Viridiplantae > Streptophyta > Magnoliopsida > Asterales > Asteraceae > Artemisia > Artemisia argyi. The sequence continues at coordinate 176,303,399 of CM060685.1, read as the reverse complement.
AGACAGTCATGTATGTATGAAATCAAGTATAATGCCATCAAGTATAAGACAATCAAGTATAAAACAATCAAGTATAAATGTTTTGAGTATTTGTACAAGTAAGCAAGTAGTTGAGCATGTATCCCCCCCAAGAGTTAAAACAAGTACGAAAAGAGTAGGGGCTATGACTCACCTTAAGTCTATGTAATGAGAAATGAAAGTGGTAGTCGAATCGCGAAAGTCTCTAAGAGCAGCCTATAATAGAACGTTGCGACTTAGGTTTGGAGTAACATCTAAGTATACAAAGAATTGCCAATATATGTCTTGCATAATGTTCATGATGTAGTACTTTAGTATAATGTGTAAGTCTTTGAATATAAATGGCTATGAAACATGTATAGGTTGTAAATCTCTTACTACTGTTCGGGCCGACATAATTCAGAAGTCATGAAGTAAACGTTCGAGGAGCCAGGACACTTTAACTCGTAAATCCACAACACGTCTCGACGGCTTACATAATGAACTCCTCACATGAGGCTCCCTACTATTGTAGTATTTGATAACATATATATAAGCTTTTTGATCTTTAAGAGTTATATGGTCTTTAGCCGTGGCTTTGCCGTGACCTTGGTCATTGTTACCATGGTCTTGAGACTCAACCTTGGCTTTAGCCATGGTTGTGGTCTTGGCTTTAGGTCATTAGACCTCTTGGTCTCATCTAATTATAACAATTATATAGTTACTTTGGTCTAAAAATGAGCTGTTAAGAATTTGAAGAAAATTTATCACTCAGAAAGCATTTTCAGGGCTCGAGCTTCTTTGTTCCTGAATGAAAACGTCGTTCCGGACAACTTTCGTGTTTTAACTTTTTAATGAATCGGACCAGAAGTGGGACTTTCAAATTGGCAGAATGCAAACAGTAGGGTTTAGGCAGTTTCGGCGTTTTGGTGTCGCTAACTTCTTATGGTCATAACTTTTGACTCGTGTACTCGTTTTGGGTGATTCAAATTGCTATGTTTTCCTTATTAAGTCCTCTTTAACAGTAAATAAGTGTCAAATATCAAAGTTATACTATTGTGGTCGTGGTTTTTCATAAAAATCACTAGTTTGCTTGTTTGCTTGTCATAAGTTAACATATGTATACCAATACTCGTTTTATCCATTTTTAAACATCATGAACACAATACAAAGACCATATATAGCATGAATGAAACATAATAAGCATGAATATGATATTGAGCAAGAAAGTGTATAAGGTTTTCTTACAACTTTTGGCTTTCACTTAAGAAAGGAAGTCAAGTATAGAACTAGGACACCAAACCTAATCTTGTAAACCCTTCACCATAACTCTTGTAACCATTGATAGACTTGATATAGACCTTGTGAAACCCCATTAACTTCAGCCCCTAATCACCTTGTGTAGCTCCTAATTCAACCATGGAATCACCAAACAAACTTAAGAACTAGGTAGAGAATACTAAGGCCTTGAACTTTGTAGTGTAACTTGTATATTGAAGATCAAAGGATCATGGTGCTATGATAAAAGGTTGTGGCATTTTTGGTGATGAAGAAAGGAAGCAAATGAGCTTGTATTTATACTATGAATGAGGAGGTTAGGAAGCTTGCTAGGAAAGTGCTATAACTTGGTGACAAAGTTGTAATTAAGTAAGATCTAATGGCTAAAGTCAAGATTTAATCACACATGGTGTAACAATTCGCATTTTCAGATTAATTACTATTCCCGGAAAATTTTACTATTCACTTTTTACTATTCACTTTTTACTATTCATCTCAGAAATTTTTATTTCATATTCTCGTAAGTTAAACTATTTTAACGATAATCCGAGAGTTTGACGCTCGTCGGATCATTTCTGCAAAAATCACAAAGCCGTGTCCGAGATTTACTTTTAGGTTTAAACGTCCTTCCAGCATCCCGATATATCCATAAAACATTATAAACAATAGAAATATGATTTTCTATCATTTTATGACAAGTCCAAAAGTTTTGGAATTTTACGTTTTTCAGTTCAGCGTTTTACGCAAATTACGCGTTTTAGACCCGTGTTTCCAGTTTTTAGCAGGGTTTTCGCACCCGATAGATCCTACCACTCATTTTATATTTTATTATGGACTATATTGACATGTTTAACAATACTTTCAAGTTTCATATTTTTACGATACCCGGTTTTACGTTTTAAGGCTTAATCATTTACGGTTTGCATTTTACGGAGTCAAAATGCACAAACTAAGCAAGATAGCACCAAGACTCATCATCTAGTCATCTTATCTCATTCAAACCGCCAATGTGGGGTAGGAGTCACCATTTTGTGGCTTGATCTTGAACATTGATCTCTAGGATGTTTACAAGTGTCTAAATTAACCATGGTTACATTCTAACCCAATATATAGTTAACTATTTTTCTCATCCTATAAATAGCCAACTAATAACACATATAAAACTTGCACCACACCTTCTTATAACCTTTAAGTCCTAAAACCTAAGGCACTTTTCTTATATTTTGTAAGAAAGTTAACTAGTTTTTGAAAGAAAACTAGTGTTTGATCTTCAATCTTGGAAATTTTCTAAGAAAAGTTGTTATAACTTTAAAGTCTCCAAAAAGACGTCGTTATAATCTTCAAATAGCTTTGGACTTCAAGAAGGCGTCGTTATAATCTTCAAATAACCTCGGTTTATCATAGGTTGCAAAGGAAGAAAGCTTATTCAATCAAAGTCCTAGTTCTTGTCCTAGTTTCCCTTTTCATTAAGGCCAAAAGTTGGAAGCAAACCCTAACACATTTTCTTGCTTAATTATAATTTACATGCTCTTTGTGTTCCTTTCATGCTATATATGTTCTTGTTATTGTGTTCATGATGTTTAAAAATGGATAACACAAGTATTGGTATACATAGGTTAACTTATGACAAGTAAACAAGCAAACTAGTGATTTTTATGGAGAACCACGACCAAAATAGTATAACTTTGATATTTAACACTTACTTAATGTTAAAGAGGACTTAACAAGGAAAACATAGCAATTTGAATCACCCAAAACGAGTACCCGAGTCAAAAGTTATGGCCATAAGAAGTTAGCGAAACCAAAACGGCAAAACTGCCTAAATAGCATTCTGATCAAATTTAGCTTCTTAAAGTCACCCTTCTGGTCCGATTCATCAAAAAGTTAAAACACGAAAATTGTCCGGAACGACGTTTTCGTTCAGGAATAAAGAAGCTCGAGCCCTGAAAATGCTTTCCGAGTGATAAATTTCTTCAAAATCTTAACAGCCCATTTTAGACCAAAGTCACTATATTATAGTTATCATTTACTAAGACCAAGAGGTCTAATGACCTAAAGCCCAAGACCACAACCATGGCTAAAGCCAAGGTTGAGTCTCAAGACCATGGAAAAATGACCAAGGTCACGGCGAAGCCATGACTAAATAACCATATAAGCTTACTTAGGCGTAAACATGAAACAAGGAATTAGGCGATAACTTGAACAAACAATTTGGATCTACTTCACTTCAAAAGGAACCATGAGATATTACAAAGAGAAAATGGTCATATAAGACTTATGAAACTACCCCTAATAACAATCTTCATGTACTAATAAACTTTCCTAAGTTTATTCAAATATTGGACATGTAACTTTTCGGATTAAAACTTATACATTTGTTATCAAATACTACAATAGTAGGGAGCCTCATGTGAGGAGTTCATTAAGTAAGCCGTCGAGATGAGTTGTGGATTTACGAGTTAAAGTGTCCTGGCTCCTCGAACGTTTACTCCATGACTTCTGAATTATGTCGGCCCGAACGGTAGTAAGAGATATACAACTTATACATGTTTCATAAACCATTTATATTCAACGACTTACGCTATATACTAAGTACTACATCATGAACATTATGCAAGACATATATAGGCAATTCTTCGTATTCTTAGACGTTACTCCAAACCTAAGTCGCAACGTTCTATTATAGGCTGCTTTTAGAGACTTTCACGATTCGACTACCACTTTGATTTCACATCAGTTAAGCTTAAGGTGAGTCATAGCCCCTACTCTTTTCGTACTTGTTTTAACTTTTGGGGGAGACACATGCTCAACTACTTGTTTACTTGTACAAATACTCAAAACGTCTATACTTGACTGTGTTATACTTGATTGCTTACATACATGACTGCGTTATACTTAATTGCGTTATTCTATTTATTGACTAGTAGTTGTCTTTGGGAATTGACTCCCAGTTGTCTTTGGGAAGTGGCTCCCAGTTGTCTTTGGGAATTGACTCCTAGTTGTCTTTGATACATCCTAACATTTGCGAATGTTGGATACATCATAAAAGTGAGGTCTTCGGAGATGAAGTAGAGACTCACTTCTAATTGCTTAAATTGTCTTGATGAACTTATACATGTCTTATTCATACTATATATGTTAGCAGTGGGTTGTGAACACACAGGTTGCAAGTCTCTTATGGCGGGAATTGCAACTGAGTGGATTCACGATGCCTTTGCTGTGCGAACATTCTCTTAAGGCTTTTCAATTATTTTAAGACAAACTCTATGAACTCACCAACCATTGTGTTGACACTTTAGCATGTTTGTCTCAGGTCTGTAAGATGATAAGCTGTTGCATGGAGCATAGAGTCGCTTGGCATGTTTTGAAGACTTATGCTTTTATCTTTACCATTCGATATGTCTTAAAACTCTTATGTATTGTATTATGGAACTCAAGTTTGTATCTCGGAATTTATTAATCGAATGGTAACTTTTCAAAACGTCTCATTTAGAGTTCGTTTTCTATACCTTGTTCTTTGTATTATGAAGTAGCACCCCTATGACACAGTCTTCCGCTGCGGTATTTTGGGGGTGTTACAGATTGGTATCAGAGCCTTGGTTATAGAGAACTAGGTTGCATTTAGTGCCTAGACTATAACTGATATGAACATTAAGACTCTTCTCTTTATTTTGCCTTACACACACTTCATGTGCATATGCTTATTGCTAATTGTTTGTTTAGAAGAAACCCCAGACAATAGTCAAGTCATCAAAAATTTAGAGCTAAGTAATAATTATTTATTTAACTTAATCTTGTGACAGTTCTTGTTTGATAAGACATAAGATTAAGTTAAATAAAGGTTATTAGTTTCCTGTAGAGATTTGATGATTTGCCTTATACTTACTTTATATGATTCTAATACCTAGAAGTGGTTCATATGTCCTAGTACGACACTCAAACCTTTCTACAAGCGCGACTAGTCCATTTCGTCATATCACCTTCTCTAGATACCCAGACTATGTTACCCTTTCACAACTTAAGAGCAGATGATAGAAAGTCTACCCAATTATGTAGTACCAATTGTTGAGTTATGTGTGCCTGGTAAATATGTATACGTGTGAAAGGAAGCAATTATAATTATGGTGGCCAACATAATTATAAATGCGTCACGACTCACGTAGACATATGTGACCATGCTTACATTAATCGACGATTGACTCAAAATTGACAAGATTTAAGACTAAAGTAGTCTAGGAATATCACCTCATATCTGACGTCGACAAAATATCCCTCCTTGTAGATATCATGGCACCAAAGAGAGTAACTCGTAGCACTAGCCGAGGTGGTGCAACACCAAGAGGTGGAAGAACTGGTGGTCGTGGAGGTAGAGGAACTGCTCACGACACTAGTAATCCTAGTAATGATAGTGGAAGAACTGGTGGACGTGGAGGTAGAGGAAATGCTCACGACACTAGTAACCCTAGTAACGATGGTGGAAATCCAGATGTCTCCACCATTATCGCCCAACAACTACAAAACCTACTTCCCACTATAGTCACACAAGTTGGCAATCACATGAACAATTCGGGAAACCACGGAAGCATAAATGACGCTACAAATAATGGAGGAAGGAATGATAACAACAACAACAACAACAACAACAACCACCACCATAGGACTGGATGTACGTATAAGGAATTTACGTCATGCAAACCAATTGAGTTTAATGGCAAAGGAGGTGCATTGGCATATACTCGATGGGTCGAGAAGATGGAGTCAGTGATTGACATCAGTAACTGTGCAATCCACCAGAGAGTGAAATATTCTGCATGCTTACTATCAGAAAAGGCATTGACATGGTGGAACATGCAGATTCAAGCAAGGACTAGAGAAGCAGCTGTAGGCATGACATGGGATGACTTTAAGGGACTACTGAAGGAAGAATACTGCCCGGTTAATGAAATGCAAAAACTAGAAGACGAGTTTTGGCATCACTCTATGGTAGGGGCTGGTCATGCAACCTACACAGATCGGTTTCATGAACTAGCTAAACTAGTTCCTCATCTGGTTACCCCTGAATCCAAGAGGATTGAGAGGTACATCTATGGCCTTGTTCCCGAGATTCGTGGGATGGTGAAAACAACCGAACCTCCCACAATTCAAAGTGCAATACTAAGAGCAGGGACCCTAACAGATGAGATGGTTAGGAATGGAACTTTGAAGACTAGTGATAAAAGGAAGGGAGCAGGTGAATCGAGCGAGCAAAAGGGTACAATGGTTGATAATAAGAGAGCAAGAGGATTTGCAGCAACAGTTTATGATCAGAAAAAGTATGAGGGTCCACATCCTAAGTGTACTAAATGCACTTATCATCATCAAAGGTCTGAACCATGCCCTGTGTGTTATAATTGCAAGAAGTCTGGCCACTTTGCAAGTCAGTGTAAATCAATTACAAGGCAGGCGAATGCGGACAATATAGGAAACAACCAAAAGACATGCCATGAGTGCAACAGCCCAAACCACTTCCGAAATACTTGTCCTAAGTTGAATAGGGCACAGGGACAAGTACTGGATAACCCGACTCTAGCAGTAATGCTTGAAGCAAATAACCCAAAGCGTGAATACAATGATAGTCCACCTCGGGGTCGAGCATACTATTTGGGTGCTAAGGAAGCCCGCAATGCGTAACGGGTAAGTACTTTATCCTACCATATTATTCTATCCTAGTTCAAAAACTTAGCTTTATTATGCCGCTATTAAGATAAGAGACCTAGACACACTAAACTTCGGGACGAAGTTTCCTGAAGGGGTAGAGACTGTAACAATTCGCATTTTCAGATTAATTACTATTCCCGGAAAATTTTACTATTCACTTTTTACTATTCACTTTTTACTATTCATCTCAGAAATTTTTATTTCATATTCTCGTAAGTTAAACTATTTTAACGATAATCCGAGAGTTTGACGCTCGTCGGATCATTTCTGCAAAAATCACAAAGCCGTGTCCGAGATTTACTTTTAGGTTTAAACGTCCTTCCAGCATCCCGATATATCCATAAAACATTATAAACAATAGAAATATGATTTTCTATCATTTTATGACAAGTCCAAAAGTTTTGGAATTTTACGTTTTTCAGTTCAGCGTTTTACGCGAATTACGCGTTTTAGACCCGTGTTTCCAGTTTTTAGCAGGGTTTTCGCACCCGATAGATCCTACCACTCATTTTATATTTTATTATGGACTATATTGACATGTTTAACAATACTTTCAAGTTTCATATTTTTACGATACCCGGTTTTACGTTTTAAGGCTTAATCATTTACGGTTTGCATTTTACGGAGTCAAAATGCACAAACTAAGCAAGATAGCACCAAGACTCATCATCTAGTCATCTTATCTCATTCAAACCGCCAATGTGGGGTAGGAGTCACCATTTTGTGGCTTGATCTTGAACATTGATCTCTAGGATGTTTACAAGTGTCTAAATTAACCATGGTTACATTCTAACCCAATATATAGTTAACTATTTTTCTCATCCTATAAATAGCCAACTAATAACACATATAAAACTTGCACCACACCTTCTTATAACCTTTAAGTCCTAAAACCTAAGGCACTTTTCTTATATTTTGTAAGAAAGTTAACTAGTTTTTGAAAGAAAACTAGTGTTTGATCTTCAATCTTGGAAATTTTCTAAGAAAAGTTGTTATAACTTTAAAGTCTCCAAAAAGACGTCGTTATAATCTTCAAATAGCTTTGGACTTCAAGAAGGCGTCGTTATAATCTTCAAATAACCTCGGTTTATCATAGGTTGCAAAGGAAGAAAGCTTATTCAATCAAAGTCCTAGTTCTTGTCCTAGTTTCCCTTTTCATTAAGGCCAAAAGTTGTAAGCAAACCCTAACACATTTTCTTGCTTAATTATAATTTACATGCTCTTTGTGTTCCTTTCATGCTATATATGTTCTTGTTATTGTGTTCATGATGTTTAAAAATGGATAACACAAGTATTGGTATACATAGGTTAACTTATGACAAGTAAACAAGCAAACTAGTGATTTTTATGGAGAACCACGACCAAAATAGTATAACTTTGATATTTAACACTTACTTAATGTTAAAGATGACTTAACAAGGAAAACATAGCAATTTGAATCACCCAAAACGAGTACCCGAGTCAAAAGTTATGGCCATAAGAAGTTAGCGAAACCAAAACGGCAAAACTGCCTAAATAGCATTCTGATCAAATTTAGCTTCTTAAAGTCACCCTTCTGGTCCGATTCATCAAAAAGTTAAAACACGAAAGTTGTCCAGAACGACGTTTTCGTTCAGGAACAAAGAAGCTCGAGCCCTGAAAATGCTTTCCGAGTGATAAATTTCTTCAAAATCTTAACAGCCCATTTTAGACCAAAGTCACTATATTATAGTTATCATTTACTAAGACCAAGAGGTCTAATGACCTAAAGCCCAAGACCACAACCATGGCTAAAGCCAAGGTTGAGTCTCAAGACCATGGAAAAATGACCAAGGTCACGGCGAAGCCATGACTAAATAACCATATAAGCTTACTTAGGCGTAAACATGAAACAAGGAATTAGGCGATAACTTGAACAAACAATTTGGATCTACTTCACTTCAAAAGGAACCATGAGATATTACAAAGAGAAAATGGTCATATAAGACTTATGAAACTACCCCTAATAACAATCTTCATGTACTAATAAACTTTCCTAAGTTTATTCAAATATTGGACATGTAACTTTTCGGATTAAAACTTATACATTTGTTATCAAATACTACAATAGTAGGGAGCCTCATGTGAGGAGTTCATTAAGTAAGCCGTCGAGATGAGTTGTGGATTTACGAGTTAAAGTGTCCTGGCTCCTCGAACGTTTACTCCATGACTTCTGAATTATGTCGGCCCGAACGGTAGTAAGAGATATACAACTTATACATGTTTCATAAACCATTTATATTCAACGACTTACGCTATATACTAAGTACTACATCATGAACATTATGCAAGACATATATAGGCAATTCTTCGTATTCTTAGACGTTACTCCAAACCTAAGTCGCAACGTTCTATTATAGGCTGCTTTTAGAGACTTTCACGATTCGACTACCACTTTGATTTCACATCAGTTAAGCTTAAGGTGAGTCATAGCCCCTACTCTTTTCGTACTTGTTTTAACTTTTGGGGGAGACACATGCTCAACTACTTGTTTACTTGTACAAATACTCAAAACGTCTATACTTGACTGTGTTATACTTGATTGCTTACTGATGAGTGTCTAAATACTCATCATTTTATACTAATCTGAACTGCCAAAACATACAAAAACACTCAAATATGTATCAAAATACTTAAAATATCTTAAAGGTGTGTTTTATATGTTTCAAATGCAAAATATGCAAAAACAGATTAAAAACGTACAAAGTTTGCATAATTGGCAGTTTCAGTCCCTCAAGTTTCATAAATTGGCAAAACTAGTCCCTGGTTATTCTAAAAACATGAAAATGTCACCAAAGGTCCTTTTTAATCATAAAGTTACATATTTAGTCCTTTGGTGCAAAGTTTCACAAAATTACAAGTTTAGTCCCTCAACTTTGGAAATTGACATAAATGGTCCCTGGGATGTTAAAAACTTTGAGAAATTCAATTTTGATCCTTATACTAATAATCTTTTGCAGGAATGGTCCTTGGTATGAAGTTTGGTGAATTTACATGATTGGTCCCTAAAGTTTCACAGTTTGGCAAAACAGGTCCCTCAAAGTTTAAACTTGACAGTTTCAGTCCCTGGGTGTTCAAAATGGGAAAATTACCATTAAGGGTCCTAGGGAATTCATAATTTTCACTTTTAGTCCCTGGAAGAAAGTTTTGAATAAATTACACATTTAGTCCCTCAAGTTTGGTAAATTGTCAGTTTTAGTCCCCGGGTATTTAAAAAATTAAAAATATCAAAAACGCCCTTTTACTATTCACATATGACAATTTTTACCCTTATTATAAACTTTGGGAAAATACAAAATCAGACCTTCAACTATTGCCAATTTACAACTTTGGTCCTTGTTAATAAATAAACCAAACGGACCTTACTATCCAAAACCAAATCCAAACTAAACTAAATCCAAGCCCACCCTACATTTTTACCCAAGCCCACCAACAGCCCAAGTCCACCCCCTCGGTCAAAGACCCGGTCAACTCCCCTTTTTCAATACCACCCCGTACCTCCTTTCCCACCAAAACCACCACCACTACTGGTAATCCAAAACCACCACCACCACCTGTCCATACTTGTTCCCCACTCATTCCACCTCACCACAACCCTCCAAACCCCTTTAATGCCTTAAAATACGCTCCACGTTATCTACAGTACCTCCCAAGAGTTTGGCGCCAAGTTACCCGTTTAAACGGCTAGGATGATTGAGACCTGATCAATGGCTAAAAAGTGGTGGGAAATCACCCAGTGGGTCCCACAAGCTCAGAAAGTAGCTACAAATGGGAAGAGAAGCAGAAGAGTAAAATTATTAGTGTAACTTAGCTTAATTGTAATCGTAGGTAATGTAAAACTTATTTTTCAGTTGTAATTTCAAACAAAAACACTTGTTCTCAGTTAGTTTCATGTAATTTAATCTTTAATTCAAGTTTAATTCAAGTTTCAATCTGGTTCTCAGTTTATGAATTTCTTAAAATTTCAAAAATCTTAAGTTTGTGCAATATTGATATTAGAGTTGTTGTATTTGATTCATAAGCTTACATAAGCTCTGAAAAAGCTTTAATAAGTCTTAGATATCCTTAATCACTTGTTCAGTTTATAAAAGTAGTTAAATACAAAAATTCAAGAAAAATCATATTAAATAAAAATAAAATAAAAAGTGGTGAACAATAAAGAAGAAGCAATGGAGCAGGTCTAATTCTGGATGGATATGGTTGTGATACCTCATGGGAGGTTTAGAAAATAGGTTATGGTTCATGGTTCTTGATTTTTCAGCTTAAAGCATTTGTAAGCTCACTATTTAATTTTTATTGTTTTAGTATAAAAGTATTAGTTGCAGCTTTTATATATATCTCTTGTTGGTTTATTACTTATTAGAGTATTAGTAATCATTAGATTGTGTTTAATACACATTTAAATCAAATTTCAAGTGTATTCTGTGGATTCAAGGGTGTTTGGTACTAGACAGTTCAATGAGTTTTTGGTTGTGTTGTTGAGTTATTTCTGTATTAATAACTCTCAGTAGGATAGTAAAGGTTAAATCCAGCTTTAAAACCAGGTCTTCATCATCAAAAAGTCAAAAACCCACTCCAAAGCCTTCACAGTTAACTGTGAAGACTTTGGCATTCCAAAACCTTGCACATTGGCTCATAAGTGATCATTGTAGCTCTTTTTAGCCTTAAATTAGCTTATCATAACTTATTTAGCTTATTAGAAGTAGTAGAAAGTCACAAAAGTCAAACTGCAAGCTTTTTCTCAAAAGTCAAATTTGAACATTTCAGATTTTCTCAAATCTTGTGAGATTTTTATAGATTTATGTAATAGGATCTAGAATCTGAAAATTGTTGTGGTAATAGAATACTAGCTCAATTTTTGTTTCCCCACCTTGTTATATTTTTATCATTTTTAGAGTGGGCCCTACAGCCCCTTGAAGTAGGCTGCAGGGCAACAAGCTGCCCTGTGCAGCAGACTTCCAAGCCACACCACCCACTTTGTGGTGGTTTTGTGACCAACTCAGTGGGTCCCACCACCTCTAATTAGGTTTTCCCAACCCCCCTCCTAGTAGACTCTAAGTATTGACCAATAGTTTGACCTGAGTCACTGTGGACCCCACCTAGATTAACCATTGAATCTTGTCCCCAGTCTGTGTAGATTTTAGGTTTTTGGATTAGCTTATTTTGGCTTTTTAGCTTATCTACTGAGCTTATTGAGTTAAGTTAAGCTTTGACAAATCCATAAGACCTATTAGAACCAGAAAAGTCCAAGGTGGGTCCCACATAAGCTCATTTGAGCTTATTTCTCATCAAAGTCAACATAAGTCAACTGTCTAGGATTATAGCTTATAACTAGCTTATTTTTAAGTTCTAAAATTATTGTTTTTATTAAAGTTACTTATTTTTATGTATAATAAAGTTTTGTAAAATAAAAATCCAGAAAAAACAATATAAAATTAAGTGATAGTTTCTATTTAATACAATTTAATTTTAATTTTCATTTTTATATTTTTATTAAGTAATCTGTATTTTTATATTTTTATTAATTTCCTTATATATTAAAGTATTTTAAATAATTTTATTAGATTTTTATATTGTCATTTGATATTTATTAGATTTAAAAATAGTTTTATTAATAATTAATTAATAAGTAAGTTATAAATAGCATAATTAATTTTTACATAGTAACACCTATATTTTATATTTTTCCTAGCTTCTATAAGTCATAAGATAATTTTATAAATTTTCTTGTGATTTATACTGTTCATTTAATAGTTTTTATAATTTAAATAGTTTAAATAGTAATTAAATAATAAATAGAATAATAAATAGTAAACTAGTTTAAAATACATAAAATAAAGTTTTTATAATTTTTTAGGATTCCTATGATGGTTAATTAGTTATATAAAAATTTTCATAATTTTCTAAGTTAGTTTAATATTATTTGTAATTTAAAATAGTTTAATTAGTATAAATAATATAAATAGTTTTTAATTAATAAGAAATTCATAAAAAGACAAAAATATTTATTTTTATTTTTTATACTTTCTTCAAGTTCTATTTTAGGTTTAGAAAATATTTTTATAAGTTTTTAGTTTAGTTTGTAGTATTTATAATTTTCTAATTAATTAGTTAAATAGTTTTTAATTAAATAATTAATAATAATTAATAAAATAATATTAAAAATAGTTTTCTTTTTAATTTAACTTTATTTTAAGTTTAAGTTTATAGGATTGTTAATTTTAACCCCTGTAGTTTATTTTTCTTAAAACTCACCTTTTTCTCAGTACGCAGTCGCGTCTGATTTTAAATTGGTGTACGTTTATACGTTTTAACTACCTAGGCCTCACGTAATCGTTTTAATAGTTAATTTAAGTTATAAAACCCTAGTTTAATCACACACACACACACTTTTATACCTTCCCTGTTCACATTCACTAATCACAGATTCGTTTATAATATCACATCGCACACCTCGTTGGGACTTACGACCCGGGAAAACACTGTATTCCTCGGAAGCATTTGCCTCAGCTGTTTGACTTGTTGACCATAACCTGGTAAACTTAGTTGACTGTTTCAGACGAATCAAAATTTGGCGCCGTTGCCGGGGAGGTTGTGCGCTTATTCTAAACGATTTTGCGTATTAGTGATTCTGGATATACATCCATTGTATATTTACCATCTTTTATCTATATTTTATAAAACAAAACACAAAAATATTCACCTTTATACCCTCTATCTATTTGATTCTACCTTCTTACACCCATCTCATACATAATTCTTATGGCGTCTCTCGGTTACAAGTGTTTTCACTGTAAAAGCCCGATTGAGAACGGCTTTCGTTGTCTCCGGTGTATTTGTGAGAAATGTGGCAATAATTGTAGTAACAGATTTTGTACTGTGTGCAATCTGTTCATAAGTCCAAATTCTCTCAATGAATCACCAAATTCTCCCAACTACCCTTCACAGCCCGAGATACGTGCTATTAATGACGAACCTGCAAAAATTAATCCTAACCTTTCACGGTTTACGGTTAACAGTTTGTCAAGCAAACGTACAGAGCTTAGGGCAGTGACTGAAAAGAACGACTTACCTAACCTTCACGTTTATCAAGAACCAAATCCCGAGACCATAACGGAAGTGGTGGAAATTCCTAGCTCTAAGAGCACACCACTTGTCCCACCTCCAGATTTTGTCCCTTGTGACGGTTGTGGTGAGCCACTTTTCGGTTTTCCATGTCATTGGTGTACATGTGAACAATGTGGTAATGATATCCAAAACGGGAGTTGTTTGTTTTGTGGATCGAGTAATTCATTTGCTTATGATCCTAATCAAAACTCATTCAACGACTCCTCAAATTTTTCAAACTACCCATCACATTCATACGAGCAAGAATCATATTATCCAAATATCAATGATGCTTCGTATCAAAATACACCAAACCAGACTCAACAGTTTTACTGTTGTGAGTACTGTGGAGGTCCACACTTTAGCTCTGATTGTCAAACAAGGAATCCATTTCCTTGTAACAATTACGACTATTCGTTTCAAGACCCACCTCCACAGTACCAAATGAACCAAGCAACTCCTCATATCCAGCAAGACCCTTATACAGAGGTTCTTGAAAAACTTAAAAACATTAGGGAGGAGTTAGCTAATATGTCGCTTCGCCATGATCCAAGTTCTTCTTGTGTATATTGTGGGGGTCCTCATAATGATGATCAATGTCAACCTTCCGGTTTTGACACATCCACACCTCCACAATTTCCACTCATTCAAAATTCTCGTGATAAATCTATCACAGAATTACTTGCTGAAGAACGAGATTCTGGGAAAAGCATGGAAGATTTAATTGCTGAGCAAAGAGTAGCCAAAATACGTGAAAATATTCGCTATGCTGCTTTTTCTGAGTACGATGATGACAGTGATGATGATGATAACATTGTTATCATTCAAAAAGATTCATCGAGTTCATCAGTTGAGACTCCTTCCATGGATATACAGGGGGAAAATAATATAACTGAATCACCAGCAGTAGAAATAATGGAACTTGTAGACTCCATTACTGCTAGTCCTTCTCAGCTCCCTCTGTATGTTGTTATCACACCCGAGGTTCCCACTCACTCTCTGAACATGGGGGATGAGCATCTTAGCACTGTTCCTAATAAGGAATCGGACGAATTAATAAAGTCTAGTGTTGAGATCCTTGTCTCAATCCCGAGAGAGTCACAGGGAATTCTTGATCCTATGTGTGATATTCATACCACCCTTGATAATCCAAATGATCAAATTGAGAATGTCTCTAATTCCAGTAATGATTGTATATCTTATGGAGACATTGAGTATGATGAGGCATCACTGCCCCATTCTGATGTTGATTCTCTTCATGAGGATTTCACAGAGGAACTCACTCACATCATTCCACTTCTATTTGGAAGTAATGATGATATTCTTGATTTTGAAACCGATATGGGAGAAACTAAATTTTTTTTTTTAAACTCTAATCCCAACATCGAGCTTAGTACTTCACATACTGATGAAAATTCTTTATCTTCTGGAGACATCAGTTATGTGGAGGAATTACCTTCTGAGCTTGTCAACTCAGAAGAAGAAAATGATAATCATTTTGTTCCCGAAGCAGTCGAGACTACTCTCACTAATCCTCTATATGAATTCGATTCTGAATTCACTTTGGTTTCTGATAATCAAATCTTTGATATTCAGTATGAGGATTGTGATGAGTTCACAGTGGAACAAGAATTCACAGATTTACATCCCCTTGTTCCTGAAGCATTCAACACTACTCTCATCAATCCTCTATATGAATTCAAATCCGAATTCACTTTGATTTCTGATAATCCACTCTTTGATATTCAGATTAAGGATTGTGATGAGTCCACAAAGGAACATGAGTTCACGGATTTATATCTTGTGAATGATTCTCTTTACGAGGAGTTCTCCTTTGAACTCACTCATATCATATCTCCACCGGAGTATGATACTTTCTATTTTGATCTAGACATACCCATAATATGTCTTGATCAAACGAGCTTAAACGAGGAGATTCATAAACCAATGAATTCTCCTATTGAAGATGAGGAGTTAGTCATGATTTTCATTATGATTTTCTTCCTTTTCTTCATATATTCCGTGGCTTCTCCTATTCTTCACTCTTTCGGGAGTGAGGATATAATCTTTGACCCCGGCATTCTCATTTATAAATTATAAGCCGGGTATCATTATGTCTCATCGGTGTGGAACTTTCACGTGCTTCAAATGTTTATCCAAACATCTTGAATGAAAGTCCGATGAGATTGTCTCTTCCACTTGCTTCCCCATGGACAAATAAATTCGGGGTCGAGTCAAGCTAGTGACTCGGTAATCAAAAACATTAGCATGTACATAGGTTTTCACCCATGTTTCACCCTAAGTGTGGGGGAGATGCCCCACATGTTGTATATATATATATATCCTAAAAAAAAAAAAAAAAAAAAAAAAAAAAAAAAAAAAAAAAAAAAAATGTACATATAGTGATAGCTTCTATTTAAGAAGTTTTATCTAAAAAATAATTGTATGTATATACATCTTAAATAAATAAAGGCTATGGAATGTTTTCTTCTTACGTTCTAAGTTCGGTTTAACACCCGGTACTTTGAATATTGAGGACAATATTCAGTTCTAAGTGTGGGGGGAGATTCGTCTAACGAATTTAAACACATGTTCCATCAAGAACCCCCATTTTAGCCAAAATTTTAAAAATTTTTCTCACTTAGAACGCAATAAATGGTATCAATCCTCCATGTCTAACCCACAACAGGATTGGCTAATCCAGGAGCAAACGGTTCTTGGTTAAGATAACTCAAACCCGTTTATGGCTTGCAATTTGCCAAAAATTGTATGGTTCCTCAACTCCCCATTATCCTCAAAAGCTAATGAGTTGGCTAGCCCGCAAGATTATGGCTTGTGGTAAAGGCTGTGGAAAATCCATAATTGGTAATCAGCTCACCAAGATGTTGACTATTCCATCAAGAGTTGGCTAGTCCAGAAGCAAACGGCTTTTGGTAAAGACTAATCAAATCCGTTGACAGCTGGTGGTTTGCTCAAAATCACACGGTTATCAGGTGTGCCACAGTTCTTACACCTGGCTACTCCAGAAGTGATGGCTTTTGGTAAAGAGTTTTTCAAATCCATTAAGTTTTTCTCAAATAGATTGCTAGGGACTAGCAATAGTTTAGTGTGGGGGATTGATGAGTGTCTAAATACTCATCATTTTATACTAATCTGAACTGCCAAAACATACAAAAACACTCAAATATGTATCAAAATACTTAAAATATCTTAAAGGTGTGTTTTATATGTTTCAAATGCAAAATATGCAAAAACAGATTAAAAACGTACAAAGTTTGCATAATTGGCAGTTTCAGTCCCTCAAGTTTCATAAATTGGCAAAACTAGTCCCTGGTTATTCTAAAAACATGAAAATGTCACCAAAGGTCCTTTTTAATCATAAAGTTACATATTTAGTCCTTTGGTGCAAAGTTTCACAAAATTACAAGTTTAGTCCCTCAACTTTGGAAATTGACATAAATGGTCCCTGGGATGTTAAAAACTTTGAGAAATTCAATTTTGATCCTTATACTAATAATCTTTTGCAGGAATGGTCCTTGGTATGAAGTTTGGTGAATTTACATGATTGGTCCCTAAAGTTTCACAGTTTGGCAAAACAGGTCCCTCAAAGTTTAAACTTGACAGTTTCAGTCCCTGGGTGTTCAAAATGGGAAAATTACCATTAAGGGTCCTAGGGAATTCATAATTTTCACTTTTAGTCCCTGGAAGAAAGTTTTGAATAAATTACACATTTAGTCCCTCAAGTTTGGTAAATTGTCAGTTTTAGTCCCCGGGTATTTAAAAAATTAAAAATATCAAAAACGCCCTTTTACTATTCACATATGACAATTTTTACCCTTATTATAAACTTTGGGAAAATACAAAATCAGACCTTCAACTATTGCCAATTTACAACTTTGGTCCTTGTTAATAAATAAACCAAACGGACCTTACTATCCAAAACCAAATCCAAACTAAACTAAATCCAAGCCCACCCTACATTTTTACCCAAGCCCACCAACAGCCCAAGTCCACCCCCTCGGTCAAAGACCCGGTCAACTCCCCTTTTTCAATACCACCCCGTACCTCCTTTCCCACCAAAACCACCACCACTACTGGTAATCCAAAACCACCACCACCACCTGTCCATACTTGTTCCCCACTCATTCCACCTCACCACAACCCTCCAAACCCCTTTAATGCCTTAAAATACGCTCCACGTTATCTACAGTACCTCCCAAGAGTTTGGCGCCAAGTTACCCGTTTAAACGGCTAGGATGATTGAGACCTGATCAATGGCTAAAAAGTGGTGGGAAATCACCCAGTGGGTCCCACAAGCTCAGAAAGTAGCTACAAATGGGAAGAGAAGCAGAAGAGTAAAATTATTAGTGTAACTTAGCTTAATTGTAATCGTAGGTAATGTAAAACTTATTTTTCAGTTGTAATTTCAAACAAAAACACTTGTTCTCAGTTAGTTTCATGTAATTTAATCTTTAATTCAAGTTTAATTCAAGTTTCAATCTGGTTCTCAGTTTATGAATTTCTTAAAATTTCAAAAATCTTAAGTTTGTGCAATATTGATATTAGAGTTGTTGTATTTGATTCATAAGCTTACATAAGCTCTGAAAAAGCTTTAATAAGTCTTAGATATCCTTAATCACTTGTTCAGTTTATAAAAGTAGTTAAATACAAAAATTCAAGAAAAATCATATTAAATAAAAATAAAATAAAAAGTGGTGAACAATAAAGAAGAAGCAATGGAGCAGGTCTAATTCTGGATGGATATGGTTGTGATACCTCATGGGAGGTTTAGAAAATAGGTTATGGTTCATGGTTCTTGATTTTTCAGCTTAAAGCATTTGTAAGCTCACTATTTAATTTTTATTGTTTTAGTATAAAAGTATTAGTTGCAGCTTTTATATATATCTCTTGTTGGTTTATTACTTATTAGAGTATTAGTAATCATTAGATTGTGTTTAATACACATTTAAATCAAATTTCAAGTGTATTCTGTGGATTCAAGGGTGTTTGGTACTAGACAGTTCAATGAGTTTTTGGTTGTGTTGTTGAGTTATTTCTGTATTAATAACTCTCAGTAGGATAGTAAAGGTTAAATCCAGCTTTAAAACCAGGTCTTCATCATCAAAAAGTCAAAAACCCACTCCAAAGCCTTCACAGTTAACTGTGAAGACTTTGGCATTCCAAAACCTTGCACATTGGCTCATAAGTGATCATTGTAGCTCTTTTTAGCCTTAAATTAGCTTATCATAACTTATTTAGCTTATTAGAAGTAGTAGAAAGTCACAAAAGTCAAACTGCAAGCTTTTTCTCAAAAGTCAAATTTGAACATTTCAGATTTTCTCAAATCTTGTGAGATTTTTATAGATTTATGTAATAGGATCTAGAATCTGAAAATTGTTGTGGTAATAGAATACTAGCTCAATTTTTGTTTCCCCACCTTGTTATATTTTTAGCATTTTTAGAGTGGGCCCTACAGCCCCTTGAAGTAGGCTGCAGGGCAACAAGCTGCCCTGTGCAGCAGACTTCCAAGCCACACCACCCACTTTGTGGTGGTTTTGTGACCAACTCAGTGGGTCCCACCACCTCTAATTAGGTTTTCCCAACCCCCCTCCTAGTAGACTCTAAGTATTGACCAATAGTTTGACCTGAGTCACTGTGGACCCCACCTAGATTAACCATTGAATCTTGTCCCCAGTCTGTGTAGATTTTAGGTTTTTGGATTAGCTTATTTTGGCTTTTTAGCTTATCTACTGAGCTTATTGAGTTAAGTTAAGCTTTGACAAATCCATAAGACCTATTAGAACCAGAAAAGTCCAAGGTGGGTCCCACATAAGCTCATTTGAGCTTATTTCTCATCAAAGTCAACATAAGTCAACTGTCTAGGATTATAGCTTATAACTAGCTTATTTTTAAGTTCTAAAATTATTGTTTTTATTAAAGTTACTTATTTTTATGTATAATAAAGTTTTGTAAAATAAAAATCCAGAAAAAACAATATAAAATTAAGTGATAGTTTCTATTTAATACAATTTAATTTTAATTTTCATTTTTATATTTTTATTAAGTAATCTGTATTTTTATATTTTTATTAATTTCCTTATATATTAAAGTATTTTAAATAATTTTATTAGATTTTTATATTGTCATTTGATATTTATTAGATTTAAAAATAGTTTTATTAATAATTAATTAATAAGTAAGTTATAAATAGCATAATTAATTTTTACATAGTAACACCTATATTTTATATTTTTCCTAGCTTCTATAAGTCATAAGATAATTTTATAAATTTTCTTGTGATTTATACTGTTCATTTAATAGTTTTTATAATTTAAATAGTTTAAATAGTAATTAAATAATAAATAGAATAATAAATAGTAAACTAGTTTAAAATACATAAAATAAAGTTTTTATAATTTTTTAGGATTCCTATGATGGTTAATTAGTTATATAAAAATTTTCATAATTTTCTAAGTTAGTTTAATATTATTTGTAATTTAAAATAGTTTAATTAGTATAAATAATATAAATAGTTTTTAATTAATAAGAAATTCATAAAAAGACAAAAATATTTATTTTTATTTTTTATACTTTCTTCAAGTTCTATTTTAGGTTTAGAAAATATTTTTATAAGTTTTTAGTTTAGTTTGTAGTATTTATAATTTTCTAATTAATTAGTTAAATAGTTTTTAATTAAATAATTAATAATAATTAATAAAATAATATTAAAAATAGTTTTCTTTTTAATTTAACTTTATTTTAAGTTTAAGTTTATAGGATTGTTAATTTTAACCCCTGTAGTTTATTTTTCTTAAAACTCACCTTTTTCTCAGTACGCAGTCGCGTCTGATTTTAAATTGGTGTACGTTTATACGTTTTAACTACCTAGGCCTCACGTAATCGTTTTAATAGTTAATTTAAGTTATAAAACCCTAGTTTAATCACACACACACACACTTTTATACCTTCCCTGTTCACATTCACTAATCACAGATTCGTTTATAATATCACATCGCACACCTCGTTGGGACTTACGACCCGGGAAAACACTGTATTCCTCGGAAGCATTTGCCTCAGCTGTTTGACTTGTTGACCATAACCTGGTAAACTTAGTTGACTGTTTCAGACGAATCACTTACATACATGACTGCGTTATACTTAATTGCGTTATTCTATTTATTGACTAGTAGTTGTCTTTGGGAATTGACTCCCAGTTGTCTTTGGGAAGTGGCTCCCAGTTGTCTTTGGGAATTGACTCCTAGTTGTCTTTGATACATCCTAACATTTGCGAATGTTGGATACATCATAAAAGTGAGGTCTTCGGAGATGAAGTAGAGACTCACTTCTAATTGCTTAAATTGTCTTGATGAACTTATACATGTCTTATTCATACTATATATGTTAGCAGTGGGTTGTGAACACACAGGTTGCAAGTCTCTTATGGCGGGAATTGCAACTGAGTGGATTCACGATGCCTTTGCTGTGCGAACATTCTCTTAAGGCTTTTCAATTATTTTAAGACAAACTCTATGAACTCACCAACCATTGTGTTGACACTTTAGCATGTTTGTCTCAGGTCTGTAAGATGATAAGCTGTTGCATGGAGCATAGAGTCGCTTGGCATGTTTTGAAGACTTATGCTTTTATCTTTACCATTCGATATGTCTTAAAACTCTTATGTATTGTATTATGGAACTCAAGTTTGTATCTCGGAATTTATTAATCGAATGGTAACTTTTCAAAACGTCTCATTTAGAGTTCGTTTTCTATACCTTGTTCTTTGTATTATGAAGTAGCACCCCTATGACACAGTCTTCCGCTGCGATATTTTGGGGGTGTTACACATGGTGACTCCCCCCCCTCCTAAGTCGTTTTTCCAAGGATAAGGGTGACTAGATGAGTAGTCATGGTCTTTGGATGATAATATCCTAAGTATGTAGCTAGTTTTGACTCCGTAAATCGCTAACCGTAAGTTTTTAAGTCACGAAACGTAAAACCGGGTATCCTAAAAATAGGAAACTTATAAATATGGTTAAACATGTCAATATAGTCCATAATAAAATATAAAATGAGTGGTAGGTTCTATCAGGTGCGAAAACCCTGCTAAAAACTGGAAACACGGGTCTAAAACGCGCAATTCGCTTAAAACGCTGAACTGGAAAACGTAAAATTCCAAAACTTTTGGAATTGTCATAAAATGATAGAAAGTCATATTTCTATTGTTTATAATGTTTTATGGATATATCGGGATGCTGGAAGGACGTTTAAACCTAAAAGTAAATCTCGGACACGGCTTTGTGATTTTTGCAGAAATGATCCGACGAGCGTCAAACTCTCGGATTATCGTTAAAATAGTTTAACTTACGAGAATATGAAATAAAAATTTCTGAGATGAATAGTGAAAAGTGAATAGTAAAAGTGAATAGTAAAAAGTGAATAGTGAAATTTTCGGGAATAAAAGTTAACCTGAAATTGCGAATTGTTACAGTCTCTACCCCTTAAGGAGAACTTCGTCCCGAAGTTCAGTTGATGTTAACTACTTACGGTGTGTCTAAAAGAATTCGGGATTTCAGGATCTCTAAAATAGTGGTGTTCACTCTGATTCGTCTAAGGTTCTGGTTAAGGAGTTGTATCGGCTACAATTAAGCCCACTTATTTATAACTCATTACTTACATAAAGAAGCGTCCAAATTTATGTAAGTAAGGTCTCATAAACTTATGGTTCGGTGATTTACAATTTCTTTATTTAACTGAAGAGGCGTCCCAATCCATTTAAATAAGGAGATTCTAAATCATCCTACTTAAGAATTTCCGACACAAAATCCGCCTTCTGAGGCAGATGGTAAGATAATCCAGTCATCAAATCCCTAAAGCTAAGTAATAATATTATTTAACTCAAATCTTGTGTCTCATCAAACAAGAACTGTCACAAGATCAAGTTAACTAATTAGTTATTACTGAGCTCCATGTTTTTAATGACTCGACGAATCTCTGGGGCTCCTTATAATACTAAAGTCACATCATCTAACAGCGTGGAACTAAGCAAACGTCTAACCAAAAAGCACATGTGTATGTATTGTGTGTAAGGCAAATAAAGAGGAAGGTCCCAACGTATATAGCAGTTATAGTCTAGGCACTAAATGCAACCTAGTTCTCTATAACCAAGGCTCTGGTACCAATCTGTAACACCCCCAAAATACCGCAGCGGAAGACTGTGTCATTGGGGTGCTACTTCATAATACAAAGTACAAGTTATACAAAACGAACTCTAAATGAGACGTTTTGAAAAGTTACCATTTGATTAATGAATTCAAAGTTACAAACATGAGATTCCAAAGTATGATACACAAATGTATACAAAGTTTTGAATGGTAAATGATAAAAGCGTAAGTCTTCAGAATATGCAGCTTGACTCTAAGTTCCACGTACTAGCTATCGCCTTACTAACCTGAGATAAACATGCTAAATTGTCAACACAATGGTTGGTGAGTTCATAGAGTTTGTCTTAAAACAGTTGAAAAAGCCTTAAAGAATGATCACACAGCAAAGGCATCGTGAATCCACTCAGTTACAAGTCCCGCCATAAGAGACTTGTAACATGTGTGTTCACAACCCACTGCTACAATATAGTATAACAAAGACATGTATAAGTTCGTCAAAACAATTAAGCAATTAGTAATGAGTCTCTAGTTCATCTCCGAAGACCTCACTTTTATGATGTATCCAACATTCGCAAATGTTAGGATGTATCAAAGACAACTGGGAGCCACTTCCCAAAGAAAACTGGGAGCCACTTCCCAAAGATATAAGTTTACTGGGAGCCACTTCCCAAAGATATAAGTTTACTGGGAGCCACTTCCCAAAGATAAAAGACAGTCATGTATGTATGAAATCAAGTATAATGCCATCAAGTATAAGACAATCAAGTATAAAACAATCAAGTATAAATGTTTTGAGTATTTGTACAAGTAAGCAAGTATTTGAGCATGTATCCCCCCCAAGAGTTAAAACAAGTACGAAAAGAGTAGGGGCTATGACTCACCTTAAGTCTATGTAATGAGAAATGAAAGTGGTAGTCGAATCGTGAAAGTCTCTAAGAGCAGCCTATAATAGAACGTTGCGACTTAGGTTTGGAGTAACATCTAATTATACGAAGAATTGCCAATATATGTCTTGCATAATGTTCATGATGTAGTACTTTAGTATAATGTGTAAGTCTTTGAATATAAATGGCTATGAAACGTGTATAGGTTGTAAATCTCTTACTACCGTTCGGGCCGACATAATTCAGAAGTCATGAAGTAAACGTTCGAGGAGCCAGGACACTTTAACTCGTAAATCCACAACTCGTCTCGACGGCTTACTTAATGAACTCCTCACATGAGGCTCCCTACTATTGTAGTATTTGATAACATATATATAAGCTTTTTGATCTTTAAGAGTTATATGGTCTTTAGCCGTGGCTTTGCCATGACCTTGGTCATTGTTACCATGGTCTTGAGACTCAACCTTGGCTTTAGCCATGGTTGTGGTCTTGGCTTTAGGTCATTAGACCTCTTGGTCTCATCTAATTATAACAATTATATAGTTACTTTGGTCTAAAAATGAGCTGTTAAGAATTTGAAGAAAATTTATCACTCAGAAAGCGTTTTCAGGGCTCGAGCTTCTTTATTCCTGAACGAAAACGTCGTTCCGGACAACTTTCGTGTTTTAACTTTTTGATGAATCGGACCAGAAGTGGGACTTTCAAATTGGCAGAATGCAAACAGTAGGGTTTAGGCAGTTTCGGCGTTTTGGTGTCGCTAACTTCTTATGGTCATAACTTTTGACTCGTGTACTCGTTTTGGGTGATTCAAATTGCTATGTTTTCCTTATTAAGTCCTATTTAACAGTAAATAAGTGTCAAATATCAAAGTTATACTATTGTGGTCGTGGTTTTTCATAAAAATCACTAGTTTGCTTGTTTGCTTGTCATAAGTTAACATATGTATACCAATACTCGTTTTATCCATTTTTAAACATCATGAACACAATACAAAGACCATATATAGCATGAATGAAACATAATAAGCATGAATATGATATTGAGCAAGAAAGTGTATAAGGTTTTCTTACAACTTTTGGCTTTCACTTAAGAAAGGAAGTCAAGTATAGAACTAGGACACTAAACCTAATCTTGTAAACCCTTCACCATAACTCTTGTAACCATTGATAGACTTGATATAGACCTTGTGAAAACCCATTAACTTCAGCCCCTAATCACCTTGTGTAGCTCCTAATTCAACCATGGAATCACCAAACAAACTTAAGAACTAGGTAGAGAATACTAAGGCCTTGAACTTTGTAGTGTAACTTGTATATTGAAGATCAAAGGATCATGGTGCTATGATAAAAGGTTGTGGCATTTTTGGTGATGAAGAAAGGAAGCAAATGAGCTTGTATTTATACTATGAATGAGGAGGTTAGGAAGCTTGCTAGGAAAGTGCTATAACTTGGTGACAAAGTTGTAATTAAGTAAGATCTAATGGCTAA
This sequence comes from Artemisia argyi, assembly GCA_030686995.1. Classification (NCBI taxonomy): domain Eukaryota; kingdom Viridiplantae; phylum Streptophyta; class Magnoliopsida; order Asterales; family Asteraceae; genus Artemisia; species Artemisia argyi. Next base: position 176,277,770 of record CM060685.1, on the reverse strand, counting down.
AGTCAAGATTTAATCACACATGGTGACTCCCCCCCCCTCCTAAGTCGTTTTTGCAAGGATAAGGGTGACTAGATGAGTAGTCATGGTCTTTGGATGATAATATCCTAAGTATGTAGCTAGTTTTGACTCCGTAAATCGCTAACCGTAAGTTTTTAAGTCACGAAACGTAAAACCGGGTATCCTAAAAATATGAAACTTATAAATATGGTTAAACATGTCAATATAGTCCATAATAAAATATAAAATGAGTGGTAGGTTCTATCAGGTGCGAAAACCCTGCTAAAAACTGGAAACACGGGTCTAAAACGCGCAATTCGCTTAAAACGCTGAACTGGAAAATGTAAAATTCCAAAACTTTTGGAATTGTCATAAAATGATAGAAAATCATATTTCTATTGTTTATAATGTTTTATGGATATATCGGGATGCTGGAAGGACGTTTAAACCTAAAAGTAAATCTCGGACATGGCTTTGTGATTTTTGCAGAAATGATCCGACGAGCGTCAAACTCTCGGATTATCGTTAAAATAGTTTAACTTACGAGAATATGAAATAAAAATTTCTGAGATGAATAGTGAAAAGTGAATAGTAAAAAGTGAATAGTGAAATTTTCGGGAATAAAAGTTAACCTGAAATTGCGAATTGTTACACCGTTTCAGCTGGGCGGCCCCCTTAATTATAAAGGGCGGTCCCCTTAATTTTAAGGGGGCCGGCCATGATTTAAGGGGACCAGCCACGCTCCTCTGTCAGATTCTTTTGCCTATAAATACCACCTTAAACCTGGATTTTTTCCTCACCTTTTGCACTACTAAACTTTCTGATCTAGATCCAATTCTCCATTCTTTTATCCTTTGATCATAAGTATATAAATTCTTTGTTTCAAAGTGATCCAACCTTCATCCTCTCAAGTGCAAGAGAAGAATACTTCTATCCCTCAAGACAAGAAGTATTACAACTTGTTATGATCTCCACATCCAAGTTGTTGGTGTATCATCATAGATCATTTACATTATTCTTTGGGAAGATTGTTGTGAATAGTTGATTGTAGATAGTTGTGTTAGATATTGATTGTGTGATTAGTTAGTAGCTTGGTGTGAAGAAGATAAGCTAGGTATTAGATTGGTGTGAAGAAGATAGGTGTGGAGTAGTTAGTTGTGAAATAGATAGATTTGAAGAAGTTGTGTAGAAGGTGTGACTTAGGTGTGACAAAATTTGTGGTGTGAGAAGCGGTGTGTAGATTGGTGTGTAGATTGCTGTGTATATTGGTGTGTAAGGTTTTCTCCGCCATAAGGGAGCTTGTTGATATAGTGAAGAAAACTCTCGAGTTAGGTGCTCGGGGAGTGGAGTAGGGCAAGGAAGGTGTCTTTGTAGCCGAACCACTATAAATCTCTTGTCTCGCGGTTCGATTTTTCCATCTCTTACTTATTTCATTACTTATCATTATTATACTTTGTGTAGTATTAATTGTTTATATTGTACAAGACTTGAGATCACATATTTTCGAATCTAAGTTTTTAAAAGCTAAGCAAAACTCTAAAACTAATTTTTATAACTAAGTAAAAAGACGTAAAACTATTCAACCCCCCTTCTAGTTTTCCACAAAACGGGTCTAATTGAGACCTAAACTATAACTACAATTACAAGAAAAAACATTATTATAACCTTCTGCTCTTTGTGTCTTCCATCCTCTAGATGATTATGGACTAAACATATCTGCGTATACCTATTCTAGGGCATTTCGACACAACCACATTCTCCCAATCATGTTCCTACTCCAACATTTTATGTCCAAGATATTGTAACTAATTGCAATGGTCTTTCCTATTTTCCAAGACATTGTATGATACAATGGTCTTGTCTATTTTCCAAGACATTGTATTATACAATGGTCTTAATCACTTCTCAAATGTTTTGAGTCACACAATGGTCTAACCTACTTCCCAGACATTGTGAATTGCACAATGGTCTATTCTACTTTCGAGACATTGTGATTTGCGCAATGGTCTCTGGAATTATTCCATCACATCATCAATATCATTTCATATGATATCAAAAACCCATCACAATCTATCGATTTCCAAATAAGAAATATGAGATTTCTAAAGGACAAACTAATCCATCATCTACAAAAGTTGAAGTTTCTCTACATTCATCAAAGTTTTCTTCTGAAACCTTCATTGTTAAAAGTTCGTGATCCTGGACAAGTATGTTCTGTTTTATAACTACTTAAAACTTCCTTTCCACACGTATTTACCTGTACTATCTTCTATGCAATGGAATGTGAAAACATAAATTACAAGTCTTGTATGGGCGGGACTTGCAACTAAATGGTTTGACATCGCCTTTGTTTAGTGGACAGTTTCTCAAAAGCAACGGACATATCACAAGTATACCTAATTTAGGTATTTGAAAATTTTATCGAACCTTGGCTAAATATAGACTAGTCACCTATATTTAACCTAGGGACAGTGGAACATAGTCTGACTAACTATGTTCGACTTAAAATTTTTAAATACTGAGAATAGTTGTACTAGGGTTATGTTTAGATTGATTTCCTACATGAACTCGATAAACCACCAGAATTCACTAAAACGATCTAGAGACACGATAGTGCCTTACCACTCAGCGAAATCTTAACACCTTATTTGTACTACCTAATTTCATTCTTGAAAGTTTTCATTTATGAGATAATCCGAACTACTATCTTGGGATAGTTATCAATTCTTCTCTTCATCCCGTAGAAGTACTATCCTGTTTAGGTTCTAAGGATACCATTCCATCATAAACCTTTAAAATCTCTTAAGATTTTCAAAGCAAACTTAACATCTATACCTAAGAGTATTAATGTTAAGCATACACTACACACTTTTGTTCATCAACATATCACATCATTATCTTCACAACCATTACGACCACAAGCTCATTAACAGATCTTGATGCACTTTTAAAGCTCAAATCATCCATAGTTACACCACAAGTACCCTCATCAACTTTACAAGATTGAATATTCATCTTGTACTTTTGGAACAGCAGTATCATCTCGTAATACACTACCTTGTAACTCACCGGCTAATTGTGAATGTTGTGTTGGGAATTCTTAAGTAGGATGATTTGTAATTATTTGAATGGATTGGGATGCCTTTTCATTTAAATAAAGAAATTGTAAATCACCAAACCATAAGTTTATATTCCTCTATTTACATTGTTTGGGATGCCCCTCTATGTAAATAAAGAATTATAAACAAGTGGGCTTATTTGTATCCGAAATAACATAAGTATGAAGTCAATAAACACTAGGTACAACAACAAATTACCTACTAGACTATAATTGCAACTACTATCCCCATTTCTGTTTGATATTCAACTACTATATCAATTTTTATTCAACTACTATATCAATTCCAATTAATATTCGACTGCTATATCAATTTCCTTTGATATTCGACTATTACCATACATTTCCTACATAAAAGTAAGCCTCATCCTACACCATACACTGAAAACGACAAATCAAACTACATCACCGGTAATCCCAGACTTTAGTCCTCATAAGTAACCACACCTTTTCATCGACACCACTCCAACATAGAACACACATAGAACTTCGGGACGAAGTTCCCCGTAAGGGGTAGAGACTGTAACAATTCGCAATTTCAGGTTAATTACTATTCCCGGAAAATTTCACTATTCACTTTTACTATTCATTTTTCACGAAATTTTCCTGAAATTTGATTTTTGTTTCTTGGCCTCGAGTGATAAATCATTTCCATGGCAAATTAAAAGTTTGACACTCATCAGACCATTTTCGTGAAAGTTAATAAGGAATTACACGTTTTAGGGTAAAACGTCATTCAAAAATTCTACGCACAACGAAACTCGACCGCGTTAATTTTCCCCGTATCAGAAAAATGTTTGATACACTCATGATTTATTTGAGAATAAATCATGACTGTGAAATACATGACCAAATAAACCTCGGCCGTGAAAAAAACTGGAATTTTCATTTTTAAGCGTTTTTACTTAGCCGTAACCTTAGCCTATACCGGCACCGCGTTTCTAAAACAATTTGAGTTTTCACATTTTTGGAAAAAGTCAACATATTTTTCCTCCTCCTTTGACCAACAAATCATTCATTGATTTTATAAGTCATTCCTTGATTTTTAGGCTTACGGTTTTATGTCTAAAAGACATTTAATACCAACCCACACTAGACTAAGCCCAGTCTAGACATTATAAGTCATTTTAAATCATTATTATCACATTAGAAAACTAACATTTTACTTTTCTCAATTTTACGCAATATTCGTACGTTTTACGTATTACGCGTTTTAGACCCGTGTTTCCAGTTTTAGCACCCCAATGGAACCTACCACTCATTTTATATTTTATTATGGAGTAATTTGACAAGTTTAATCATTCTTCCAAGTTTCGTATTTTTACGATACCCGGTTTTACGTTTTGTGACGTAACAACTTACGGTTAGCATTTTACGGAGTCGAAACTAGCTCCATAAGCTTGGATAATATTATCAAAATCCAACACTTCCTCCCCAAGCATCATGAACCACCATAGGGGGGGGATTCACCACCCATGTGTCATGATCTTATGCTTAGAACTCTTGGATGCTTACATGTGTTAAGCTTGCTCTCCAAGTGTTGACTAAAGTCATACATGTAACCTCCTCAACTCACTATATAAGCCCTCCCCTCCTTCCTTTGTACGTCCCATATACACACACAAACACCATCTCCTTTGCTTGATTTACTTCAAGTTTCATCTAAGAAATCAAGTGCAATATCCATACATAAACACTAGTTTGGTTTTGATTCATCAAAACTACTTCCAATCTTTAGAACTTTGGTGATTTCTCTTGATTTTGAATCCACTGAAGTCACCTCAACTTTCATCATCTATCTTTCAAGAATACAAGAGTAGAAATATTGCATGAAGTGAAGTTGGTTGAAGCTAAAGTCTATCAAAGTCCTTTTCCTTACATGTTACTTACCTTTCTTTGTAGAAAGCCAAAGTTGTAAGCAAACTCTAATACACTTCCTTGCTTAAATATCATTTTTATGCTATTTGTATTTCCTTCATACTAAATATTGTCGTGTTATCATGTCCATGATGTATAAAAATGAGTAAAACAAGTTATTGTATATGATTGTTAAGATAAGTTAATTAAACAAGTAAACTAGTGACTTTCTTGGTGAAATCTGATCAAAATGGTAAAATTATGATATTGGATCATTACATATTACAGTAGAGGACCTAACAAGGAAACCATAGCAATTTGAACCACCTAAAACGAGTATACGAGTCAAAAGTTATGACCATTTGAAGTTACCAAAACTTTGTGGCAAAACTGCCAAAATAGTTTCTGTGACAGAATATAAAACACGAATAAAGAGGCCTTTCTGTTACATTTCATGAAAAAGTTAAAGCACAAAAGTTGTCCGGAATCACGTTTTCTTCAAAAAATCAGGAGCACGTCTCCAGAAAACCAATAACAAATGAGATTTTTCTCAGTTTCTTAACGGCTATTTACATATATATGAGTCACTATATAAAGGTTATGGTTTAAAAAGACCAAAGAGGTCTTATGACCTAGAATCAAGACCACAACCATGGCTAGAGCCAAGGTTGAGTCTCAAGACCATGGAACAATGACCAAAGGTCATGGCAAGGACATGACTAAATGACCATATAAACTTACTTAGGCAAAAACATGAGCTAAAGTATTGGCGATAACTTGAACATACAATTTGGATCTACTTCACCTAAAGAACCATGAAATATTACAAGTATTTGTCATACAAGTTATAAGAAACTTACCCTTATAACAATCTTCATGTAAAGATAAACTTTCCTAAGTTTATTCAAAATTAGACATGTAACTTTTCGGATAAAAACTTATATATATATATATATATTTTATCAACTACTACAATAGTAGGGAGCCTCATGTGAGGATTTCATTATGTAAGCCGTCGAGATGAGTTGTGGATTTATGAATTAAAGTGTCCTGGCTCCTCGAACGTTTACTAACGTGACTTCTGAATTATGTCGGCCCGAACGGTAGTAAACGATATATAAACTATACATGTTTCATGAATCATTTCTTTTCAAAGACATACACTATACATCATACCACATCATGGACTAAATGCAAGACATACATATATAGGCAATTCTTCGTATTCTTTACTCCAATCCTAAGTCGCAACATTCTATTATAGGTTGCTCGTAGAAACCTTCGCAATTCGACCATCACATTCACTACTTGGTACATAACTCAAGGTGAGTTTGTAGCCCCACTTTCTATTGTTTAACTATTTTACAAACCCATGGGGGGAATACATGCTATTATTTTTCTACTCGAACACAATGCTTTCTACTGTATGCTACCCGACTATGTTTTATTGTCACTAAGTAACGATTGCCATGTTCGAAGTCCCTATATCATGAACCATTAGTCACTACCTATAGTGAGCGCGAATATTGTGAATAGATCTATTGGGATTGACGAATCCCATTTGTGTTGAACAACTACGAGTTCAAACAAATGCACTATATTTGATAGTTTGAGGTATAATGGCAATATTACCTTGGTAGGGCTTCTATAATGCCAATTTTTGGTTCGATGTTAATGCTTTGGTTGCATGAGCTTATTGCAATAATAATGATTTTGTTTTCTAACTATGAGTGTGAGTCTAAAGCTCACACTACGATTATTGTGTTCAATGATTTAACTACAAACTCTACGAATTCCACTCAACCTTTGTGTTGACCTCTCAGGCATGTATTTCAGGTTCATGATGATCAAGGATGGCACGGAAGGGCACGGATACTCAAGAGGGCTATAAATTTTATTATCATTCAAAAAATCATTTAATGTAAATTGTAAACATGGAACCATCTGGGACCTCATTTTTGTAATCTCTGATATTTATACAATTTGAATGATAAATCTTTTAAAACGACTCAATTGGAGTTCGTTTTCTATTATTGTGACTATTCTGCCGTCGAGTAACACCCAGTTTGAATTCCGCTGCATCCATGAATTGGGGGTGTTATAATTCCTACATCTTTACTCTTTAATGGATGATCCTACAACAATAACAAAAATTATACAACATTACTACCATTGGGAGACTCAAGTCATGAATGACTTGAGCCTACCTTGTGGATCATTAGAGTGAAGCCATGTAGATGAGTTAGATCCACCATTGTTCTTGGAATCCCTGTATGCAAATGGTCTGTTATGTCTCCAAGAACAATCTTCTGAGGGCTTAACAGCAGAATCCCAGTATGCCCCTCCCATATACCTTGGGTCATAGAAACTAGGCCAAAAACCATGCTCATAATAAGTACTAAAATGCCTAAAAGATGGTCTAGCAACATCTCTTTTCCAGCTAGTTGGAAAAGTCCTATTAGCAGAAACAGATCTACCAGCAGGAACATGTAACACCCCCAATTCATGGTTGCAGCGGAATTCGAACTGGGTGTTACTTGACGGCACAATAGTCACAATAATAGAAAACGAACTCCAATTGAGTCGTTTTAAAAGATTTATCATTCAAATTGTATAAATATCAGAGATTACAAAATGAGGCCCCAGATGGTTCCATGTTTACAAATTACATTAATTGAGTTTTGAATGATAATAAAATTTATAGCCCTCTTGAGTATCCGTGCCCTTCCGTACCATCCTTGATTGTCATGAACCTGAAATACATGCTTGAGAGGTCAACACAAAGGTTGAGTGGAATTCGTAGAGTTTAGTTAAATCGTTTGAACACAATAATCGTAGTGTTTGTAGTTAAATCATTTGAACACAATATGTCGTAGTGTGAGCTATAGACTCACACCAATGTTTAGAAAACAAAATCGTTATTTATTTCACTAAGCTCATGCAACCAAAGCATTAACATCAAACCAACAAAATTGGCATTATAGAAGCCCTATCAAGGTACTTTTGCCTTTATACCGCTAAATCTCAAATATAGTGCATTTGTGTGAACTCATCGTTGTTCAACACAAATGGGATCCGTCAATCCCAATAGATCTATTTACAATATTCGCGCTCACTAAAGGTAGTGACTAATGGTTCATGATATAGGGACTTCGAACATGGCAATCGTTACTTAGTGATAATAAAACATCGTCGTGAAGCATACATTAGAAAGCATTGTGTTCGAGTAGAAAAATAATAGCATGTATTCCCCCCATGGGTTTGTAAAATAGTTAAACAATAGAAAGTGGGGCTACGAACTCACCTTAAGTTATGTAGTGAGTAGTGAATGTGATGGTCGAATCGCGAGGGTTTCTATGAGCAACCTAAAATAGAATGTTGCGACTTAGGATCGGAGTAAAGAATATGAAGTAGTGCCTATATATATATCTTGCATTTAGTCCATGATGTGGTATGATGTATAGTATAAGTCTTTGAAAGAAAGATTCATGAAACATGTATGTTTTGGTATATCGTTTACTACCGTTCGGGCCGACATAATTCAGAAGTCATGTTAGTAAGCGTTCGAGGAGCCAGGACACTTTAACTCGTAAATCCACAACTCATCTCGACGGCTTACATAATGAACTCCTCACATGAGGCTCCCTACTATTGTAGTAGTTGATAAAGTATATAGATATAAGTTTTGATCCGAAAAGTTACATGTCCGATATTTGAATAAACTTAGGAAAGTTTATTAGTACATGAAGATTATTATTAGGGGTAGTTTCATAAGTCTTGTATGACCATTTTCTCTTGATAATATCTCATGGTTCCTTTTTAAGTGAAGTAGATCCAAATTGCTTGTTCAAGTTATCGCCTAATTCCTTGTTTCATGTTTACGCCTAAGTAATCTTACATGGTCATTTCGTCATGGCCTAGCCATGACCTTTGGTCCTTGTTCCAAGGTCATGAGACACAACCTTGGCTCTAGCCATGGTTGTGGTCTTGATTATAGGTCATAAGACCTCTTGTTCCTTTTAAAGTATAACCATAATCTAGTGACTTTCGCCTAAAAATGGGCTGTTTAGAATTTGAAGAATTTTATCACTCGGAAAGCGTTTTTAGGACTCGAGCTTCTTTGTTCCTGAACGAAAACGTCGTTCCGGACAACTTTCGTGTTTTAACTTTTCGATGAATCGGATCAGAAGTGGGACTTTCAAAACCCAAATTTGATCAGAATGGTATTTGGCAGTTTGCCGCAAAGTTTTGGTAACTTCAAATGGGCGTAACTTTTGACTCGTATACTCGTTTTAGGTGGTTCAAATTGCTATGGTTTCCTTGTTAAGTCCTCTACTGTAATATGTAATGATCCAACATCATATTTTTACCATATTGATCAGGTATTACCAAGAAAGTCACTAGTTTACTTGTTTTAGTAACTTGTTGTAACAATCAATAACAATAACTTGTTTTGTTCACTTTTATACATCATGGACATAACTACAAGACATAATATAGCAAGAATAACATGTAAATAACATGAACATGATTATTTAAGAAGAATCATGTTAGGGTTTGGCTTACAACTTTTGGCTTTCAAAGATGAAAGGAAGTTAACATGTAAGGATAGGACTTTGATAGACTTGCTTCAACCCACTTCACTTCATGCAATCTTTCTACTCTTGTAATCTTGAAAGATGGATGATGAAGGTTGAGGTGACTTGAGTGGATTTAAACTCAAGAGAAATCACCAAGTATATGAGGTTATGGAAGTGTTTTGATTATCTAAAAGAAACTAGGGTTTCAACCTTGAACTTGCACTTGAATCTTGCATGAAACTTGGAAGAGAATGAGCTAAGGATGAGAGGATGGGGAGGGTGAGGTGTGGTGTTTAAATGAGGGGAGGAGGGGAGTATTTATAGTGAGTTGAGGAGGTTAGGAAACAACTAGGAAATTACCAAAACTTGGTGACCAAGTTGTAATTAACTAATGATCTAAGGTTAATTTCATGAGATGAAGCCACCTATGGGATGACTCCCCCCCCCCTCCTAGGTCGGTTTGGAGTGGATAGGAAGAGATGAGTTGGTCTTGGATGATATTATCCAAGTATTGGATGAGTTTTGACTCCGGGAAATGCCAATCGTAAATGATTAAGCCTCAAAACGTAAAACCGGGTGTCGTAAAATTATGGAACTTGAAAGTATCGATAAACATATTCATATGTTCCATAATAAAATATAAAATGAGTGGTAGGTTCCATTTGGGTGGTAAAACCCTGCTAAAAACTGGAAACACGGGTCTAAAACGCGTAATACGTAAAACGTACGAATATTGCGTAAATTTGAGAAAAGTAAAATGTTACTTTTCTAATGTGATAAAAATGATTTAAAATGACTTATAATGTTTAGACTGGGCTCAGTCTAGTGTCGGTTGGTATTAAATGTCTTTTAGACATCAAACCGTAAACCTAAAAATCACGAAATGACTTATAACATCAAGGGATGATTTTTGGTCAATGGAGGAGGGAAAAATATGTTGACTTTTTCTAATAAGTTGAAAACTCAAATCGTCTTAGAAACGCGTTTTGTGGTCTAACGGTTAATCGCCCATACAGTTAAGCGTGCTCATGCGAGAGTAGTACAGGCTTGGGTGACCTGCTGGGAAAAGTAATTAACCTGAAAATGCGAATTGTTACAGTCTCTACCCCTTACGGGGAACTTCGACCCGAAGTTCTATGTGTGTTATATGTTGGAGTGGTGTCGATGAAAATGTGTGGTTACTTATGAGGACTATAGTCTGGGATTACCAGTGATGTAGTTTGATTTGTCGTTTCAGTGTATGGTGTAGGACGAGGTTTACTTTTATGTAGGAAAGGTATGGTAATAGTCGAATATCAAAGGAAATTGATATAGCAGTCGAATATTAATAGGAATTTGAGATAGTAATTGCAATCATAGCCTAGTAGGTAATCGGTTGTTGTACCTAGTGTTTATTGACTTCATACTTATGTTATTTCGGATACAAATAAGCCCACTTGTTTATAATTCTTTATTTACATAGAGAGGCATCCCAAACAATGTAGATAAGGAAATATAAACTTATGGTTTAGTGATTTACAATGTCTTTATTTAAATGAAAAGGCATCCCAATCCATTCAAATAATTACAAATCATCCTACACAACATTCATACTTAGTCGGTGAGTTACAAGGTAGGGTATTACGAGATGATACTGGTGTTCCAAGATGAATATTCAATCTTGTAAAGCTGGTAAGGGTGCTTGTGGTGTAGCTAAGGATGATTTGAGCTTTAAAAGTGCATCACTATCTGTTAATGAGCTTGTGGTTTCAACGGTTGTGAAGATAATGATGTGATATGTTGATGAACAAAAGTGTGTAGTGTATGCTTAACATTAATATTGGTAGAGATGTCAAGTTTGCTTTGAAAATCTTAAGAGATTTTAAAGGTTTATGATGGGATGGTATCCTTAGGAACTAAACAGGATAGTACTTCTACGGGATGAAGAGAAGAATTGATAACTATCCCAAGATAGTAGTTCGGATTATCTCATAAATGAAAAATTTCAAGAATGAAATTAGGTAGTACAAATAAGGTGTTAAGATTTCGCTGAGTGGTAAAACACTATCGTGTCTCTAGATCGTTTTAAAGAATTCGGGTGGTTTATCGAGTTCAAGTAGGAAATCAATCTGAACATAACCCTAGTACAACTACTCTCAGTATTTGAAAATTTTAAGTCGAATATAGTTAGTCAGACTATATTCTACTGTCCCTAGGTTAAATATAGGTGACTAGTCTATATTTAGCCGAGGTTCGATAAAATTTCCAAATACCTAAATTAGGTATACTTGTGATATGTCCGTTGCTTTCGAGAAACTGTCCACTAAACAAAGGCGATGTCAAACCCTTCAGTTGCAAGTCCCGCCCATACAAGACTTGTAACCTATGTTTTCACATTCCATTGCATAGAAGATAGTAAGGGTAGGTACGTATGGAAAGGAAGTTTTAAGTAGTTCTAAAATAGAACATACTTGGCCAGGATCACGAACTTTTAACAATGAAGGTTTCAAAAGAAAACTTTGATGAATGTAGAGAAAGTTCAGCTTTTGTCGATGATGGATTAGTTTATCCTTTAGAAATCTCATATTTCTTGTTTGGAAATCGATAGATTGTGATGGGTTTTTGATATCATATGAAATGATATTGATGAGGTGGTGGAATAATTCGAGAGACCATTGCACAAATCACAATGTCTCGGAAGTAGATTAGACCATTGTGTGACTCAAAACATTTGAGAAATGATTAAGACCATTGTGTCATACAATGTTCGGGAAGTAGAAAAGACCATCGTAATTCGTTACAATATCTTGGATATAAAATGTTGGAGTAGGAACATGGTTGGGAGAATGTGGTTGTGTCGAAATGCCATAGAATAGGCATGTGTAGATATGTTTAGATAAAATGATTGAAAATAACTCGAATGTATATATAAATATACTTATATGTTCATGTAGCATAAAATGCTTAATAAGTCCATAATCGTCTGGAGGATGGAAGACACGAAGATCGGAAGGCTATAAAATGTTTTTGCTTGTAGTGTAGTTATAGTTTAGGTCTCAATTAGACCCGTTTCTCTATAACCATGGCTCTGGTACCAATCTGTAACACCCCCAATTCATGGTTGCAGCGGAATTCGAACTGGGTGTTACTTGACGGCACAATAGTCACAATAATAGAAAACGAACTCCAATTGAGTCGTTTTAAAAGATTTATCATTCAAATTGTATAAATATCCGAGATTACAAAATGAGGCCCCAGATGGTTCCATGTTTACAAATTACATTAATTGAGTTTTGAATGATAATAAAATTTATAGCCCTCTTGAGTATCCGTGCCCTTCCGTACCATCCTTGATCGTCATGAACCTGAAATACATGCTTGAGAGGTCAACACAAAGGTTGAGTGGAATTCGTAGAGTTTAGTTAAATCGTTTGAACACAATAATCGTAGTGTTTGTAGTTAAATCATTTGAACACAATATGTCGTAGTGTGAGCTATAGACTCACACCAATGTTTAGAAAACAAAATCGTTATTTATTTCACTAAGCTCATGCAACCAAAGCATTAACATCAAACCAACAAAATTGGCATTATAGAAGCCCTATCAAGGTACTTTTGCCTTTATACCGCTAAATCTCAAATATAGTGCATTTGTGTGAACTCATCGTTGTTCAACACAAATGGGATCCGTCAATCCCAATAGATCTATTTACAATATTCGCGCTCACTAAAGGTAGTGACTAATGGTTCATGATATAGGGACTTCGAACATGGCAATCGTTACTTAGTGATAATAAAACATCGTCGTGAAGCATACATTAGAAAGCATTGTGTTCGAGTAGAAAAATAATAGCATGTATTCCCCCCATGGGTTTGTAAAATAGTTAAACAATAGAAAGTGGGGCTACGAACTCACCTTAAGTTATGTAGTGAGTAGTGAATGTGATGGTCGAATCGCGAAGGTTTCTATGAGCAACCTAAAATAGAATGTTGCGACTTAGGATCGGAGTAAAGAATATGAAGTAGTGCCTATATATATATCTTGCATTTAGTCCATGATGTGGTATGATGTATAGTATAAGTCTTTGAAAGAAAGATTCATGAAACATGTATGTTTTGGTATATCGTTTACTACCGTTCGGGCCGACATAATTCAGAAGTCATGTTAGTAAGCGTTCGAGGAGCCAGGACACTTTAACTCGTAAATCCACAACTCATCTCGACGGCTTACATAATGAACTCCTCACATGAGGCTCCCTACTATTGTAGTAGTTGATAAAGTATATAGATATAAGTTTTGATCCGAAAAGTTACATGTCCGATATTTGAATAAACTTAGGAAAGTTTATTAGTACATGAAGATTGTTATTAGGGGTAGTTTCATAAGTCTTGTATGACCATTTTCTCTTGATAATATCTCATGGTTCCTTTTTAAGTGAAGTAGATCCAAATTGCTTGTTCAAGTTATCGCCTAATTCCTTGTTTCATGTTTACGCCTAAGTAATCTTACATGGTCATTTCGTCATGGCCTAGCCATGACCTTTGGTCCTTGTTCCAAGGTCATGAGACACAACCTTGGCTCTAGCCATGGTTGTGGTCTTGATTATAGGTCATAAGACCTCTTGTTCCTTTTAAAGTATAACCATAATCTAGTGACTTTCGCCTAAAAATGGGCTGTTTAGAATTTGAAGAATTTTATCACTCGGAAAGCGTTTTTAGGACTCGAGCTTCTTTGTACCTGAACGAAAACGTCGTTCTGGACAACTTTCGTGTTTTAACTTTTTGATGAATCGGACCAGAAGTGGGACTTTCAAAACCCAAATTTGATCAGAATGGTATTTGGCAGTTTGCCGCAAAGTTTTGGTAACTTCAAATGGGCGTAACTTTTGACTCGTATACTCGTTTTAGGTGGTTCAAATTGCTATGGTTTCCTTGTTAAGTCCTCTACTGTAATATGTAATGATCCAACATCATATTTTTACCATATTGATCAGGTCTTACCAAGAAAGTCACTAGTTTACTTGTTTTAGTAACTTGTTGTAACAATCAATAACAATAACTTGTTTTGTTCACTTTTATACATCATGGACATAACTACAAGACATAATATAGCAAGAATAACATGTAAATAACATGAACATGATTATTTAACAAGAATCATGTTAGGGTTTGGCTTACAACTTTTGGCTTTCAAAGATGAAAGGAAGTTAACATGTAAGGATAGGACTTTGATAGACTTGCTTCAACCCACTTCACTTCATGCAATCTTTCTACTCTTGTAATCTTGAAAGATGGATGATGAAGGTTGAGGTGACTTGAGTGGATTTAAACTCAAGAGAAATCACCAAGTATATGAGGTTATGGAAGTGTTTTGATTATCTAAAAGAAACTAGGGTTTCAACCTTGAACTTGCACTTGAATCTTGCATGAAACTTGGAAGAGAATGAGCTAAGGATGAGAGGATGGGGAGGGTGAGGTGTGGTGTTTAAATGAGGGGAGGAGGGGAGTATTTATAGTGAGTTGAGGAGGTTAGGAAACAACTAGGAAATTACCAAAACTTGGTGACCAAGTTGTAATTAACTAATGATCTAAGGGTAATTTCATGAGATGAAGCCACCTATGGGAT
Organism: Artemisia argyi; assembly: GCA_030686995.1. Taxonomy (NCBI): domain Eukaryota; kingdom Viridiplantae; phylum Streptophyta; class Magnoliopsida; order Asterales; family Asteraceae; genus Artemisia; species Artemisia argyi. The sequence continues at coordinate 176,262,613 of CM060685.1, read as the reverse complement.
GACTCCCCCCCCCCTCCTAGGTCGGTTTGGAGTGGATAGGAAGAGATGAGTTGGTCTTGGATGATATTATCCAAGTATTGGATGAGTTTTGACTCCGGGAAATGCCAATCGTAAATGATTAAGCCTCAAAACGTAAAACCGGGTGTCGTAAAATTATGGAACTTGAAAGTATCGATAAACATATCCATATGTTCCATAATAAAATATAAAATGAGTGGTAGGTTCCATTTGGGTGGTAAAACCCTGCTAAAAACTGGAAACACAGGTCTAAAACGCGTAATACGTAAAACGTACGAATATTGCGTAAAATTGAGAAAAGTAAAATGTTACTTTTCTAATGTGATAAAAATGATTTAAAATGACTTATAATGTTTAGACTGGGCTCAGTCTAGTGTCGGTTGGTATTAAATGTCTTTTAGACATCAAACCGTAAACCTAAAAATCACAAAATGACTTATAACATCAAGGGATGATTTTTGGTCAATGGAGGAGGGAAAAATATGTTGACTTTTTCTAATAAGTTGAAAACTCAAATTGTCTTAGAAACGCGTTTTGTGGTCTAACGGTTAATCGCCCATACGGTTAAGCGTGCTCATGCGAGAGTAGTACAGGCTTGGGTGACCTGCTGGGAAAAGTAATTAACCTGAAAATGCGAATTGTTACAGAACAAACCTACCAGCAGGAATAGACCTATCAGCAGGAACTGATGTGGTTCTGATGGTGGTGTGGGTTGCCTGTGGAACATATAAGGGTCTGGCATGAACATTGTTCGACTTTGGTCTAGGTTTATTATAGTCAGCAGAAACACCCATCCTTCTTTCATAAAAATCACAATCCTTAATCGAATGCAATTTACTACCACAAACAAAACATTTCTTCTTTCTAGAAGATTTATTCATACCAAAAGATGTCTTATCACACACAAAATTATTCAAACCATTACTAGAAACAAAATTGTTTTGTAAATACTGAAAGAAATTGTTTTTCAAAGAAGTAAAATGCAAGTCTTCAAGAGAAGCTGTCTTTGAAGGGACTTCATCAGCAACAACTCTTGAGTCAACAGACTTGAATGAAGACTTTGGTGAGGACTTGGGTGAGTCTGTCTTGACCTTGGAATCATAACTAGCATATATAGAGGTAGTGGTCTCTGAAGTATTGTCAATGAAAAAACAAGAGACAAATTCATTAGAATCATTGCTAGAGACACTGCTAGAGTCAGGGGAGTCATCAGTAGAAAGGTTCCTATTGCTAGTTTTCATTTGTGATTCAATTGAGTCCAAATGGTGTGAGGTGGGCTTAAAGGTTCCTGTGATAGTGGGAGAGACAATATGCATCTCTCCCTCTTTTACAAACTTTACAGGGTTTTGAGATATCAAGGGTGGTTCAGGGTCTAAAACACTATAGTCATCAGGGTCATAGACCTCATCAGGCCCTACATAGTTACCATACCCTAGTGCTCTTCTAGACTATCAATGGACTAACAACTATCAATTATTCTATCAAGGTGTTTAGCTCCCTGTTGCCACTTCATACGCCCTGCAACTTCATTATCAAACTTTGTTTTCAACTCTTGTAGTTCTAAATCAACTTTAGCCATTTCTTTTTTAGAAAACTTTAACTCATTACTGATCATCTCTAAATCTCTTTTTAACACCCTAATTTTCTCATCATAAGCCAGTTGATTTTGTTGAAACCAAACTTTTTGTTTCTCTAATGTTTTAATAGCTTCTTTATAAGCTTGAGCCTGAATAAAACAATCTTTATATTTTGGTTCCAAATCATCATAAGCTTCTTTCAGGGCATTATATTTTCTATCACAACTAAAAACACAACTAGATACCTGAGATGAGATGCCCATTAAGGAAAATTCTCCATCACAACCTGCCAGGCAAGAGTGTTGCTGAGAAGCACTACTTTCAGCATCATCAGCATCATGTTCCTTCCAGTCAATGCAAGAGTCCACAGTTGTTATCAAAGCCTTTGAACTGCTAGGTTCCACTTCCTTCTTGTAGGCTGAGTACCTTGTGCTGTCTTCAGTCTTCTTTGCATTATACTCTCTGAAAAAATGGCCTATCTCTCCACATGAGTAACACTTGACCTTTCTCCTGTCAAATCTAGCTGGATCTCTTCCTCAAAAGTTGATCTTTCTCCCAGCTTTCTTCTCAAACCTTCTGACCTTGACAGTAAGCATAGCCATCTGCCACTTCAAATCCATCTCTTCCAAATCCAGCTTGTCAATCTGCTCAAAATCCTCATAAGCTAGTTGTTGCTGTTGTTTGTAATCAGCAACAAACGAATGAAGTACATCTTCTACCACACTACCAGACTGTGGATGATTCTTTGGACCAATAGTTATGTAAGATAATGTTGTGGAGGAAGAACTTGGACTTGCAGCGTGTGTCATCCTGTTTGAAGTAGTGCTTATAAAGGCTAATTTTGTAGGAATTGCTGAATATGTTGAGTGTCCCTTGATATCAAGCTCTAGACTCCTGAGCTTGTTATACAAATCATCAAAAGAGAGATATTCCAATCCACCTTTGGTCTTTGATGCAATACTAACCTGAGACCAACAAGGTGGTAAGGCTCTTAGAAACTTGGAATTGCATTCATCATTATCAAGCTTGGCTTGAAGTTGATGCAATTGACTCATAATCTTCTGGAATTTATCATAGCCCTTGTGAATGCCTTCCTCTTCTGATAACTTGAATTCCTGAAACTCTTGCTTAAGCATGAACTTTCTCATTCTCTTGGATTCCTCATTGCCCCCGAACCTTGCTTTAATGGCCAACTAGAATTCTTTGGGATCATCAAGAAAGTGAAAGCCTCCCATATGATAATCCGGGATGGCTTGAAGCAAGATGGTTCTTGCTTTGTTTTCTCTTTGGACAACAATGATTTCTTCAATAGTAGAAGGAGGATAGATAGTAATCTTACCATCAGAGTCTTATCCTATCTTCTTTGGACAGTTTCCTTTCAATATCACGTTCCAAATATTAAAATCAATACTAGCAATCCAATTTTGCATCTTCATTGCCCATATCTCATATTCATCCTTCTTGAGATATGGGAACTGGGCATTACTGCTGGTAAGTGCAACCTGCTAAAGTTGTTGTGTCAGGCTGTTGGTGTTGTTTGGTTGTGAGACATCTGAAGTATCTGAGTCTCCCAATATTTGTCTAAAAAAGGTGTTGAAGAAATGTTTGTTTACAGAGATTCTCCAGTGGCTCTGATACCACTTGTAGGATCCACTCCTTGATAGATCTTGAGCCTATGGATCGATAGCTTGCTAATGTAATCAATAGCAGAACTATATGGAAAATCTCTGTATGCTTGTATCTATGCGGAATTTAAATATAAATAATATACTAAACACACTTGATCCTCTATGGATCGTTTTATTAATCACTAAAATTGTTTTTGAACACGTACATAATGCATTAGCCATGGGTTCCTGTTATACTACAAGAAACCCTAAACCATCTTACAAGAAACGAATAACATTAAACTATTAAAGATCTTCTATATATCTTGTCCTAAAATAAACAAACTCTATCCTACGGATTAACTATATCCGTTGAATCTATCATCAGCATAATCCAGATCATCAGCAGAAACTATATATGCTTCAGTAGAATCCTGTCAGTAGTATCCATCAGCAGAATCTATGTGCTGACTTCAATAATTCCTAACACTATACCTCACAAGACCGGGTACATTACCCGATAGTGCATTAGGTAGACCTTAGGTAGACGAGACTATTATAAATATAAAACTGGGTCGGTAAATCTTGCATCATAACTCCACTTGATTTTTGCTTTGTTTTAGATTAAATGTGTAATAAAACTAAGAGAAATACTTGTTAGGGTAAATTTGGCACCAAATTTAATTTTTTTTGCAACATATAGGAGTGAAACTTTAATCTTAATAAGCGTCTCATGGATAGGAATTATATAGCTAGCACAAAAACCATACAATTCAAAAATTTCCTCCCCAAATATGTGAGGTTCCATTTAGATCTTTTGACAAAAGCATTAATCTTTTATGCTTATGAGTGTACCAGTAGTATATAGATTCTAGAACTTGTGTTTGTGACGCATCCCGAGACTGCTAGTTAGACTACATTCGTGTAGTTAGGATTTACTATATAATAAGAGGCAAAAAGGATAACCTATGTTTTAAACCTGTATTATAATTACATTGAATTCATTAGTGAAGTAATTTTTCCACACCTTTGCGATGTACTTATCTTTAATACACAATACCCCTAGTACACCACTCAGAGCCTATTATCTTCGCAGTTCTCATGATATTTTGGTAGATTCAGGAATATTAATGAAGAACATTGTTTACAATCCACCCCAAATGTACACCCAAATCGCCTTAGCCTTCCTTGTATGCACTCGTTTTTAGTGCATTATTGTTACATGTTTATTCCCTTTGTTAATTGTCTAATTGATTACATGGTTGCTAAGTCGAGTCATATCTTGTACATACAGTTATAGGATGATTGGTACTCATGGGTAAATGTACTAGTCGTTAGGAAGTGAAAGGGAAATTCATCACCCCTTATATACGTTAACGTTTTAAAGTACGTCAAGTGTTTTAATTTTCTTAATTCGGGTCTTTAATTTAGTTATGTAAAGTTCAAGTGTAGGAGGAAGTGAGCTCCCTTTGATGTATTGTTTTGGATGGTAGAGTAAGAATGTATGCCAAAAAAAATAAATAAATAAAAAAATAAAATAAAATAAAATGAAAAGGGCTACCATCCGCATCATTTTTTTTAATGTTAAAGTCAAAATAGTGTTATAAAAAATACCAAAAAGAGTTGTAGTTAGCATAGTTGAGTCGAGTCTTGGCTTAGCAAGGCTTCATTATACATGTAATTGACCAAGACAATTGACTTGCTATCAGTAAAATTCCCTTTATCCAATAAACCACGTTTTCCTTACCCTTACACCTAACGTTACAACCCTTTAAAAGACTTCTTTGATAGTTTATCCTAGGTGCTTATGCCAAAGTGGTGGAGGATTGATCATTTCCCAAGCCTATGGTAATATATGTGCTATGGCAGGTAGAGAGTATTAATTTTCCAGTTTCCTTATGTGATATATAGCTTTATAACACCCGAGAGATGTGAGAATCCGAAAACTTATTTTGAGGTGCTAGTATATAATTTCCGTACTTGTTTTGACTAACATGGAACAATTGTATGTTGTAATTACTTTTATATCAATGTCAAATGACCCGTAACTTGTACTTTGATTAGAATAAAAGCTCATTTGCTTGAGGACAAGCAAATCCCAAGTGTAGGGATATTTGATAAGGATTTATTCGATACCTTTTTAAACGGTTATTTAAGCCTAAAATCGTGTTTATATGATCAAGTATTGCCTCAAATCATTTCTTTTTTGCATTTTAGGTACTTGGGACGAGAATTCGGAATTTCAAACTTTTTGGACGTTTTTAGGCGAAAAAGTGAAGAAACAACAAAGTCGCGAAAAACATGTCAGGAAAAGACACCTAACGGCGTCACGTTGTAATTTGTGTCGCCGTCGCTTGGTAACTTGGAGCTTGGAAAATTATCACACGACGCTTTACAGACTTTTGGAGCTTTTACACCTGACGGCGTCAGGTGCAATTGGATGAAGGGCGTCACTTGTTAAAGTTCTGAGCGACAGCTCAGAAAGGTTAACAAAGGACGGCATCAGACATAGCCTGACAGCATCAGAAGACAAAGAGAGATGGTGTCATAAGGCCGACTTGCACAAGAAGAAACTCTAATCACGACAGTCTGACGGCATCAGGATCTATACCTGACGCTGTCAGCTTTGTAAATCTATATATACTTTTTGATTTTTCATTCATTAGTGTGACACTTTGGAGACCTAAACCCTAGAAGAATTTTACAGCTTTTGTAAGACTTTTACAGCCTCTTTTCTTCCATGTTTAATTGAAGTTAAATATTCCTTTAATCATTCAATATGTCTATGTGTTGTTTGATTATATGTTTATCTTTTCTTTCTTTTAACATGCTAGCTTAAGTTATTAGTGTTTGCTTAGATATAATAAAACATAGTTAATGATTATTGTGGCGTTGTCTATTGTTTAGTTGATTGATTCACATTAGGCTAAGAAAACTGGTTGACTTCCTTTATGCAACTAGCTTGAATGTCTTAGAAAATGTAACCATATGTGCAATATAGGTTTTTCTCATTGTATTTAATGCATGACTTGATGTTGATGATTCCATGATTGCGTAATTAACTTACATGTAACAATTCACATTTTCAGGTTAACTTCTATTCCCGAAAATTTCACTATTCATTTTTACTATTCACTTTTACTATTCATTTTTACTATTTACTTTTCCGAAATTTGATTTTTATTTCATATTCTCGTATGATAAATCATTTCCATGGCAAAATAAAAGTTTGACACTCATCAGATCATTTTCGCGAAAGTTATTAAGGAAATACACGTTTAGGTTAAAACGTCATTTAAAAATCCAACGCACAACGAAACTCGACCGCGTTAATTTTCCCCGCATCAGAAAAATATTTGATAGACTCATGATTTATTTGAGAACTTATCATGACTAAGAAAAATATGACCAAATAAACCTCAGCTGTAAGAAACAGGAATTCTCGTTTTTAAGCACTTTTACTTAGCCGTAACCTTAGCCTATACCTGCACCGCGTTTCTAAGATGACTTGATTTTTCACATTTTTGGAATAAGTCAACATATTTTTCCCTCCTCCTTTGACCAAAAATCATTCCTTGATTTTATAAATCATTCCTTTATTTTTAGGCTTACGGTTTTATGTTTAAAGACATTAAATACCAACCGACACTAGACTGAGCCCAGCCTAGACATTATAGGTCATTTTAAGTCATTATTATCCTATTAGAAAAGTTACATTTTACTTTTCTCAATTTTACGCAACTCTCGTACGTTTTACGTATTACGCGTTTTAGGCCCGTGTTTCCAGTTTTAGCAGGGTTTGAGCAGCCAATAGAACCTACCACTCATTTTATATTTTATTATGGAGTATATTGACAAGTTTAGTCATTCTTTCAAGTTTCATATTATTAGGATACCCGGTGTTACGTTTCATGACTTAACAACTTACGGTTAGCAATTTACGGAGTCAAAACTAGCTCCATAAATAGGATAATATCACCAACTAACCAAGTCATCATCCTATCCCTTTTCAAACCGCCATAGGGGGGGGGGGATTCAGCACTTGTGTGGCTTGATCTTGACCATTCATCCATTAGATCATAACATGTGTAAACTTGGTCACCAAGTTTAGGAAAGTATCCTAAGTCTTGCACCTCCTTAAGGCACCTTCCTAGGCACCTTCCTAACCTCCTCTTCATAGTATAAATACAAGCTTAATCCATTCCTTTCTCTTCATTCCAAATGCCACACTTAAATAACAAAACCTTGATCCTTTGATTTCCAAGTTATAAGTTACATACCAAAGTTGAAGACATCGTTAGTCTCTACATGAATCAAGAGTTTGTTTGGTGATTCCATGGTTGAATTAGGATCTACACAAGGTATTAGGGGCTGAGATTAAACGGTTTTCACAAGGTCTATATCAAGGCTAGCAAGGGTTTCATGAGTTGTGGTGAAGGGTTTCCAAGCATAGGTTTAGTGTCCTAGTTTCACACTTGACTTCCTTTCTTTAATCACACAAAACGAGTACCCGAGTCAAAAGTTATGACCATTTGAAATTACCAAAACTTTACGGCAAATCTGCCAAATACTTTCTGTGACAGAACATAAAACACGAAAAAGAGGCCCTTCTGGTCCGTTTCATGAAAAAGTTAAAGCATGAAAGTTGTTCAGAATCACGTTTTCTACAGAAACTCAGGGGCACGAGCCCAGAAAACCAATAATGAAAGATATTTTCTTCATTTTCTTAACAGCTATTTTGAAATATTCAAGTAACTATATAATGGTTATAATTAGATGAGACCAAGTGGGCTAATGACCTAAAGCCAAGACCACAAACCATGGCTAAAGCCAAGGTTGGGTCTCAAGACCATGGTAACAATGACCAAGGTCACGGCAAAGCCACGGCTAAAGAGCATGCAACTTTTCAAATCAAAAACTTATATATATGTTATCAAATACTACAATAGTAGGGAGCCTCATGTGAGGAGTTCATTAAGTAAGCCATCGAGATGAGTTGTGGATTTACGAATTAAAGTGTCCTGACTCCTCGAACGTTTACTCCATGACTTCTGAATTATGTCGGCCCGAACGGTGGTAAGAGATATACAACCTATACATGTTTCATAAACCATTTATATTTAAAGACTTACACTATATACTAAGTACTACATCATGAACATTATGCAAGACATATATAGGCAATTCTTCATATTCTTAGACGTTACTCCAAACCTAAGTCGCAACGTTCTATTATAGGCTGCTCTTAGAGACTTTCGCGATTCAGCTACCACTTTCATTTCTCATTACATAAGCTTAAGGTGAGTCATAGCCCCTACTCTTTTTATACTTGTTTTAACTCTTTGGGGGAGATACATGCTCAACTACATGCTTACTTGTACAAATACTCAAAACATTTAAACTTGATTGCATACATACATGACTGTGTTATACTTAATTGCGTTATTTTATTTAGTGGCTAGTAGTTATACTTTGGGAAATGGCACCCAGTAATCTTTTATACTTTGGGAAATGGCACCCAGTAATCTCATAACTTTGGGAAATGGCACTCAGTAATCTCATAACTTTGGGAAATGGCACCCAGTAGTCTTTAATCTTTGAGCATTGGCATGTACACATATCGTATACTCATATGTCTTAATCATATATATTAGCAGTGGGTTGTGAACACACAGGTTACAAGTCTCTTATGGCCGGACTTGCAACTGAGTGGATTTACGATGCCTTTGCTGTGTGATCTTTTTCTATAGGCTTTATTTGTTAAACAAACTCTATGAACTCACCAGTGTTGACACTTTAGCATGTTTGTCTCAGGTCTGTAAGGTGATAGCAGTTGCATGGAGCATAGAGTCGCTTGGCATGTTTTGAAGACTTATGCTTTTATCTTCACCATTCGATATGTCTTAAAACTCTTATGTATTGTATTATGGAACTCAAGTTTGTAACTTGGAATTTATTAATCGAATGGTAACTTTTCAAAACGTCTCATTTAGATGTCGTTTTCTATACCTTGTACTTTGTATTATGAAGTAGCACCCCAATGACAAAGTCTTCCACTGCGATATTTTGGGGGTGTTACAGATTGTATCAGAGACTTGGTTATAGAGAACTAGGTTGCATGTAGTGCCTAGACTATAACTGCTATATACGTTAAGATCCTCCTCTTTATTTGCCTTACACACACTACATACGCATATGCTTTTTGATAGTTATTGGTTTAGTTCCACTCTATTAGATGATGTGACTTTAGAATTATAAGGAACCCCAGAGATTAGTCGAGTCATTAAAAACATGGAGCTCAGTAATAACTAATTATTTAACTTGATCTTGTGACAGTTCTTGTTTGATGAGACACAAGATTTGAGTTAAATAATATTATTGCTTAGCTTTAGGGATTTGATGACTTGATTATCTTACTATCTGCCTCAGAAAGCGGATTTTGTGTCGGAAATTCTTAAGTAGGATGATTTAGAATCTCCTTATTTAAATGGATTGGGACGCCTCTTTATTTAAATAAAGAAATTGTAAATCACCAAACCACAAGTTTATGATCCCTTACTTACATAAATTTGGACGCTTCTTTATGTAAGTAATGAGTTATAAATAAGTGGGCTTATTTTCATCCGATACGACTCCTTAACCACAACCTTAGACGAATGAGAGTAAACACCACTATTTTTAGAGATCCTGAAACCCCGAATTCTCTTAGACACACCGTAAGTAGTTAACATCAACTGAACTTCGGGACGAAGTTCTCCTTAAGGGGTAGAGACTGTAACAATTCACATTTTTAGGTTAACTTCTATTCCCGAAAATTTCACTATTCATTTTCACTATTCATTTTACTATTCATTTTTACTATTTACTTTTTCGGAATTTGATTTTTATTTCATATTCTCGTATGATAAATCATTTCCAAGGCAAAATAAAAGTTTGACACTCATCAGATCATTTCGCGAAAATTATTAAGGAAATACACGTTTAGATTAAAACGTCATTTAAAAATCCTACGCACAACGAAACTCGACCGCGTTAATTTTCCCCGCATCAGACTAATATTTGATAGACTCGTGATTTATTTGAGAATTTATCATGACTAAGAAAAATATGACCAAATAAACCTCGGCCGTGAGAAACAGGAATTTTCGTTTTTAAGCACTTTTACTTAGCCGTAATCTTAGCCTATACCTGCACCGCGTTTCTAAGATGATTTGAATTTTCACATTTTTGGAATAAGTCAACATATTTTTCCCTCCTCCTTTGACCAAAAATCATTCCTTGATTTTATAAATCATTCCTTGATTTTTAGGCTTACGGTTTTAAGTTTAAAGACATTAAATACCAACCGACACTAGACTGAGCTCAGCCTAGACATTATAGGTCATTTTAAGTTATTATTATCCTATTAGAAAAGTTACATTTTACTTTTCTCAATTTTACGCAACTTTCGTACGTTTTACGTATTACGCGTTTTAGACCCGTGTTTCCAGTTTTAGCAGGGTTTGAGCAGCCAATAGAACCTACCACTCATTTTATATTTTATTATGGAGTATATTGACAAGTTTAGTCATTCTTTCAAGTTTCATATTTTTAGGATACCCGGTTTTACGTTTCATGACTTAACAACTTACGGTTAGCAATTTATGGAGTCAAAACTAGCTCCATAAATAGGATAATATCACCAACTAACCAAGTCATCATCCTATCCTTTTTCAAACCGCCATAGGGGGGGGGGATTCATCACTTGTGTGGCTTGATCTTGACCATTGATCCATTAGATCATAACATGTGTAAACTTGGTCACCAAGTTTAGGAAAGTATCCTAAGTCTTGCACCTCCTTAAGGCACCTTCCTAGGCACCTTCCTAACCTCCTCTTCATAGTATAAATACAAGCTTAATCCATTCCTTTCTCTTCATTCCAAATGCCACACCTAAATCACAAAACCTTGATCCTTTGAATTCCAAGTTATAAGTTACATACCAAAGTTGAAGACATAGTTAGTCTCTACATGAATCAAGAGTTTGTTTGGTGATTCCATGGTTGAATTAGGAGCTACACAAGGTATTAGGGGCTGAGATTAAATGGTTTTCACAAGGTCTATATCAAGGCTAGCAAGGCTTTCAAGAGTTGTGCTGAAGGGTTTGCAAGCATAGGTTTAGTGTCCTAGTTTCATACTTGACTTCCTTTCTTTAGAAAGCCAAAAGTTGTAAGAAACCCTATTATACTTTCTTGCTCAATATCATTTTCAAGCTTATTATGTTTCTTTCATGCTATATATTGTCTTGTTATTATGTTCATGATATATAAAAATTGGTAAAACAAGTTATGTATATATATGTTAACTTATGATATTTAAACAAGTAAACTAGTAACTTTCTTGGAGAACCACGACCAAAATAGTATAACTATAATATTTGACACTTACCTACTGTTAGAGAGGACTTAACAAGGAAAACATAGCAATTTTAATCACCCAAAACGAGTACCCGAGTCAAAAGTTATGACCATTTGAAATTACCAAAACTTTACGGCAAATCTGCCAAATACTTTCTGTGACAGAACATAAAACACGAAAAAAGAGGCCCTTCTGGTCCGTTTCATGAAAAAGTTAAAGTATGAAAGTTGTCCGGAATCACGTTTTCTACAGAAACTCGGGTGCACGAGCCCAGAAAACCAATAATGAAAGATATTTTCTTCATTTTCTTAACAACTACTTTGAAATATTCAAGTAACTATATAATGGTTATAATTAGATGAGACCAAGAGGTCTAATAACCTAAAGCCAAGACCACAACCATGGCTAAAGCCAAGGTTGAGTCTCAAAACCATGGTAACAATGACCAAGGTCACGGCAAAGCCACGGCTAAAGACCATGTAACTTTTCGAATCAAAAACTTATTTATATGTTATCAAATACTACAATAGTAGGGAGCCTCATGTGAACATTATGCAAGACATATATAGGCAATTCTTAACAGCTATTTATATTTAAAGACTTACACTATATACTAAGTACTACATCATGAACATTATGCAAGACATATATAGGCAATTCTTCGTATTCTTAGACGTTACTCCAAACCTAAGTCGCAACGTTCTATTATAGGCTGCTCTTAGAGACTTTCGTGATTCAACTACCACTTTCATTTCTCATTACATAAGCTTAAGGTGAGTCATAGCCCCTACTCTTTTCATACTTGTTTTAACTCTTTAGGGGAGATACATGCTCAACTACTTGCTTACTTGTACAAATGCTCAAAACATTTAAACTTGGTTGTATTATACTTGATTGCATAAATACATGACTGTGTTATACTTAATTGCGTTATTCTATTTAGTGGCTAGTAGTTATACTTTGGGAAATGGCACCCAATAATCTTTTATACTTTGGGAAATGGCACCCAGTAATCTCATAACTTTGAGAAATAGCACCCAATAGTCTATAATCTTTGAGCATTGGCATGTACACATATCGTATACTCATATGTCTTAATCATATATATTAGCAGTGGGTTGTGAACACACAGGTTACAAGTCTCTTATGGCGGGACTTGCAACTGAGTGGATTTACAATGCCTTTGTTGTGTGATCTTTTTCTATAGGCTTTATTTGTTAAACAAACTCTATGAACTCACCAACCATTGTGTTGACACTTTAGCATGTTTGTCTCATGTCTGTAAGGTGATAGCTGTTGCATGGAGCATAGAGTCACTTGGCATACTTTGAAGACTTATGCTTTTATCTTTACCATTCGATATGTCTTAAAACTCTTATGTATTGTATTATGGAACTCAAGTTTGTAACTCGGAATTTATTAATCGAATGGTAACTTTTCAAAACGTCGCATTTAGAGGTCGTTTTCTATACCTTGTACTTTGTATTATGAAGTAGCACCCCAATGACACAGTCTTCCACTGCGATATTTTGGGGGTGTTTCATTACAGTTGTAGGTGAAATTGATATTCATAGAGTTTAAGAATTTAGCATGGCTCCACGACTGGTATTAAGGAATACAACGCTTCAACTAAAACAACTGCACTGTGACATTCAACAATTCAATAAAAGATAACTAGGGAGTAATTAAATCTAAGTAAACACGTTTGTCTCTTTATAAGAAGTTCACCACCTTTACTTTTCTGTTATTTTAGTTTTTGTTTTTTAAAAGTAGCTTTTAGGTTAGTTGATTAGCAACCAATTCTTCCCACTCTTCTAAAACCCGAGATTTTTATTTGCTTTCATAAAAACATAAAAATACAAAAAGAATCATCCCTCGCCTTTAGCCTTAAATTGTCATAAACTTCAACCTAAAGACACTATTCCCTTAGAGAATGTTCAATCCCCTGGACATATCTATAGTACACTACAATGACCAGGTACACTCCCTGGAGGATTGTAAGCTTCTCAAGATCCATTGAGAAGTAAAACCTTTTGTATGGCCACAATCCTCTCATCAAGTACCATCTGACTGAAGTTTGATTCTGAAGACCCATTTGCATCCTATTGCTCTTTTGTCTTCAGGTAGGGTGGTCACTACCCATGTCTTGTTTAGGTGCAGAGCATAAAGTTCCTTGTTCATTGCATCTCAACATCTTAGATATTTAAAAACCTGGGTATATGATTTGGGTTCTACTATGCTATTGATGTTATTGATTAAGTGTGTGTGTGTGCCATTGCTTTAATGTTTTGGTAGTTAATGTATTTTGAATGGTGAAATTTGATGAATGATTGAGTTGTGTGTCTAATGTTAGGAAAATTGATTTGAAAATCATGAAGTTTGGTTAGGAGATGAGATGTTCTTGTGGACTTCTATGTAGTGGAGGGGGTTGTGGTGGTGGTGGTGGTGAGTGTGTAGGTTGAGAAATAGGAGAAGGAGAAGAAGGAGGTGGTGTGATGTTGTGATTATGAGGTGAATCAGGGGTGAGAGTGTGAATGGTGTCATTGTCAGTATTGGGAATAGGATCAGTGCATAGGGGTGTGATGTAGGTGAGGCTTCAGATGTTGAATTGTGTGAAGAGTTAGATGATTCAGGTGATGAGGTGAAGATTGGTGGTATGTTTGATGGTTTAGATATTGGAGATGGGTGGTGAATAAAGTCAGATGGTGTAGATGTAAGTAAGGTTGATGGTGAGGTTGTGGATGGTTTAGTAATGAATGGAAAGATTGATTCATTGAACATAACATGCCTACTGACAAAGGTTTTCTGAGTTGTGATATCATAGAGTAAGTAACCTTTTTGAGTTTTTAGGTATCCTATGAAAACACATGGTTTGGCTCTTGATGCAAATTTATCTTATGGGTGTTGGTGAGTAAGTGCTTGGCATCCAAAAATTCACAAGTGGTCAAGTGGTAGGGTGGTGAGACGAAAAGTGTACCGCTTTTAGGGGGTCGTTTAAGCCCTAAGTCGAGATTATTTGATCAATTATTGCCCTAAATCATTCCTTTTGTCATTTTAGGTACTTTGGAGAAGAAATCTGGAAAAGGAAGCATTTTGGACGTTTTTGGAGCGAAAAGTGATGAAAACGGCAAAGTCTCCAAATCATGCTAGAAATTGTACCTGATGGCGTCACGTATTACATGTGACGGCGTCACGTTATAGCAAATAGGTAGATAAAAAGTATAACGAGACGCGCCAAAAAGTTTTTGAGATTTAGCACATGACGGCGTCACCAAGGCCGTCAAGAGCAATTTACACGTGATGGCCAAGAGATGATTAACACATGACGGCGTCAGATCTGGATCTAGGCAATACGAGAAGAACATTGGCGGTGAGTTGACGGCGTCAAAATCAAAACGTGACCCTGCTAGACTCAAAAATCTATATATAGTTTTCTATTTTTCATTCATTAGGGAGGAGAATTTTGGGGAGAACTTTAAAGCTAGGTTTTGAAGAAACCCTAGGACAAATTTTACAGGGTTTTTCACCCTTCTATCATCCACGTTTTAATAAAGATAAGTCTTCTAATAATTATTCAATATGTCTATGTGTTGTTTGATTCTACCTTACGATTGTCTTTACTTTAACATGCTAGGCTAGGTTTTCTTTGTGTTTGCTTAGATGTAATGAAACCTAGTTATTGATTATTGGTTGGTTATTTGCTCTTAATTGTTATGGATGAATGATATCGATGTTAGGCTTAAGAAAACTGGCAGACTTCTAATTGGTAACATGCTTGAACGTCTTAAGAAACATGAATCGGATGTGTACTATGATTAATTGGTTATATTTAATGCACAAGTAACTACTAAGTAGGCCATGTTAGGAGCTAGTTGTCGGCTCGACATCGGAAGAGGTAGAAGCTTATAGAGTTAGGGAAGATCATACACGGCCCTACGAATGGTATTAAGGAATATAAGCCGTCATCCATGCAATTGTAACAAACTAATCAACTAGTAAAAGATAGCTAGGGAGTAGTGAAATCTAAGTAAACACGTTTATCTCATTATGGTTTTTCTCCATGTTGGGAATTATATTAACAGTTACCACGGCTAGTATGAAGATTACAACTGCTGAAGAATGCACTAGCAGTGGAAACTCATTACCACTGCTAGTACATATTATTACCACTGCTGTTAGGATAACTGTTAGGAAACTTGTAGAGATAAATATAGAATAGATCATGTGTTTATCTTATTCTATTATCATTATACGTATCTTGTGCTATAAAAGGAGGTCCTAGGTTAAGGTTAGATATGTGTTTTTCTTAGAGCTTCAAGGTGTAACCCTAATGATACAAAGATCACTCGTATTATTATTATTAATAATATTGGAGCTAACAGTTTGATACATACATTCTTCTCATTCATATACAACTATTTCATTCACATATAAACTTCTAAGTATTACTAAGTAGATTCCGCATACTTAGTGATATAAGTCAAAGTATCATTCTGACATAGATCAAGGTGTTTAGATCCATCAAGTGGTATCATAGCCAGGCTTTGATACTTTGATATAGAAGACCCCAAGTTCACTCAGAAGATTCAGTGGAGAAAGAAACCAGTCAGTCCAACATTGCTGCTAAGCTTCCTAAGCTTAAGTTGAATGACTATGAGATGTGGAGGCTAATGATCAAACAATTCTTTATGGTGTAAGACTATGCACTTTGGGAGATCATTATGTTTGGAAATTCTTTCAAACCTGGTACTACCTCAGAGACAATTGATGGCATCGTAGTACAAAAGGTTAACACTGAACCAGTCACAAATGATGAAAGACTTCAGATGAAGAATGATCTGAAGGCCAGAGGCTTGCTGTTGATGACACTTCCCAGAGATCAAATTCTAGCTTTCAGCAAGTACAAGACTGCACAAACTTTGTTTGAGGAGATCTGCAATGTTTTTGGTGGTAATGATTCCACCAAGAAGACACAGAAGACCTTGTTGAAACAGACTTATGAAAACTTTGGTTCAACAAGTAATGAATCTATTGACAGCATCTTCACAAGGATTCAAAAGATTGTTACTCAACTCACAGTGTTTGGAATTGGGGTGGAAAGGGAAGACCTCAAACTAAAGTTCTTAAGAAGTTTACCCTCTGAATTTGGTACAAATGTTGCTGTGTGGGAAGACAAGCCATAATTGGAGACTATGAAGCTTAATGATTTGTACAATAACTTTGAGGTTATTGAACAGAGGTTGAAGAAGGCTGGAAAACTAAGTTCAGGATCAGGGAATTTAGCACTCATATCATCATCTGTTGATGATAGTTCAGATGAAGAGAGTGATAGTGATGATGATGATGCTAACATTGTTGTTTCCACTGGCAGTGGAGGAGTTTCCACTGCTAGTTCAAAAAGATAGACTGGTGGTCTTAGTGATTCTACTTTTATGCCTTTCTTTCAAGTCAAATGAATGGCTCAATTCTGACACATGAAGACTTGGATCAGATTGATGAGGATGACATGGAAGAGATGGACATTAAATGGCAAGTTGCATTGCTAAGCTTAAAGGCAAAGAAGTTCTAGAAGAAGACAGGTAGAAAGATCACCATTAATGGCAATGAAACTTTAGGTTTTGATAAAAAGAAGGTGGAGTGCTACAACTGTCATAAGAAAGGGCACTTTGCCAGGGAATGCAGGAAACCAAAGAAGCCAGATAACAAGTCAACTTGGTATAAGCAGGACAAGAAGAAAGAACCTACAACTGAAGAACCAAAGGTGCTATTGGCCATTGATGGAGTGAGCTATGATTGGAGCTATATGGCTGAGGATGAAGAAGATGGTTCAGAGTCTGCAATGATTGCTACTGAGCTTGCACTTATGGCTTTTTCTGACTCTGAGGTACAAATTAATAATGCATGTTCTAAAACTTGTATGGCTTTAAAAGATTACGAGAAACTTAAAGAAAAATATGATGAACAATTGCTAGAGTTAAATCAAACTAATTATAACTTAGCAAATCATAAAAGAGGTCTTGCTATTTTAGAAGCACAATTAGAGCATTATAGAGCCAATGAATCTGAGTTCAATGATGATATTGTTGTTTTAAAAAGAGACTTAGATTATAAGATTGCTGTGAATAAGGCTCTTAGGGAAGAGTTATAGAAGGTTAAAAAGGCCAATGAAAATATACAGATAACTTGTAATACACTAGATCATCAATCCAAGTGTATTGACAAAATTTGGGAGGCCCAAGTAGTAAATAAAGCAAAATCAGGAGTAGGATATAAAACAGTTCCACCACCCCTAAGAAGTGTTCCATCACCTCCTGGTATTGACTTAGCACACACAGGGTTAGAAGAGTTTCAGGAACCAACCATGACCTATGACCCAAAATTTGTTAAAGAAGTTGCTAGTGAGAGGGTTCAGGTTGAGGTCGATACATTTGATAGTGCTAGTGACTCATCTCTTAATGATGAAAGTTTGAATGTTGAGTCTAAAACTAGTGTTCCTGAGAGTGTTCACGTGGAAGTTAAAAAGAGTATTCCTGAAGATGTCAAAAAGAAGCCTAGAACACAAACTAGTAATCCTAGGGACACTACTAGTTATGCTGAGATGTACAGAAGTAGGTCAACAACTCTTAGAGGGAATAAGAGGAGTTGGAATCATGTTAAATCTAGACAATTTGGTAGTGACTTTGTGTTCAACAACAAACCTTATTACATATGTGGTAGTTTTGAACATCTTCATTATAATTGTAACTATCACATGGGTAGAAGGGAAGTGTTTGGGAATACCAGGGTGAATGGAAATAATGCTAATAACTTTACTCACCCAAATCCACTAAGCAAGATGATTCCCAGGTCTGTTTCGTTAAATTCTGGCGTCAAAACTCTTTCCACTGCTAAACCAGCAGTTGCCACTGCCAGAAATATAAACAGAGTTTACCCTAAGTCCCCTGTTAAGAGTGCAAAACCCATTACAACTTTTGTTAAATATGCACAAACAGGAAAAAAGACCTATTTTGAAAAGAAAGTTTACTATAACCATAAGTGGGTACCTAAAATTTCAAAACCAGCAGTTGCCACTGCTAAGCCAGTAGTTACCACTGCAAGGGCAAAAGTTTCCACTGGTGGTTCTGTGAACAACAAAAGGGTAAATGTGGGAAATGTTGTTAAGGCCTCAGCACGTTGTGTTGGAAACGCAAAAGTGGTGATCATAAATGCAATCAAAGAGATATCTCAATGATCGTCCCTTAGGGGGAGATTGTTGGGGACGCTTGAAGTGACGATCATTATCGAGTCAATGAGTCTTGTAATAGGTTACAATATTATATTAGTACCTTAAAGTTTTAATATGTTTAGAATACTTGTTTTGTTAAAGTCTAAGGGCCATTAGTGATATTATGTGAAACATGTAGGATGCCCTAGACAATGAGTATAAATACTCTTGTAAACCCTCCTAGGAGGGTGTTGGTTGATTATGGAATAAGAAATTCTCTTATTTTTCCTCTCTTGTACTCTCTCTCTCTCTCTATAATACATCTTCATCTCTCTAAACCATCTCATATGTGTGGAATGATCTAAAACTAAGGACCCAACAATTGGTATCAAGAGCTAGAAGATGATATAGAAGTTATTTGCTTTTTAAGTCTCATTTATTTTTTCTTTTTTTTTTTGGCTTATTTCTGCTTATACGTAGCTTATTTTTCTGCTTATTTTGTGCTTATTGAGTTTTATCAAAAGCTTTTCAAATTGTTTTTCGTATCTAATTTTTAAGCTTATTTCATAAAGTTTGATACTTTTAGTTGAGCTTATTATGGTCCGAAGTCCAAACTGCTTTTTACTTGCTTAAATCGTCCTTATTATTTTTTTAAGTATTCTGTCAAACAGTCAAAGCAGTTTGTGTCCAAAAAGTCAATACTGTAAATGACTTCATAAGTTTCTTTCATCAATAATTTTTTTTGTCCTAACAGAAACATATGAAAAGTTTATCAGCCCAGTATTTACATCAGTCCAATACAACATATTTTCAATCTTATTTTGTGGTCAAAACATTACCAGAAGGAGGTGGTCGGAAAAATCATCGGAAAGGACATCGGAAAAGTGGTCAAACAGTCAAAACCCCATCCCTATGCTTAACTTCAAATCTTATGCAAAAAACCCTCAAGCTACGCATAAGGAGCAATTTCTTACGCAAAACCTCTTCAAATCAAAATACGCATAACTTGGAAAGTTATGCGTAAGGTATTTTAGGTGTAAATGTACTTTATGCACAAGAAGGTATATGCAAAAGACTATCTTTATGCTTAAAAATTACGCTTAATAGTTTTTTACGCAAAAGATTTTTTCTACGCAAAAGATCTTACGCAAAAAGTTTTTACGCTTAAGATTTTATGCAAAAGATTTTTACGCAAAAGATAGAAAGGGGGTAGAGAAAGAAGCAGTAACATTACAACCTTAATCACAGTCCACATCTAATTTACAAACGAAAAAAAAAAGACCTGATAAAAAAAATAATAAAAAAATAAAGGAACGAGAAGAGGAGAAAGAAGTACACGAGCAGATTCTAACATTACCCAACTTCAACAAACCCAAACCAACACTAAACCGACCGAAATTAGAACAATAAATCCCATCTCACTGCTACAGGCTACACGAATCCAAACAACTTAACGAAAAAAAAGGTGTATTATTCAAGATCTCAGATTTCGTTCAATTGGTGTACCAATCTTTTAAAGATTTTAAGCTTGAACATTTAACCCATCATCGATCTACTTTTTTCAGAAGATTAACCTCTTTTTTTATCCGAGAATACTACAAAGAAAGAACAAAAACCTATCGTGTTTCATCCTTTCTTTAATTCGGTTAACAAAACAGCAACACAGATGATATAACCTACCTGAGACTCATTAAGAATCTTGAAGCCTTCTTTCTTCTCAAACAACAAGGAACATAAGAGATGATTTTTCAATCGGTACAAGCAGAGGGAGTTCGTTTAACAAATTTGGACGGTTTCTATTGGTGTAGGGTTCAAGTAGTTTGCAAGAAGTAAAGGATTGTTTGTGTTGTGTGATCGATTTGAAGGCAACAAGTTGAGTTTAATTAAGGCTCCGTTTAGTTTTAAAGAAAAAGTTGGGTGAGAGAAGAAGTAATAGTGGCTGCATTTATTTGGTGATAGAGAGGATTAGGGTTACCAAATATTAGGATAGTGAGTTTATTAGTGGTCTTTTATAGTCAGATTTTAGGGTTATCAAATAAATGGTCTTCGGCTGTGAATTGTATAAGATTAGACTTGGGCTAATTTTTTCATTAACACAATTTTGTCTAGATTGTTGGTTGTTTTGATGGGCCGTGTAAAGACCATATATGTCCGAAATTTTTTATTTAACAAAAAGTGACATATTTTGCTTTTTAGTTGCTATATTTTATTAGGTCTGAAGCTTGTGTGGTATTTTAATTGTTAAGCGGATAAAATTTTTTAGGTATAAAATTTGGACTACGGTTTTGATTAAGCTTCAAGAATCTGAGATTGAGTATTATTTTGGGTTGAGCTTATTTGTGTTTGTGTGGATATAACTACCGGGCTAGTTATTGTGAAAACATGAAGGATTGACAAAGAGATTCATTTAAAAACACAACCTTACTTCTTTATCGTCTACAAGATCCATTTGTCATTTCACACAAAATTATAATGGGATCAAGTTCAAAAAGAAGAGAGATGCAAGAAAGTGTAAAGCTCGCAATGCACTCTAAAGAAAATTGTTTAGCACATTTTGAATCAGTTAAGATTCAATGCAAGATTCTCTCAGATGCAAGGTTTCCTTTGTGGAGTACCTTTACTGCATTCTTCGGAACTGAAATGGACCGTCTAACCTTCCAAAGGAAACTCCAAGAAAACATCGTTCAACTAGAAAAGCAAATTGAACAGGGAAGTGATTGCATGGTAGAATTTAGAGCGCTCAAGACACAGTTCAAATGATTCATGACCATGGATTTTAAAGCTTCTCTTATACACTATAAATTTGAAAGCAATTTATGGAGAGAGAACATCACTAGTATAGAGGTTGAAGCTTTTAGAGATCAACTGATTTCACGACTGACACGCTTAGAATATGAGCTTAATAAAAGATCACTTCATCTGAGTGTTGTCAAAGAAATGGAGATGCAGAAACGAGGAAGAGAATTGAATGTATAGGAGAATGGAAGTAAAAGTCAGACACATGAAGGAACAGTCAACAATGAAGGGACGTTGGATGATAGTTTGGTATTCACGGGTAACAATGCATTATCAGAACTGCAGACAGAAAGCAGTACATCAAGGAATGATTCAGATGCTGACGGGAAACACAAATGTAAGGATGGTTTGAATAATGCAGCTGCTATCAGTCCTTCACAAAGTTTAGTCGTACTCGTTCAGGTTCATCAATCTAATAACGATGATATATTTGAAAATGTGTTTGCTTATGAGACACATATGTAGTGAATCAGGATGATAGAAATATTACTCCTGAAACTCCACATGTAGATCTTAATGGAGGTAAGGTTGAACATAACAATGTGACTCATGATCAAGAAAGTGCTTCAACTGCTTTAATGATTAAGAATATGCAAAACGATGTTGATCGATGTAACATGCTCAACTGTAAACTAAAAGCAAAAAATGTGTCATTAACTAGGGACATTGAGTGCTATAAAATACAACTTTCAAATCATGAAAACAAAGTCAAACGTGAAAAAGGTTTTGAAGTGGCATTTCAAGAATATTACAATAAAGAACAAGATCTTCAACACAAAATACATGAATTAATTGAGTCGAATGGAAAATTGGTTTCAAAACTCGAAAATGAAAAATGTGAACTCAAACAACAAGTTGAACAACATCAAAAAGAGCTTTAAAAAACACAAACAGAGTTGTCAACTTGCAAAAAGGAATTTTATGAACATAAAGTGAGAAAAAGGAAAAAGGAAGACTCGTATCTTAATGACATTGTTGATTTAGAAGCTAAATTGAAAGTTTTTGAAAAATCTGCTTGTGATAAATCGTTGATTGTTGAGTCTGAAAAATTAAGAGTGGAAAATGGGATGTTGAGACATGAAAATGAGAAGATTTTAAAAGAGTAAAGCGACATCCAAGAGAAACTTAAATGTCAAATATTTTCTCTTGAACAAAATTTTCAAAGATGTCAAGCACAAAGCATTAACTTTGAGCTAGCTTTAAACCACAATCTTGAAAAGAAGTCTTTTGAAACCCCCTGGATGTCAAAGATTGAACAAGTTGAAAATGAAAACGTGTCAATGAAATGTCAAATTTCAAAATACGAAAAATAAGTTGAGCGTTTGAGATTTACAAAAACCTGTTTGATTCAATCAAAAGTTCACGAGTTCAGAAACAAAACTCAAACTTGAAACAAAAAGAGACTGGAGATTTGAAGTCTCAATTGAATGAATTAGTAGATAAAAAGTTTGAAAATGTTTTGCAAAACATTGAATCAATGAAAAAGAAAAATGTTGATTTTCAAATCACAAAAGTTTCCTTCCCAAAACCCTAGTTCGATTCTAATAATCCAGATTTTGAAAAGGAAACGGGGGAGAACATGTATCTTTTTGAAAATGAAAATCATGTGCTTCAAACGAAAGTGGTTGAGCTTGAAACGCTTTTAGCTCAACAAACAAACGATTTTGAGGATGCCAAAACTGACTTTTTCAACAAAGTAACCAAATTTGAAAATTATTTTGAAAGACTTGAAAAAGAAAATGTTGGGTTCGAACGGGAATTGGCTCGTAAAATGGATGATTCTAAAGACGAAAAGGATCAACTTTAGAAACAAATTGCTTCTTTAGAATCAAAATTGGCATCCCAAGATCATCTTTCTCTTCAAAAAGAATACAATGATTTGAGAGTTTCATACAATGCTTTAAAAGTGAAGTTTGATACTCTTAACTGATCAAAGGGTAAAGCTCCAATTTCAAATGTTTCAACACCAGAAGTGAGTGTTTCGAAGAAGGTTTACATGGGTGAATCTTCAAAACCATTTTCGAAAAGGGTTTCTCAGTTTACAACCTATTCTTTGCAAAAAGGAAGGAAGTTTACAAAGAGACCTAGTTTTTCTGAAACATTTACTTCCAAAAGGATTTCAAATTCAAATGATTCAAGTAAAATGAAACAAGTTCTTCAAACTCCAAACTCTCATTTTACACCGGTAAAGCAAGTATGGA
Source organism: Artemisia argyi (assembly GCA_030686995.1). Lineage (NCBI taxonomy): Eukaryota > Viridiplantae > Streptophyta > Magnoliopsida > Asterales > Asteraceae > Artemisia > Artemisia argyi. The sequence continues at coordinate 176,238,813 of CM060685.1, read as the reverse complement.
GACCAAAACAAGGTTTTTCAAAACCCCCAAATGTTTCAAACGAAAAGAATCATGTTTTTCAAACTCCACACTCTCGTTTTACACCGGTAAAGCAAGTGTGGAAACCAAAGCAAAGTCGTTCAAAACCTTTCCAATATTCAATATCAGAATTGCTTTCGCTGCAACATGAAAATGACTCTGCTTTGAACATTCCAAATACCGGAAGGTTTCCATTTATCACATAAACAAATCTTCAAAAAGAACACATGAGGTTCAACTCTAGATGGAAATCTTCTTCTTCATATATTAAAACTCCAAGAGAAACGTCGGGGTTTCTCAATCAATTTTCAACAGAAAAAGAGTTTTAAATCTCCATTGATTCCGCGAGTGTTATTTCAAAATGAAACACCGGTTTTCAGTCCTCGTTGGAATTCAACATCTTTAAATCAGATTGACACAACCTACAAATGGATTTCAAAATTTGGTAAACCCGTTGGCGCCGTGATTAAATGGGTTCCCAAGGTTGTTGTCTAATCTTAATTTTTTTTACTGGTTTGTAAGTATTTCAGCTTACAACCCCAGCTTAAACATTATGACTTTTGCACACATTTCAGTGTACAAGTCGGGTTTCAAAGAAAGGAAAGTGCATTGCTAAACCATTCTTTAAAACCAAACGTGCACTTACCCTTAAAAACAAGAAGAAGTTCTCATGCAAAAATTATCTAAAACTTCTTAATCTTCAGCAAAAAAATTTCAAAATTTTTCAAAACTTTTCAAAATTTTGCTCAAGATTTTTCGAATCTTTACTCCCCAATTAGCTCCAAAGTTTAAAAAAATGTCAAAACATATGCTATTTTTGAGAGGGCGTATTTCAGCGTATAAAGTTTTTGTTACCTTGAAGCAAAATTTATTCAAAAAATTTTCAAACTAAAATTTCTAAATCTTTCAGAATTTTGCTTCAAGAAGACTCCTTCCCTCAAACTTTAAAGAGTTTAAAATTCTCAAAACTTATGCGAGTTTTGAGGGGGAGTATTTCCAAAACAAAATCTTCCGTCAAAATCATGCTTCTTACTTTCGAGTAGAATTACTCAAATTTTCAAAGTTTTTTCTAAATTCTACTCAAAAGGAAAGTATTCCCTCTCGTAATCAAAACCTCAAAAAGTTATTTTACTTATTGAGGGGGAGTATTTGAAATGATCTTTGTTCAAAATGATAAGTTATTGGTGAATCTCCCCTGTTGGGTCTATTAGATTTAATGATATAAAACAAGAAAGAATAAAACAATAGGGACTCAATATGACAAGAAGGAATTCTACAAAAGATGGGGAAGGACTTGCTTGCAAAAGAAGATTTATATTTTAGTCCTTCGTAATATTCTTGTAACCCTAATTCTATATTATATAAACAGAATACAGGGAATAGGTTTTTATTACGTCTTCCATAAGGTAGTCGACTAAAGGTGTGTGTGTGTCTAGGTGTCAAGTTCCTACAATGGACGCCTAAGGTTTGTAATAGTAGTTGTTAGATATGATGACGAAGAAATCTTGTTTCAATAACAATTGATGTTTGTTTATTCCGCTGTGTATCATATTTATTATTATTGTTATTGTTAACCCTAGTGCTCAAAACGATCCAAGGAGTCTAACAAACTCCACAATTGGCATCAGAGCCAGGTTAGCTCGTTACCTAGGCATTCACAGGGTTTTTATTGTTGAAGGATAAAAGCAGCTTTGTTTTTAAGGGTTTCGTATATTTTTGCTGCTACTGTGATAAATTTCCTTGGCGACAAAGGTTTTTTGATGCTCGATTTGATTGGCTGTCTACAAATCTTGTGCTAATTAAATCATGGGTTGTTTCAACAATTAAAATCTCGTACTATGATTTTGGAATATATTAATTGTGATTTGTCGTCTTTCGCATATGGTTTATTCTCGGTATGATTATTATCTTTATCTCGTACTGATTTTTCTAATTGGTGTAAGTGGAGTTACATATTCAAAAAGGCGACAAATACACAATGAATTTGGAGACAAAAGTACATTGGACGGTAGAGCAGAGGTAATATTATTTATTAAGCATGACTTATCAAATCATAACCTCGTACCTATTGATTTGTTTCAAGATAGTGAATCTGGTTGAAGAAGGTACGATGATATGTAAAGGTTTTTGGATATCGACTTTTTTGTGCTTACTGAATACAATTATTTTTTCGTATCTGTTTGGTCAATTAAAAAGAAAACCTCATACTTTTTAATGACTAAACATTGTTGTGTATTAATTGAGGTCGAAGTTGTCGTTTATTGGAGGATATAAATCTCGTACTTTTATTGGTGATGATAGCATTGGCTAAATTTTGTTGAACGATTGATAGTGGGTCCGTGAAATTGCATCTTACTTTTATTCAATTGATTTATTTTTATTAAAAAAAATCAACTTAGCTGCTCATGGACACTAAAGTTGGGATTCGGTGTGGTGCAGTTTATTGATGATACGATGGTCAGTTATTTGTAGTGTTCAAGAGATTGATTATTAATTAATCATGATTGGCTAATTATCATTGGTCATTTATTGATTGAGTAATTCTCAAAGAATTAATTGGTGGATCTCGTACTGCATTTTATCATGAGTAAGAAGTATTGTTTTCCTTGTTGGTTAGCACATGATACTTTCGATTTACAAAGTATAATAATTGGTATATTTATGAAAGTGTATCGTGATTGGTGGATCATAAATCAAGGATCAGTGGCAAAGCATACATTATCATGGGATTTATTGAAGTGGGTTGTTCATACATGGTTATTGGATATTGTTGCTACTGCTCAAATATTCTTTGTGTTGCACTTGAATAGATTATACTACTGCTACAAAATTCATTCTACTGCCATAGTACTGCTAGTTGTAAATTTTTCTGCTACTGCACTATTCAATACTACTGCTGCTTTTGAGAGTTTCTAGTTTCTACTGCTAGTTATTTGTCTCTGCTGCTCGAAAGAGTTATTCTGCTGCTGCGTTTATTGATTGAAGGGATGATTTTACACACACATTTGGATTATTGGTTCACACACACAAGGAGGTTGATTTAGGTTTATGATGTAGATGGTTCCATCGCTTTAATTGGACCCCGTTTTCTAACGATGTTTAATCTTGATTATTGAAAGAACCATTAAACATCGTTAGAAAATGGGGTCCAGTTAAAGCGATGGAACCCATCTACATCGTTAGATAGATATGCCCTGATAATTGAGCTTTAAGTTCTTAACAACCAAATTCTTACTATCATTTATATTGCTCACTTAAATGTGACGAACATACATATTAGTTATGTAGGTCCTACGACATTAGAGAGCTAATCATGAATCAATGAAATCATATTAAATTTATATCAACAATGCAATGAAAATATTTTCATTGTAACTAAATACATGAAAAAACTCTTTAAGTTCTTGATATGTTTATTGTACTTCAACCTAATCCTAAGATAAAATATTTTCATTGTTTCTGTATTTTGGCAAAGAGGAAAGATGTATCAGTAATGGATGAAACACCAGAACAATTTTATGTTCATACTTGAAAGTGGTGTCTTTTCATCCATCACTGATACTTCTTCCATCTTTGATACAGATACATATTATGTTCATACTTGAAAGTGGTGTCGGTTGACCCATCCTTGACAAAGAACAAAGATGAATCAATAATGGATGAATAACACCAGAACAAGCTTATGTTCATACTTGAAAGTGGTGTCGGTTCACCCATCCTTGATACTTCTTCCATCTTTGATACTTGATGTTTTAGCCTAAATATTCGCACTAAAACTAAAAAACAACCATAAACCCTAACAATAAAAAACACAAATATACAGATCATACATAAACCCTAACACTAAATAACACTAATTAAATAAGCACAAACAATGAAATAATCAGATAAACCAAAAAAACAACTAAATAATTAGATAAACCAAATCATCTGTCAAACTTAGGGTCAATATAGAAGTGATCTAAGTATGTTACAATATGCTTCCGGTCTAACTTTGGGTCAAACTTAGGGTTTAGTAGTGAGAGAGAGAAAGAAAGAACAAGGCAGTTGTGTGTGATTTTCGGATAGAGATTATGTAACAATTCGCATTTTCAGGTTAATTTCTAATCCCGAATTTTTACAATCCATTTTTACTATTCACTTTTTACTATTCACTATTCACTCTCGAAATTTTTATTTCATATTCTCGTAAGTTAAACTATTTTAATGATAATCCGAGAGTTTGACACTCGTCAGATCATTTCTGCAAAAATCATGAAACCGTGTCCGTGATTTACTTTTAAGTTTAAACGTCATTCCAGCATCCCGATATGTCCATAAAACACTATAAAAAATAGAAATATGAATTTCTCTCATTTTACGACAATTCTAAAAGTTTTGGAATTTTACGTTTTCCAGTTCAGCGTTTTACGCGAATTACGCGTTTTAGACCCGCGTTTCCAGTTTTAACAGCGTTTAAGCAACCCTATGGAACTTACCACTCATTTAATAGGCTAATATAGAGTATATTAATAAGTTTTAACATATTTATAAGTTTCATATTTTTAGGATACCCGATTTTAAGTTTCATGACTTAACGACTTACAGTTAGCGATTAACGGAACCAAAACTGACTCCGTAAACTAGATAATACCAAGTTTAAATCATCTATTCACCCCTCCTCATCCTAACCAACTCTAGGAAGAGTCTTGGAGACTCTTCATCCCTTGTTTTCACTAGATCATGACACCTTGCAACTTAGGCTCCAAGTTTAGCCTAATCTTGCAACACCTTGCAAAGCTTAGCTAACAAGCTTGGTTAGTTACCTTCCTAGCACCTTCTCAAGGCTCTATATAACCCTCCTCATCCCCTTTGGTCGTTCATACCATCACAAAAACAAACACATTCATGATTTTCTCTCTACTTCAAGTATTATTCAAGAATACAAGTTCCATATCAATTCCAAGGATCTTGTAAAGCTTTGATTGATCCAAAGTCCTTGTTTCTTCCATCCTTTGGTGATCTTCCATCCACACAAGAAGTGTCTTGTAGAGACTTCAAGTGCCATCTCAAGTAGTCACAAGTTGGTGTCAAGAGATTAGAGAAGTTGGAAGCTAGAGATCCTAGTTCAATCAAAGTCCTAATCCTTGTTCTTAACTTCCTTTCTTTAGAAAGCCTAAAGTTGTAAGAAACCCTAATACACTTTCTTGCTCAATATCATTTTCATGCTATTTATATTTCATTCATGCTATATGTGGTCTTGTTATTATATTCATGATCTATAAAAACTATTAAAACAAGTTTTGGAAACTATATATTAACTTATGTTAAGTAAACAAAAAATCTAGTGACTTATATGGAGAAATTCTACCAAAATGGTATAATCATGATATTGGACAATTACATATTGTATTAGAGGACTTAACAAAGAAAACATAGCAATTTGAATCACCTAAAACGAGTACACGAGTCAAAAGTTATGGCCAAAAGAAGTTAGCAAACCTAAAGACCCGAAACTGCCTAATAGCATTCTGTTTGAAATCCGTACTTTTTTGAGGCCCTTCTAGTCCGAAACGACGTTTTCGTTTAGGATCAAAGAATCTCGAACCCTGAAAACGCATAACGAGTGATATTTTTCTTCAAATTCTTAACAGCCCCTTTTTAATACCAAATGACCATGTATTGGTAATGGCTAAGTAAAACCAAGAGGTCTAATGACCTTAAAGCCGAGACCACAGCCATGGCTAAGGCCAAAGATGAGTCTCAAGACCATGGTAGCAATGACCAAAGCCACGGCAAGGCCACGGCTAAAGACCTTATGGCTTTCTAAGTCGAAAACATAAACTAAAGTGTTAGTTGTAACATAATCAACCAATTTGGATCTACTCCATCAAATGGCCATTAGACTTTGCATGTAATGTCCACTCTAGCTTAATAAACTCATTGATAATAACAATCTTCATTTAAAATAAACTTTCCTAAGTTTATTCAATTATTTGGACATGTAACTTTTCAGATCAAAAACTTATATATTTTTATCAAATACTACAACACCAGGGAGCTTCATGTGAGGGGTTCATTAAAGTAAACCATCGAGATGAGTTGTAGATTTACGAATTAAAGTGTCATGGCTCCTCGAACGTTTACTACATGGCCTCTGAATTATGTCGGCCCGAACGGTAGTAAGCGATATACAAACTATACATGTTTCATAAACCATTTTTATTCAACGACTTACACTATATACTAAGTACTACATCATGAACAATATGCAAGACATATATAGGCACGTTTATGTTTCCTTAGACATTATTCCAAACCTAAGTTGCAACAATTATTCTAGGTTGCTCGTAGAAGTTCTCACGGCATATCCATCATTCTCATTATACATCATCCAACTCACGATGAGTTCATAGTCCCACTTTCCATTACTTAATTGTTTTACAAACCCTTGGTGGGAATACATGCTATTATTTTTCAACCGAACACAATGCTTTTCAATTGTATGCTTGCCTGATTGTTTTATTGTCACTAAGTACCATCCTTGCCAATCCAAGATCCCTTATTATGAACCATTTAATCACTAGTAATAGTGAGCGCGAATATTGTGAATAAGACTATTGGGATTGACGAATCCCATTTCTATTGACTAAGTTTAAACAAATGCATTAATATTTGAAACATAGGTATGCTGGCAAAGTACCTACCGGGATAACTCCGCCGATTGATATTGGTACCCGTTAACGTTTTGGTGTCATGAGCTTAGTGAATAATAATAACTGTTTTGTTTTCCAACCATTGGTGTGAGTCTATAGCTCACACTACCAACTTATTGTGTTCAACCATTAAACAAACTCTATGAATATCACTCAACCTTTGTGTTGACCTTTTAAGCATGTATTTCAGGTCCATAATGAACGAGGCTGGCACGGAGGAGCACGGATATTCAAGAGGGCTATACATTTTCTTATCATTCGAAAACTCATCTAATGTAATTTGTAAATATGGAACCATCTGGGACCTCATTTTGTAATCTCTGATATTTATATAATTTGAATGATAAATCTTTTAAAACGACTCAATTTGAGATCGTTTTCTATTATTATGATTGTTGTGCCGTTGAGTAACACCCAGGTTGAATTCCGCTGCATCATTGAATTGGGGGTGTTACAGTTTAAGTATATGTTGGAGTGTGTGAAGTGTGTTTGAGAAGCTTTGTAAATAATATATATTATAAGTGATGTGTGTTATAATATATATTAATTATAAGTGTTGACCAGTCAATGTATGTTGGTGCTAATCCTTAAATTGATTGTACATATAGCTTAATTTATTGTATTTACTTAAAATGTATAGATAAGTTTAAAATGATTTTTTTTTGAACGGCGGGTTAGTTGTTAGATGTTAGTTGTTAGTTGTTGGCTCGAGTTAGTGTCGCATCCTCGGGCAGAGATACCAACTGCGAGCCTCTCCTTAGGGGATAACCACTCCTATTTCCGATTCGCCTGATATCATTAGAGCTTGTGGTTCCCAAGTGAGGACTTCCCAGTCGGTCACCCAAACCGGTACTACTCTCAGTTGGGCTCACTTAACTACTTAAGCCTTAACCACTAGACTACAAGCCCCATGATAAAATGATTAAAAGTATAAAAACTAAAAGTATTAAAAGTTTCAAGATCAGGATCAAATCCTACCCAGGATCATTTTCGTCTTTGCAAGATCATGATCATATGATCGAATCGGGATCGTAAGATCCTACTAGCTATAATGTCATTTTCTTAGTAGTCTCGCTCTCTTTAACATGCAGTTTCCTTGTAAAATCGGATATATGAACTTGCATGCATGCCTACCTTAACTCATTAGTACTTGTTTGAGTCAAATGTGTGTATCGAGTCACAATGAATGTTTTGCAGTATTGAATGGATGAGTTACATCACCGCCAAACTCATTAACTCTCTAGAACCGACTCACACCACCGCCACACTTCACCGCCTTATCTCGCCGTGGTTCCACAAACCATCGATCCTCCACGCCATCACCGTCATCAAGACAAAGGGACTTTATAGGAGAGTTTGTTTGCTTTGGTTGTTTCGTTCGAGATAACAAATACATATTTTATATTACTTACAAGCTCGAGAACTCAACAATAACTCGAGTCGAACTTATATAAGATTGAACTCAACTCATTAAACCTTTCGAGCTCATTTGATAGGCTTTCAATCTCTAAAATTTTAATCAGGCACTCAAGATCTCAACATCCGCCTCTAATTTTTCCCCAAAAATCTCAATCTCCCGCTCAAGATCCCGCCTCTTTTTCCCCAAAATCAAAACACTAACACATACACTAGTCAGATCTATCTTCTCTCTATTCATCTCGTCTCCTTCTCTCTAGAACCGACTCACACCATGCATCACCACACTTCACCGCCTTATCTCGCCGTGGTTCCACCAACCATCGATCCTCCACGCCATCACCATCATCAAGACAAGGGAACTATATGGGAGAGTTTGTTTGCTTCGGTTGTTTGGTTCGAGATAACCACTACATCCACCACCATCACAGTCAAGCCTCCATCACCCTCTCGATCATGTTATCCGGGATCGAGAAAGTTTGAACTCGGCTTGAGCTTGACTCGAAAAGCTCGATTTATCTTTAAAGATGTGTTTTCTGACACAAATTAAAATTGAAATATAATATAACCTAACAATTGAATTCGGTTCAACTTCAGCTCGAAAAGCTTGATTCATTCATAAATAAATCTTTACACTTACTATACTTAAAAAAAAATAAAAAAAAATACGTATTTTATATTATTTACAAGCTCGAGAACTCAACAATAACTCGAGTCGAACTTATATAAGATTGAGCTCAACTCATTAAACATTTCAAGCTCATTTTTCCCCAAAATCAAAACACTAACACTTACACTAGTCAGATCCCGCCCCTAATTTTCCCCAAAAATTTCAATCTCCCGCTGAAGATCCCTCCCTTTTCCCCCCAAAATCAAAACACTAACACTTACACTAGTCAGATCTATCTTCTCTCTATTCATCTCTTCTCCTTTTCTCTAGAACCGACTCACGCCATGCATCGCCACACTTCACCGCCTTATCTCGCCGTGGTTCCACCAACCATCGATCCTCCACGCCATCACCGTCATCAAGACAAGGGAACTATATGGGAGAGTTTGTTTGCTTCGGTTGTTTGGTTCGAGATAACCACCACATCCACCACCATCACAGTCAAGCCTCCATCACCCTCTCGATCATGTTATCCGGGATCGAGAAAGCACTCGGCTTGAGCTTGCCTCGAAAAGCTCGATTTATCTGTAAAGATGTGTTTTCTGACATAAATTAAAATCGAAATATAATATAACCTAAGAATTGAATTCGGTTCGACTTCAGCTCGAAAAGCTTGATACATTCATAAATAAATATTTACACTTACTACACTTAAAAAAAACAAAAAAAAACATATTTTATATTACTTATAAGCTCGAGAACTCAACAATAACTCGAGTTGAACTTATATAAGATTGAGCTCAACTCATTAAACATTTCAAGCTCATTTTTCCCCAAAATCAAAACACTAAGGCTATGTTTGGAAAAAATAGCTGTGAGCAGTAGCATTGAGCAGTAGCTGTGAGCTGTGAGCAGTAGCCAAAAAAGCTCACAGCTTCATAAAGAAGCGTTGGGAAAATGAGCTTTCCTAAAAAATAGCAAAGCCCACAGCTCTCATGCCAAACAAATATCGAAAATAAAAAAGCTCATTCTCACCGCTCATTACCCCAAATAGCTCCAGAAAAGCTCCACGCCAAACATAACCTAACACTTACACTGATCCCGCCCCTAATTTTTCCCCAAAAATTTCAATCTCCCGCTCAAGATCCCTCCCTTTTTCCCCCAAAATCAAACACTAACACTTACACCGCCGCCACACTTCACCGCCTTATCTCGCCGTGGTTCCACCAACCATCGCTCCTCCACGCCATCATCGTCATCAAGACAAGGGAACTGTATGGGAGACTTTGTTTGCTTCGGTTGTTTTGTTCAAGATATCAACCAGCATCACCCTCATCTCACCTATCCTACTCTGTTCATGGGTATGTTCAAACACAAATTTAATTTATATTTTCTTAAATGTGTAATCGAATATAAAACGATTTAAATTGATTTTCGTGGATTAAACTAGCCTAAAACATGTTTTTGATTATAAATTCGTGTTGTGGTAATCATTGCAGGTAGACTTATTAAGACGAAATAGTTTTCCTGTTTATTGGAATGGAGACAATCGACGTGTTCTAAGAGGCCACTGTTTTGCTCGTAAAGGGAGTCTTGATTGGTTTCCACTCCGGGAGGATGTTGCTGAACAGTTGGAGTTTGCTTATCGCAGTTGCGTAAGTTATCTATCAAAAGATTAACATAACATAAGTTATATAGGAAATTAACTCAAATATGGTTGCTTTTTGTCAAACTGTTTCATTTGTACCAAATGTTAGTGATTTGCTTGCTTGGTAATGTGTTTGACATTTATTCGTTCCACGTTTGGCACTGCATAAAATTGCAACCAATTGTATATTATTTGTTGCCCGAGTCGATATGCAACCCGTATGTTTGTTTTTGAGGCTAAACTTATATTTGGGACATCTAATGTTGTCGTCTTTTATGTTAGCATTAATCACGTTACTTGTTTCTTGTAGGGGGTACATGTTATTTTCACGGGTGAGGATGATTCATGGGATGCCTGGCTAAAAATTCCCTCAGATGGATTTTCTGGCTTATTAATTTTCGAGGCATGGGTATGCTCCATCTCAGTCACCAAAGCCAACCAATGTATATTTTTACGGTTTCAAGGTTGGCAGATCTTATATTATGCAGCGTTATTAGTGCCTTAGTTTCTTACATTTCCCTTATTTTTTTTTGTAGAAAGAAACTGGCATTAGACTCAGATGTAAGCCACTTTTTATGTTGTTAACAATTTCAATTTCTAATGATAACACCATTATATTTCTTAATTTATATTGCAGATGACCACTCCAATGGCCATTGAAACTTTGGAAAACATACCAGTAATGGAAACAGTGGTAAGTAATAAAACATCCACCTTTGATTTTTTTAGTTTTACGTACATGACTAATGTACCGTGTTTTATATATACATATAGGAACCTGTTAAAACTATCGGACATACGAAAACGCTTGAGCCACGACAAACCGGTTCTACAGGTTACACCACCAACTATGATACCAAATATTAGTGAACAAAATACAGGACTAAAATTAGTACCAACGAAGCGAAAACATTTGGTCTCTAGTGAAACCTTGCTAAAGCAAGCTAAGATGGCGAAGAATCAACATGTTTTAACTTATGATAGTTGAGAATTTGATTATATACGACATTACAATTATATATATATATATATATATATTTGCTTCATTTATATACATTCGATTTTTATTGAATTTGAAATACAATTGTATATATATTTGCTTCATTTATGTACATTCTGTTATATATATATATATATATATATATATATATATACTAGCAGTAGTAACTCTGCTCCAGCAGTACTAACTTGGTACTAGTATTAACTCTCCTATCATGTTTGTGCAGATAGTTGAACTAGTGGCTCATCTAGTTATGTTATGTTGTGAGCTTTGACATGTTCTAGTCATGCTCTCATCCTGATGTGTTGATATGCAGCAGCCTACATTTTCAAGGCTTTTATATCCAGATGATGAGATTAGATCAATGGGAGAAAAACTTGTAAGTTTAACTGCAAATTTTATTAGTATGTTCATTGTTTTGGATTAAAAGTCTTCATGATGTTGTTTGAATTACTGCTGATCATGTTTGTGTTAATATTGCTTAGATGGATTTAGTGCAGCTCATGAACTTCAAAGAAAATGTGGCCAAGTATTTACTACTGCTAGTACAAAAGTTACTACTGCTAGTTAAAGTTAGTACTGCTCAGAGATTAAGACCACTCGAAGTTGCTACTTGCTTATGGAAAAGATTATAGATACTTATAAAGAAACTATTGTAAGCCAACTAGGACTCCTTGGTGTATAAAAGGATTTCCAATTTTATATTTTGTTCAGTTATATACATTCCAATTTTATTGTATTTGAATTTGTTTTGATATATATTTGAATTGTTTTGATATATATTGATTTTTTAAATGTGACTAAAAGATGCATATAGTCACACTTATTAACACTTTTGGTCACTGTTTGCTTTAGTCGTTGTGTGACTAAATATTATCGAAGGCCACACAAACATAAAATTCACGTGGCCATTGGATGATCTATAGTCACACAAAATACACATTTCTTCACTTTAAACAGCATATGGTCACACTTATTTACACTTTTGGCCACTGTTTGATTAATGGTATGTGACTAAGTACCCAAAAAAAACATGCTTTGTGTGACTAAATATTACATAGGATAAACTATCAAAGAGGTCTTTCAAAGGGTTATAACGTTAGGTGTAGGGATATGGAATATACAGTTTTGTTGGATATAGGCAATATTTACTGGTGGCGAGTTAATCATCTTGGTTAATTATATGTACAATATGGCGTTGCTAAGCCAAGACTAGACTCGACTTAATAAAAAATAACAAAAACACAAAATAAACATAGAATGAAACGAGATGGTAGTCCGTTTGGTTTTTTTTTTTTTTTTTTTTCTTTTTCTATTTTGTTTTCGTTTTTTTTCTTCTTTTTTTTCTTTTTTTTTTTTTTTTTTTTTTTTTTTTTTTTTTGCATACACTCGTACCCTACCATCCAAAATAATACATCATAGGGAATGTACATTCCCCTTACACTTGAATTTTTACGTACTTTACAATAAACTAATCTAATGACTCGAATCAAGATAATCAAAACACTTGGAGCACTTTTAAGATTAACGCACATATGGGGGTAATATAAGATGTTTTTCCCCATTACTCCATAACATTAGTACTTTACCCGTGAGTCCCAATCGTCCCAAAACAATATGTACAAGATATGACTCGACTTAGCAACCATGTAATCAATTAGATAATTAACTAAGGGTTTAAACATGTAACAATAATGCACTAAAGATGAGTGCATACACGGAAGGCTAAGGTGATTTGGTTGCACATTTTGGTGGGTTGTAACAAATTCTTCCTTTAAGTAAGATGCTTAAAGTTAGAAACGAAAAGATAGGCTCGGAGGAGTGTACTAGGGGTTTCGTGTACTAAAAATGAGTACAACGCTAAGGTGTGGGAAAAATTAATTAACTTTACTAGTCAAGTAATATGACTTAAATGGTCAAGTAATTATGATACGGGTTTAACGCAAGGGTGATCCTAATGCCTCTTATCATGTAGTAAATCCTACTACACGAATGTAGTCTCACTAGCGGTCTCGTGATGCATCACTAACGCAAGTTCAAGAATCTAAATGTGTAACACCCCCAAATTTGGGATACGCAGCGGAATTAAAGCTGGGTGTTACTCGACGGCACAACAGTTATAATAATAGAAAAACAATCTACAACTGGATTGTTAAAATGATTTTATTATTCATTATCAAAGTTTACAAAATAAGGTCCCAATAGCTTTACAATTTGTTAAATAATTTATCAAAGAATAATAAAATCTTAGCCTTCCTTCCGTATCCATATCCTTCCATGCCATCCTTGTTTGTTATGGACCTGAGATAAACATGCTAAAAAGTCAACACAACGGTTGAGTGAATTCACAGCGTTTATAAATAAGTAATAGTTTGAACACAAGTTAAATAGTTATAAAACAACGTATTGCAGCGTAGCATATTGCACTAAGTCTCATGACACGCAAACCTTAACAACGTGTGGACATTATAGTAATGAGCTATAATGTAAAGTTACCGACATTATAATAATAATGTAGGTAATAATGCCCTCGAGCAGGAGCTTGCCAACTTCCCGGTTTTACTTCAAATATAGTACATTTGGTTACCTATCCGGCTAACACAAATGGGGACGTCAATTCCAATAGATCTATTCACTATATTCGCGTTCACTCGCAAGTGATTAATGGCTCATGATATGAGAGTCTTTTAGTGGCAACACAGCTAACTTAGGCAATACCAGATCAGGATAGCATACAGAAAAATACTTGTGTTCGGTTTGTAGCATGTATCTCCCCACAAGTTTGAAAAACAGTATAAAATAGCGGGACTATGAACTCACCTGGGCAGTCTGGATGGAAAACAAAGTTAAATGAAGTTGATAAACGTCTCTGGCTTGAAACCTGAGTTATTAGATTAAGTTCTCAGTAATTGTTGCTGATTATATTAGTTTTTAAATGTTCGTTTCGTTTTAGTTTAATGGTTAAATATTTTATTGAACCAATATGTAGTTTCAAAAGTATTATTTTATTATCTGTAAGATTTGGTTCTGTCCGTTCGTTAAATGGATACTTCGTTTGTTAGTTACGGTACAAAACGTATATTAAGTTTAAATAAAACTTAATAATAATAATAAATAATAATAATAATAAAAATAATAATAATAATAATATTAAATATTAATTAGGGTTTATAATATTTTCATTTTAGACCCTCAAGTTTTTAAAGTTGACAAAATTTACCCTCGAACTATATAAAAATGGCAACTTTTACCCTTGAACTTTGGTCAAATGACACTTTCTACCCTTAAGTTTCAAAATTGACACTTTTTACCCTTGAGAAACTCCCCGATCGCAAAACAAGTCCAACCATATAAATCTTATAGAGTTTTGGCAAAAGCAACCCTTGGGTTTAACCCCCGATCGCACCCATCATCCTTTTTATTCAAAAATAGTTTATATCTCTCGTTTTACTTCGAAACTTTTTACGAATCCTTTTCTAAAACATTTATAAGAGTTTTAAGAGTATTTTTATAAAATCTCATGGCATGATTTGATCCCACGACTTCACAAAAAATCACAGAAGTCGCGACTTTAAGTTTACTCGTCACAGAAAAATACCCAACTTCGCACGCCTTGTTCTCCCTCATTTCTTAATGAAAATAGCTGGTTCTTTTTCCTATATTTAGACCTTCTAGTGTACTTTAACCATGTCGAAAACTAGAGTTTTTGAACCATGTTTGATACACGAAATTTGGGTCTAAATCTCCCTGTCTGCTGCTGCCTTTGTTTTAAAATCTGTTCTGAAATTAATTAAAAACACCCTTTATTATGCGTTTTCATGACTCGAGGTCTAAAGAGGTTTTGAAGAAAACGTCGTTCCGGAGAACTTTCATGTTTTAAGTTTTTGACGAAACGGACCAGAAATAGCTCTTTTTGCATGTTTTCAGTTTCTGTCACAGGAACTTTGCTCGACGTATAACTGTTATGAAAAACGATTTGGGTTTTAGTTTTTAAGCTTTCAATTCAGTTTTCTGGGTTTAGTAACATGTTATTAAACATAATTGAGTTATCCTTGAACAAGGTTTGAGGTTTCATGATTAGTGTAGCGTGTCGACTAGAAATTAAGGGTGCGTTTGTATGCTTTAAGACAGAAACAATTCAGATGTATGTAAACAACTTATGTGTTGCTTCTAAACCAATTATAAGGTGTTATAAACATGTGTAAATGATAGTGAGAGTATCTAGGACTTACAGAAAATGGTATAGGATGGATTCGACACTAGGACTTTGAATGGAAACCAAACTCTTCAAACTCTTATTCTCCTAAACAAGGCTTGGTTCTCCTTTCTTTTTGGGCGTTTCTGGCTCAGAAATGGTTGTGTTTGTGTGAGTGTGATGAAGTTTTGAGTATGGGATGAAGTAAGGAGGATGAGGGTGTGTTCTTTA
This sequence comes from Artemisia argyi, assembly GCA_030686995.1. Taxonomy (NCBI): domain Eukaryota; kingdom Viridiplantae; phylum Streptophyta; class Magnoliopsida; order Asterales; family Asteraceae; genus Artemisia; species Artemisia argyi. The sequence goes on along the minus strand of CM060685.1, from coordinate 176,223,000 downwards.
TTTATAGGAGTGGGATAAGGAGGTTCTTAAAGCGTCTTGGTCATCATGTTTAGCATAAAGGAGACATGGTGAGACATTCTAACTTCCTGAATTGCTAAATGTAACGAAGGTAGTATATGGCAAGTGTGGAATTATTCCAACCATAAGTTTTAACCAACACTTTTGACTTCGAGTAAATCTTCTAGAGACTAGGTTATGTGGAAGCATAATGAACCAATTAAGAGATTCATGGTGTAGGGAGAAGGGAGACAAGGTGATGTGGTCTTGAGTTCATGGCTGCCATATGTAACGAAAGGGAGTAATATTATAGTGTGGTATACTTGTAGCCATGAGATCTAACTAACTTTTGATATAGGTAGAAATATCTAGGGAGACATGATGTGGTGGCTTCATATGGGACTAGAATGCATCTTGTGGCTAGGGAATTCACTTGTAGTTGATTAGAATGTTTAGGTTAGTTTTTAGCTAATTTTAAACTAGGATGCAACTAAGAGTCGTTTATGCTTTAGTGATTATACTTAAGCTTTAGTGAGGTGTACCTAGAGTTTAAGTAATGTAGGTATCATAGTTTAGGATTTAAGTTAAATAATGTTTAGGTAAAAATGATAATTAGGGGTTGTTTGATTAAGTTTAGTGTCGAATTGTACAAGAAAATAAAATATGTGTCGAATTGTGCTTAAAGGGTGGTACCCTAGGCTTATGAAGGTTGTACATTAGGTTTTAAGATTATAGGAAATATATTTTTAATATTTGGCTAAGTTTGGAACAAATATAAATTAGTTTAGATATAATTAGATTAGTATAAATATAGTTTTTAAGTTTCATGCTTTTGGCACTTGTACATTAGGTTTAGGGACTTGTACATTTAACATTTATAAAAATGCTAGGGTTAGGGTTTGTGTAAAATATTCTTGTATTGTGTGTTTAAAGATAATTACATTGAAAATTATAATGAATTCATATTAATATTAGGATTTCATGCTTTATTGACTTGTACCCTAGCTTGGATGACTTGTACTTTTATATTTTATAGAAATCTTGTACACACTAATTAGGGTTTTTGATTTTATCACATAAAACCATAGTTTTGGAAAATTAGGGTTTTAATCGGGATATAACGTAAAATTAGGGTTTTGTGCTTGACATATCTAAATGTTTATGTGGAATTAACATAACGTAAGTTAGTATCGGTCTACGTGGGAGCACGTTCATCAAGGATGTGAGCTACGTCAAATGAGTTGGTTGTGGTGGTAAGATAAACTGATAACGTTTAATCTAAAAAAAAATATACACGGAAAATGGACAAGTGTTGGTTTAATATAGATGGAAATTTACCGGTGGTTACAAAATGCTACCGGTATGTTGATATAAATAAACGACTAAAAACGTTATTCATATCTTTCGATATCTCTATGTTTTGATAATCACAAAACGAAAACTCATTAAATCTAAGATAATGACGTAAACAAGTATTTAGTAGTTAATAATCACTTTCACCATCAAATCACTTAAGGTATGAATAAACATAGTGATTAAAGCATTATAAGATCAAAGGAAAGTTTAATTAAGTATTACAAAGCTTACTTAATTATATAAACATATTATATATTTTTGAAAAACACTTTTGGTAATAAAGAAAAATGTTTTATTCATACTAAATATATGAATTCAAATTTTTAAACAAAATCAGTTAGTTTTTCACCAAATAAACTTTCCCCACTAAAAGACAAAGAATCTGGCCGTTTTAGTTGGGCGGCCTCCTTAATTACAAAGGGCGGTCCCCTTAATTTTAAGGGGGCCGGCCATGATTTAAGGGGACCGGCCACGCTCCTCTGTCAGATTCTGTTACCTATAAATACCACCTTAAACCTGGATTTTTTGCTCACCTTTTTGCACTAAAACTTTCTGATCTAAACATCCCTCTCCATCTTCTAAAAATCCTTTGATCTTATATACTTTGATCTTTGTTTCAAAGTGATTCAAGCCTCAACACTCAAGTGCAAAGAGAAGAATACTTCTACTAGAAGTATTACAACTTAGTATCATCTTGCTATCTAAGTTGTTTGTTTAGTTCATCTTGTATATCATTTATTCCTTTGAGAACATATTGTATACATTGGTTAGATAGATTTAGATATAGGATCTAGATCTATTGAAGGCGTGAAGTAGTAATAGAAGTGAAGAAGTAGAGGTTGATAGGATTAGTGATAAAAGAAATATGGTATGATAGTTCATTGAAGTGGAGATATATGAAATTATAATTTCTATTCAACACTTTAAATAAGAAGTATTTATGTGACATATGTGAATTAACTTGTATCTATACTTTAGCTTTAAAGAGTTTTTACAAACAACCATTAATTACTTGAAAGCAAAATCTTATTGAAACGAAAAAGACGCAAAACTATTCAACCCCCCCTTTCTAGTTTTCTACACGGTACACTCATAAGCACTAATAATAAATGCTTTTCCTATCAAATCTAAAGGCGAACCTCACATATTTGGGTGGAAAATTTTTCTGAATGGTACGGTTTTGTGCTAGTCATACAACTCCTATCCATGAGACGCTTGCTAAGGCTAAAGTTTCATTCCTAAATGTTGTAAAAAATTTTAAATTTGGCGCTAAAATTACACTAACAAGTATTTCTCATAGTTTTATTACACACCTACCATCAAACAAAGAAACTCAAGTGCAATAGTATCCTATAAGGTATCATCATTTACCCTCCCCTTACACTTAGGATGAACATTGTCCCCAATGTTCAATTAAAGAATGTAAAAGTGAAAAAGGTAAAAGAATGAAGGAAAATATTCCCCTGATTCGTTCGGTGTGGATAGTGTGGTAGCAAGGTTAGATCTTCCTCCAAGAAAATGAACATTCAAAGCTTCCCCTCCAGAAAAATAAATCATCTTCTTGTCATACATAACCTGTTAAACCTGAGAAAACAAACAAGGCAACCTCACGTAAAATCGACGGCAATCTATATACACTAACAAGTCCTAGAAAACAATGTAAGATATAATGCTTGTGGAATGAATGTTTGCAGATTTCCTGGAGTTTATAAAACTAAAGAATTAACAAAAACTTTAAGACTCCGATAGAAAAACAAAACTCGCAAAATTTCCAGAATTTTACACATGACGCCGTCAGGAGTTAACTCATGACGCCGTCAGAAGTGACCTGCAGAAATCTTTACGTTAAGTTTCAGGAAAATTTCTGGAAAAACTTATGCCCTACTTCCTGGAAAATCCTGCAAAACATCATTATGACTCGATACAAGCATTTGACTCTAACAAATACTAATACTCATGTCCATTTAATATTGTGGCGAATCACGATCAATTTCATTTTTAAAAACAAATTTGGGGTTTCCCCTTACACTTATCTTTTTGCAAAATACCTTAATATAAAGTTAAGACGAAGTTAAACAACAAAATAAAGCATTTTCACAATTTTAATTTTGAAACATAATCTACCAACAATAAAAATAAAGCATGCGTACGGAAACAAATAACAATCATCAATTAAAAATCACACAAAACATGGGTTGCCTCCCAAGAAGCGTTTTTCTTTATTTACGAGTCTTGTAGCTAGACTCAAGGTCATAGGCAATTACGTGACCTTATCGTTGGTCTCATTCTCTAGGTCATCTCCAATCTTAGTTTTGTATTCCGGACTCGATTGTAAATGTTCTTTATAGAGACCAACCACCCTTTTCTTAATTGCTCCTATAATCCTATTGGCAAATTCCTTATCAACTTTATATTTCGGTTCTAGAGTCAAGCAATCTTTATAGAAAAGGCTTTTCTTCTCCCATACATGGTCCATGCCCTTTTTCTTATCCTCTTCATTGATGTCCTCAAAAGCACCAATGTTATCCATGTAGTTTCACTAGCAAAATTCTTTCATTCTATTAGGCATCCTATATGTGATCCTATCAGTTTCACTAGCAAATCGGATTGTCCCTTCTATCTCTTTTTTGGGTAAAGGGGAGTAAAGCTGCACCCTGGTAAATATATTAACCAAAACTTGGATTCTTCAACAAATGGCTTACCAAACACAACATGGGATAAGCGACAATCAATAACACTAGATAGGTCTTAAACAATCATAAAGTCAATGATATTAGTAAAGTTCCCAACAAGGACATGTAGACCTTTAATTCTCCAGACAAAGTTACAAACTCCACCGGGGTATTTGGGATCTCTTCTAGCTCCAAGTCTTGTTTTCACTATATCATTATAGACACTTGAGGACATAATGTTGATTGGGGATTCAAAATCAATGTAAGCATTGTCAATGTGTTTATACCTAATCATACATGGTATCTTAGCATTCTTTAGATCACCTCTCTTTATCTTAGGGTCAATTCTAGTGAAAGGGGGTCGAGGATTATCAATAAGATTATTGTAGTATGCAATCTCCTCCTTAGTGGGGTATAGATTGAAATAGTCATCTAGCTTTGGATCTATCTCCCCTTCCTCAAGTTCCTCAACCACATCCTCAAATTCATTAGGTCCTAGGTCCTTATTTGAATACAAGGCGGTCGCTAGGTCACTAAATGCATGATCGAGCTCAACATTAATTAACCTATTAAGCTCCCTAAGTTCCCTAATCTCATTCTCAATCTGTTCACACAACAAAGCTACTTCTCTAGGGGAAAGGGGTGGATTCGCGTTTTCCATAATGGTCAACGGAATACTCAATGAATTTAATTTACTAACAAAGGCACAAAGAAAAAGATAGACTAAAGAAAACCTAAAAAATAAAAATAAAAACTTACTAGAAAGGAATCTAGCAAGTAGACCTAATAAAAAGAAATCCTAACCTAGACAATAACTATTCACCGGGCTGCGGCACCAAAAACTTGATACGTGGGAATCGCACCAGGCTTTACCTCTCGAGGGATATCGAAAAGCTTACAAACCCCACCAGGCAGTGTACCTGATCGTTGTAGTATAGTATAGTGACAAGTACCGGGGGATTGATCATTCAACTTAGGAATAGTGTGGCTAGGATTAGAAAGTCACCTAAACTAAGTCTAGAGGTGAGGGATGATTCTTTTTATATTTTTATATTTTATAAAAGCAAATAAAAATCTCGGTTTTTGAAAGAGTGGGCGGAATTAGTTGCTAGCCAACTAACCCAATAACTAAAGATGCAATCAAAATAAAATAACAGAAATGAAAATAAATCTAATTAAACTAGTTTGGTGTAAACAATGATGGGGAAAATTGTGTTTACTCAGGTTTCATTACTCCCTAGATATCTTTTAAAGGTTGATAGCTTGTTACAATTGCATGGATGACGGGTCGTATTCCTTAATACTAGTCGTAGGGCCATGTACAATATTCCCTAACTCTATAGGATCCTACTTCACTCCTATGTCGAGCCATTAGAAGCTCCTAACATGGGATCATTAGAAATCTCCTACGCATTAAATACAACCAAAAATCATAGTACACCTCTGATCATGTTTCTTAAGACGTTCAAGCATGTTACCAATGGAAGTCTGCCAGTTTTCTTAAGCCTAACATCGAATACAATCATCCCTAGCAACTATAAACAAACAATCAACCCATAATTAACATCTAGGTGTCACTACATCTAAGCAAACACAAAAGAGATCTAGCCGAGCATGTTAAATTGAAGACAAGTGTAAGATATATTCAAGCAACACATAGACATTTTGATTGAATTGAAAGAGTACTTATATCAAATTGACATGAGAAGTTCAAAGGGTTGAAACCCTTGAAAAACCTGGAAAAATTCGACCTAGGGTTTCTCCCTCAAAGTTGCACACTAATGAATGAAATTTGGAAAAATATATATAGATTATACAGGGTGACGACGTCATGAGTAAACATGTGACGCCATCAACTCGCCGCCAATGATGAAATCGGATTGCCTAGATCCACTTTTGACGCCGTCATGTGTGATTTTCTTCTAGGCCGTCACCAATACTTGGACCATGATGGCCTTGGGTGAAGCCGTCATCTCCTATATACAAAACTTTCTGGATCGTCACGTGTATCATCCACTTCCACCTCTTGTATTACTCTTGACGCCGTCATGTAGAAGCTTGTGACGCCGTCAGGTACTGTTCCCAGCAAGGAAAATTAAGACTTTGCCGTTTTCTTCACTTTTATGCTCCAAAAACGTCCAAAATGCTTCTTTTTTGAGATTTCACTCCAAAAGTACCTAAAATGACAAAAGGAACAATTTTGGGGCAATATTTGATCAAATAAATTCGAATTCGGGCTTAAATTGTAACAATTCGCAATTTCAGGTTAACTTTTATTCCCGAAAATTTTACTATTCACTTTTTACTATTCACTATTACTATTCACTTTTCACTATTCATCTCAGAAATTTTTATTTCATATTCTCGTAAGTTAAACTATTTTAATGATAATCCGAGAGTTTGACGCTCGTCGGATCATTTCTGCAAAAATCACAAAGCCGTGTCCGAGATTTACTTTTAGGTTTAAACGTCCTTCTAGCATCCCGATATGTCCATAAAACATTATAAACAATAGAAATATGATTTTCTATCATTTTAGGACAATTCCAAAAGTTTTGGAATTTTACGTTTTTCAGTTCAGCGTTTTACGCAAATTGCGCGTTTTAGACCCGTGTTTCTAGTTTTTAGCAGGGTTTTCGCACCCGATAGAACCTACCACTCATTTTATATTTTATTATGGACCATTTTGACATGTTTAGTCATTCCTATAAGTTTCATATTTTTAGGATACCCGGTTTTACGTTTCGTGGCCTAAACACTTACGGTTAGCAACTTACGGAGTCAAAACTAGCTACAAACTTAGGATATTATCATCCAAAGACCATGACTACTCATCTAGTCACCCTTATCTTCATCAAACCGACTTAGGGGGGGGGGGAGTCACCCCATATGTGTCTTGATCTCATGCAAAGTGCCCTAGGATGCAAACAAGTGTATTTAGGAAGCAAATTTGATAACATCTGGCCTACCAAAGTAACCTCCTCATTTTAGTATAAAAGGAAGCCATCCCCTCTCCTATAAACTCATTCAAACGTCCCATAACACACACCAAACCACTCCACACTTAGCAAATTCTCTTCCAAGTTTAAGCAAGAATCAAGTGCAACACAAAGATAGAAACCCTAGTTTGGTTTTTAGATAATCAAAACACTTCCAAACCTCATATACTTTGGTGATTCTCTTGAGTTTAGATCCACTCAATTCACCTAAACCTCATCACAAATCATTCAAGAATACAAGAGTAGAAGGGTTATAGCAAAGGTTAGCAAAGGTGGTGGTGATTGGTTGAAAGCTTAGGTTTAGTGTCCTAGTTCTATACTTGACTTCCTTTCTTTAGAAAGCCAAAAGTTGTAAGCAAACCCTTATACACTTTCTTGCTCAATATCATTTTCATGCTTATTATGGTTCTTTCATGCTATATATGTTCTTGTTATTGTGTTCATGATGTTTAAAATTGGATAAAACGAGTATTGGTATACGTATGTTAACTTATGACAAGTAAACAAGCAAACTAGTGATTTTTATGGAGAACCACGACCCCAATAGTATAACTTTGATATTTGACACTTACCTACTGTTAAAGAGGACTTAACAAGGAAAACATAGCAATTTGAATCACCCAAAACGAGTACACGAGTCAAAAGTTATGACCATTTGAAGTTAGCGAAACCAAAACGGCAAATCTGCCTAAATAGCATTCTGATCAAATTATGATTTTGAAAGTCATACTTCTGGTCCGATTCATCAAAAAGTTAAAACACGAAAGTTGTCCGGAACGACGTTTTCGTTCAGGAACAAAGAAGCTCGAGCCCTGAAAACGCTTTCTGAGTGATAAATTTCTTCATATTCTTAACAGTCCATTTTTAGACCAAAGTTACTATATAATCATTATAATTAGATGAGACCAAGAGGTCTAATGACCTAAAGCTAAGACCACAACCATGGCTAAAGCCAAGGTTGAGTCTCAAGACCATGGTAACAATGACCAAGGTCACGGCAAAGCCACGGCTAAAGACCATATAACTATTAAAGATCAAAAAGCTTATATATATATATATATATATATATATATATATATATATATATATATATATATATATATATATATATATATATATATATATATATATATATGTTATCAAATACTACAATAGTAGGGAGCCTCATGTGAGGAGTTCATTGAGTAAGCCGTCGAGACGAGTTGTGGATTTACGAGTTAAAGTGTCCTGGCTCCTCGAACGTTTACTCCATGACTTCTGAATTATGTCGGCCCGAACGGTAGTAAGAGATATACAACTTATACATGTTTCATAGACCATTTATATTCAACGACTTGCACTATATACTAAGTAATACATCATGAACATTATGCAAGACATATATGGGCAATTCTTCGTATTCTTAGACGTTACTCCAAACCTAAGTCGCAACGTTCTATTATAGGCTGTTCTTAGAGACTTTCGCGATTCGACTACCACTTTCATTTCTCATTACATAGACTTAAGGTGAGTCATAGCCCCTACTCTTTTCGTACTTGTTTTAACTCTTGGGGGGGATACATGCTCAACTACTTGCTTACTTGTACAAATACTCTTAAACATTTATACTTGATTGCGTTATACATACTTGTTACACTATACTTGCTTAATTTAAATACAAGATTCGTATTTACGTGCATACATAATACTCTATTCTGTCGGAGAGGTATTGGTAGTACTCATGGGAAGATGCCCCCTACCCTTGTGTCTATACTTGACCTTGGATGACGTAGTACTATTTGGGAAGATGCCCCCGCCCTTGTGTCTATTCTTGACCTCGGGTGAATATAATCCGGTGCATTATGTTTATTACTTGATTGTCTTATACTTGATGGCATTATACTTGATTTCATACATACATGACTGTCTTTTATCTTTGGGAAGTGGCTCCCAGTAATCTTTTATCTTTGGGAAGTGGCTCCCAGTTTTCTTTGGGAAGTGGCTCCCAGTTGTCTTTGATACATCCTAACATTTGCGAATGTTTGGATACATCATAAAAGTGAGGTCTTCGGAGATGAAGTAGAGACTCACTAATAATTGATTAATTGTCTTGATGAACTTATGCATGTCTTTATTATAATATATGTTAGCAGTGGGTTGTGAACACACAGGTTACAAGTCTCTTATGGCGGGACTTGTAACTGAGTGGATTCTCAATGCCTTTGCTGTGTGATCATTCTTTAAGACTTTTCAACTGTTTTAAGACAAACTCTATGAACTTACCAACCATTGTGTTGACACTTTAGCATGTTTATCTCAGGTTAGTAAGGCGATAGCTAGTGCGTGGAACTTAGAGTCAAGCTGCATATTCTGAAGACATACACTTTTATCATTTACCATTCAAAACTTTGTATACATTTATGTATCATACTTTGGAATCTCGTGTTTGTAACTTTGAATTCATTAATCGAATGGTAACTTTTCAAAACGTCTCATTTAGAGTTCGTTTTCTATAACTTGTACTTTGTATTATGAAGTAGCACCCCTGTGACACAGTCTTCCGCTGCGGTATTTTGGGGGTGTTACAGATTGGTACCAGAGCCTTGGTTATAGAGAACTAGGTTGCATTTAGTGCCTAGACTATAACTGCTATATACGTTGGGACCTTCCTCTTTATTTGCCTTACACACAATACATACACATGTGCTTTTTGGTTAGACGTTTGCTTAGTTCCACTCTGTTAGATGATGTGACTTTAGTATTATAAGGAGCCCCAGAGATTCGTCGAGTCATTAAAAACATGGAGCTCAGTAATAACTAATTAGTTAACTTGATCTTGTGACAGTTCTTGTTTGATGAGACACAAGATTTGAGTTAAATAATATTATTACTTAGCTTTAGGGATTTGATGACTGGATTATCTTACCATCTGCCTCAGAAGGCGGATTTTGTGTCGGAAATTCTTAAGTAGGATGTTTTAGAATCTCCTTATTTAAATGGATTGGGACGCCTCTTCAGTTAAATAAAGAAATTGTAAATCACCGAACCATAAGTTTATGAGACCTTACTTACATAAATTTGGACGCTTCTTTATGTAAGTAATGTGTTATAAATAAGTGGGCTTAATTGTAGCCGATACAACTCCTTAACCAGAACCTTAGACAAATCAGAGTAAACACCACTATTTTAGAGATTCTGAAATCCCGAATTCTTTTAGACACATCGTAAGTAGTTAACATCAACTGAACTTCGGGACGAAGTTCTCCTTAAGGGGTAGAGACTGTAACAATTCGCAATTTCAGGTTAACTTTTATTCCCGAAAATTTTACTATTCACTTTTTACTATTCACTATTACTATTCACTTTTCACTATTCATCTCAGAAATTTTTATTTCATATTCTCGTAAGTTAAACTATTTTAATGATAATCCGAGAGTTTGACGCTCGTCGGATCATTTCTGCAAAAATCACAAAGCCGTGTCCGAGATTTACTTTTAGGTTTAAACGTCCTTCTAGCATCCCGATATGTCCATAAAACATTATAAACAATAGAAAAATGATTTTCTATCATTTTAGGACAATTCCAAAAGTTTTGGAATTTTACGTTTTTCAGTTCAGCGTTTTACGCAAATTGCGCGTTTTAGACCCGTGTTTCTAGTTTTTAGCAGGGTTTTCGAACCCGATAGAACCTACCACTCATTTTATATTTTATTATGGACCATTTTGACATGTTTAGTCATTCCTATAAGTTTCATATTTTTAGGATACCCAGTTTTAGGTTTCGTGGCCTAAAAACTTACGGTTAGCAACTTACGGAGTCAAAACTAGCTACAAACTTAGGATATTATCATCCAAAGACCATGACTACTCATCTAGTCACCCTTATCTTCATCAAACCGACTTAGGGGGGGGGGGAGTCACCCCATATGTGTCTTGATCTCATGCAAAGTGCCCTAGGATGCAAACAAGTGTATTTAGGAAGCAAATTTGATAACATCTAGCCTACCAAAGTAACCTCCTCATTTTAGTATAAAAGGAAGCCATCCCCTCTCCTATAAACTCATTCAAACGTCCCATAACACACACCAAACCACTCCACACTTAGCAAATTCTCTTCCAAGTTTAAGCAAGAATCAAGTGCAACACAAAGATAGAAACCCTAGTTTGGTTTTTAGATAATCAAAACACTTCCAAACCTCATATACTTTGGTGATTCTCTTGAGTTTAGATCCACTCAATTCACCTAAACCTCATCACAAATCATTCAAGAATACAAGAGTAGAAGGGTTATAGCAAAGGTTAGCAAAGGTGGTGGTGATTGGTTGAAAGCTTAGGTTTAGTGTCCTAGTTCTATACTTGACTTCCTTTCTTTAGAAAGCCAAAAGTTGTAAGCAAACCCTTATACACTTTCTTGCTCAATATCATTTTCATGCTTATTATGGTTCTTTCATGCTATATATGTTCTTGTTATTGTGTTCATGATGTTTAAAATTGGATAAAACGAGTATTGGTATACGTATGTTAACTTATGACAAGTAAACAAGCAAACTAGTGATTTTTATGGAGAACCACGACCCCAATATTATAACTTTGATATTTGACACTTACCTACTGTTAAAGAGGACTTAACAAGGAAAACAAAGCAATTTGAATCACCCAAAACGAGTACACGAGTCAAAAGTTATGACCATTTGAAGTTAGCGAAACCAAAACGGCAAATCTGCCTAAATAGCATTCTGATCAAATTATGATTTTGAAAGTCATACTTCTGGTCCGATTCATCAAAAACTTAAAACACGAAAGTTGTCCGGAACGACGTTTTCGTTCAGGAACAAAGAAGCTCGAGCCCTGAAAACGCTTTCTGAGTGATAAATTTCTTCATATTCTTAACAGTCCATTTTTAGACCAAAGTTACTATATAATCATTATAATTAGATGAGACCAAGAGGTCTAATGACCTAAAGCTAAGACCACAACCATGGCTAAAGCCAAGGTTGAGTCTCAAGACCATGGTAACAATGACCAAGGTCACGGCAAAGCCACGGCTAAAGACCATATAATTATTAAAGATCAAAAAGCTTATATATATATATATATATATATATATATATATATATATATATATATATATATATATATATATATATATATATATATATATATATATATATATATATATGTTATCAAATACTACAATAGTAGGAAGCCTCGTGTGAGGAGTTCATTGAGTAAGCCGTCGAGACGAGTTGTGGATTTACGAGTTAAAGTGTCCTGGCTCCTCGAACGTTTACTCCATGACTTCTGAATTATGTCGGCCCGAACGGTAGTAAGAGATATACAACTTATACATGTTTCATAGACCATTTATATTCAACGACTTGCACTATATACTAAGTAATACATCATGAACATTATGCAAGACATATATGGGCAATTCTTCGTATTCTTAGACGTTACTCCAAACCTAAGTCGCAACGTTCTATTATAGGCTGTTCTTAGAGACTTTCGCGATTCGACTACCACTTTCATTTCTCTTTACATAGACTTAAGGTGAGTCATAGCCCCTACTCTTTTCGTACTTGTTTTAACTCTTGGGGGGGATACATGCTCAACTACTTGCTTACTTGTACAAATACTCTTAAACATTTATACTTGATTGCGTTATACATACTTGTTACACTATACTTGCTTAATTTAAATACAAGATTCGTATTTACGTGCATACATAATACTCTATTCTGTCGGAGAGGTATTGGTAGTACTCATGGGAAGATGCCCCCTACCCTTGTGTCTATACTTGACCTTGGATGACGTAGTACTATTTGGGAAGATGCCCCCGCCCTTGTGTCTATTCTTGACCTCGGGTGAATATAATCCGGTGCATTATGTTTATTACTTGATTGTCTTATACTTGATGGCATTATACTTGATTTCATACATACATGACTGTCTTTTATCTTTGGGAAGTGGCTCCCAGTAATCTTTTATCTTTGGGAAGTGGCTCCCAGTTTTCTTTGGGAAGTGGCTCCCAGTTGTCTTTGATACATCCTAACATTTGCGAATGTTTGGATACATCATAAAAGTGAGGTCTTCGGAGATGAAGTAGAGACTCACTACTAATTGATTAATTGTCTTGATGAACATATACATGTCTTTATTATAATATATGTTAGCAGTGGGTTGTGAACACACAGGTTACAAGTCTCTTATGGCGGGACTTGTAACTGAGTGGATTCTCAATGCCTTTGCTGTGTGATCATTCTTTAAGACTTTTCAACTGTTTTAAGACAAACTCTATGAACTCACCAACCATTGTGTTGACACTTTAGCATGTTTATCTCAGGTTAGTAAGGCGATAGCTAGTGCGTGGAACTTAGAGTCAAGCTGCATATTCTGAAGACTTACACTTTTATCATTTACCATTCAAAACTTTGTATACATTTATGTATCATACTTTGGAATCTCGTGTTTGTAACTTTGAATTCATTAATCGAATGGTAACTTTTCAAAACGTCTCATTTAGAGTTCGTTTTCTATAACTTGTACTTTGTATTATGAAGTAGCACCCCTGTGACACAGTCTTCCGCTGCGGTATTTTGGGGGTGTTACATAAATGACCCCCTAAAAATGGTTCATTTTTTGTCTCATCTTATGGTAAAGTTATAGTTTAAATCCACTTTACTACCATATTAACATTTGGGAGTTTAAATTGTTTTTTATGGTAATAAAGAGAAACAAAAGAAAATAAAATAAAAGTATGCATGGGGAACACAACAAAAAATTCAAATCTACAAAATAATATGGGTATTTTTGATTTTACAAACAAAAAAGCTGCTAAGTTCAAACCTGCAAAAGTATATCTTTCTCTTTCAAATAGTGAATCATCGAAACAAACAAAACAGCTGATAAGTTCAAATTGAAATCACTACTACTTCAAAGTTCAAAGAGTAACAACTACTTGACATACATACTCTGATCAATCAACACTCTCTTGAAACCAATCCAAACAAAAAATGACTTCATCAATAAACCCCCAAAATGGGTACAACCATACAACTCAGAAACCAAAACGTACCATAGCTTGAGGTCACATTCACCACTTCCGCTCTCCACTAAAACCTCCATAACTGACTGCATCCTCTTACTCATCACATATTCACCACGGCTTCACTCATCGACGCCAGAAAAATAGAAGCCGCCGGAGTATGCGGTGGTTGGTGGTGGAAGTTGTCGTTGTGGTTTACTAGTGGCAATAGATTAGTGAATCGGTGGTAGATAATGGTGATTCTGTATGAAAAATAGAGATGAAACTGGGTGAATGATTTGGGGATAAGTTTATGAGAGTGAGTGTGAATGTGTGGGTGAGAGGGTAAACGAGATGCTTGAATTAAATGTACGCAACTACCCCTGTACCTAAATAACTGAGATATATTAAAATAAAGGTAACCGTCAGGTGAAAGTTATATCAACGGTTGAGATGTAGCTATTTGTTCTTTAGATATTTTGTGTTTTGTAATGAACTTTCCTAATGTTAATAATAGGCTTTCGGGTCTAAAACCCGTTATTCCAACATAAGATCCGACAGAAAAACATATTTTAATATCTCTTCTCTCAGAAAAACGTTTCTTTAATGCACGCGCACGCGCGAGTTTTTTTTTTTTTTTTTTTGAATAATATTTTTTTTATTTATTAAAAACAAATAATTTAATCTTTGTTTTGTTAGATTTATGATTTTTAATTATAGTTTTTTATTAATATAGATAATCATTTAAAAAGTATAATCATATTGTTAGTTGCATCTTATCAATATTTTTTGTATTTATCTTCTACTTGTGTAGTATATCAACACAAGTAATAGTAATTAAAAAGTATATCAACAAAACAACTTTATAAATTTATAAATTAAAAAATTACCTAATAAGGAAATAATCTTTTTTTAAAATACGAAAAATAATAGTAATTAATTTATTACTCAATAAGGGAAGGTTGACTTTTTGGAAATACCAAAGTCCCCACTTGGGATTTTGTTTTATTATATAAAAGATTGGGTAGTCGAAATACTTGTTTAAGGATCTTCACTCAAGAAGGAACATGTCTTCACTCTATAATATATAGAGATAACAAGTCGGAAGGCACCCGCTGCGTTGCAGCGGGAATTTTTGAGGAAATTTTTTATAATTATTTATGAATAATGTTTGGACGGGGCCTGTCGTTGTGAGATCTTGGTATGTTTTTTTTCGACACGTTTGGAACAAATGTTGTTTCAACCTATATTTGTAGTTGTCATACGATGTCCTTTTTATAATGGATGTTGCGTCGGGCACCAGTGTTGCGGCGGGGCTAATTTTGACCGTTATAGTTTTAAAAAATTTAGGAAAATTTTAAGGTTATTTGATAGGTTAAGGGTGCGTTTTGAAAGTTATTTTATTTAGAAACTACACACACACATACACACACACACACACACACACACACACACACACACACACACATATATATATATATATATATATATATATATATATATATATCACGGGTACAAAAAGTTGTATTGGTCACGCCAAAAATGTGTGACGATATGCCTATAGTCACACACGTTTTTTTCGTTGTGTGTCACTAAAAGTCCCGCCACCGTAGGTGGCATATGGTCACATTGTTGAGTTCGTGCCCTTTTCCATCGAAAAAGAGTGACCAAAACCCCGAATATGTGTGACAAATTAGGCACAAGTTTTGTTGGATTAGTCATTATCAGTGACCGTAAACACCTTATAGTCACACGAATGTTTTTTGAGAGTGACTATTGTTCGTCCTTTGGCCACATAAATATATAATATATGTGACATTTGAGATGATATATTCAAGTAAATGTGTATTTTGTGTGACTATTTCCCGTCCTGTGGCCACATGAATATACAATAAATGTGACGTTTGTGATGATTTAGTCACACAATGGGTGTTGTTTTTTTGGAGTTAGTCACATACAATTTAACACAAAGTGGCCAAAAGTGTAAATAAGTGTGACCATCTGCTGTTTAAAGTGAAGAAATGTGTATTTTGTGTGACTATTGATCATCCAATGGCCACGTGAATTTTATGTTTGTGTGGCCTTTTGTAATATTTAGTCACACAAAGCATGTTTGTTTTGGGTATTTAGTCACATACCATTAATCAAACAGTGGCCAAAACTGTTAACAAGTATGACCATATGCTGTTTAAAGTGAAGAAATGTGTATTTTGTGTGACTATTGATCATCCAATGGCCACATGAATTTTATTTTTGTGTGGCCTTTTTTAATATTTAGTCACACAAAGCATGTTTGTTTTGGGTATTTAGTCACATGCCATTAAGCAAAAAGTGGCCAAAAGTGTAAATAAGTGTGACCATATGCTGTTTAAAGTGAAGAAATGTGTATTTTGTGTGACTATTGATCATCCAATGGCTACGTGAATTTTATGTTTGTGTGGCTTTTGTAATATTTAGTCACACAAAGCATGTTTGTTTTGGGTATTTAGTCACATACCATTAATCAAACAGTGGCCAAAAGAGTTAATAAGTGTGACCATATGTTGTTTAAAGTGAAGAAATGTGTATTTTGTGTGACTATTGATCATCCAATGGCCACATGAATTTTATGTTTGTGTGGCCTTTTGTAATATTTAGTCACACAAAACATGTTTGTTTTGGGTATTTAGTCACATACCATTAATCAAAAAGTGGCCAAAAGTGTAAATAAGTGTGACCATATGCTGTTAAAAGTGAAGAAATGTGTATTTTGTGTGACTATAGATCATCTAATGGCCACGTGAATTTTAGTCACACAACAACTAAAGCAAACAGTGAGCAAAAGTGTTAATAAGTGTGACTATATGCATCTTTTAGTCACATTTAAAAAATCAATATATATCAAAACAATTCAAATATATATCAAAACAAATTCAAATACAATAAAATTGGAATGTATAACTGAAGAAAATGTAAAATTGGACATTCTTTTATACACCAAGGAGTCCTAGTCGGCTTACAATAGTTTCTTTATAAGTATCTATAATCTTTTCCATAAGCAAGTAGCAACTTCGAGCGGTCTTAATCTCTGAGCACTACCAACTTTAACTAGCTGTAGTAACTTTTGTACTAGCAGTAGTAAATACTTGGCCACATTTTCTTTGAAGTTCATGAGCTGCACTAAATCCATCTAAGCAATATTAACACAAACATGATCAGTAGTAATTCAAACAACATCATGAAGATTTTTAATCAAAAACAACGAACATACTAATAAAATTTGCAGTTAAACTTACAAGTTTTTCTCCCATTGATCTAATCTCATCATCTGGATATAAAAGCCTTGAAAATGTAGGCTACTGTATGTCAACACATCAGGATGAGAGCAGGACTAGAAGATGTCAAAGCTCACAACATAACAGAACTAGATGAGCCACTGGTTCAACTATCTGCACAAACATGATAGGAGAGTTAATACTAGTACCACGTTAGTACTGCTGGAGCAGAGTTACAACTGCTAGTATATACATATAAAACAGAATGTATATAAATGAAGCAAATATATATAAAATTGTAATGTCATATATAATCAAATTCTCAACTATCATAAGTTAAAATCTGTTGACTCTTCGCCGCCTTAGCTTACTTTTGCAAGGTTTCACTAGAGACCAAATGTTTTCGCTTCGTTGGTACTAATTTTAGTCCTGTATTTCGTTCACTAATATTTGGTATCATAGTTGGTGGTGTAACCTGTAGAACCGGTTTGTCGTGGCTTAAGTGTTTTCGTATGTCCGACAGTTTTAACAGGTTCCTATATGTATATATAAAACACGGTACATTAGTCATGTACATAAAACTAAAAAAAATCAAAGTTGGATGTTTTATTACTTACCACTGTTTCCATTACTGGTACATTTTCCAAAGTTTTAATGGCCATTGGAGTGGTCACCTACAATATAAATTAAGAAATACAATGGTGTTATCATTAGAAAATGAAATTGTTAACTACATCAAAAGTGGCTTACATCTGAGTCTAATGCCAGTTTCTTTCAGCAAAAAAAAATGGGAAATGTAAGAAACTAAGGCACTAATAATGCTGCATAATATAACATCTGCCAACCATGAAACCATAAAAATATACATTGGTTGGGTTTGGTGACTGAGATGGAGCATACCCACACCTCGAAAATGAAGTGTGCCAGAAAATCCATCTAAGGGAATTTTCAGCCAGGCATCCCATGTATCATCCTCACCCGTGAAAATAGCATGTAGCCCCTGCAAGAAACAAGTAACGTGATTAATGCTAACATAAAAGACGACAACATTAGATGTCCCAAATATAAGTTTAGCCTCAAAAACAAACATACGGGTTGCATATCGACTCGGGCAACAAATAATATACAATTGGTTGCAATTTTATGCAGTGCCAAACGTGGAACGAATAAATGTTAAACACATTACCAAGCAAGCAAATCACTAACATTTGGTACAAATGAAACAGTTTGACAAAAAGCAACCATATTTGAGTTAATTTCCTATATAACAGATGTTATGTTAATCTTTTGATAAATAACTTACGCAACTGCGATAAGCAAACTCCAATTGTTCAGCAAAATCCTCCCGGAGTGGAAACCAATCAAGACTCCCATTACGAGTAAAACAGTAGCCTCTTAGAACACGTCGATTGTCTCCATTCCAATAAACAGGAAAAATATTTCGTCTTAATAAGTCTACCTGCAATGATTACCACCACACGAATTTATAATCAAAAACATGTTTTAGGCTAGTTTAATCCCCGAAAATCAATGTAAATCATTTTATATTCGATTACACATTTAAGAAAATATAAATTTAATATGTGTTTAAGCATACCCATGAACAGAGTAGGATAGGTGAGATGCGGGTGATGGTGGCTCGACTGAGATGTTGTTGGTTATCTCGAACCAAACAACCGAAGCAAACAAAGTCTCCCATACAGTTCCCTTGTCTTGATGGCGGTGATGGCGTGGAGGAGCGATGGTTGGTGGAACCACGGCGAGATAAGGCGGTGAAGTGTGGCGGTGGTGTGAGTCGGTTCTAGAGAAGATAGATCTGACTAAGCTAGTAGTGTTAATGTTTTGATTTTGGGTGAAAAAGGGGCGCCATATGAGCGGAGCGGGAGATTGAAATTTTGGGAAAAATTAAGGGGCGGGATCATTAGAGCACTATATTAAAAATTTTGAGATTGAAAGCCTTTCAAATGAGCTCGAAATATTTAATGAGTTGAGCTCAACCTTATATAAGTTCAACTTGAGTTATTGTTAAGTTCTCGAGCTTGTAAGTGATATAAAATATGTGTTTTTTTTAATATATAAGTGTACTAAGTGTAAATACTTATTTATGAATGTATCAAGCATTTCGAGCTGAAGTCGAACCAAATTCAATTCTTAGGTTATATTTCAAATTTAATTTTTGTAATAAAACACATCTTTACAGATAAATCGAGTTTTTCGAGTCAAGCTCAATCCGAGTTCAAACTTTCTCGATCCCGGATAACATATGATCGGGAGGTCCCTGGATACTTGCTTCTTAGTGTCTGTGACAAATGGTATACACCTACCAAGTCGGTGCAACCCATGCATGACCATTGATAATGGCTAATTCACATGGGTCACGGGTCATGTGCATTAGGTTATCACTGGTCACATTCATTAATTATTGGGTATTTGACATCGATCATATGGGTCATATGCATTGGGTGGATAGTTGCTTAGAGTGTCATGTTATGACACATCCATGACTGTTGACAATTGATAATTAACATGCATTATGGGTCATGGGTCATGTGGAAAACTAGAAGGGGGGGTTGAATAGTTTTACGTCTTTTTAATTTTATTATGAAAACTTGGTTTAGTTTTAAAACCTTGTTTGCTTTT
Organism: Artemisia argyi; assembly: GCA_030686995.1. Taxonomy (NCBI): domain Eukaryota; kingdom Viridiplantae; phylum Streptophyta; class Magnoliopsida; order Asterales; family Asteraceae; genus Artemisia; species Artemisia argyi. The sequence goes on along the minus strand of CM060685.1, from coordinate 176,203,079 downwards.
AAAACTTTGATTCAATCTTATGTGAAATCAACACATGCATAATATAAACAATTATATCTATATACAAGAGATAAGTACGTAATTGTTTATTTAATAATCCTTAGTTATACTTTTGTATGAAAACTATACTTGACCGAATTGATCAATTATATGTATGTACTCTTTTTAGTTTGATTGTAGAAACTTTGTTTAGTGAATGAAACTTTCGTTAGATCTTTAAGTAAAATCAATACTAGCACTATATGAGCAAATATATATATACTTCTACGTCTACAAAAGTAATAACAATATAAGCAAGATAATAAGTAAGATATGGAAAGATCTAACCGAGAGACAAAGGATTTATAGTGGTTCGGCTACAAGGACACCTTCCTTGCCCTACTCCACTCCTCGAGTCACCTACTCGAGAGTTTTCTTCACTATATCAACAAGCTCCCTTATGGCGGAGAAAACCTTACACACCAATTTACACACCGCAATAACTTCACAACTTGATCACACCTACTACACACCAATTCACTACTTAATCACACCACTTCTTTCACACCTATCTTCTACACACCAATAATCTACACACCAATCTTCTACACACCAATTATCTACACACCAATCTTCTATACACCAATTCTTCTTCCTAACTTATCTTCTTCACAACTATTCTTCTACACACCAATCTATCAACTAATCACACAAACTATATCTAGCACAACTATCTACAATCAAATATTCACACCAATCTTCACAAAGAATATGTAAATGATCTTGATGATGCACCAACAACTTGGATGTGGAGATCACAACAAGTTGTAATACTTCTTGTCTTGAGGGATAGAAGTATTCTTCTCTTGCACTTGAAAGGAAGAGGATTGAATCACTTTGAAACAAAGAATATATACACTTATGATCAAAGGATAAGAGAATAGAGAAATGGATCTATATCAGAAAGTTTAGAAGTGCAAAAGGTGGGGAAAAAATCCAGGTTTAAGGTGGTATTTATAGGCAAAAGTTTCTGACAGAGGAGCGTGGCCGGTCCCCTTAAATCATGGCCGGTCCCCTTAAATTTAAGGGGACCGCCCTTTATAATTAAGGGGGCCGCCCAGCTGAAACGGCCAGAAACTTTGTCTTTTAGTGGGGAAAGTTTATTTGGTGAAAAACTAACTGATTTTGGTTAAATATTTGAAATCATATATTTAGTATGATTAAAACATTTTTCCTTATTACCAAAAGTGTTTTTCAAAAATATATAGTAAGATTATATAATTAAATAAACTTTGTATTAGTTAATTAAATACCCCTTTGATCATAAATTGCACTAAACACTTTGTTTATTCATACCTTAAGTGATTTGGATGTAAAGAGAAATATTAATCACTAAATACTTGTTTATGTCACAAGTTTTAGTTCTATGAGTTTATATTTTGTGATAATCAAAACATAGAGATATTGATAACATGTTAATAATGTTTTTAGGCATTAATTTATGTCAACAATCTCCCCCTTTTTGATTATTACAAAACCTTAAACTCAATATATCTAAAACTTGTTTTTAGACAAGTATTATAGAGTTTACATTTCTCTTCTCCCCCTTTTTGTAAAATCAAAAAGGTTAAGCCGAGTAAGCTTTGCGAGGGAAGTTTAAACGGGTAGAATGCTCCCCCTTGATGTATGCTCCCCCTCATTTGAGAGCACCAAGGGAACGAGCTATGGAGATCTTTGCTACAAAAATATTTTAAGAGAGCAAGATACACATATATGCAAGGCAACAATTATGCAACTAAACAAAGATTCATTCAAGCATTATATAAATGAAAAGCATTACAACATTCAATATGCTTGAAGCATATTGATAAAAATAACACAAAAGAAAAGACATAGTCCTATATTGCCTAAGAGAGCACTTGGACTTGCTTGCAACCAAAGGTTGGTTGATTCGTATTTGAAAGTGAAAATCATAAGCATATGGTATGCTTAGATGGTTGATGATGGAGTGTTTGGAATGAGGATGGTTGAGTTAGGGTAAGGTTGTTGGATTAATGGAGGTTGTTGGATAAATGGAGGTTGTTGGATTAATGGAGGTATATGTTTGGGTTATGAATGTTGGAGAGTTTGGTGGTGGAGAGTTTGTAGCGGAAGAGGTTGATAAAGGTTTTGGATGTTGTTCAAGTGAGGGTATTGGATATGATCTAGTGAGAGGATATTCAATCCAAGTGAAGTGTTCATTGAATGCAATGGTTTTTAGGAGAAAGATGCAACAAGGTCAATTGTTGACATGCTTCTCAAGTTGATTTATGTTGTGTGGTGATGAGGGTGATCTAGATGAAGGTGGATCCAAATTGCGTTGAGCAAGATGTAAGGCTAAAAAAAAAAAAAGCACTAAGCTCATGGGCTTCTTTTAGCGCCTCAACGAACTTCAAGTGTTCGGAGGAAGGTGATGGTGGTGGAGCATGATAATTGTCTTGGGTGAGGGTTTGAACATGCAACATAGGAATGGCATGTGAAGTTGTAGGATGTGGTGGTGATACTCTTGGTGGTGGAGACATGTTTGAGCTTGGGTAATCATGAAAACATGATATGGGTGGAAGAGATTCTTCATGAGTGGATGGTGTTTTTGTTGAATGAGCAACATGTAAAGTGTTGGTAATGAGGTTGGGATTATTGTTTTGGGATTGTGCATGCTCATCATAAGAAGGAACATTAGTCGAAGCACGAATGGATGATTTGTTGTTAAATGGATCATTTGTGTGAGAGTGAGGTTTAGGTGTTGGTTGATTATGAACAACATCGCTTGAGTTGTGAAAAGATTATGAGGTTTGAGTGTAATGGAGAAGGATATGGGTGAGTAAAGGTTTTTGATATGTAATGTTCGTGAAAAGGAGAGTGAGGTGTTAGGTAAGTAATGTTTGAAAAAATAGGTGGAATTTGGTGTTGGATGTTTGACAACGTCATTTGTTTTGACGGATTTTTAAAGGAAGTTAGGCTTTCTTCTCCAAACAAGTTTCTTGGTTGTTTTGGTTTAATGGGAGAGGAAATGATGAGATGAGTGGAGATTTATAGGAATGAGAGTGTTTATAATGTAGGATTGGTGGGATCAAGGATGGATAAACTTTGATGGAAGGTTTAGGATAGAATAGGTTTGTGAATTTTGGGAAGTGTAGGATGAAATGGGCTAAAAAGTAGAAAAGGGAAACAACACATTCGACCATCAGATGGCCGGTCCCCTTAATTGGAGGCCGGTCCCCTTAATAATTAAAGGGGCCGCCTTATGATTTAAGGGGGCCGCCCATCTGGTGATTCCCAGATTGCCAGAAAAGGGTTTTTGGTAGTGAATTGCAGAAAGGTTGTGTTTTTGGTTTCAAACAAGTCCAACTCTTTGAGGCAATTAAACATAGACTAATTATGTAGGCAATTATGTAGCCAAAGCATGTTAACCAAATAAATTAAGTAAACAAGCAATTTTATCTAGCATGTAAGCATACTCATCAAGCAAGTAAAATATAAGTGCTAGGAAACATTAAAGCAACATCAAATATTAATAACTACATAACTAGGAGGATTAATCCTAATGTGTATCAACATGCAATAAGTGGGTAGTTATGATAGCATGGATTTCTAGACTTGTTACAAACAAAGTCTTAATAGACAAACCATGGTCCTCTTGATTTGATATAGTTCACTTATAAGTGTCATTTATATAAATATAGATGACAAATATGAGATCACCATGCACGATTTAAAGAGACGTTTTTAGCATTTATTCAACAATGTTTGAAAGTAAGTTTTCACTTAATGCCATAAATCTGAGAATGAAAGAATCTAATGAGAAGCAAAGTTCATAAAAATAAACTAGCGTTAGGTATATATAGGAAGTACAATTTAATCAAGTTGGAGAATGAGTATGAGACTATTACTAGTGGTGCTCAATTCAGGCTAAACACGACCGTTTTTACGGGTTACACACACCCAACTTCTCACATAGAAGCAATTCAACCGTTAGGTTAAATTGAATTTCTAGTCAATAGATTCTCCAGTAGTCATTCTCCTTTTAGAAGAAATCGAGTTCCTAAGTTTGCCTATCGAAGATTACCAAATATGAAGTTTTCTTGATTTACTAATACTTGGCTTAATGTTTTGAAATACATTCAAGTTTGTATCCTAATAAAACAAATTTTGTTTTATTTCAAAAAGAAAAATGTTTCTATCTTGATAAAGATCAAAATAATGTTATGATAGCTTATGATTAAGCATGTTGTTCGAAAAAAGCATAAAATAGATATTCGAAAGGTTTTAATTCAAAGAGAGAAGTTTGAAAGTAGGTTTTCACGTAGATGTGAGAGTTATTTGAATAAAATAGATTGTGTTTACCTTCAAAATGTGTTAATGAAAGGTAAAGAAAATTTTCCCAATATTTGGTTTTGATCAAAACAAAATTGTGGATATTGATAGTGAAAACATGTTATTTAAAAATGGGATAGTTATTTGAAAAACAATTTTCAAAATATCATTAATTATATATTTTAAAAGATGTTTATTAAAGATCTCATGCTCAAGAGGATTGATTAAGCCTATTATTATCCCATGCTATCGTTTCTACATATCCTATGATCCTAAAGGAAGTGATGACGATAATTAATAGGCTAGATGCGAGAGTGTTGAATGGGGTATAACCTAACGTCTATAGTTCCTTTGTTTTCGCATGCTTATCTAACTTAATGCCATAGTCTACGAGAGCTTGTTTCATCCATAGTTATCTTACGCGAGGAATCTAATCCTACTTCTATATTAACGATTGATCCACTTAACTCATTTCACTTCATCACCATGAGTTTGCAAATAGTGGATATAGAAGATTTCCATTTTCTATATTGTTCGGCAATGAACAATTTTATCTTATTCCTAGGAAAGTCAACCAATGATGTTTCTAGGTTATAAGAATATAAGCTATTATGTACATATATATATGTATAGCTAAGCATTAAACTAACTAATCATTTATCTAAGCATGCACATTATAGCGATTAACTTAAAAGAGACGCGTACCTTTTCAGTCTTCAATGGAATTTCTTCAAGCACTAAAAGTGACCATGTTGACTTATAGAAGTCATTAGTAGATGAGATTCCAACTTCTTCGAAGAATGACAACTTAGCCACTTGGTCCCCATTGTCTCATTGGTCCAAAGTTGTTTGGTCCAAACATATATAACATTTGGCTAGGATGCATGTATGGTGGTAATATTTCCCAAGGATTGTAATTTGGTTGATAATTCCACATTTGATGACTAGTATTATTGTAGTATTGTCTATTTTGGTTTCTTCTAGGTTGAGGTGTTTTAGATCGAGTATGAAAATTATTTGGTTTTCTTGGTGGTGGAGTTTTAGATCTTAATTTTGGTTTAGAGAATCCTACTTCGGTTTTTAAGGATGGTTTATAAGAAGTTTTTACTTTTTCATCTTTCGCAATGGGTATTTTTCTATCTTTTGTAAGTATATACTTAGGAATTGATTCTAATGATTTTTGGTTACTAGATTCACATTCAAACTTTATACTTTTATTTTCACTAGTTGAAACATTAGTTGAGGTTAATCCTAGACCGGTTTTATCTCTCGAAGTTTCTTGAACACTTATTATTTTCTTAAGTGGGTTACTACTATTTTTAAACTTGTCAAGTTTGAAAATTTCATCTTTAAGTTTTTCATTTTCATTATTAACCTCTATGCATGTTTTACATTTTATAAAAACTTCTTTTCCTTTTTCCATATGTTGTAGTCTAATTTTTAATTCGAGTACTTCATTTTCTAATAGATTATTAATATGTTTTAGTGACTTATTTTTAGCTATAACCTTTTGACCTAATTTGCATAACCTATTATATTCACTATCTAGGTCTTTTTTGTCTAATGATAAATTTTCGTCACTAAAGTATTTGGTTTCGGAACGTACCTCGCTTGATGTCTTAGCCATAAGACATTTCTCCTCATTTGTGATTTCTTTCTCATCGTCATCGCTATCACTCCACGCTCCTCCAACAAACGCCTTTTGATTTCTTGACATCATTGGACATTTTCCGATGAGATGATTTGGATCACCACATTTGAAGCACTTCCTATCACTTTTGCCATTTTTGTCATCTTTATTTCTTTGGTTTGCTTTCCTTTCATCATGCGGTTGTCTAACGAATCTTCCTCGCCTTTTGAAGAATTTCTTGAAGTCTCTTACGGCCATCGCATATTCTTCGTCATCACTTTCGGAGGTTGAGCTATCCTCGTTACTAGATTCCTTCCTAGCTTTCAACGCAATTGACTTGCTTTGCTCTCTTTTTCCATTGACCATCTCGAAGTCTTTCTTTATTATTGCTTCGTAGACTTTCAGGTTGCCGATCAACTCATCAAGTTGAAGAGTTGACAAGTTCTTCGATTCTTCAATCGCCGTAACTTTAGCTCGCCATTTTGGATGAAGAGCCCTAAGAAATTTCCTAACAAAATTCTTACTAGAAAAATTCTCATCAAGTGCTTTTAAACTTGTGATGATGGTGTTAAACCTAGCAAAAGCATTATCTATTGATTCCTCCTCCGGAATTGTAAATTGTTCATATTGTTGAACAAGAAGATCTATTTTGTTCTCTTTAACTTGACTATTACCTTGGTGAGTGATTAGTAAAGAATCCCAAATTTCTTTTGCGGTTTTACACATAAAAATTCTTTCATATTCTTTGCGTGGTAAGGCATTATAAATAACCATTTTAGCCTCATTATTTTTTGCTAGTTTCTTTTTCAAATCATCATTTTGTTTTTCAAAAGATACAATTTCGTCTATTTTAGTTTCAAAATTATATTGAATAGGGGGAAAATCACCAAAGGTAATGACATGCCAAAGATCAAGATCTTTTGATTTCACATAAGTTTCAAATCTATTTTTCCAATATAAAAATCTATCACTTTCAAATAGTGGTGGTCTTTGCATAGATTGCCCTTCTAAATATTTTTCAGATTCCATAGATCGTTACAAGTTTTAAAATACAATATATTTTAAAAATCTTGCTAGACGTGGCTCTGGTACCAATTGTGGAAAACTAGAAGGGGGGGGGGGTTGAATAGTTTTACGTCTTTTTAATTTTATTATGAAAACTTGGTTTAGTTTTAAAACCTTGTTTGCTTTTAAAACTTTGATTCAATCTTATGTGAAATCAACACATGCATAATATAAACAATTATATCTATATACAAGAGATAAGTACGTAATTGTTTATTTAATAATCCTTAGTTATACTTTTGTATGAAAACTATACTTGACCGAATTGATCAATTATATGTATGTACTCTTTTTAGTTTGATTGTAGAAACTTTGTTTAGTGAATGAAACTTTCGTTAGATCTTTAAGTAAAATCAATACTAGCACTATATGAGCAAATATATATATACTTCTACGTCTACAAAAGTAATAACAATATAAGCAAGATAATAAGTAAGATATGGAAAGATCTAACCGAGAGACAAAGGATTTATAGTGGTTCGGCTACAAGGACACCTTCCTTGCCCTACTCCACTCCTCGAGTCACCTACTCGAGAGTTTTCTTCACTATATCAACAAGCTCCCTTATGGCGGAGAAAACCTTACACACCAATTTACACACCGCAATAACTTCACAACTTGATCACACCTACTACACACCAATTCACTACTTAATCACACCACTTCTTTCACACCTATCTTCTACACACCAATAATCTACACACCAATCTTCTACACACCAATTATCTACACACCAATCTTCTATACACCAATTCTTCTTCCTAACTTATCTTCTTCACAACTATTCTTCTACACACCAATCTATCAACTAATCACACAAACTATATCTAGCACAACTATCTACAATCAAATATTCACACCAATCTTCACAAAGAATATGTAAATGATCTTGATGATGCACCAACAACTTGGATGTGGAGATCACAACAAGTTGTAATACTTCTTGTCTTGAGGGATAGAAGTATTCTTCTCTTGCACTTGAAAGGAAGAGGATTGAATCACTTTGAAACAAAGAATATATACACTTATGATCAAAGGATAAGAGAATAGAGAAATGGATCTAGATCAGAAAGTTTAGAAGTGCAAAAGGTGGGGAAAAAATCCAGGTTTAAGGTGGTATTTATAGGAAAAAGTTTCTGACAGAGGAGCGTGGCCGGTCCCCTTAAATCATGGCCGGTCCCCTTAAATTTAAGGGGACCGCCCTTTATAATTAAGGGGGCCGCCCAGCTGAAACGGCCAGAAACTTTGTCTTTTAGTGGGGAAAGTTTATTTGGTGAAAAACTAACTGATTTTGGTTAAATATTTGAAATCATATATTTAGTATGATTAAAACATTTTTCCTTATTACCAAAAGTGTTTTTCAAAAATATATAGTAAGATTATATAATTAAATAAACTTTGTATTAGTTAATTAAATACCCCTTTGATCATAAATTGCACTAAACACTTTGTTTATTCATACCTTAAGTGATTTGGATGTAAAGAGAAATATTAATCACTAAATACTTGTTTATGTCACAAGTTTTAGTTCTATGAGTTTATATTTTGTGATAATCAAAACATAGAGATATTGATAACATGTTAATAATGTTTTTAGGCATTAATTTATGTCAACAGGTCATGTGCATTGGGTTATAGTGGCTTTTAGTGTAATGGAAACCATGCAAGACCGATGATAATGGCTAATTCACATGGGTCATGGGTCATGTGCATTAGGTTATCACTGGTCACATTCATTAATTAATGGGTATTTGATCGACATCGATCATACGGGTCATATGCATTGGATGGATATATAGTTGCTTAGAGTGTCATGTTATGACACATCCATGCCTGTTGACAATTGGTAATTAACATGGGTAATGGGTCATGTGTATTGGGTTGTAGTGGCTTTTAGAGCAGTTACATTAGTAACGCACGGGGTGCGTTATTTGGCTTAATTTAACGTGCGTTATTCGTACGTGATTGTTGTGTATGGTCGCGTTAATGGTGCGTTAACACGCCGGGTTATTCCATTAACCCGACATTAAAGTTATTTTCTTAAAAAAAAAATTGTCACTTTTAGCCCCTCTAAAATTTATAACATTTGGAATATAAGTTAATACAAATTGCAAAACACCCCCCTTAGTTCAAATTCAAATTCAAGATTACACGATACGCAACATTACAACAATACGAAAAAGAAATACACACGATACAGAAAATTAAAGAAATACATACGATACAAAAAAGAAATAAACACGATACGGAAATTGTCACTTATTGAAAGCGGGATACATTTCAAATTTTGAATTCAAAACAGAGGGCGGGGTAATTTGAAATTTTGAATTCAAAACAGAGGGCGGGATAATTTGAAATTTTGAAATCAAAACAGAGGGTGAGGTAATTTTAAATTTTGAATTCAAATAGAGGGCGGGATACTTCCACAAAGCTTCCTACAAATACCTATTGGGGTTATGCTGAATACACACACAATTCACACCCACAATCATCAAAGGATTCTCTTTTGTTAGCTTCCAACAAAATGTCTCACAACACATCACCTGAAAACGCATCGTATTTTATGTTTGATGTTTGCTGTAGTTTGTTGTAGTTTGTTTAATGTATGTTTAAATTTTAAGTATTAATATAATTATGTTGTGATTTATTAGTTATTAAATGAAATATTAGTTTTAGTTGAGGGTTGAATTTGAAAATAATTGAGTTAAAACTTGGGAAAGGGAAATGTAAAGAAGATCAATCCCCCCAATTTATTGGGTAATGATCCATTACCCACTATTGGGTAATGGTTTATTGCATTATGCTTTGCCAAGCATATTTTTCACTACCTATCCCATTCTTCACCCCCTATAACCCCCTACCAAGCATTAGGGGTGTTCAAAAAACTCGAGAAACTGACAAACCAAGCATTCGGTTTCGGTTTTTACTTTTATATATCCATGGTTAACCAAACCGAACCGTATATAATATAAATAAATTACCCGCCCCGCGATGGATAGATAAAATTTTCCAACTAACGGAACCAAACAGAACCGAACAGCCCCGTGAACACCCCTAGCAAGAGTATCAAACACACTTCATTTACACTTCTACGGTAATATATATATATATATATATATATATATATATATATATATATATATATATATATATACTAGCTTCATAACCCGCCCGATGGGCGGGTACGCTTCACAAAATTGTTTGTTGAATTTTTTTTACACGTAAAATAATAATGAATAAGTCAAATATGTTGAAGGCAATGAACTGAAAATCATAAATACATTGCTCATGTATTATATATAAAAATAACAATTAGTGGTCATAAGTCATAAACATTATAGAAGTTTAAACAATTTAATTAAATCTTGCATTTCTCCGACTTCCCTTGGCTTCTTTCCAACTCAAATCAAATAGATGAGGTTTGTCCATGACTTTCATGCGCCTCCTCTTGCCACATTTTCAAATAAGTTATGACTTATGAGCATTCACAAAATGAGAAGTGAATAATAAGGTTAAGCAACATGACTTGTATATCTGACATGTTGCATATGATTGATATCATGCTTATAAATTTTAAATGTATTTTTGCTTGTGGTGATATGTAACACACTTTTCACTTTCTTGTCATTCTGCACTATACATTCTTTTCTTCTCAAGATATGTAATAAAGCGCTTAGGACTGCACATTTGCTCCTTTTAAGGATATACTCAGTCTTGAATTTTTGGATAAACATGCACATATCTGCTTATTATAGTGTAAATTAGCACTTAGGAAAACACTTTTGAATTAAGCAAATCCAAATAAAAAAAAAAAAAAAAAGAAAAAGAAAAAAAAAAGAAAACTGGCTTGAAGTAGAATGGGTACCAAAATCCAACATACTTGCATACTTTTACCAATTGATGTGTTGTCTCTAATTTGGTTAGGGCCTTTGAGCAGGAACTATTAAGTCATCTTCAAACAAAAGCATTTTCGTGGCTTATGCATGTATTATCAAGAACAATATAAATTGATAAACAACTATCAAGCGATCCTAGCTTATCTGGCTAGCTATAATCATATGCTAACAGAGTGTTTGGATTGTTTATCTAGCTAGATAACTCGGAATAACTTACAACTTTAGTAACATGATATATAAACTCCAACACAACATCATTTGCAGTCTACAATTTTTGGCAACACATCATTACATCAAAACTTCACAATATTACTTGACGAAATCTAACCTAAACATGAATTATTAAACTTATGACTTACCTGCTTGGTACGTTCAAAGAGATTGATATCACAACTGGCAACTAACTGTAATTTTTGCACCAGAATATAATACTTTATCCAGTTTGCAGGTATCATTACGTTCAAAAATTCTAAGAACTCTTGTAAGGCCGTCTGCATAAACTTCATACCCCACATTCACCATTTCCATCTCATTTGAGTAATTGAAACTTGTCAATTTGGCCTTGTTTCTTTCCAGCGTAAAATTATACCCTAGTGCTTGATGTTGTCCAACTTTATAAAATGATCTCCATGCTCGCACCTTGTCCAAGTTGACTTCACGTAGTAGATGCAAATCTACAAAAAGAAAGGTAAGAAAGAGCTGAAAATCGAGATAATAGGGATCAAATTACACGAGTAGTAGATAACTACCAGTTATCTGGATGACCAGCTTCTGAGTAAGAAATGAATCATCCCATACATAATAAATACGTAATAAATTTGCTTGGCAGATCCCAAAGTCTCTAGTTGTGTTGAACCCTGAAAAGTGACTAAAATGAGTTCTCATGCAAAGAATTTTGTTAATAGTAACTTCAATATAACCTAATATTTAAGAAAAAAGTAACATCAAAATGCACTTTTGCCTACTTTTGACTTGTTGAACCCATTTGGCCAAGTCTCCTTTCGGCCAAGTTTTATTCGACACTTTTGCATACTTTTGATATGCATACATTTTTATTTTTGCCACAGAAAGCAAGTTGCATACTTTTGGTGGTAATTTACATGTAGTAGTTGTCCGGACCCTAAATCATTCACATTTTACAAAATTATGTCATTAAGAATCAGATCACATCAAATACCGAGAATTGATATATATATATATATATATATATATATATATATATATATATATATATATATATATATATATATATATATATATATATATATATATATATATATATATATATGTAAGTGGATACATGGAAAGAGTACCTTGTAGACCCAGAAAGATTACAACACATAGTTTGCTTTTCTTGGGTTTGAACGAAGACTTCCCGGAATCCAGCATCTTGCGGAGCTCATTGGATATAGCCTAAAAGAAATGAATACAATGTCATCATATATACATAGTTATAGATAAGAAGCCTGAGTATTCCTGTCAAGCAATATCTATTGCGATGTTGATTTTAAAAGCCAGACAGTATCCAACAACGGTTAAATATGCTCATACTATATAATCCAGTCTAGTCAAACAGAACAAAAAAATGGAAGTAGTGATGATTCAGAAAATGGATGAGTTCGTACCAATCATGCATAACTCCCAAAAGTCTGTTAGGCTGCAACTTATATATGATATCAATTTTTCATGCTGCAACTTGATAAGTTCTTCTTGCATTTGTATTTTTTCATCCAAATGATTCTTTTCGTCTGACTCCAACTTGCCCACTTTGTTAGCCATTGTGTCATCAGGTACCTACTGCCTTGGTCTTTTATGTGGAACCTTCAATTCAAGGAAATTGATTAGTAAACAGAATTTTGTTCTTTTCTATAATGAATTGAAGTTTCTTCCTGAATCTGAATGCTAGTTAACAAATGATGTGTATGAGTAATAAGTAATAACTTTTACCAATCAACACTATGATGAGTAACTATCTTTAGCAACTTGCACTATTGTAGTTAATTGTGTGGATTCTTTTAAACATTGTTTAAGATTCTCATTGTTGATCAATATAGCATTGTTGACACTTGACAGTCTATATCACATACAATCATAAATGCAACATAATGGGCACAAAAACATCTATATATTGGGCACTAAATGGATCAACTCATAACCTGGGTAAACTTTTTTTTAACCATTTTCCACCTTTACTTTTGATAATTAATTTTCTAAATACAATTGCTTGAAGTCAATTATATGTTGTAAGCCAATACAATAAGCTGATAAGCTTTAGTTAGCCCGAAAACTTATAAGGTACTTACTGCATTTTTTAATAAAAATAGTAACAAGATAGAGATGTTTATTAGAGCAACCACTTACATATAATTCCCATTGTAGTGAATAACTGCTTCTCTTTCAATCTCTTTTTGTCCCACACTCGGGTCATACCTAAGCCCAAGTACATTACATGACTTGTCTAGTGGGTATACCCATTTCCAAAATGATATCAGACGTGGTGGCGATTTCCCCAATTTTCATGGTTTCCTCTCTTAATTTTGCACCCAAATCCATCATAACAAATTAGTATAAACTATTTTGTGGTTTATAATCAAGTTCAAATCTCATAATGCTTCCTTAAGACTTGCATGGGAATTCTAGTGATAAGTATTGTTGACACAATATTGTTGTGCTGTTAATAGCTGCAAGTAAAATGAATGATTACATAATCATAGTTGTAAAACAGTATAATGTACCAAAAGTAGACACTCCATCCTATGAATTTAGAGATTTTCGAATATCAACTACATGTGTTAAATTACCCATAAACGGTATCAAGATAGGCCAAAATATTAACCATGATTTATGTTGCCTATATTATACTTGTTGTATACAATTAAAAACCGTAATACTACACTTCTTTGTTGAACAAATAAGGTTTTGCCAAACAATAACAAATTATCATACAATATTTTTTCTTAATATTTTTTTAATAAAACTTTACAACTTTTTGAAGCTAATAATCAACATTAATTTTCAGCCAACATCAATTGTTTGTAACCATCCAATGTAAACTAATCATCTAATTTCAAACCAATATTCAATTCCGTATACTCCACATGTAATTTCCAAATCAATAACTAACTACAAAATTCATCCTAACCTAATGATCAATAATAATTAGCTCATATGCTCAACCACTTGGAAGCAACAATAACAAATTATCATACAATAACTATATTAAAACATATAGTGTTTCAACATTGAATATGTTTGGATAAACAAATATGTTTAAACTAATTAATCAAATAATGAATTCAGTGATGAGAATAATATTGAAATCGTTTGAGTAAACAAAAAAATACCTGCAGATTTGGAGGAACTGGAGCTTGGAGACTTGACCTTATTTGCAAACCTGGAATTCGAATACCTACTCATGGTTAGTAACTTTGTTACAAAACGATATAAACTTGATTTGTGATATTTGAACCAAAAAAGATGGGCAATATATAGGGTAGGATTAGGGTTTTATTTAAACAAAATTTTTGAAAAAGATTTGGGAAAAATTTCAAAAATTTTGAGTTTTCAAATTGTTGATTCAATTTACCTAAAATCATTCCATAATTATTTTATAGTAATCCCTTGATTGTAGGTGGCCATTGAAGTGTTTGTAACATAAAATCAAAGTTACCTTGGTTATGCTTTGATTGTAGCCTATGCCAATAAATGAAATTGCTGATTTTAAGTGGAATTTTGAAATTACAGATTTTAATTGATATGCCTAGTAAGTAGTTAATGTATCTTAGACGTTTTTTAAGAACATCTATCTTGTTTTGAAAGCTTTCAACACAAACACTCAAGTGCTCTAGTGGTTGAGTATTTATTTGTTGTTCAAGAGGTCATGGGTTCGATACCCATTAGTTGCAAAATTTTTAAAAATGATATTTTAATGCATGAAAAGTGTGTGCCATGTAGGCAATGACATGGCATGTTGTTGAATATGTGGCAATGAGGTGGCAAATGTTAGAGGTTGATGATGTGTCATGGTTAGCCTATTATATAGTGTAGGATATATATATATATATATATATATATATATATATATATATATATATATATATATATATATATACACACACACACACACAAAAACTTATCAAACACACTTCACACATTTCTATAATCCTCTATTTCTCTCTCACACTCACAGTTACAACTCACTCGGATCTAGGTTTTGATCCCAAATCTCAAAAAGCTGATATGATCACAAATGAATATAATCCAAATACCCCGTTAGAGCTATTTATTCTTAGGCTTAGGTTGATTATCTGTTATAAGAATTGCGTTGCATTTGTGTTGATAGAATAAGGAAGAACATGCTGTGTTGTTTTTGTGAATAATTAGAGCAAAAGAGATATTAAGGTTTGCTTGAATTAGCTTATTTTATCTTAGGATTAGGTTGACTATCTGTTATAAAAATTATGTTGCATTTGTATTGAGAGAATAAGGAAGAAAAGTGGCGGATGTGTGTGCAAATATCTAGGCTAAAACATTCAAGTATCAAAGATGGAAGAAGTATCAGTGATGGGTGGACAGACGCCACTTTCAAGTATGAACATAAACTTGTTCTGGTGTTGTCCATCCATTATTGATTCATCTTTGCTCTTTGTCAAAATACAGAAATAATTATTAAGTATAATTTGTATTGATAGAATAAGGAAGAACATGCTGTGTTGTTTTTGCAAATAATTAGAGCAAAAGAGATATAAAGGTTTGCTTGGATTAGCTAATATGTATTTGCTCTCTAATGTCGTAGGACCTACATAACTAATATGTATGTTCGTCACATTTAAGTGAGCAATATAAATGATAGTAAGAATTTGGTTGCTAAGTACTAAAAACTCAGTTATTAGGGCATATCTATCTAACGATTTAGATGGGTACCATCGCTTTGACTGGACCCCATTTTCTAACGATGTTTAATGGTTCTTTCAATAATCAAGATTAAACATCGTTAGAAAACGGGGTCCAATTAAAGCGATGGAACCCATCTACATCGTTAGATAGATATGGCTTGATCATTGAGATGTCTTCAATGCGATATAGTGTGTATTGTTCATGACAGGCCACACTCCTTCATTATCGCATTCAAGATGAGTGATGTTACTTAGACTATATTCTTTACTCAACATTTGTAGATTGTTTGTATCACTCTGTTTGCTTTATATATATGTATGATGTATTTTTGATATAAGAATTATGTTGCATTTGTATTGAGAGAATAAGGAAGAAAAGTGGCGGATGTGTGTGCGAATATTTAGGCTAAAACATCCAAGTATCAAAGATGGAAGAAGTATCAACATGGGTGAACAGACACCACTTTCAAGTATGAACATAAACTTGTTTTGGTGTTCTTCATCCATGTTGATACATCTTTGCTCTTTGTCAAAATAAAGAAACAATTATCAAGTATAATTTGTAGGTTCGATGCTTGAATTTAGCATCTTCGTCTTCCAGCATGTTGGCAGGTTAGAGATTCAAGGCTGAATAATATGTTGTTGTTGGCAAGGGTAGAAAGGATGGTAGTTCATTGCATTGTTAATATAAATTTTATATGATTTCATTCATGCACAATTAGCTCTCTAATGTTGTAGAATCTACATAATTAATATGTATGTTCGTGACATCTAAGGGAGCAATATAAATGATAGTAAGAATCTGTTTTCTAATAACTTAAAGCTCAATGATTATGGCGCTCTATCTAGCGTTGTAGATGGTTCCATTGCTTAATTTGGAAAACATCTACTACCGTTTGTGTGGTTATTAGACGGTACTGCAATGTTAGATAGATCGATCTGGCTTGATCATTGAGACGTCTTCAATGCAATAATGATATAGTGTGTACTGTTCATGGCATGCCACACTCCACTATCGCATTCAAGATGAGTGATGTTACTTAGACTCTATTCTTTACTCAACATTTGTAGATTGTTTGTATTATTTTGAGTCTGGAATTTCAACATACCTTTCCATTCTAACTTCCCATACTGTTTCTTTTGTTTTTTCAACAATCTAGCAATGCGGCTGGTGCAGTCCTTTGCTCAAAGGGAGTTGAAACGAAAAAAGGAGCAGTAGTGGGAAGTTAGAAGGGTTACGTATGTTGGTTTATTCCATTCCATTATTTTTATGATCTAAAACCAACCATCCACCAGGTAATGTGTGTAACAATTCGCAATTTTAGGTTAACTTTTATTCCCGAAAATTTTACTATTCACTTTTTACTATTCACTTTTACTATTCACTTTTTACTATTCACTTTTCACTATTCATCTCAAAATTTTTTATTTCATATTCTCGTAAGTTAAACTATTTTAACGATAATCCGAGAGTTTGACGCTCGTCGGATCATTTCTGCAAAAATCACAAAGCCGTGTCCGAGATTTACTTTTAGGTTTAAACGTCCTTCTAGCATCCCGATATGTCCATAAAACATTATAAACAATAGAAATATGATTTTCTCTCATTTTAGGACAATTCCAAAAGTTTCAGAATTTTACGTTTTTCAGTTCAGCTTTTTACGCGAATTGTGCGTTTTAGACCCGTGTTTCCAGTTTTTAGCAGGGTTTTCGCACCCGATAGAACCTACCACTCATTTTATATTTTATTATGGACTATATTGACATGTTTAACCATATTTATAAGTTTCATATTTTTAGGATACCCAGTTTTACGTTTCGTGACTTAACAACTTACGGTTAGCGATTAACGGGACCAAAACTCACTACGTAACTTATATAAGGCCAAGATTCATCCACCTAGTCCCTACCCCTTGTCCATGAACGTGTATATGGTGGCCTTGGTGGCTTGATAATAAGCCTAGGAAAGTATATGGTCTAAGAACAACCAAGTATGCATAGATGTGTTTAGTTTTTAACCATTAGTTCATTATACTTCATGTGTTCCAATTTTAACCACAAGTAAGTACTAGCTAACCTCCTCACTTGCACTATAAAAGGAAACTCATCTCTTCATTCTTTTCATCACCATTTAAAACTTCCCAACATAATTCCATAGCTTCATCATCTTTGATCTTCAAGTTACAAATTACATACCAAAGTTCAAGGTCTTAGTATTCTCTACCTAGTTCTTAAGTTTGTTTGGTGATTCCATGGTTGAATTAGGAGCTACACAAGGTTACTAGGGCTGAAGTTAAATGGTTTTCACAAGGGTTAGATCAAGGCTAGCAAGGGTTACAAGAGTTATGGTGAAGGGTTTACAAGCTTAGGTTTAGTGTCCTAGTTCTATACTTGACTTCCTTTCTTTAGAAAGCCAAAAGTTGTAAGCAAACCCTTATACACTTTCTTGCTCAATATCATTTCATGCTTATTATGTTTCTTTCATGCTATATATGGTCTTTGTATTGTGTTCATGATGTTTAAAAATGGATAAAACAAGTATTGGTATACATATGTTAACTTATGACAAGTAAACAAGCAAACTAGTGATTTTTATGGAGAACCACGACCACAATAGTATAACTTTGATATTTGACACTTAATTACTGTTAAAGAGGACTTAACAAGGAAAACATAGCAATTTGAATCACCCAAAACGAGTACACGAGTCAAAAGTTATGACCATTTGAAGTTAGCGAAACCAAAACGGCAAATCTACCTAAATAGCATTCTGATCAAATTATGATTTTGAAAGTCCCACTTCTGGTCCGATTCATCAAAAAGTTAAAACACGAAAGTTGTCCAGAACGACGTTTTCGTTTAGGATCAAAGAAGCTCGAGCCCTGAAAACGCTTTCTGAGTGATAAATTTCTTCAAATTCTTAACAGCCCATTTTTAGACCAAAGTAACTATATAATCATTATAATTAGATGAGACCAAGAGGTCTAATGACCTAAAGCCAAGACCACAACCATGGCTAAAGCCAAGGTTGAGTCTAAAGACCATGGTAACAATGACCAAGGTCACGGCAAAGCCACGGCTAAAGACCATATAACTATTAAAGATCAAAAAGCTTATATATATATATATATATGTTATCAAATACTACAATAGTAGGGAGCCTCATGTGAGGAGTTCATTGAGTAAGCCGTCGAGACGAGTTGTGGATTTACGAGTTAAAGTGTCCTGGCTCCTCGAACGTTTACTCCATGACTTCTGAATTATGTCGGCCCGAACGGTAGTAAGAGATATACAACTTATACATGTTTCATAGACCATTTATATTCAACGACTTACACTATATACTAAGTACTACATCATGAACATTATGCAAGACATATATTGGCAATTCTTTGTATTCTTAGACGTTACTCCAAACCTAAGTCGCAACGTTCTATTATAGGCTGCTCTTAGAGACTTTCGCGATTCGACTACAACTTTCATTTCTCATTACATAAGCTTAAGGTGAGTCATAGCCCCTACTTTTTCATACTTGTTTTAACTCTTTGGGGGGGATACATGCACAACTACTTGCTTACTTGTACAAATACTTGATCGCATTATACTTGATTGTTCTATACTTGATTGTCTTATACTTGATCGCATTATACTTGATTTCATACATACATGATTGTGTTATACTTAACTGCGTTATACTTGATTGTGTTACTGCCAGTGGCTCCAGATTAAGTTGCTGGATGACCATTGAGACTTCCGGTGGCTCCAAATTAAGACCTTGGATGACCATTGAGGCTATTGATACATCCTAACATTTGCGAATGTTGGATACATCATAAACGTGAGGTCTTCGGAGATGAAGTGTAGACTCACGACTAATTGCTTAATTGTTTTGATGAACTTATACATGTCTTTATCATACTATATTGTAGCAGTGGGTTGTGAACACACAGGTTACAAGTCTCTTATGGCGGGACTTGTAACTGAGTGGATTCACGATGCCTTTGCTGTGTGAACATTCTTTTAAGGCTTTTCAACTGTTTTAAGACAAACTCTATGAACTCACCAACCATTGTGTTGACACTTTAGCATGTTTATCTCAGGTTAGTAAGACGATAGCTAGTGCGTGGAACTTAGAGTCAAGCTGCATATTCTGAAGACTTACGCTTTTATCATTTACCATTCAAAACATTTTGTATACATTTATGTATCATACTTTGGAATCTCATGTTTGTAACTTTGAATTCATTAATCGAATGGTAACTTTTCAAAACGTCTCATTTAGAGTTCGTTTTCTATACCTTGTACTTTGTATTATGAAGTAGCACCCCTATGACACAGTCTTCCGCTGCTGTATTTTGGGGTTGTTACAATGTGGCCATTGGAGTTCCAAGAACAATGGTTGTTTCAAATACACCCTGAATTGCAACATTATCTTTTATTTCATTTACACTATATTTTTTAAAATTTGAATATATTTTTTGCAGCAAATCCATGGTCAGACTACTTTCCAAAGGGATATTTGGATCAGGTCAATCATGAAATTTTGCAGATTTCTTCAAGTCAATCATGTTCCATTGTGACTAGTCTTTGTTGGCGACTAATATGTATATAGTTCTGTCAAGAGTTATATATAAGCATTGATCCCTGGTAAATGCTCATCCCAGTGGATCATGATTGGCCCAAAGATGTTGAAAAGGTTCAAGCCACCTGTAGGAAACATCAATCCTTTCCTGCATTAAACATAGGTTTTTGGTTTTCCCATATCGCCTTTTTATACTCGTTTCCATGTGTATCTCAAATCACAAATCCTAGTTTATCAAATCTCTAAACAAAAACCTGCAGGAAGTATTCATAAACAATGTCTGCAAACAACAAGAGATCAACACAATGCGTTGAAGGAGAAGGTTCAAGCAGGTCTTCTTCAGAAAAGAAAGCGGCAAAAAGTGTAAAAAAATTTAAATTGGATGGAAATACGTGGTACAATTGGTTGGCTGCTGAAAGAAAGAAAGAAGGAAAAACACAATCTATCAAACAATATGCTAAGGATGAAAAGGAGTACAAAGCAACAAAAAAACCATCTCTCAAACAACATCCCAAGGCATACAATACATTGGATGATGATGATTTGTCTGATGTGGGGTTTGATGGGTTGAATTACAAAGATGCACATGTGGCATTTGACCCGGAGAAATCTCCAAAATTAGATTAGTAGATTTTTAGAATGTGTAACTTTTATTTCCAGTATTTTGTAATTCTTCATTTCATGTTTTAATGGAAAATGTTTAATCTTAATTCTAGTAATTTTGTCATTGCTCAATTTTCTCATTACTTGTTGATATTAATATAATGATTCACCCTTTGCAGTATAAAAAGATTCTGCTGCTAAGAAAACGTTACTGTAGCTGGTTTTGTACATTATTTTGTAATTTTTCATTTCAATTTTTAATGGAAAATGTTTAATCTTAATTCCCGTACTTTTGTCATTGCTCAATTTTCTCATTACTTGTTGATATTAATATAATGATTCACCCTTTGCAGTATGAAAAGATTCTGCTGCTAAGAAAACGTTACTGCAGCTGGTTTTGTACATTATTTTGTAATTTTTCATTTCAAGTTTTAATGGAAAATGTTTAATCTTAATTCCCGTACTTTTGTCATTGCTCAATTTTCTCATTACTTGTTGATATTAATATAATGATTCACCCTTTGCAGTAAAAAAGATTCTGCTGCTAAGAAAACTTTACTACAGCTGGTTTCATTTTGTAAATTTTCATTTCAAGTTTTAATGGAAAATGTTTAATCTTAATTCCAGTACTTTTGTCATTGCTCAATTTTCTCATTACTTGTTGATATTAATATAATGATTCACCCTTTGCACTAAAAAAAAAACATCTGCTGCTAAGAAAACGTTACTTCTGCTGGGTTTGTACTGCTAGAACTGAGAGTGCAGGGGTGGATTGGTAACATTTACACTTAACAGTTTAAATCACCAATGAAATCGATAATTCAGTTTCACACACACATAATTTTTTATAATCACAAACACTAACATCTTTTATCAATCATTTTCAAAATCCCCAAATCACAAAACCCTAATTCAAGTTGGTGTTGCCAATTGAATCAAAATGCACATTTGTTGACAGACACAACATGGTCGCTTTTTTGAAGAAACCAGATGGTTCTGAAGGATTCACACAGATAATCGATTTCTTGAATGCTACCCCTCTTAGGTATGCATTAACTGTGAATCCTCCTATATGCATTTCTTTTATTAAGTAGTTTTAGGCTACTACTAAGGTCATAACTTTTAATGAAGAAAAACAGATTAAGGCTAAGGTAGATGGCCAAGATATACTCATAACTGAGTCATCTATTAGGGAATCTCTTAACCTACCAGATAATGAAGTGATTGTGTGTCTTGAAAATGCCGCCATTTTCAAAGGTTTGAAAAAAATGGGGTATAAGAAGAAGAATGATAGATTAACATTTTACAAAGGTCTCTTCTCATCTCAGTGGAAATTCTTGATTCATACTCTCTTACATTGTTTGAGTCCTAAAACAACAGGTTGGAATGAGTTTGGTACCACCATGGCATCAGCAATGATATGCCTTGCTAAAGGAAAACCTTTCAATTTTTCAAAAATGATTTTGGAGGGTATGATCAAGACCTTGGATGATGATGGTACTTCTTTATTATATCCAAGGTTTTTGCAACTTATTATTCAAAAACAGTTGACTACCTTTAAAAGACATAAAGGAACTTATGCTGCCCCCTCACTACAAAAGAAAGTATTTTCAAATCTGAAA
The DNA here is from genome assembly GCA_030686995.1 of Artemisia argyi. Lineage (NCBI taxonomy): Eukaryota > Viridiplantae > Streptophyta > Magnoliopsida > Asterales > Asteraceae > Artemisia > Artemisia argyi. The sequence continues at coordinate 176,180,454 of CM060685.1, read as the reverse complement.
AATAATGACAAGGATTTTTCAGGAAAGGTTACACCACATTTTCCATATATGGTGAACCTTCCACAAAAAAAAGGTGAGGATGTCATGGGTGTGGAGCAGGCCAGTGGTAACATACATGAGAGTGAGTATACACCCGTTGATTCACCTCTCAGGGAAGGTAACACATCCAGAAGTGATGAGGGTAGTTCTGAAACAAATGAATTGATGGATTCTGGTGAGAATAGAATGAAACTTATACAGGATCTGAAGGCCTGTTGTACCCAGTTAGAAGAGGATATTCTTGGCCTCCAAAAGTGCTTAACAAAAAATGGTGCAAAGATCAAAAGGTTGAAGCTGAATGTTCGATATTTGGAAGGTCGAAAGAGGTCAAGAAAAGCTCAGTTCAGAAGGTTAAAGAAGGTGGGCACAACACACAGGGTGATTTCTTCTAAGGCTACTAGTTTGGAGGATGCTCCCAAACAGGTGACGAATGAAAGCAGAGTCTCAGGGGAGGAAACAACAAATGCTGAAGGTGCTTGTGCAGATGTGCATGTGGATATGGATATTGGAATTGATAGTGATGATAATGTGGATGATGATTATTTAGTTGCTGACAAGGGGGGTTATGAGGCGGTTTTGGAAGATGTAAATAAAGAGCATGTAGTAGAAACTAATACTAGTTTGGGAGAAACTGCTACTAATAGTAATGTTGAAGAAATGGCTAAGGTGGTACAACAAGATGTTTCTGCTGCTACAAAAAATCAATTTTCTACTGCTGAAGTTGCTACAGATGAAGAGGTTGCAAAGATAGTTGATGAAGCTGAAATAGCTAACTTTATGGATGAGAATAGGAGAGATAAAGTGTCTGAATTTGAAACAGATGAGCAAGTAAAATTCAGACATGAAGAAGAGGAGAAAAAAAGATCTCATGGAGAGCAAATGCAAGCTTTTATTGATGCGGATGAAGTTCTACAGGCTAGAATTAAAGAACTTTACACAGATGAGACTGTAAATGGGGAAGACAAAGTACAAAGACTTGCTGATTTGATAAAGGAAATATATGAAGAATTAGTTTTGAAGGACCTAATTAAGTCAATGAATCAACGTCAAAGTCAGAAGAGGAAAAGAAATCCCACAAGGTCTCAGCTCATCAGTGAAATGAAGATATACATACAGCATCAAGGTGTGTATAAAGCTTCTGACCTCAGGGGAATGACATATGAACAAACTGAAAGTCTATACTACCGACTCAAGAAATATGTTGAAAACTTTATCCCCATGGGTACAGAAGAAACACCATCAAAGAAACAAAAGATCATTGAAGACAAACCTGCTGAGAAGAAGAATGATTCACAAAAAAAAGAAGACAACTCTTCTCATAATTAGATGATGGTGATTGTTCCTGAAACATTATATGTTGACCCTATTCAAGCTAGACATCCAATCATGGACTGGGAGATTTACCGAGATAAATTTGGAAAGGCTTGGAAGATAATCAGGGCTGGTGGAGGATCAGCAGTGTACAAAAGGTTTGAGGATTTGATAAGAACAATTGACATAGTAGACTTAGACAGATTATGGGAGTTGGTTCAAGAAAGAATCAAAATAGTCAAGAAGCTAGATGCAAAAGAGCAAGATTTGTAGGTTGAATTACATAGGTTATATAAACCTGATCCAGCTAATATCTATTGGAACTTCCCATGCCATCATTTATCAACTTCATGGAAGTTTTATGATAGCTGCAATGTACATCACTTATCAACACAAGGTGGAATTGATGTTTTTATGCTTGCAGAAAAAGAATATCCTTTGCCTGCTAGTTTACTTGCTATGATGACATCTACAAAGATCATATGTGAAGAACGTAGAGAGGTAGTTAAAGATCTCATTGAAAGAATTCATGTTCTGTATAAGAGAGCATTGTATGATGTGAAGAAAACAAGCTGATAATTAGGTGTTTAGAGGTAGCAGGGGTACGTACTTTAGCTTCTCTGTTTTCATTATGTTGTAAAAAACCTTTTGGTAAGTACTATATAATTCACCTTTTGTGAGATTACAACTCTGTTGTTTGTACAAAAGTTACTACTGCTATTACAATAGTTACTACTGCTATTACAATAATTACAACTGCTATTACAACTCTTGTTTATGTAACTGAATGTGACTAATATCAAGGTTAATGATAACTGAGTTCACATTTTTCTATAAATAATAGTCACATGAAATTCACAATGTGACTATTTTGAATGTATTGGTCACATATAATACCCTTATAACGTGGCGATAATCATGATTTAGATACACATTTGTGATATGGTGTGACTATTGTAAAGCCTATAGTCACATGATCGTGCTATAATTAAATGTGACTATACACATTAGGTTGTGGCAAGCAAACAAACACTAGACTTTAGACACGCATATTAACTTACGTGACCATATGTATCAAATTTTGGTTACACTTAATCATGTATGTTTATGGTTTAGTGTGACCATATATGACATTTGGTCACACTCTTCAAGTGTGTGACATATATTTGTCACTTTTAAATGCATATCGTGACTAACGCTTCAAACTTACTTTTCAGTTGTCACACATTTCACATTCATATATGGCTAAATATTCAGCAAAGCTTAGCAGTCACGTTTAAATAATGTGTGACAAACTTGACTATATAATTTAGACACATACACAATTACTTCATGTGACCATATATGGATTTTGGTCACACTATTCAATTGTGTGACATATATTTGTCACATACGTATATATATAGTGTGACTAATGTCTCAAACTCATTTGTATCTGTCACACGTCCCAAATTATAAGTGACTAAATAATCAAAAAAAAAAATTCCAGTTACCTCTATTCACAGAAATATTCAAATGTGTGACAATAGAATTCCGAAATGGTCACACAAGTCGGATCAAGTGTGGCTGTTTATTTTATTCTGGCACATTTAGTCACATATAAATGTTACAGTGTGACATTTCAAAATCAACCATGCGTGACCAATAGAACTTTTTGTATTAGTGTATATATATATATATATATCACTGGTACAAAAAGTTGTATTGGTCACGCCAAAAATGTGTGACGATATGCATATAGTCACACACGTTTTTTTTGTTGTGTGTCACTAAAGGTCCCGCCACCGTAGGTTGCACATGGTCACATTGTTTAGTTCGTGGCCTTTTACATCGAAAAAGAGTGCCCAAAACCCCGAATATGTGTGACAAATTAGGCACAAGTTTTGTTGGATTAGTCATTATCAGTGACCGTAAACACTTTATAGTCATGCGAATGTTTTTTTAGGGTAACTATTTTTCAACCTTTGGCTACATAAATATATAATATATGTGACATTTGGGATGATATATTCAAGTAAATGTGTATTTTGTGTGACTATTTCCCGTCCTGTGGCCACATGAATATACAATAAATGTGACGTTTGTGATGATTTAGTCACATAATGGGTGTTGTTTTATTGGAGTTGGTCACATACAATTTAACACAAAGTGGCCAAAAGTGTTAATAAGTGTGACCATATACAGTTTAAAGTGAAGAAATGTGTATTTTGTGTGACTATTGATCATCCAATGGCCATGTGAATTTTATGTTTGTGTGGCCTTCTATAATATTTTGTCACACAAAGCATGGTTGTTTTGGGTATTTACTCATATACCATTAAGCAAACAGTGGCCAAAAGTTTTAATACGTGTGACCATATGCTATTTAAAGTGAATAAATGTGTATTTTGTGTGACTATTGATCATCCAATGGCCACATGAATTTCATTTTTGTGTGGCCTTTTGTAATATTTAGTCACACAAAGCATGTTTGTTTTGGGTATTTAGTCACATCCCATTAAGCAAACAGTGGCCAAAAGTGTTAATAAGTGTGACCATACGCTGTTTAAAGTGAAGAAATGTGTATTTTGTGTGACTATTGATCATCCAATGGCCACGTGAATTTTATTTTTATGTGGCCTTTTGTAATATTTAGTCACACAAAGCATGTTTGTTTTGGGTATATAGTCACATACAATTTAGGAAATAGTGGCCAAAAGTGTTAATAATTGTGGCCGTATGCTGTTTAAAGTGAAGAAATGTGTATTTTGTGTGACTATAGATCATCCAATGGGCACGTGAATTTTATTTTTATGTGGCCTTTTGTAATATTTAGTCACACAAAGCATGTTTGTTTTGGGTATATAGTCACATACAATTTAGGAAATAGTGGCCAAAAGTGTTAATAATTGTGGCCGTATGCTGTTTAAAGTGAAGAAATGTGTATTTTGTGTGACTATAGATCATCCAATGGCCACGTGAATTTTATTTTTATGTGGCCTTTTGTAATATTTAGTCACACAAAGCATGTTTGTTTTGGGTATATAGTCACATACAATTTAGGAAATAGTGGCCAAAAGTGTTAATAATTGTGGCCGTATGCTGTTTAAAGTGAAGAAATGTGTATTTTGTGTGACTATAGATCATCCAATGGGCACGTGAATTTTATTTTTATGTGGCCTTTTGTAATATTTAGTCACACAAAGCATGTTTGTTTTGGGTATATAGTCACATACAATTTAGGAAATAGTGGCCAAAAGTGTTAATAATTGTGGCCGTATGCTGTTTAAAGTGAAGAAATGTGTATTTTGTGTGACTATAGATCATCCAATGGCCACGTGAATTTTATTTTTATGTGGCCTTTTGTAATATTTAGTCACACAAAGCATGTTTGTTTTGGGTATATAGTCACATACAATTTAGGAAATAGTGGCCAAAAGTGTTAATAATTGTGGTCGTATGCTGTTTAAAGTGAAGAAATGTGTATTTTGTGTGACTATAGATCATCCAATGGGCACGTGAATTTTATGTTTGTGTGTCCTTCAATAATATTTAGTCACACAACGAATAAATCAAATAGTGACCAAAACTGATAATAAGTGTGACTATATACATCTTTTAGTCACATTTAAGAAATCAATATATATCAAAACAAATTCAAATATATTTCAAATACAATAAAATTGTAAATATAAAATTCGTATATAACTCTATACCCTAGGACCTCCTTTTATACACCAAGGAGTCCTAGTCGGCTTACAATACTTTCCTAAGTATCTATAATCTTTTTCATAAACAACTAATACATATGATACTATACAAGCAATACTAACTATATAAAACAACACTACTAACTTATAACTAGCAGTTGTAACTAATACATTAGCAGTATTAACTTCGAGCACTCTTAATCTCTGAGCAGTCCACACTTTATACTAGCAGTACTAGCTTTCACTAGCAGCACTAACTTTTGTACTAATCTCATTATCTGGATATTCTCCGTCTTTTTTAAGTAGAAAAGACAAAAGTTAGAAGCACATACAATATCCTTTCGTGCCATCAATGACTGTGTTTGATTTGTATGTGTATGTGCATGTGTTTGCATTTAAGAGATAAGAATAAATTTACCAAGAGCCGACGGAAAAGCGGTTTGATGTGTCATCTGCTTTTAAATACCAATTTTGCTGCAGTTGTAGAACAAAACGAGCAGACAGTTTAGTGTTATTAATCTGTATGAATTTAACGGGTATCGCAAATAGAATTAGAAAATCCCTCTAATTAAAAAATACCTTCATGCAGTTCAAGCTGGTCAAATGGAGAACAAAGTGTCTTCGCCACTCCGACCTCCCCTTTTGTCTTAGCTTTCACATCCTTCTCGATTTCCTTAAGCACGGATTACATTTATAGGTCAATCTATAATACATTTATAAGTCAATCTATAATACATACAGATACCTCCACTCTAGTAGTATAAAGCCCACCAGCAAACTTCTCCAGCTCACTATTTTTCCCTTTCACAACAAGGACGGCCAAGTACTCGAACATCGTCTCCCCACTGCCAGATAAAGTAGTCCATATGTGGGTGATATGTGTCAAAATACACATATATTTTACATTTTTTAAACCCACAAAAATGACCAAAAGCACAAAAATGACCATATAAATGTTACAAATATCATTGAAATGTGTTTTTGTGTATTTCAAATGCAAAAGGATTGAAAACAATTGAAAAACAAACAATGTTTGCATAATTGGCAAAACTAGTCTCTCGAGTTTCAAAATTGACATAAAACACCCCTGGATATTTAAAAAATGGAAAATTAACATTCAGGGTCCTTTAGTAAATGAAACTTGGCAAGAAATACCCTTGGATCATAAGTTTGGGCAATTGACAGAAAAAGTCCCTCAACTTTTGAAATTTACAAAAATGGTCCTTGGGTGCTTTTAAAATGGAAAATTCCAAATTGGTTCTTGTACTATTGAGGCTTGGCAAAATTAGTCCCTATGATGAGTTTAGGAAAGTTACATTTCTGGTCCTCAAAGTTTTAGCAGGTTTCAAATTTGGTCCTTGTGCTTTTTAGCTATTAAACCTAATGGACCATTTATTTAATATTACCCAAAATCCAAAAATCCTAACCTGATCCTTATCACACCCAATCCACCCAAAAACCATCCCTGGCCCAATCACCCACTCCAAGCCCAACCAAATAATACTAACACCCCGTTTAATATTTCCCATGGGGTCAAACCCCTTTGACCACCTCCTTTCCCTCTCCACTTGGTTGCAAACACACTGCAACACTCAACCCCCGTCCTCACCTCCACATCACCTTCACCACTCCATGTCTCCCAACTTTCCACTTAACCCCAAAGTACATTAATTGCACAAAAACCTTCCCAAGTTAGTAAAACATGCCAAAACCAAACTTCCCGTCAAAAAACCAATTTGATGGCCAGGATTCATTGGACCAATCCAAGGGCTATGATCAAGTGGGATTTGCTCAAGACACAAGTGGAAGCCTAAAAAGTCTTCTATAAGAAGAAAAGAAAGGAGCAGAGAGAAGTATTAGATTAATTAGTTTAGGATTAGTGTCGTTCTAGTGTAATCTTAGTTTTCATTTGTAATTCTTAGCTAAGACCAGTTGTAATCAATCTTTCTATTGTAATTTCAACATAATTCAATAGCAATTCCAAGTTTTTTTCATTAAATTCAGATTTGCAATTTTTAAGTAAAATTGACATTTTTACTTGATTATTGTTAAAAGTTGTTTCAGTGTTTCACAAGCTCAAATTAAGTCATCTATAAGCTTTTATAAGTTTCCTAAACTTTAAAAACCAGTTACATTTAATTCTACTAAAAATACTTAAAAATACCAATTAAATAGGTGAAAAATAAAAAATCAGTTTCATTGAAGAAGGAAGCAAAAGAGCCTATGGAATTTGTATTCTCATGGTTTGGTAGCTTCATGGAAAGCCTAGGTTTGTGATTTGAGTCCTTGGTTCATGTTCTGTGCTTGGAATCATTTGTAAGCCACAAACCTGATTTTTGCATATTTACTGTTCATTAGCTTTTTAGTGCTTATTTATGTTGTAACAATTCACAATTTCAGGTTAATTACCATTCCCGGAAAATTTCACTATTCACTTTTACTATTCATTTTTTTTCCCGAAACTTTCCCGAAAGTTGATTTTTATTTGATTTTATCGAGTGATAAATCATTTCCATGGCAAATTAAAAGTTTAACTTTCATAAGCTCATTTTCGTGAAAGTTATTAAGGAATTACACGGAATTACACGTTTTAGGGTAAAACGTCAATCAGAAATTCTACGCACAACGAAATTCAACCCCGTCAGGTGACCCCACATCAGTAAAATATTTTACACACTCATGATTTATTTGAGAATTAATCGTGACTGAGAAAAATATGACCAAAAACTTCCCAGCAGGTCACCCATGCCTGTACTACTCTCGCATGAGCACGCTTAACCATTTGGGCGATTAACCGTGAGACCACAAAACGCGTTTCTAAGACTTTTTGAGTTTTCAACTTATTAGAAAAAGTCAACATATTATTTCCCTCCTCCATTGACCAAAAATGATCCTTTGATGTTATAAGTCATTTCGTGATTTTTAGGCTTACGATTTGATGTCTAAAAGACATTTAATACCAACCGACACTAGACTGAGCCCAGTCTAGACATTATAAGTCATTTTAAATCATTTTTATAAAATTAGAAAAGTAACATTTTACTTTTCTCAATTTTACGCAATATTCAGCGTTTTACGCGAATTACGCGTTTTAGACCCGTGTTTCCAGTTTTTTAGCAGGGTTTTAGCACCCGATGGAACCTACCACTCATTTTATATTTTATTATGGAACTTATTGACATGTTTATCAATACTTTCAAGTTCCATAATTTTACGACACCCGGTTTTACGTTTTGAGGCTTAATCATTTACGGTTGGCATTTCCCGGAGTCAAAACTCATCCAATATCTTGGATAATATCAAGCAAGAACCACCTCATCCTTCCTAGCATATCAAACCGCCATTAGGGGGGGGGGGTTTCACACTTGTGGCTTGATCTTGACCCTTGATTCCTTAGATGATCACATGTGTTCAACTTTGGCTCCAAGTAAAACTTGGTCACCAAGTTGTGGTAATATCCTACTCATTTCCTAACCTCCTCATGACCATATATATACCCCCTCCCTCCCCTCTTTGCCGTGGATATCACACACACAAACACACCATTCATTTGCAAATTCTCTTCCAAGTTTCATGCAAGATTCAAGTGATTCTTCAAGGTAGAAACCCTAGATAGGTTATCATTCATCAAACACTTCCATAACCTCATATACTTGGTGATTTCTCTTGAGTTTAAATCCACTCATTTCACCTAAACCTTCATCATCCATCTTTCAAGAATACCAAGGGTAGAAAGATTGCATGAAGTGAAAAAGGGTTGAAGCAAGTCTATCAAAGTCCTATCCTTACATGTTAACTTCCTTTCATCTTTGAAAGCCAAAAGTTGTGAGCCAAACCCTAACTTGATTCTTGTTAAATAATCATGTTCATGTTATTTACATATTATTTGTGCTATATATTGTCTTGTTATCATGTCCATGATGTATAAAAATGACCAAAACAAGTTATTGTTATTGATTGTTACAACAAGTTACTAAAACAAGTAAACTAGTGACTTTCTTGGTAAGACCTGATCAAAATGGTAAAAATATGATGTTGGATCATTACATATTACAGTAGAGGACTTAACAAGGAAACCATAGCAATTTGAACCACCCAAAACGAGTATACGAGTCAAAAGTTATGGCGATTTGAAATTACCAAAGATTTCCGGCAAAATTGCCAAATAGCTTCCTGATCAAATTTGGGTTTTGTAAGTCCCACTTCTGGTCCGATTCATCAAAAAGTTAAAACACGAAAGTTGTCCGAAACGACGTTTTCGTTCAGGAACAAAGAAGCTCGAGCCCTAAAAACGCTTTCCGAGTGATAAAATTCTTCAAATTCTAAACAGCCCATTTTTAGGCGAAAGTCACTAGATTATGGTTATACTTTGAAAGGAACAAGAGGTCTTATGACTTATAATCAAGACCACAAACATGACTAGAACCAAGGTTGAGTCTCATGACCTTGGAACAAGGACCAAAGGTCATGGCTAGGCCATGACGAAATAACCATAACAACTCACATAGGCGTAAACATGAAACAATGAGTTAGGCGATAACTTGAACAAGCAATTTGGATCTACTTCACTTAAAAGGAAACCATGAGATTTTACCAAGAGAACATGGTCATTTAAGGCTTATGAAGCTACCCCTAATAACAATCTTCATGTACAAATAAACTTTCCTAAGTTTATTCAAATATCGGACATGTAACCTTTCGGATCAAAACTTATATCTATATATTTCATCAACTACTACAATAGTAGGGAGCCTCATGTGAGGAGTTCATTATGTAAGCCGTCGAGTTGAGTTGTGGATTTACGAGTTAAAGTGTCCTGGCTCCTCGAACGCTTACTAACATGACTTCTGAATTATGTCGGCCCGAACGGTAGTGAACGATATACAAAACATACATGTTTCATGAATCATTTCTTTCAAAGACTTACATTATACATCATACCACATCATGGACTAAATGCAAGATATATATATAGGCACTACTTCATATTCTTTACTCCGATCCTAAGTCGCGACATTCTATTATAGGTTGCTCATAGAACCTTCATGATTCAACCGTTACATTCATTACTTGCTATCTTACTTAAGGTGAGTTCATAGCCCCACTTTCGATTACTTAATCGTTTTACAAACCCTTGGGGGAAATACATGCTATTTATAACCGAGCACAATGTTTTTAAATTGTATGCTTACCTGATTGTTTTATTATCACTAAGTACCAGCCTTGCTAAACCGATATCCTTGATTATGAACCATTTAATCACTAGCAATAGTGAGCGCGAATATTAAAAATAGGCCTATTGGGATTGACGAATCCCATTTGTATTGACTAAGTTCAAACAAATGCATTAATACTTGAGATTTAGGTATGTTAGCAAAGTACCTACCGGGATAAATCTGCCGATCGATATTGGTACACGTTAACGTTATGGTGTCATAAGCTTAGTGTATAATACATGTTCCGGGCGTATAATAACGTAGCCTACCTGTTTTGTTTTCCAAACATTGGTGTGAGCCTATAACTCACACTACCAACATATTGTGTTCAATCGATTTAACAAACTCTATGAATATCACTCAACCTTTGTGTTGACCTCTCAAGCATGTATTTCAGGTTCATGACGATCAAGGATGGAACGGAAGGGCACGGATACTCAAGAGGGCTATAAATTTTATTATCATTCAAAACTCATTTATTATACATTGTAAACATGGAACCAATTGGGACCTCATTTTGTAATCTCTGATATTTATATAATTTGAATGATAAACCTTTTCAAAACGACTCAATTGGAGTTCGTTTTCTATCATTGTGACTATTGTGCCGTCGAGTAACACCCAGTTTGAATTCCGCTGCATCCATGAATTGGGGGTGTTACAGATTGGTACCAGAGCCATGGTTATAGAGAAACGGGTCTAATTGAGATCTAAACTATAACCACACATACAAGCAAAAACATTTTATAGTCTTCCGCTCTCCGTGTCTTCCATCCTCCAGATGATTATGGATTTAGTAAGCATGTTATGATACACAAACATAATTGCATATTGATATATGTACCCTTAACACAATTGAGCATTTCCCCGTAAGCATTTTATGCTACATGAACACATATAAGTATATTGATATATACACACTAAGCATTTTATGCTACATGAACACATATAAGTATATTGATATATACACACTAAGCATTTTATGCTACATGAACACATATAAGTATATTGATATATAAACTCGGTTTATTTTCAATCATTTATCTAAACAATGAACTAAACATATCTGTGTATGCCTATTCTAAGGCATTTCGGCACAGCCACACTCTCCCAATCATGTTCCTACTCCAACATTATATGTCCAAGACATTGTAACTGATTGCAATGGTCTTTCCTATTTTCCAAGACATTGTGAGATACAATGGTCTCATTCATTTTCCAAGACATTGTGAGATACAATGGTCTCATTCATTTTCCAAGACATTGTAAGATACAATGGTCTCATTCACTTTTCAAGACATTGTGAGATACAATGGCCTCATTCATTTTCCAAGACATTGTGAGATACAATGGTCTCATTCATTTTCCAAGACATTGTATGATACAATGGTCTTAATCATTTCTCAAATGTTTTGAGTCACACAATGGCCTAACCTACTTCCCAGACATTGTGAATTGCACAATGGTCTAACCTACTTCCGAGACATTGTGTTTTGTGCAAATGGTCTCTAGAATTATTCCATCACATCATTAATATCATTTCTTATGATATCAAAAACCCGTCACAATCTATCGATTTCAAAACAAGAAATATGAGATTTCTAAAGGACAAACTAATCCATCATCGACAAAAGCTGAACTTTCTCTACATTCATCAAAGTTTTCTTATGAAACCTTCATTATTAAAAGTTCGTGATCCTGGCCAAGTATGTTCTATTTTAGAACTACTTAAAACTTCCTTTCCATACGTATCTACCCTTACTACCTTCTATGCAATGGAATATGAAAACATACGTTACAAGTCTTGTATGGACGGGACTTGCAACTTAAGGGTTTGACATCGCCTTTGTTTAGTGAACAGTTTCCCGAAAGCAACGGACATATCAAAAGTATACCTAGTTTAGGTATTTGAAAATTTTATCTAACCTTGGCTAAATATAGACTAGTCCCCTATATTTAACCTAGGGACAGTGGAATATAGTCTGACTAACTATATTCGACTTAGAATTTTCAAATACTGAGAATAGTTGTACTAGGGTTATGTCTAGGTTGATTTCCTACATGAACTCGATAAACCACCAGAATACATTAAAACAATCTAGAGACACGATAATGTCTTACCACTCAGCGAAATCTTAACACCTTATTTGTGTTACCTAATTTCATTCTTGAAATTTTTCATTTATGAGATAATCCGAACTACTATCTTGGGATAGTTATCAATTATTCTCTTCATCCTGTAGAAGTACCATCCTGTTTAGGATACCATTCCATCATAAACTTTTAAAATCTCTTAAGACTTTTAAAGCAAACTCAACATCGATACCTAAGAGTATTAATGTTAAGCATACACTACACACTTTTGTTCATTAACATATCACATCATTATCTTCACAACCGTTACAAACACAAGCTCATTAACAGATCTTGATGCACTTGTAAAGCTCAAATCATCCTTAGTTACACCACAAGTACCCTCATCAGCTTTACAAGTTTGAATATTCATCTTGTACTTTTGGAACACCAGTATCATCTCGTAAAACACTACCTTGTAACTCACCAGCTAAGTATGAATGTTGTGTCGGGAATTCTTGAGTAGGATGATTTATAATGTCCTTATTTGAATGGATTGGGATGCCTTTTCATTTAAATAAAGAAATTATAAATCATCGAACCATACGTTTATATTCCTTTAGTTACATTGTTTGGGATGCCTCTCTATGTAAATAAAGAATTATAAATAAGTGGGCTTAATTATATCCGAAATAACATAAGTATGAAGTCAACCTACATTACATTGCTCGGGTATGGCTTGATACCTACATTACATTGCTCGGGTATGGCATGATACCTACATTTTATTCGCCACAAGAAATCCTATCTTTTCACCGACATCGCTTCAAACCATGAAATAAACACTAGGTACAACAACCGATTACCTACAAGGCTATGATTGCAACGACTATCCCAATTTCCATATGTACGAGGTTTACATTTTGGTTTTCATAATGATAGTGCAATAACAAACAAACTCGTTGCGAGGCCATGTAACCATATGCATGTGCAGTCGTACCAAACTCATTACGGGGCCATGTAACCATATGCATGGGCAGTCATACCAAACTTATAGTGAAGCCATGTAGCCATATGCATGGGCAGCCGTACAATTCAAACAGGACTTGGTCCAACCACATGTTCAACGCTTATTCCATGATTCGATTCTTATATCAATTTCCATTTATTGGATTCCTATGTAAATTGCTATTGTTGTTCAACTGTTATATCAATTGCTATTGATACTTGACAACTATATCAATTTCCATTTTGATATTTAACTATATCAAGTTCTATTTGATATTCAACTACTATATCGATTCCTATTAATATTCGACTGCTATATCAATTTCCTTTGATATTCGACTATTACCATACCTTTCCTATATAAAAGGAAGCCTCATCCTACACCATACACTGAAATGACAAATCAAATTACATTACCGGAAATCCCAGACTTTGGTCCTCATAAGTAACCACACATCTTTATCGACACCACTCCAACATATGACACACATAGAACTTCGGGACGAAGTTCCCCGTAAGGGGTAGAGACTGTAACAATTCACAATTTCAGGTTAATTACCATTCCCGGAAAATTTCACTATTCACTTTTACTATTCATTTTTTTTCCCGAAACTTTCCCGAAAGTTGATTTTTATTTGATTTTATCGAGTGATAAATCATTTCCATGGCAAATTAAAAGTTTAACTTTCATAAGCTCATTTTCGTGAAAGTTATTAAGGAATTACACGGAATTACACGTTTTAGGGTAAAACGTCAATCAGAAATTCTACGCACAACGAAATTCAACCCCGTCAGGTGACCCCACATCAGTAAAATATTTTACACACTCATGATTTATTTGAGAATTAATCGTGACTGAGAAAAATATGACCAAAAACTTCCCAGCAGGTCACCCATGCCTGTACTACTCTCGCATGAGCACGCTTAACCATTTGGGCGATTAACCGTGAGACCACAAAACGCGTTTCTAAGACTTTTTGAGTTTTCAACTTATTAGAAAAAGTCAACATATTATTTCCCTCCTCCATTGACCAAAAATGATCCCTTGATGTTATAAGTCATTTCGTGATTTTTAGGCTTACGATTTGATGTCTAAAAGACATTTAATACCAACCGACACTAGACTGAGCCCAGTCTAGACATTATAAGTCATTTTAAATCATTTTTATAACATTAGAAAAGTAACATTTTACTTTTCTCAATTTTACGCAATATTCAGCGTTTTACGCGAATTACGCGTTTTAGACCCGTGTTTCCAGTTTTTTAGCAGGGTTTTAGCACCCGATGGAACCTACCACTCATTTTATATTTTATTATGGAACTTATTGACATGTTTATCAATACTTTCAAGTTCCATAATTTTACGACACCCGGTTTTACGTTTTGAGGCTTAATCATTTACGGTTGGCATTTCCCGGAGTCAAAACTCATCCAATATCTTGGATAATATCAAGCAAGAACCACCTCATCCTTCCTAGCATATCAAACCGCCATTAGGGGGGGGGGGGTTTTCACACTTGTGGCTTGATCTTGACCCTTGATTCCTTAGATGATCACATGTGTTCAACTTTGGCTCCAAGTAAAACTTGGTCACCAAGTTGTGGTAATATCCTACTCATTTCCTAACCTCCTCATGACCATATATATACCCCCTCCCTCCCCTCTTTGCCGTGGATATCACACATACAAACACACCATTCATTTGCAAATTCTCTTCCAAGTTTCATGCAAGATTCAAGTGATTCTTCAAGGTAGAAACCCTAGATAGGTTATCATTCATCAAACACTTCCATAACCTCATATACTTGGTGATTTCTCTTGAGTTTAAATCCACTCATTTCACCTAAACCTTCATCATCCATCTTTCAAGAATACCAAGGGTAGAAAGATTGCATGAAGTGAAAAAGGGTTGAAGCAAGTCTATCAAAGTCCTATCCTTACATGTTAACTTCCTTTCATCTTTGAAAGCCAAAAGTTGTGAGCCAAACCCTAACTTGATTCTTGTTAAATAATCATGTTCATGTTATTTACATATTATTTGTGCTATATATTGTCTTGTTATCATGTCCATGATGTATAAAAATGACCAAAACAAGTTATTGTTATTGATTGTTACAACAAGTTACTAAAACAAGTAAACTAGTGACTTTCTTGGTAAGACCTGATCAAAATGGTAAAAATATGATGTTGGATCATTACATATTACAGTAGAGGACTTAACAAGGAAACCATAGCAATTTGAACCACCCAAAACGAGTATACGAGTCAAAAGTTATGGCGATTTGAAATTACCAAAGATTTCCGGCAAAATTGCCAAATAGCTTCCTGATCAAATTTGGGTTTTGAAAGTCCCACTTCTGTCCGATTCATCAAAAAGTTAAAACACGAAAGTTGTCCGAAACGACGTTTTCATTCAGGAACAAAGAAGCTCGAGCCCTAAAAACGCTTTCCGAGTGATAAAATTCTTCAAATTCTAAACAGCCCATTTTTAGGCGAAAGTCACTAGATTATGGTTATACTTTGAAAGGAACAAGAGGTCTTATGACTTATAATCAAGACCACAAACATGACTAGAACCAAGGTTGAGTCTCATGACCTTGGAACAAGGACCAAAGGTCATGGCTAGGCCATGACGAAATAACCATAACAACTCACATAGGCGTAAACATGAAACAATGAGTTAGGCGATAACTTGAACAAGCAATTTGGATCTACTTCACTTAAAAGGAAACCATGAGATTTTACCAAGAGAACATGGTCATTTAAGGCTTATGAAGCTACCCCTAATAACAATCTTCATGTACAAATAAACTTTCCTAAGTTTATTCAAATATCGGACATGTAACCTTTCGGATCAAAACTTATATCTATATATTTCATCAACTACTACAATAGTAGGGAGCCTCATGTGAGGAGTTCATTATGTAAGCCGTCGAGTTGAGTTGTGGATTTACGAGTTAAAGTGTCCTGGCTCCTCGAACGCTTACTAACATGACTTCTGAATTATGTCGGCCCGAACGGTAGTGAACGATATACAAAACATACATGTTTCATGAATCATTTCTTTCAAAGACTTACATTATACATCATACCACATCATGGACTAAATGCAAGATATATATATAGGCACTACTTCATATTCTTTACTCCGATCCTAAGTCGCGACATTCTATTATAGGTTGCTCATAGAACCTTCATGATTCAACCGTTACATTCATTACTTGCTATCTTACTTAAGGTGAGTTCATAGCCCCACTTTCGATTACTTAATCGTTTTACAAACCCTTGGGGGAAATACATGCTATTTATAACCGAGCACAATGTTTTTAAATTGTATGCTTACCTGATTGTTTTATTATCACTAAGTACCAGCCTTGCTAAACCGATATCCTTGATTATGAACCATTTAATCACTAGCAATAGTGAGCGCGAATATTAAAAATAGGCCTATTGGGATTGACGAATCCCATTTGTATTGACTAAGTTCAAACAAATGCATTAATATTTGAGATTTAGGTATGTTAGCAAAGTACCTACCGGGATAAATCTGCCGATCGATATTGGTACACGTTAACGTTATGGTGTCATAAGCTTAGTGTATAATACATGTTCCGGGCGTATAATAACGTAGCCTACCTGTTTTGTTTTCCAAACATTGGTGTGAGCCTATAACTCACACTACCAACATATTGTGTTCAATCGATTTAACAAACTCTATGAATATCACTCAACCTTTGTGTTGACCTCTCAAGCATGTATTTCAGGTTCATGACGATCAAGGATGGAACGGAAGGGCACGGATACTCAAGAGGGCTATAAATTTTATTATCATTCAAAACTCATTTATTATACATTGTAAACATGGAACCAATTGGGACCTCATTTTGTAATCTCTGATATTTATATAATTTGAATGATAAACCTTTTCAAAACGACTCAATTGGAGTTCGTTTTCTATCATTGTGACTATTGTGCCGTCGAGTAACACCCAGTATGAATTCCGCTGCATCCATGAATTGGGGGTGTTACATATGTTGATCAGTGCTTAGTTGGTGTATTGAAGTTGATTGATTGCTTTGTATTACATGTTTGATCCTTGGAATCCATTATTTCTTCATTACTGATTTTCACTGCTTTATATTAAGCTATTATGCATTTATTAGCTGCAGGTGTTCTTGGTGTTAGTTTTTTGCTCATTTAGCTTATTTTGTATCTACTTAATCTGTTATTAGCTTAAAACTCAGCAGTTATAGTTTTAAATATAGAAGTTGTAGTAAAAACCAATGGTTTAAGGAGTGTTTGGTTCATTGGGGTTCATTGAGCAACAAGGTGTTTCAATTGATGTTTGTTGTTCCTACATGCTTCATTAGGTCTAGTTAAGTCAAGTAAGTCATAAAATACACCACTCCTTCACCAAAAGTCAAAAATCACTTTTAATATTAATTGGAGCATACATCAGATTAGTATTAAAGTGCATAGTCATAGATATAGTAGCGTAAGTAGGTATAATAGCTTAATCTAGTTTCATTTCAGCTTAAAAATTTATTTTCAATCATTAGATATCAATCAAAGTTCATTTTAGTCAACTCTTTAGGTTAACTTAAAAAGTCAAAATTTGCTCATTAGGAAAATTCCATGTTTTGCAAGAATTGTTTAGATTTTTGTGTTTGCTTTTAGGACTTGAGCTTTTCAGAGATGGTAGCCCCCCAGCTAATCTATTTAATTCCACTTTCACCTTATTTTTGCCATTTTTCTGTGGCCCTACAACCCCCCAAACAGGGCTGCAGGCCCCTGTTGCACCAGCAAACCACCCCACTGCCACCACTTTGGTGGGTTCCACAGGCCACCTCAGTGGGCCCTACAACCTCCCCCTTGGTTCTTTGGACTCACAAGCTGGCCACCTTTCTAGTGGTACCAAGCTTTTAAGCTTAAACACCATTGTGGGCCCCCTAGATCAGCTCCAAATCTGTCCCATTTCTGTGTTGAAATCAAGTTCCATGTGCTTGTTTTTTGTGCTTATTAGCTTATTTAGTGTTGTATTTTCCTGTTTCTAGCTTATACCTGTTGGATCGACATACTCTGATCAAACTACTTTTGTAGCTTGTAAGGGTTTAACAATATTGAGTAAACTCAATACTATTAATATTGAAACACTGTTTTACCTTGTAAAGTATGCGGAATCTACTAACATAAAGCTTAAGAAGAACTTTTATATTAATCAAACTTTGAACCTGATTTGTTACACAGATTCACTAACAATCCCTAACTAATATCAACTTTGATCGACTTCTAAAACTTATGAAGACTTCTCTAAAACTTGTTACGACTAATACCTCTTAAGGCTCTTTATATAGATAACCTTAAGTCGGTTTACAACATATAATCCTTGAACGACAAGTCATTATCCCTCACTAATTCTAGAATATTCGTTTAATATTACACATTAATCCTTATCTAATATTGCACATCAGTCCTTGTTTCCTTCGAAGTACTTTAAACTTTCTTCAATAACAGCAGTACTTTGACTTTATCCTTTAGCAGTACTTTGACTTTATTCTTCATGCAGCAGTACTTTGACATCCAGAAGTATTTTGATATTTCATATCCCAACAATCCTCCCCTAACTTGAACTCCACTTGCTTGATTTCAAGTTTCTTTGTTGTCTTTAACCCTCAAATCTTTAAACATTCAGAAAGATTGTTTCTTTATTTCTTTGTCTTTTATCTGTCATGTGTCAAAGTACTCTTCATCAGCATCAAATCTTCCATGGTATCTTCTCAGCAACTCAGTAACATTTTGGTACAAATATCATCAAATCTTAAAAGTTTCATACTATTCTCATCACTTCCAGGTGTGTTAACTCCTGTGAGAGGTGAATCATTGAAAATTATGATTTTTAGCAAATCATCAGCTATCAGCGGATTTGATTTGTCTTTACCAATAGCTGTTTGCTTTGGACTAGCCAACTCTTAATCACTTGGAGTATGGTGAGTTAATAACCATATAGGTTTTGGTAAACTATCAACCATCAACGGATTTGATTATCACATCAGAGCCGTACCCTCATGATGAGTCAAACTCTTTCTTGTCTGTTAAACATGGTGAGTTGATTACCATTTGTTGTGCAGTATAAATACTAACACCATATGTTTCTTTTCAAATCCTTTTTCCTTTTCTTTTAAACATCAAAATATTTTATTTTTTATTTTTAAGGACTTATACTGGTTTATATCAGCAAGCAGTACTTTGTTAAAGTACTGTTTGTTTTTACAGTACTTTGAAAAATACTTTATTTTACAAAACAAATCATACCAGTATTATGCAATATTACTCTTCAGACTTGACCCATCTGATAAATAGCTTGATAACATCCAAAGCTACTTCAGATTCATCTTCAAGTTCCATTCCATGATCCAGCATTCTGAGCATAATTTCTCTAATCAGTGGATATCTCCTCTCATCCAACATATGAATCATGGTACCATCTTCCATCTCTAGTGTATGAACTCCTGATGACTCAAAGAATCTCCATCTTGTTATTTTCCAATTCTCTTGATCATTCCACAGAGGATCAACACTTGTTTCTTCAGTTTCCCAGATGGTAATTAAGTCTCCAAGTAAAATTAATCCCACTCCTGAAGCTTCAATCTCTGCATAGTATGTTTGCACTTGCACATATAAGCCCTTGGGATACAGTGCAATAAATCCCATAACATATTGAATGTTGTGAAGCTTTCATCTTCTCTGTGGATCATAAAATAATTTCCCTCTTTTGATGCAACCACAGAAAATTAGATTATCTTGGACTTCTTTCCAGAATCTTCAATCCTTTTGTTCTCAAAATCAACAACTCTGAAATAATTTCTGAGTTCATCAACTGTATCTTCATGAACTAACTTCAGTCTTTTTGACAGTTGATCATCTTCAGCTAATTTCTTTCTTTTCAATCTCCTTTGCTCAGCTTGTTCCTTTCTTATATCTTCTAATTTCTTCTTTCTATCAACTTCCATAGGCACAAAGCTTTCTACTTCTCTTCTGATATCTTCTTGTATTTTATCCCACAGAGCTTTTATTTCTGGATACCTTTGTTTATGTAAATTCTTGTATCCCTTCTTTCTCAAAAACTGCATCATCCAGTTCCTTTCCTAAGCTTTGGTCATTGGCTTCTTTGTAATTGGCCTACTAACTTCTTCCAAATACTCAGCATCATATTCAGCTTGTTGCTTTCTAGCAAACTCTAAATCATCTGCAGTCTCTAATTCTCTAATCTGAGCAATAGAAAATTTCTTCTTTTTCTTCTTAGTATCTTTCTGAACCATTATCCCTTTCCCTCTATCTTTTGGATCTAGTTTCTTTGATTCAGAAGTACTTTCATCATTCTTTTGTGGAGGCTCAGAGATATGTATTCCTCCAGTAGGTCTTCTTAAATTCATCATAACTTGAGCAATTGTTTCATCATCACTTGCAGTATGTAGTCTTTCTTCCTCTTCAAAAGTAGAAGGACCAGCTTCATCTTCATAATGCTTTGTAGAAGGTCCAGCTACAGAAGTTCCAATAGCAGCAATACCTTGTTCAGCAGTATCTTGCACAACAGTATTCTCAACAAAAGTACTTTGAGCATTATTTCCTTCTAAATCAATTTCTTCTGTATCACCACTTTTTACATCCTCATGCTCAACTTCAAGATTAATTTGCTCTGTCTCCCCACTTTTTCTTTCAGTACTGTTTTGAGCAACATTCTCATCTTGATCATTCTTTTCCTCTGAATATTGAACCATATCATCAAATCTATCCAAATTATCATCCGGATTCCTCCCCAATTTGATAGATGATGATTTCCTATGCCTCCTCTTGGATTTAGACTTCTTCTTTTTAGACTTTGGCTTCTGAGACTGTTTCTTTTCTTTGACATAAAGCCTAAAGTTCTGAACAAGAGGCCAAACAAATTTCTTCAACCTTCTGAACTTCTTTCTTAGCTTCTTGATTTCATCAGCTTGAGCCTTAACAGTATTCTTCATCTTTTCCAAATCCTTAGCCAAATCAGAAGTACTCTCAGCACCTTTAATTCCCTCATCTCCTGCAGGTGTTTGAAGCCCGCCTGTGGAAGTATAATCATTGGGAGTAGGTACTTTTGAATCCTCTGAAGCAGTACCTTGAGGATCAGTAATTTGTGGAGAAATACCTTGAGCAAAAATAGATGTATCCAAAGAAGCTGTCACTGAGGGAGTCCTTTCACCTGAAACAACATGCTGAGGGGAAACAATAGGTGGTATAGGAGTATGCACTGAAGCAGAATGCTCAGCAGAATCAGATTGAGCATCATCATTAGAATGTACCGAACCACTATTGTCTTCTTCATCCCTAACAGCTTGAGCTACCTCTAACATATAAGCATTAAGAGGGGTATTCCTACCCGAAAAATTAACTCCCTTATTGGACATAAAAGTGAAAACTTTAGGTTGCATCCTAATGGTAGGTATATAATCCTGAGGTTTAGGTATACCATCTAATGGATTCTTTAAAAGTAATTGAACAAACCTAGGATACATTAGAAAGGGTTTGCCAGCCTGAATATGAGTAAACATACCTTCAAGGATCATGTATGAAAAATTGAAAGGCTGATTGGTAATAAGACCAACAAAAGCAGAAGCTATGGAATGGCTAAACTGATCCCAAGCAGGACTCTTTAGACTCAAACAATGTAGCAAAACATGAATAAGGAATTTCCAATGAGGACTAACCATAGCCTTCTAAAAAGTAAGCTAAGTCAAAGAACCTTCATACCCAATATCTCTGAGTGTGTTCCAAACTTCTTGTTTCCCAAACAAAACAGAGCCTCCTTCATCATCAAATATCAGAGCCTCCCTGATTGAAGCTTCTGTAACCTGAATAGCTCTCCCAACAACTGTAGCAGTAATGATATCCTCTCCATCTGCAACTTGTGACGTATCTGTAGCTTGATAACAAGAATGGTGATGTATGAATCTTGAATGATGAATAAAAACTTTTCCTTTGTATGATACATGTAGCCTCCCCTCAAATAATGACTAACTAATAACTACTAATGCCTCCCCTTAAAAATAGCTTACATATTAATCATGCCAATACTCACAACCAAAAAAGTAAATCTTGAAACATCAAAGCACTTTGTGAGTAGATCTGCTACATTATCATTAGTATGAACTTTAACCACATTGATAAGCCTTTGTTCATAGCAATCTCTTATAAAGTGATGTCTAATCTGAATGTGCTTGGTCTTGGAATGATATACTGGATTCTTGACAATACAGATAGTACTCTCATTATCAATGTTGATAGGAGTATTCTTGAAATTGAATCCATAATCCAAAAGCTAATTCTGTAACCAAAGTACTTGTGCACAACAACTTGCAGCAGCTACATACTCTTCTTCTGTGGAAGAAGTTGCTGCAATTGTTTGCTTCTTACATTGCCATGACACTAATCTGCTTCCAAGGTACTGGCATCCTCCAGTTGTGGATATTCTGTCATAGTTATCTCTAGCATAATCACTGTCTGAAAAGGCTTGGAGATGGAAAAGTGAATCTCTAGGATACCATAATCCAAGCTTAGGTTGTTGCCTAAGATATCTGAAAATCCTCTTGACAGCATTCAAGTGAGAGACCTTTGGATTAACTTGATGTCTTGCACATAAGCTCACAGCAAAAGTTATATCAGGTCTTGATGCAGTTAAATACATGAGACATCCAATCATAGACCTGTATAGTGTGACATCAACATCTTCTCCATCTTCATCTTTTCCCAAAGGTTTGTTAGTATCCACTGGTGTAGATGTAGGCCTAACAGTTGTGAAATTGAATCTCTTAAGAATATCTGCAACATACTTATCTTGACAAATATAAATTCCACTGCTTGACTGTTGCACTTGAAGTCCCAAGAAGAATGTTAATTCTCCCATTGAACTCATCTGAAACTCTTTCTTCATAAGATCTTCAAATTCTTTGACCATGGATTGCCTTGTAGCACCAAAAATAATGTCATCTGCAAACACTTGGACAAGCATGATATCCTTCTTATCTCTTTTGATAAACAAAGTCTTGTCAATAGCTCCTCTTCTATAACCATGTTGTAGTAGAAAATTGGAAATTCTTTCATACCATGCTCTTGGAGCTTGATGAAGACCATACAGAGCCTTGATTACCTTGTAGACTTTGTTTGGATGTGCAGGGTCTTCAAAACCAGGAGGCTGTTTAACATAAACTTCTTCTGTGATTTTACCATATAGAAAAGCACTTTTAACATCCATTTGATATACAGGGAATCCCATATAGGATGCAAAAGCCAAAAATAGCCTGATGGCTTCAAGCCTTGCCACAGGAGCAAAAAATTCATCATAGTCTACTCCTTCTCCCTGTCTATATCCTTGAGCCACTAACCTTGCCTTGTTCTTGATAACATTCCCTCTTTCATCTCTTTTTACCCTGATGACCCATCTAGTTCCAATATGTTTCTTTCCATCAGGTAAATCACATAATACCCAAACTTCTTGAAGTTTAAACTGTAGAAGTTCTTCTTGCATAGCTTCCACCCAACTTTCCTTGGCTAATGCTTGTTTGATATTCTTGGGCTCCTCCTGAGATAGAAAACAAGCGAATAAACACAACTTCTGATCCTTGTGATTCACCCTGTTTTGCTTGTAGATAAAACTAAGCAAAGAAGTATGTTGTTGAGACATATTCTTAGCCTTAGTCCTTGTGAGCACCCCTGAAGCTAAGGGTCCAATTATGTTGGTAACAGGATGAGTTTTGTGAATTCTGAGAGTAGGAGTTGGTGAAACTTCAAGATTATCTTCTAAATTAGTTATATCAGGATCTTCATTAGAATATGAGAAAATGCCTTCTTGATCCAATTCATCATCAGTGTCTTCTAAAGTAATCTTGTTTGGATCATCATTATCTTCTAATTTAGGCATATTAGAATCATCAACAACATCAGTATTTATCCAATTTGAAGTATCTAAAGGTTGAAAAGTACTTTCAAATGGATTAGCAGTATTTTGGGGTAAAGTACTGGCTGTTTCCTTTGCCTTCTTCTTTTCTGCTTCATAAGCTCTCCTTTGTTCATCTTCATACGACTTAGCCATTGTTTCTTGAAAAAGCATCCTTGATAGTTCATCTTGAATGGCTTGATCTTCTGCAGATACTGGTATTTGTGGTGGAACAGTACTTTGAGGATCAGCAGTACTGTTAGGTTTAGCAGTACCTTGAGGCTCAGAAGTACTCTTCTTCTCATCATTGGCATTATTCTTTGGCTCATCTACAGATCTTAAATTAACATCATGAACAATGTACTGTGCTTCTTCTTCTGTTGGAGAAACTTGATTTTCCTCTCTTACAGGTTCATAATTCATTGATGAAGACATTAAATCAAGATCAAACATCCAATCAGGACCTTTACCTTTAGAATTTTCTTGTTCTTCCAGAAAATCAACATGAAGACATTCTTGAACCTTTTTGGTAGCCCTGTTGTACACTCTGAATCCTTTGTTATTAGTAAAATATCCCAATAAATATCCTTCATTTGACTTCCCATCAAATTTGCCCAAATTATCAGCAGTATTTAGAATGGTTAGGGGACATCCAAAAGGTTTCATAAACTTGATGCTTGGCTTCTTTCCCATGAGTAACTCATAAGGTGGCTTCATTAGAGTTTTAGTCACTGATACTCTATTCAACACATAACAAGCAGCACTTACAACCTCAGCCCAAAATGGAACAGGTAATTGAGAGTCTGCAAGCATTATCCTTGCTGCTTCTATAAGAGTTCGATTCTTTCTTTCTGCAACTCCATTTTGCTGAGGAGTTCTAGCAATACTGAACTCTCTTTTAATTCCTTTCTAGGCACAAAATTCATCAATTAGCTGATTCTTGAACTCAGTCCCATTATCACATCTAATGCCTCTAACCTTGAGTCTTAGCTGATTTTCAAGTGCTATTATAAGGTCATGAATAGCATCAAAAGTTTCATCTTTAAAGCATAAGAAAAAGACCCAACTAAATCTGCTACATTCATCTATTACAACCAAGCAGTACTTCTTCTTGTTCAGACTAACAACTGAAACAGGTCCAAACAGATCCATATCCAGCAATTCCAAAGGCTTTCTAATGTATTTCTCATCGATCTTCTTACAAGAAGTCTTGTGCTGTTTACCTTTCTTACAAGCAAGACATGAGTGATCATTCTTGAATGTTTTAGAAGGTAAACCTCTAACTAAATTACCTCTGACCAGCTTATTGATGTTCTTAAAATTGACATGCCCCAATCTTCTGTGCCATTGATGTGCTTCTTCCATAGATGCTCTTGCAATCAAACATGTTGCTCTTTCAGCAGAGTTTACATTCTTTAAGTCTATGCTATACACATCATTAGTTCTTGGTGCTCTCAGCAACACCAAATTTCTATCTTCTAACTTGAAATCAGGAGAAAGTATATGGCATTCTGTGTCAAAGAATAACACAAGATACTTCTTATCATAAATCTGAGAGACTGACAAAAGATTGAATTTGAGCTCCTTCACATATCTAACATCTTCAAAATCAATGTTTCCTGCCTTGATAGTTCCTTTGCCATTAATTCTTCCTCCATCAGGATCATTCCCAAATGCAACTTTTCCTCCAAAATAAGCTTTAAAATCTGACAAGAGCTCCTTTTCTCCTGTCATACTGCCAGAGCAACCACTATCTACAATAAGATGATCTTTAAGCTCCTCCTCTGGGTTGCCCTGCATTCACATGAAAAAGGTTAGTTAATTTTAGGAACCCAAGCCATTACTGACTTGTGTTCCCCTTGTGGAGTGACATACTCAAATTTTTTGAGTATGTAATCACCACTGTCTTTGAAAACATGATCAAGAATTAAGGTTTTTGTTTCCAAAACAGTTGGTTTTTCATGATCAATTTTCCCTTTTTCACCCTTAACCACTGAAAGTACTGGTTCTATCCCAGCAGTACTTTCTTTCTTAACCCATTTAGTTATAACTTTAGGAGTTGGGTTCTGTGTTCTAGCATCTTTTCTTGTGTTGTAAGGCCTTCTAGGATTGTAATGATTGTACCTCCTAGGTCTTACATATGAGTGTTTGCTAGAGAAATCTTGGTTAGGGAACTTTCTATCAGTACTTTGTGAAGGTACTGAGGGTTTGGAGTATGACCTTTTCTGATGAGGGTACCTATAGTCTTTTGAGAAATTACTATGGTTAACCCTATTTGTATAATTCCAAACTGGTTTGTTGTCCCTTGGCTTACTCTCCCTATGACTTGGTTGTGCAGTTCTGGTCTTTGGATATTTACTTAGGTATTCTGAATGATAATCACAGTCTTTAATCAAATGATGAGGACTATAACAAACATAACAGACCTTTGGACCAATATCCCCAAATCCCCTTCCATAAGAGTTTCTAAAATTAGCAGTATTTTGAAAGAATTTTCTTTGAGGTACTGCTGAGTGATCAGCAGTATTTCGATAAGTGTTTGAAGGTGCTGCTTGTTTTGAAAACTTGGTCTCTTCAACCTTAGGTGCTTCAACAGACTTTTCTAAAGTTTCAGAGTTAGATTTACTTTTAAGCTTTTTCCTAAACTCTAGATTGTCTACACCATAACAGTCAACATCTTTCGTAGGTGGTTGAAAGCTACCTGGTGGGTGAGGACTGCATTATATCCCTTTTCTTTCTTAAATTCAGGAGGTGTTGGACAAAGGGATTCCTCATCACTAGAAGTGTTTTCATCTAGACTTATGAACTCTTCATCACTAGTGGAGGTATCTACTCTAAGATTTAGTTCCTTGCCTTCATTGTTATCATTATCATAACCTAGGCCTGTCTTAATATTTGATGTTCTTTACTTTTCAACAAATTATACATGTGACAGACCTGCCTCATTCCATACAGCAAGTTTTTCTAACAACTTATCCCTTTCAGCAGTCACTTTCTCTAGTTCAGACACCTTACAACCTAGTTTCCATTCAGTTAACTTAACTAGGTAATCCTGTTGTTTATATGTTTCAAGCCATGCTACTTCATTGTCTTCATGTGTAATGATTTTGGCCTCCGTTGACTCTAAAGTCAATTGATAAGCAGTTATCTCAGCCCTAGCTTTTTGAAATTTATCTCTTTCAGCTACATATTCACTAAGTAACTTTTGATACATATCATTACACTTAGAGCATACCTCAGATTTAGTGGACGAACTTGGTGAAGCAGCTACCATAGCAAGCTAAACAGGTGTTTCTTCAAACTCTATGCTCCAGTCAAAGCTTCCTAGACCATCTTTTGACTCCAAAGCAGCATATCCAGGCTCTTCATCAAATGTTGTGCTCCAGTCTTCCAATGCAACCATTGAATAGGTTACAGGTTCATCATCAAACTCATTGGACCAATCAATCTCTGATAGATTCTCTTGAGCAACCAAAGCTTTTGGTTTTAGTTCAGTGATTGGAATCTCTTTTCTCTCAGGCTTGGGTGGCTCAATCATCTTGTTTGTTTCAAACTTTGCAAATTTGCATTCCCTTGCAAAGTGACCAGTCCTTAGACGGTTGAAGCACTCAATTTTGGACTTATCAAAAGTTATTCCCTGTTTAGCTCTGAAATTGATGCCTTTTCCTGTCTTATTCACATACTTCTTGATCCTTGTAGTGAGCATGGCAACTTGCCATCTGATATCAATTTCTTCCAAAGCATCATCATCTATTTGCAATACATCTTCTTGATAGGTGACAGGTAGAGATGCTTTTTGAGCAAAGAATGAACATAGAACTTCATCTAAGGTGGGAGTAAGTAATTGTGATGAATTGATGGTGACCATTGTTGTACATGGAACCTGTGTTTCAGTCATAGTACTTTGAGCAGGATAAGCAGTACCTTTGTTAGAAGTACTGCTTCTCTTTTCAGAAGAGACAAAAGCTATGTTTTGAGGTTGCTGATGTGTGCTTGATCCTGTAGTACCATTCATCTCATGCTCATACACCTTCAGATTGTTGTAGAGATCATCAAAGTCCATAGTATCCAGCCCTGGTTTTCCTCTAATCATAGTAGCAACTACATGCCATGCTGATGGCAAACTTCTCAGGAACTTCAAGTTAGCATCTTCAACTGATGCTTCAGCATCATATAGTTCTAGCATACTCAGAAGATGTTGGAATCTTTCATAAGCAGAATCAAGACCTTCTCTTTCTCCAACAATGAAAGTTTCAAATTGTTGCTTCAGCAAATTCCTATGCATCTTCTTGGAACCATCATTACCTCCAAACTTCTTCTTTATTGCAGCCCATAGTTGTTTGGCATCCTTGGCATCATGAAACTTTAATAAGTGACCATCAGGAATAGCAGAAAGCAGTATGTTGAGTGCTTTGTCTTGATTTCTTTTGGTAGCAGCAGGTACAATAATTTTAGGTGGTGTTGGTTGTCCAGGTACCTCTACTGGTTCTTCAATTTGCATGTTACCATTAACAATCACATCCCATAGTGCATGGTCTGTGATGGCAATGTACTGACTCATCTTCATGGCCCATAGGTTGTATTCTCCCTTCTTAACAATAGAGATTCTAACAGTAGTTTATGAGGGAGCAGGTGCAGCTTCAGTCGACATCTTGAAGGGTTTGTTGTGAAATCGGTTTAAAGGTTTAAAAGGTTTGTATTCTTAATCAGAGTTTCCAACACAAGCTCTGATACCACTTGTTGGATCGATATACTCTGATCAAACTACTTTTGTAGCTTGTAAGGGTTTAACAATATTGAGTAAACTCAATACTATTAATATTGAAACACTGTTTTACCTTGTAAAGTATGCGGAATCTACTAACATAAAGCTTAAGAAGAACTTTTATATTAATCAAACTTTGAACCTGATTTGTTACACAGATTCACTAACAATCCCTTACTAATATCAACTTTGATCGACTTCTAAAACTTATGAAGACTTCTCTAAAACTTGTTACGACTAATACCTCTTAAGGCTCTTTATATAGATAACCTTAAGTCGGTTTACAACATATAATCCTTGAACGACAAGTCATTATCCCTCACTAATTCTAGAATATTCGTTTAATATTACACATTAATCCTTATCTAATATTGCACATCAGTCCTTGTTTCCTTCGAAGTAGTACTTTGACTTTATTCTTCATGCAGCAGTATTTTGACTTTATCCTTCAGTAGTACTTTGACTTTATCCTTCAGTAGTACTTTGACTTTATTCTTCATGCAGCAGTACTTTGACATCCAGAAGTATTTTGATATTTCATATCCCAACAATACCAGTCCAAAATAAGTTATTTGAACCATCCTCCACCTCTGTGGGCCCCACAGAGGCTCATTTCCTTCAAAAGTCAACTGTTAAGCACTTTGGTGTCCATTTGGCTTATTTTTAAGCTAGAAAAAAGTTGTCTTCACCAATGTTGCAAAAATCGGTCAACTCGGCCTTGTAATTGGCGATTACAAGGTACACGGCCTTTCACCTTGTGAATTTTTACAAGGTAATCGGCCTTGTAATCGGCGATTACAAGGTAACCGACCTTGTAATCAGTTATTAATAGTTACAAGGCCTTCAACCGCCTCACTTCCGACTCACGATTTTTGCGACATTGGTCTTCACAAAAGTTTCCTATTTTTAGTAGTAAAATAGTTTTCCAAAAGAAAAATCAGAAAAAACCAATTTAAAATTAAGTGATAGTTTCTATTTAATATTAATTATCTTTTTAATTTTCATTTTTAGCTTTTTATTAAGTAATTTGCATTTTTATATATTTTTTAGTTTTCTTTTATATTAAAGTATTTTTGTAATTTTTCCATATTTTTATATTGTAATTTAGTATTAATTAGATTTAATATTATTTTTATTAATTATTAATTAATATTTAAGTATTAAATAGCATAATTAGTTTTTATCAAGTAATACCTAGTTTTTATATTTTTTCTAGCTTTTATTTGTTATAAAATAATTTTAGGAATTTATCTAGAATTTCTACTGTTCATTTTCTAATTTGCTTAATTAATTTAGTTAAATTATATATTAATTAATAAATAAGTAAATAATTAGTAAAATAGTCTAAATATAATTTTTAGAAACTTTTTATAATTTTTTAGGATTCCTGTGATGGTTAATTAGTTTTATAAAATATTTCTTAAATTTCTAAGTCATTTTTAGTATTATTAGTAATTTAAAATAGTTTAAATAGTTTAATTAATAAAATTAGTATTTAATTAATAGAAAATCCACAAAAAGACAAAAACAAGTATTTTTAGTTTTTAAATTTATTTTAAGTCATTTTATAATTTTAGAAATAAATTTTGCAATTTTCTAGTTTAAATTTGTATTGTTAAGTTTTTAAGTTATTTAGTTTTAATTAATTAGTTAAATATTTTTTATTTAAATAATTAATTAATCTAAAAAAAATAAATTTCTTTTTAATTTCATTTTCTTTTAATATTAAGTTTGTAAAAGTTTCATTTTTACCCCCTGTAGTTTATTTTTCCATAAAACTCACCTTTTTCCAGTACGCAATCATGTCTGATTTTAATTTGGTTTACGTTTATACACATTTGTTTCCTGTAATTGTTAACACTGTTATTCCTAATCATTCCAGTAGTGTAAAACAAATCCAAATCATTATCTGGTTACTTCCCATTCAATTCACCCGATCACAAACCCGTTTTTATACCATCGCACCTCGTTGGGACATAACGACCCGGGGAAACACTGTATTCCACGGAGAATTGAGCCTAAGGAGTTTGACTATATTGACCACATCCGTGGTTGACTTTAGTTGACTGCTTTTGCCTCAATCAAAATTTGGCGCCGCTGCCGGGGAGGTTGTGCGCGTATTCTAAACGGTTTTGCAGATTAGTGAATCTGGATATACGCTCATTGTATATTTACCATCGTTGTTCATATTTTCATAAAACGGTTCCTGAAAACATTTTAAAATTAGTTTTCAACGAACACAAAAACACAAAAAGATTTTCTTTCTTATAAAATGTTTATAAAAAATTCCAAAAATATCCATCTTTACCCTCCTACCTTTTTGATTCTTCATTTCTTACCCTCCAAAACCATTTGATTCTTTCTATGTCTCATCCCCACCTTCTTGATTGTCAATGGTGTGGTGGTCCTCATAATGGTGGTAATTGCCCTAGTTGTAGCATGGTAGAGTCAGGAAACGGGTCTGTCTATAACCAGAATCCCTATTCCTACCATGACACAACTAATTCATTCCATCAGCTTCCACACCATGAGACTCAGCAGTTTTACTATTGTGAGTACTGTGGTGGTTCATACTACAGTTCTGATTGTCAGTCAGGAAACACGCTTGTCTATGAGCAGTTTCCTGATAACAATTATGACTCCAGCACCTATGACTCACAGCCACATATGTTCAACTGTTGTGCGTACCGTAGAGGTCCACACTTTAGCTCTGATTATCAAACAAGGAATCCATTTCCTTGTAACAATTACGACTATTCATATCAAGACCAACCTCCACAGTACCAAATAATCCAAGCAACTCCTCAACAAACCCAGCAAGACACTTATCTAGAGCTTCTAGAGTTATTGAAAAAATGTGAGGAGTTGACTAAAGCAGTCAAAACAGCGTTTCAAAATGCACCAAGTTTTTCTTGTGCATATTGTGGGGGTCCTCATGATGATTTTCAATGTCAACCTTCCGGTTTTGACACATCCACACCCCCACAACTTCCACTCATTCCAAATTCTTGTGGGAAAACTTTGGCAGAATTACTTGCTGAAGAACGAGATTCTGGAAAAAGCATGGAAGAATTATTCGCTGAGCAACGAGCAGCTAAAATACGTGCCAATATTCGCAATACTGCTCTATTTGATGACTATGATGACAGTGATGATGATGAAGATAACATTGTTATTATTCAAAAAGATTCATCGAGTACATCAGTTGAAATCCCATAAATCCAAAAATCGCAGGGAGAAAAGAATACTAAGGAATTACTAGTAGAAGATCAAATGGAACTCGTACAATCCATGAATGCTAGTCCTTCTCAACTCACTCAGTCTGTTGTTATCACACCCGAAGTTCACACTTACTCTCTAAACATGGGGGATGAGCATCTTAGCACTATTCCTGAAAAGGAATCAGACGAATTCGTAAAGTCTAGTGTTGAGAACTTTGTCCCAATCCCAGGAGAGTCACAGGGAACTTTTGATCATATGTGTGATTTACCTTCCCCTCTTGGGTGTCCAAAAGATCAATTTGAGACTTTCTCCAATTGTAGCGAAGATTGTGCATCTTGTAGAGACATTGAGTATGTTGAGGCATCAGTTTCACATTCTGATGCTGATCATCTTCTTGAGGAGTTCACCAATGAACTCACTCACATCAATTCACTTCCAAGAGGAAGTGACGATGATCTCTTTGAGTTTGAAACCGATCTAGGAGAAATTGAAAGTCTCTTATATCATGATCCGTCACTCACTTCTGATCCCAACAGTCCAATAGAGAATGTTAATTGCTTTGTTCCCGAAGCATTCAAAACTACTCTCACCAATCCTCTATTTGAATTCAAATATGAATTCACTTTGATTTCTGACAATCCAATCTTTGGTATTCAGAATGAGGATTGTGATGAGTCCACAATGGAACAAGAATTCACAGATTTACATCATGTCAATGATTCTCTTCATGAGGAGTTCTCCGGTGAACTCACTCATATCATGACTCTTCTGGAGTATGATAGCCCGAGGGGAGATGCACTCAATCATGAGAATTTACAAATTCCCACCCTCCCGCCCGGGATGTTTTCAAACCCAATGAGCTTAACCGTTGAAAACCAAATTCAGGCAACTGAGCCTGATCTCGAGGAAGAAGATCTTATCATGATTTTCGTCATGGTTTTCTTCCTTTTCTTCTCCTACCGGGTGACTTCTACTGTTCTTCACTCCTTCGGGAATCAAGACAATATCTTTGACCCCGACATTTCTATGTATCATTCTTTTGAGCCAGGGTCTGTATATCTCATCGGTGTGGAACTTTCACGTGCTTCAAATGTTTATCCAAACATCTTGAATGAAAGTCCGATGGAGATTGTTTCTTCCACATCTTGCTTCCCCAAGAACAAATGAATTTGAGGTCGAGTCAAGCTAGCGACTTGGTAAACAAAAACAGTAGCATGCATATGGGGTTTTCACCCTAAGTGTGGGGGAGTGCCCCTACCGTTGTTACCATGTATATATAATAAATAACATAAAGTGAAAAATGGTTTTTCCACATTTAGCTTGTAATGTTGCCCTTTTACGTTCAAAGAGTCAGCATAATAGCCGGGACTTTGAATATTGAGGACAATATTCAATTCTAGGTGTGTGGGGGGGGGGGGTATTCTAGCGAATTTGATCACATTTTACCTTCTAGTACCCCCGTTTTTGGCAAAAATTTTTAAAAAAAATTTCACATGTGCTTCAAAAATTTTTGTGGTTATCAGTCCACCATGTCTAAATGACAAAAGGATTGGCTAATCCAGGAGCAAACGGCTCTTGGTAAAGATATATCAAATCCGTTGATGGCTGACAATTTGCCCAAAATTGTATGGTAATCAACACACCATATCCTAAAAAGTAAAGAGTTGGCTAGCCCGCAAGATTATGGCTTGTGGTAAAGGTAGTGGAAAACCATAATTGGTAATCAACTCACCAAGATGTTGACTATGTCCATCAAGAGTTGGCTAGTCCAGAAGCAAACGGCTTCTGATAAAGACAAATCAAATCCGTTTACAGCTGGTGGTTTGCTCAAAATCACATGGTTATCAGTGCACCATGGTTCTTACTTGAACTGAAACATTTGGCTACTCCAGAAGTAATGGCTTTTGTTAAAGAGATTCAAATCCATTAAGTTTTCTCAAAAAGATTGCTAAGGACTAGCAATAGTTTAGTGTGGGGGATTTGATATGTGTCTAAATACACATATATTTTACATTGTTAAAACCCACAAAAATGACCAAAAGCACACAAATGACCATATAAATGTTACAAATATCATTGAAATGTGTTTTTGTGTATTTCAAATGCAAAAGGATTGAAAACAATTGAAAAACAAACAATGTTTGCATAATTGGCAAAACTAGTCTCTCGAGTTTCAAAATTGACATAAAACACCCCTGGATATTTAAAAAATGGAAAATTAACATTCAGGGTCCTTTAGTAAATGAAACTTGGCAAGAAATACCCTTGGATCATAAGTTTGGGCAATTGACAGAAAAAGTCCCTCAACTTTTGAAATTTACAAAATTGGTCCTTGGGTGGTTTTAAAATGGAAAATTTCAAATTGGTTCTTGTACTATTGAGGCTTGGCAAAATTGGTCCCTATGATAAGTTTGGGAAAGTTACATTTCTGGTCTTCAAAGTTTCGGCAGGTTTCAAATTTGGTCCATGTGCTTTTTAGCTATTAAACCTAATGGACCATTTGTTTAATATTACCCAAATCCAAAAATCCTAATCTGATCCTTATCACACGCAATCCACCCAAAAACCATCCCAGGCCCAATCACCCACTCCAAGCCCAACCAAATAATACTAACACCCCGTTTAATATTTCCCACAGGGTCAAACCCCTTTGACCACCTCCTTTCCCTCTCCACTTGGCTGCAAACACACTGCAACACTCAACCCCCCTCCTCACCTCTACATCACCTTCACCACTCCATGTCTCCCAACTATCCACTAAACCCCAAAGTGCATTAATTGCACAAAAACCTTACCAAGTTAGCAAAACCTGCCAAAACCAAACTTCCCGCTAAAAAACCAATTTGATGGCCAGGATTCATTGGACCAATCCAAGGGCTAGGATCAAGTGGGATTTGCTCAAGACAAAAGTGGAAGCCTAAAAAGTCTTCTATAAGAAGAAAAGAAAGGAGCAGAGAGAAGTATTAGATTAATTAGATTAGGATTAATGTCGTTTTAGTGTAATCTTAGTTTTCATTTGTAATTCTTAGCTAAGACCAGTTGTAATCAATCTTTCTATTGTAATTTCAACTTAATTCAATAGCAATTCCAAGTTTTTTTCATTAAATTCAGATTTGCAATTTTTAAGTAAAATTGACATTTTTACTTGATTATTGTTAAAAGCTGTTTCAGTGTTTCAGAAGCTCAAATTAAGTCATCTATAAGCTTTTATAAGTTTCCTAAACTTTAAAAACCAGTTACATTTAGTTCTATTAAAAATACTTAAAAATACCAATTAAATAAGTGAAAAATAAAAAATCGGTTTCATTGAAGAAGGAAGCGAAAGAGCCTATGGAATTTAGATTCTCATGGTTTAGTAGCTTCATGGGAAGCCTAGGTTTGTGATTTGAGTCCTTGGTTCATGTTCTGTGCTTGGAATCATTTGTAAGCCACAAACTTGATTTTTGCATATTTACTGTTCATTAGCTTTTTAGTGCTTATTTATGTTGATCAGTGCTTAGTTGATGTATTGAAGTTGATTGATTGCTTTGTATTACATGTTTGATCCTTGGAATCCATTATTGCTTCATTACTGATTTTCACTGCTTTATATTAAGCTATTATGCATTTATTAGCTACAGGTGTTCTTGGTGTTAGTGTTTTGTTCATTTAGCTTATTTTGTATCTACTTAATCTGTTTGTAGCTTAAAACTCAGCAGTTATAGTTATAAATATAGAAGTTGTAGTATAAACCAATGGTTTAAGGAGTGTTTGGTTCAGTGGGGTTCATTGAGCAACAAGGTGTTTCAATTGATGTTTGTTGTTCCTACATGCTTCATTAGGTCTAGTTAAGTCAAGTAAGTCATAAAATACACCACTCCTTCACCAAAAGTCAAAAATCACTTTTAATATTAATTGGAGCATACATCAGATTTGTATTAAAGTGCATAGTCATAGATATAGTAGCGTAAGTAGGTATAATAGCTTAATCTAGTTTCATTTCAGCTTAAAAACTTATTTTCAATCATTAGAGATCAATCAAAGTTCATTTTAGTCAACTCTTTAGGTTAACTTAAAAAGTCAAAATTTGCTCATTAGGAAAATTCCATTTTTTGCAAGAATTGTTTAGATTTTTGTGTTTACTTTTAGGACTTGAGCTTTTCAGAGATGGTAGCCCCCCAGCTAATCTATTGAATTCCACTTTCACCTTATTTTTGCCATTTTTTTGTGGCCCCACAACCCCCAAACAGGGCTGCAGGACCCTGCTGCACCAGTAAACCACCCCACTGCCACCACTTTGGTGGGTTCCACAGGCCACCTCAGTGGGCCCCACAACCTCCCCCTTAGTTCTTTGGACTCACAAGCTGGCCATCTTTCTCGTGGTACCAAGCTTTTGAGTTTAAACACCCTTGTGGGCCCCCTAGATCAGCTCCAAATCTGTCCCATTTCTGTGTTGAAATCAAGTTCCATGTGCTTATTTTTGTACTTATTGGCTTATTTAGTGTTGTATTTTGCTGTTTCTAGCTTATACCAGTCCAAATAAGTTATTTGAACCATCCTCCACCTATGTGGGCCCCACACAGGCTCATTTCCTTCAAAAGTCAACAAAAAGTCAACTGTTAAGCACGTTGGTATCCATTTGGCTTATTTTTAAGCTAGAAAAAAGTTGTCTTCACAAAAGTTTCCTATTTTTAGTAGTAAAATAGTTTTCCAAATGTAAAATCAGAAAAAACACAATTTAAAATTAACTGATAGTTTCTATTTAATATTAATTATATTTTTTATTTTCCTTTTTAGCTTTTTATTAAATAATTTGCATTTTTATATTTTTTTTTTATTTTATTTTATATTAAAGTATTTTTAGTAATTTTTCCAGATTTTTATATTGTCATTTAGTATTAATTAGATTTAATATTATTTTTATTAATTATTAATTAATATTTAAGTATTAAATAGCATAATTAGTTTTTATCAAGTAATACCTAGTTTTTATATTTTTCTTAGCTTTTATATGTTATAAAATAATTTTAGGAATTTTTCTACAATTTCTACTGTTCATTTTCTAATTTTATTAATTAATTTAATTAAATTAGATATTAATTAATAAATAAGTAAATAATTGGTAAAATAGTCTAAATATAATTTTTAGAAACTTTTTATAATTTTTTAGGATTCCTGTGATGGTTAATTAGTTTTATAAAATATTTCTTAAATTTCTAAGTCATTTTTAGTATTATTAGTAATTTAAAATAGTTTAAATAGTTTAATTAATAAAATTAGTATTTAATTAATAAAAAAATCCACAAAAAGACGAAAACAAATATTTTTAGTTTTTAAATTTATTTTAATTCATTTTATAATTTTAGAAGTTAATTTTACCATTTTCTAGTTTAAATATGTATTGTTAAGTTTTTAAGTTATTTAGTTTTAATTAAATAGTTAAATAGTTTTTATTTAAATAATTAATATTAAATAATAAAATAATCTTAAAAAAATAAATTTCTTTTTAATTTCATTTTCTTTTAATATTAAGTTTGTAAAAGTTTCATTTTTACCCCCTGTAGTTTATTATTCCTTAAAACTCACCTTTTTCCAGCACGCAATCGTGTCTGATTTTAATTTGGTTTACGTTTATACACATCTGTTTCCTGTAATTGTTAATACTATTATTCCTAATAATTCCAGTAGTGTAAAACAAATCCAAATCATTATTTGGTTACTTCCCATTCAATTCACCCAATCACAAACCCGTTTTTATACCATCACACCTCGTTGGGACATAACGACCCGAGGAAACACTGTATTCCACAGAGAATTGAGCCTAAGGAGTTTGACTATATTGACCACATCCGTGGTTGACTTTAGTTGACTGCTTTTGCCTCAATCAGTGGGTTGTTGATGACGTGAAAATAGCCTGACTATAAGCTCGATTGCATGACCTCAATATGGACTCAATTGCGGCTTTTGCTTTTGGAACATAATGGCCAATGTCATGAGCTGCCAATGAAGCACAATGATAGAAAAAGGTCAAAACAAGGTTGTAAATAGTGTTGTTCAAACGTATCTCTAGACAACGAGTTAAACTAATTAATGTTACCCAAAGATGCTTGTACAGTTGCTTCATATGAGGACCAAAGTTATTGAGAAATACGACAGGATCACCAAGACAGAGAAGCAAAGTTACCAAAGCATAAGCAACCTAACATGGTGAAACAAGAAGCAAACATTATAATTTCAATATACGAGGAGAACCAAGTAAGGTTATGCAAAGAAGCAGTGCAAACTCTATATTAGAAAAAGATACGGTCATTTACTTACAGCTATATGTTTGCTATATTTATCTGTCCAATGCATGAGTTGCATTTCTATGCGTGCAACTGCTTCATACCATAAGTTAAGTGCGGGGTCTACACCAGGTGGAGGCCAGTTACCCTTTCCACCATCTTCAAGTGGTGCTAAAATGTTTGACAACATATTGCAAAGTGCATGGTGAAGTTCACTCTTTAATTTATGGGGAGCACGATATAGAGGATTGGCTTTTGCCACAAAAGAAGCCGAATTGAAGCACATAGACCGCCATCTGTCTTGACCTGCCCAAAGGTATTCACAGTTACTATATACTTTTTTTAACAAATAAAATAACTAACAAAAAAATT
This sequence comes from Artemisia argyi, assembly GCA_030686995.1. Classification (NCBI taxonomy): domain Eukaryota; kingdom Viridiplantae; phylum Streptophyta; class Magnoliopsida; order Asterales; family Asteraceae; genus Artemisia; species Artemisia argyi. The sequence goes on along the minus strand of CM060685.1, from coordinate 176,141,530 downwards.
AATATGTTGTATCTTTAGGTAGCGCATTCCATTAATGATAACGATTGTTTTACTTCGAGCACCACTGGTATCAATCCGCCGAGTTAGCATATACCCCGAGCTTCAGGTAGCACATTCCATTAATGATTCTTTCTTAAAGGATGAAACGAATTGAACCCTAATTTCTAGAAAACATAACAATTAATTAAAACCCCCAAAATCAACGAAATTAAAAACCCCAAAAAAGGAACAAAATCAAAAGATAAAACTTACCAATAAAACTCAAACCTTGGTGGCATGTGTTTGGTTTCTCCCAGATCCGGTATTTTTGTGAGGTGTATTTAATCATCTTTATGTATGATCTTTGATGATAAAAATAATAATAATTAGATTCAAGACTAGTGTTTTTTCCTGGTGTTGTAGGTTTGTAAACCGGCAATATGTGGAATAATTGATTAAAGGTGTGTGGTTTATTTTTGGATTAACTAATTTAGGGGTTAACTGGTTTTGTTGTGGGGGGGATTGATTTGGGGATTATGATGATGGTTTATTTTGTTCGGTTTTCAAATTGATGTATGGAGGGATAATTTGATTTTTGGAGAAAACTTAGAGCGGGACAACAGAAAATGTGAGAGGGAAATCTAATGGGGAATTGTTGGGGATCATGATGGTGGTTTATTTTGTTTGGTTTTCTAATTGTTGGATGGAGGGGATAATTTGATTTTTGGAGAAAACTTAGACCGGGACAACTGAAAATGTCAGAGGGAAATCTAATTTAATTTATATATTTTATTTATAAACCAACTAGTTTTATAACACATGAAATACCTTAATCTTTGTTTATATTAGATGCGGAAATGAGCCTAGCCGATTGTCAAAAATTCAGGATCATATTAGTAAAAAGCTTGAATGAGCCGAGCTTAAACGAGCTCGACAGCTCATCTATCAATCGGGCTCGAGCCTGAGTTTTACATAAAAAACTTGATTTGGCTCACGAGCCTAAATGACACTATGATATTTTACATATTAAACATGTATAAAATGTTATGCATTTGTATTATAGGTGAACTTATTAACAAGCTCGATAAAAAGCTTATTAACGAGCTCAAAATAGATATATTATGAGCCAAGCTCGAGCTAAACTTTAATTTTTTCTTAATGGCATAAATGAACCGAGCTCAAGCCAACTAGTGTTAGTTTGAGCTAATTCTTATCGAGCTTTGAGCTCAAGCTCAAGCCTATATATTTCAAATGAACTCGAAATGTTTAATGAGTTGATCTTAATCTTATATAAGTTCGACTCGAGTTATTGTTGAGTTTTAAATTCTTAGGTTATATTACAATTTTAATTTGTGTAAGAAAACAAAATAAATCAAGCTTTTCGAGTCAAGCTCAAGCCGAGTTCAAACTTTCTCTATCCTGGATAACATGATCGGGAGGTCCCCAAATACTTGATTCTTAGTGTTTGTGACAAACGGTATACTTTTACCAAGCCGGTGCAACCCATATGCATGACCGCCTTTAATAACTTCAAATACAATTCATATAACCTTCACACTAAACACCTACCAAGCCGGTGCAACCTATATGCATGACCGCCTTTAATAACTTCAAATATAATTCAAGCTTTTATGAATGTTTTCCTCCGTATTAAAACGTTATGAAACGTTTACTACGTTCTCGTACATTTTTGTATGACTTTTTCGTTTTCACACGTCCTTATCCTTTTTTCTTTGTTTTGCTAAGTTGTGTTCGCTTTCATACATTTTGTACGCCTTTAAACCATTATGATATTTTACCATTATGATATTTTACCCTTTAAATCAAATAAGCTACAACTTATTTAGTGTTGCTAAATTCGAAATTTTAAAAGTGGATTATAGTGTCATGTTATCGACCAATACATTCCTGGTGATCGAAAATGGGTAACACACTATAGGGTAATGGGTCATTGCATTATGCTTTACCTAAGCATATTTTTTCATTACCTTTCCCATTCTTCACCCCCTATAATTAACCCCCTACCAATTAGCATTAGAGGTGTTTATTATAGTTGTCAGGATCCCGATACTAATCTTACGATCTTATAATTTTATGATACAACAAAGCAAAAACGATCCGGATCTTACATAGGATCTTTGAAAGCTTAAGATATTATAGGATCTCGATCTTGACCATAGGATCATAAGAAAATGATATTACAAAACTATGATATATAATAATTTTGTGTTTATGATATATAATAATTTGTAAATTTGTATAATATTACAAAACTATTAAGAAAATGACATTATTGTAGGATCTTAAGATCCCGATCCGATCTTACAATCACGATCTTGCAAAGATGAAAACGAACCTTGGTAGGATCCTGATCTTGAAAACCTTGGTTCAAATAACCCGAGAAACTGACAAACCAAGCATTTGGTTTTGGTTTTGGTTTTTACTTTTAGATATCCGTTGTTAACCGAACCGAGCCATATATAATATAAATAAATTATCCGCCCCACGATGGATAGTTAAAATCTTCCAACTAACCGAACCGAACCACCCAGTGAACACCCCTACCAAGAGTATCAAACACACTTCAATTTTAAACTTATAATATATACAAACTTATCAAACACACTTCGAACACTTCAACATAATCCTCTCTTTCTCTTTCACACTCATAGTTACAACTCACTCGGATCTAGGGTTTTGATCCCAAATCTCAAAAAGCTGATAATATCACAAATTAATATAATCCAAATACCCCCCTTAGAGCTATTTATTCTTAGGCTTAGGTTGATTATCTATTATAAGAATTGCGTTGCATTTGTAATGATAGAATAAGGAAGAACATGTTGTGTTGTTTTTACAAATATTTATAGCAAAAGAGATATTAAGGTTTGCTTGGATTAGCTTATTTTCTCTTAGGCTTAGGTTGACTATCTGGTATAAGATTTATGTTGCATTTGTTTTGAGAGAATAAGGAAGAAAAGTGGCGGATGTGTGTGCAAATATTTATGCTAAAACATCCAAGTATCAAAAATGGAAGAAGTATCAACATGGGTGAACAGACACCACTTTCAAGTATGAACATAAACTTGTTTTGGTGTTGTTCATCCATGTTGATTCATCTTTGCTCTTTGTCAAAATACAGAAACAATTATCAAGTATAATTTGTAGGTTCGATGCTTGAATTTAGCGTCTTCGTCTTCTAGCATGTTGGTAGGTTAGAGATTCAAGGCTGAATAATATGTTGTTGTTGGCTAGGGTAGAAAGGATGGTAGTTCATTGCATTGTTAATATAAATTTTATATGATTTCATTCATGCACAATTAGCTCTATAATGTCGTAGAATCTACATAATTAATAGGTATGTTCGTCACATCTAAGGGAGCAATATAAATGATAGTAAGTGTGACACCCCCAAAATTACAACGCAGCGGAATACCAATTTGGGTGTCACTTCATAGTTCATACACATAAGTTACATAAAATGACCTCAAAAGAGACGTTTTAATAAAATGTCACATTCGATTTGATAAATCAGAATACAAAGGTCCCAACAATTTCTATTCAAAACTTAAGTTACAAGAGTTAAAACATGACGCATATTTATATTTTAAAGATAAAAAGTTATCAAATGTGTAGAAAACAAGTCCTTCAATATTTGATATCCGCGCGACTCCGATTGCTCCCTATGCTCAGCTAGCAAATAAAACCTGAGAAAATACATGCTAAAAAGTCAACATAAAGTTGAGTGAATTCATAGAGTTTAATATGTAATTAGTTGAATACAAGTATAATTCATTATAAAAGACATATAACAAATACATGCCGGGAAATCAGATTATAGTATAGAACTCATGAAACCGAACCTTAACCTAGTTTTAACAGTTGCCCCGGTAGGGTAATATTTGCCATTTACCTCAACCTCTCAATATTATGTGACCGTTAAAAGGTGAGCGCTACTCACTCGGCCAGGCTGGTCAATGCCCAATATGCATATTCATAATACTAGAGTTTATACAAAAATAATTAACGGTTCATGATGGGGACTTAATTGGCAAGAATTACTCAAGTGACTATAATCATGTAATTGGGTAAAGCATACCAAAAACTACTTGTATTTGGTTTGTAAAACTAGCATGTATCCCCCTCGCGAGGTTTATAAAACGTTTAAATAAGTAAAGACGAGGCTATAAACTCACCGAAGTAAAGTGATGAAGAAAAGAAGTAATATGGATCTCCGGACGAGTGGGAAGCATCTAAGCACAACCGAGAAGTAATGCCAACCTAGAAATCAACGTAGAAAGAACAGACGCCAAAAATCAACCGTTACCTATATTAAAATGACACGCGATCACGATCGATACTTATGTAAAAATGTGAAACTTATAATGACCATAACGAATATATATATATATATATATATATATATATATATATATATATATATATATATATATATATATATATATATATATATATATATATATTTAGAATATGCATGACATTTTATAACTAGGAATCCATGAAACTTACCACTTATTGTTTCTATTTGATTACACATTGTTTCTATTAGATTACACATTTTCTGAAATTGTAATGTTTTTAGCTAGTCGGTAGACACACCAAAAGGTACGTTAAATGGTCAAACTAGTTGCTCTCCTTCTAGTATAACACACTTATATATGTCTTTTAGCTACAGTAGCTAACCCATAAACCATAGGTAATCCTAACCTTTCATGAAAGACGCACCAATGTAATTTGTTCTAAAACAAAAACAAGGTCTGCTGGACTTTGCAAAAGTTTGGCTACAGCAGACCCCCTAAAACAAATTATACAAATCTAAAAAAAAAATACGGCAGGTCACACATATCTTGGGAAAGTTCCAGTTTAAATTTCAGCCAAAAATATTAAGTTTTGACCCGCCTGCACAGCACATCTTTGCATTTGAAATTCTGATTCACAAACTCAGGTTTGACAACTATTTCTGTAACAACAATTTGACCCACTTTTAGATTCTGATAATCGACGAGGCCTAGCTCGTTGGATAGTAGACTCAAAGTACTTATTGATAGGGTCCTGGAAACCTAGAAAAGCTATTGGGATGACCGAGTTACAATGCTCTAATGTTGGACCAAAATTCTGGTTCAAAGAGTGACACTTGCTGAGTTTTTGACGAAACATTTTCTAACTTGAAATGGACGTATCTTTTTCGTTATAAAGAGTTAGAAGCCCCGATTTTTACCACACGCTCCTGGTAACAACCTCTAACATCCTATTTCTCAACTATCAGATTATAAAAACTTTTATTTAGCCAAAATCATCACAAATTTCTGCCATAAAATTTTATATAATTTCTAACACTTCCTAACGACAATCAAGCATTACAACCCTAAAATAGCCTAATCTCCACTACCTAAACCTAATTGATCATCCTCAATCATCCCCAACTCAACAATCATCATTCTAACAATTTACCCATGAATTCCTAATCATAGATTTCAATATGCATGCATATATCTAAACAAGATAAAAATAAAAAGAGCGAACAAGTGCTTACAAGAGCAAATAAATAACAATATGATCAAAACATAAACCCTTGTGGGTTTTATGAATCTGCCGAGCACCACAAAGACCCAAAGAGAACCCAAAACCTTGATTTGATTCACCAAAATTTGCTAAAAAACTCATAACTTTATACCCTTGATGATCTTCTTACATTTAATTATACCAAAACCCTAAAATCAAGATTTTAATAAAAAAAAAATTGAATTCAAGAATCTTGATGCATGGTGAATTTTAGTGGAAAAGATCAATGGGGTTTTATGTAGGAATGATATAGAATTAACAAGGGAGTGTTTAACTGGATTTTTGGTTATGGTGATGGTGATTTGGGGTTTTGGTCGACACACAGTAGAGAGAAAAGGGATGGATTAGTCGTTGTTTTCATTTTACAGTAGTATGTGTTTTTATAAAATAGTATTTTGGTAATTGGTTTAATGTAAGAAAAATATGGAGAGGGTTGTTTGGTTATGCATATTGTTGGAGTCCAAAAAAAATGAGTGTTTGGTTTGGGCTTAAACATTTACTTAAAGTGTGGAAATTGTAAGAATACCATTTTTGACGCGGTTCAGCCAAACACGAATAAGAAGTTGAAAAAAATACTAAAATAAGATAAACAAGCTCTCGGGGCTTAAAATATGGAATTGTTGATTTCTCAAATGTTTTCACGAATAAATATCCAAGGCATGACGCGGAATTAGTTAAAACGACAATTTACGATAAAACGGCTAGAAACAAAAATAATGAATTACATAAAAATTAGTAATAGAATAAGAGGTTGGTTCACTTTGTTAAAACATTAAAACGTAAATTTAAATCGCGTAAAAGGTAAAGGTGCAAGGTTTACATAAAAAAAATGGAAAAATTGAAAAGTGACTTTTAAAATAGGATTGTAAGGAAACAATGATGCATAAAAAGTGTAGAATGGACGTAGTCTAGTCGCGATTGAATTAATTGAACGTGTTATGACGAAACGTGGATAACTTTCGACGAAGTTAATTATTTAAAAATAGGATAGTTAAATAATATTAAGATTAATGACATGCAATTTTTGAAATGTCACAGCAAGAATCTATTTTCTAATAACTTAAAGCTCAATGATTAGGGCATATCTATCTAGCATTGTAGATGATTCCATTGCTTAATTTGGAAAACGTCTACTACCGTTTGTGTGGTTATTAGTTAGTGTCCAAAAAACAAAGCAACAGAACCTTTTTGCAACGTTAGATAGATCTAGCCTGATCATTGAGACGTCTTCAATGCGATAATGATATAGTATTCAAGACATGCCACTATTATCGCATTCAAGACGAGTGATGTTACTTAGACTCTATTCTTTACACAATATTTGTAGATTGTTTGTATTACTTTGAGTCTGGAATTTCAACATACCTTGCCATTCTAAGTTCCCATACTGTTTCTTTTGTTTTTCCACAATCTAGCAATGCGGCTGGCGCAGTCCTTTGCTCAAAGGGAGTTGAAACGACAAAAGGAGCAGTAGCGGGAACTTAGAAGGGTTACATATGTTGGTTTATTGCGTTCCATTCTTTTTTATGATCTAAAACCAACCATCCACCAAGTAATGTGGCCATTAGCTCTCTAATGTCGTAGAATCTACATAATTAATATGTATGTTCGTCACATCTAAGGGAGCAATATAAATGATAGTAAGAATCTGTTTTCTAATAACTTAAAGCTTAATGATTAGGGCAGATCTATCTAGCGTTGTAGATGGTTCCATTTCTTAATTTGGCAAACGTCTACTACCGTTTGTGTGGTTATTAGACGGTGTCTAGAAAACAAAGCAACGGAACCTTTCTACAACGTTAGATAAATCTGGCCAGATCATTGAAACGTCTTCAATGCGATAATGATATAGTATGTACTGTTCATGACATGCCATTTCATTATCGCATTCAAGACAAGTGATGTTACTTAGACTCTATTGTTTACTCACATTTGTAGATTGTTTGTATTACTCAGAGTCTGGAATTTCAACATACCTTTCCATTCTCAATTCCCATACTGTTCCTTTTGTTTTATCAACAATCTAGCAATGCGGCTGGTGCAGTCCTTTCCTCAAAGGGAGTTGAAACGACAAAAGGAGCAGTAGCGGGAACTTAGAAGGGTTAAGTATGTTGGTTTATTGCATTCCATTCTTTTTTATGATCTAAAACCAACCATCCACCAAGTAATGTGGCCATTAGAGTTCCAAGAACAAAGGTTGTTTCAAACACACCCTGAATTGCAACATTATCTTTTATTTCATTTACACTCTATTTTTTTTAATTTTAATATATTTTTTATTTTTTTCCAGAAATCATTAAAATTGACAGCAGTGACTCAAGCGACTCAAGTTCATTTCACATATCAAGCAGTTCTGAAGGTCCTCCAAATACATGGGCAGACTACTTTCCAAAGAGATATTCTGGATCAGGCACAAAAAGGAAGATGCTAGGAAGGTAAAAACTCCAAAAAAGACTGCCAAAGAGCTTTTTGATGATAGGGTTCAGGTCCTAGGCCTGCCCAATGCTAAGACTTGGGAAGACAAGGGTATAAAACCATGGGAACCAAAAATGCCCAAAGTTTGTTCAAAAGGGAAGGGTAAAAAGAAAATGTATTATTTGAGTTAGGAAGTAATTTGAATAAACCTTGTAATCCTTTTGTACTACTTTATTTGACTTTATGAATAAACATGTTGTAATCCTTTTAGATTAGTAGATTTTTAGAATGTGTACCTTTTATTACAAGTATTTTGTAAATTTTCATTTCAAGTTTTAATAGAATATGTTTAATTTTGATTGTTGTGTTCATTAACAAGAACCTGGGATATATTTTGTATTATGTTAATCAAAAGTTTCTGCTCTGTTCCAAAAAAAATCAAAATCAAAAGTTTCTGTTGCTAAGAAAACGTTACTGCAGCTGGGTTTGTACTGCTAGATATGAGAGTGCAGGGGTGGATTGGTAACATTTACACTTAATTGTTACAATATTTTGATTGTTGTGTTCATTAACAAGAACTTGGGATATATTTTGTATTATGTTAGTCAAAAGTTTCTGCTCTGTTAAAAAAAAATCAAAAGTTTCTGCTGCGAAGAAAACGTTACTGCAGGTGGATTTGTACTGCTAGATATGAGAGTGCAGGGGTGGATTGTTAACATTTACACTTAACGGTTTAAATCCCCAATTAACTAGTTATAAGGTCGTATAAGCCGCTTTCGTACAATAATGTCAACCTACATAGTTTACTACATAACATTGTCTATGGATAAACTCATATGGTTCATCCTACATTAGCTAATTACATACCATTGTCTAGTGACAAACCCATTTGGCTTATCATACATCAGATACTTACAAAAAAGTTTATCCAACTTACAAAAACTTTCAAACATTGTTTCACCCATCAATAAATATAAAACCATCAACAACCATCAAACCATCAACACACATCAAACCTTAAGACTCTTTGGGACCTGTTTGTGTCATCTGTTAAAAAGAAGCGGACCCTTGCAGCTGCACCAAAGCAGGCTTCCTGTCTCAACTCCTTGAAACCAGAGCATGAAACCATAAACACCTTCCTCCTCACCTTCCCTCGACCAGGTACCACCACTGTTCTCTCACATACTTGGAACACTTTCTGTATCATTTTGTGCTTCACGACAGTGACAGAGTACCCATACAAGTTGTACTTGTGCACAATTTTTGATGGTATAGTCTGTTACAAAATGTACAAAGTTACAACTGCTATAGATTGATAGTTGTTTAGTTTGTAATCTCATTAAAATTGTAGCAAAACAATTTGACAAATTATCAAAGTTTTCAAGACACTTACTAGTCGTCCATCTCTCCAGAAGCATGCAGTCAGTGGTCGGTAGAATGCCCTATCTTCTTGGTCGTGGACAGTGTGAAAAGACCATTTGCACATCCAGTTCATCCGTCTAGCTTTAAAATCTGAATTTAATAATACAAAATGAGTAAGTTATAGATAATCCAAAATGTTAAAAAGATATCATATACTTGATGTAGTTAAAGCTAATAAAGGGAAATAAAATACCATAGTCATGTGGTTGGTGACACAAGGCATTCATGGCAATATTGGTGTTGTATGTCTCCACAATTGTGATGGCCCCTCCATCAGGTTCAAACAACATCACATTAAATTCCTGGCCCAGGTCAACCTGATTAAAAACCATCCACTGACCATCCTTCATATTCAGGTCTCGAACGAGTGCAACCAACCACCGCTATAGAAGAAGGAGTAGACGTATCGACCATAGAGATGATCACTGGCCACCTTAACATTGTAGTCAGTCGTGTTAGTGGAAACCACGACCAAATTAGTAGGGGTTGGACCATCCAGATATCTCAGAAAGTTTCCTCCAACAACTACATAAGCAGAGATGTGTCTGTCACAGGCACTAAACATCTCCAAAATGGGGCACTCTCGGGTTCATAATTGTGAAACTCCAACCCATCCTCACCATAGCAAGTTACATAAAATACATCCTCACCCTCTTCAACAAAATGTATGTACTCAACATCAGAACAGGAGATGTTGTGAATGACAAAATCATTCCACCTTGCTCCCTCAACAACACACTTAAATTGTGAGAGTCTCCTTACACGAACTTTCCATCTAACCCCCCCCCCCCCCCACAGTTAACTAATAAAATAAAACCATTGCCAGTATAGAAACCTCCTAGAACATAATCATTATGCAGTTCCAGTATATGGAAATAAATTTTTAACCATTGTGAATTAAATACTACTACCTCCGTCCCACATTAAGTGTCCACTATGACTTTACTAGGTCTTTTTTCACCAACTTTGACCTTAAATATATTTATTTGTGTTATATAATACTTAATGAAAATTATACAGATGAAAACACAACTAAAAACTTAATCCATTCATATATCTTGCATCAAGTACTCTATAACACGGACAAAAAAATTTGAAGTCAAAGTTGAAGAAAAAAAACTTGAAAAAGTCATAGTGGACACTTAATGTGTGACTTTTTAAGTCTTCATTTGGCAAATTTGACCTTATATATTTTTATTTGTTTTATATTATAGTTGATAAAAATTATACCAATGGAAAATACATTGAAAACTTAATCCATTCATATATTTTGCATCAAGTAATATATAACACAAATAAAAATATTTAAGGTCAAAGTTGAAAACTAAAGACTTCAAAAGTCAACAGTGGACTATAATTATGGGAAGGAGTAATTAAACTAGTTTCTTAGAGAAATAACAACTTGTCAATACTGGTATTAACTTACAAACTCATCCAAAACATTAGGATTGTCTAAAGCGCAAATAAATTGATTACCAAACATGGTTACTGCATTAACGATTAAGGTTATAAAAAAAATGCAAAATACCGTTTGAATGAAGTAAAAATCAGTAAATGTGGTTACCTGGTATGTGTGTTTTTTGAAGAATCATGACTGCTAAGCACCAACTGTATTGTTTGAGATATTAGGTTGAAAGAATATGGAGCGTTTATGTGTGTGTGATTTTTTTGTGTTAAACACGACTTAGTTTTGTTACTTGCAAAAAATGTGCTCGTCGATTTTCGTGAAAGGGAGGTAGCTGAAGTGTGTTATAGTCGGGAACACTAACAGGCTAGCAGCATTAAGTTCTACCTAGAAGCATTAAGTTCTGAGTTACTAGCATTAGCAGTATTAAATTCCGAGTTACTAGCATTCACCCAAATTCCAATCCAAAAAACTTTTTCTTTGCTTTTCCTGCAAAATGTTAGTCTAGAAACAAAGAAAATACAAGCCATAACATATGCACAATGATCCCAACATATAAATATACTTAACAGTTCTAAGTATAACTAGGAGCATTGTAATGGGGCAAATGAAGAGTCATGACTAATAGTCTGAACTCAATTCATGCAGTGAATATCAAATTAGACTCAAACTAGATAGAGTATACATAAGTTATCAGAAATGTGTAACCATATATATCGAATTGTGACTACATTTAAATAATGTGTGACAAAATATGACACTATGATTTAGACACCTAAATAAATACTTCATGTGACCATATATATAGCATCTTTAATTTAGTCACACAAAAACTCAATGTGACTAATATCAAGGTTAATGATAACTGACTTCACATTTTGCTATAAATAATATTCACATGAATATTTCACAATGTGAATATTTTGAATGTATTGGTCACATATAATAACCTTATGATGTAGCCATAAACATCATTTAGATACACATGTGTGATATGGTGTGACTATTGTAAAGCCTATAGTCACATGATCGTGCTTTAATTAAGTGTGGCTATACACATTAGGATTTGACAAACAAACACACACACACTAAACTTTAGACACACATATTAACTTACGTGACCATATGTATCGAATTTTAGTTACACTTAATCATGTTTCTATGGTTTAGTGTGACCATATATGACATTTGGTCACACTCTTCAAGTGTGTGACATATATTTGTCACTCTTAAATGCATTTCGTGACTAACGCTTCAAACTGAGTTTTTAGTTGTCACACATTTCAAATTCATATGTGGCTAACTATTCAGCAAAGAATAGCAGTCACGTTTATATAATGTGTGACAAACTTGACTATATAACTTAGCCACACACGCACGTACTTCATGTGACCATATATCTTTTTGGTCACACTATTCAATTGTGTGACATATATTTGTCACATATGTATATCTATAGTGTGACAAATGTTTCGAGCTGATTTGTATCCATCACACATCCCGAATTAAAAGTGACTAAAATGTCAAAAAATATTTACCAGTTACCCTTTAGTCACTGATGAGTGCTCAAACACTCATCATTTTTGGTCAAATCTGAGCTGCAAAACATTTAAAAACACTCAAAAAGGCATCAAAATACTGAAAATATCTCAAAATTGTGTTTTATATGTTTCAGATGCAAAATGAGTAAAAACATATGAAAAACGAACAAAGTTTACATAATTGGCAGTTTCAGTCCCCCAACTTTCAAAAATTGGCAAAAATAGTCCCTGAGCACTTATTTTAAAAAAAAAAAGTCACCAAAGGTCCTTTTGAAATCATAAGTTATCATATTTAGTCCACTGGTGAAAATTTTCAAAGTTTTGGAAATTTACAAGTTTAGTCCCTGTGTTGATATAAATAAATGACTAAAAACGTTATTCATATCTTTCGATATCTCTATGTTTTGATAATCACAAAACGAAAACACATCAAACCAAAGATCATGACGTAAACAAGTATTTAGTAGTAAATATTCACTTTCACCATCTAATCACTTAAGGTATGAATAAACATAGTGTTTAATGCATTATAAGATCAAAGGGATATTATTACAAAGTTTATTTTAATTATTACAAAGTTTATTTTAATATATAAACTTATTATATATTTTTGAAAAACACGTTTGGTAATAAAGAAAAATGTTTTAATCATACTAAATATATGAATTCAAATTTTTAACCAAAATCAGTTAGTTTTTCATCAAATAAACTTTCCCCACTAAAAGACAAAACTTTTGGCCGTTACAGCTGGGCGGCCCCCTTAATTATAAGGGGCGGTCCCCTTAATTTTAAGGGGGCCGGCCTTGATTTAAGGGGACCGGCACGCTCCAGTTGTCAGATTTTGTTGCCTATAAATACCACCTTAAATCTGGAATTTTTCTCACCTTTTTGCACTAACCTCCATTTCAATCTTAAAAATCCTTTGATCATATAATTCATAAGCCTTTGTTTCCAAGTGATCCAAAGCCTCATTCATTCAAGTGCAAAGAGAAGAATACTTCTATTTATCAAGACTAGGAGTATTACAACTTAGTATCATCTTGCTATCTAAGTTGTTTGATCATTTCATCTTGTATATCATTCATTCTTTGGTGAATATAGTGTATACATTGGTTAGTTAGATTTAGATATAGGATCTAGATTTATTGAAGGTGTGAAGTAGTACTAGAAGTGAAGAAGTAGAGGTGGATAGGATTAATGATAGAAGAAATAAGAAGTGGTAGTATATTGAAGTAGAGATAGTTGTGAAGACAAAGAAGTTGAAGCCTTGAAGTTGAGAAGACCTTGAAGCCTAGAAGTTGTGAAGTAGTATATATATATATATTGGAGTAGTGGATAGGACTAAGTAGTGAAGGTGTGAAGAAACAAGTGGCGTGAAGAAAAAGAGTTAGGAGGTAGTAAGGTGTGAAGAAGCTTGGAGTGAAGCAGTAAGTTGTGAAGAAGCTAGGAGTGAAGTAGAAAGGTGTGAAGAAGAATTGGTGTGAAGTAGATTGGTGTGAAGAAGTTGTGTAGAAGTTGTGATTGACTTGTGACGAAGTTGTGGTGTGTAATTTGGTGTGTAAGGTTTTCTCCGCCATAAGGGATGTTTTTGATCTAGTGAAGAAAACTCTCGAGTAGGTGACTCGGGGAGTGGAGTAGGGAAAGGAAGGTGTCCTTGTAGCCGAGCCACTATAAATCCTTTGTCTCTCGGTTTGATCTTTCCATCTCTCACCTTTTGATTATTTACTTGTTAGCATTTCATAAATAGTTATAATTGCTTGTGTTGTGCATATATTGATTTCACATAAAGATCAAACTAAAATTCATTCATAACATTAATTTTACAAAAAGAAACCAAGTACATAAACTTATATTAAAACACTTATACATATATATGCTTATATATGATATATGAAATTGTTAATCCTTCTCCAACATAATATATAAGTAGTGTTTATACAAAATTGTAAATAAACTGGTATCTATATTTTTGCATTAAAGTGTTTTGAAATTTACGTCTATTCTTTAAAAGCTAACTTTTATAAAACAAATAAAACGAAAAAGACGTAAAACTATTCAACCCCCTTCTAGTTTTCCACAATTGGTATCAGGAGCCACGTCTAGCAAGATTTTTAAAATATATTGTATTTTAAAACTTGTAACGATCTATGGAATTTGAAAAATATCTAGAAGGGGAATTTACGCAAAAACCACCATTATTTGAAAATGATCATTTTCTTGAATGGAAAAATAAATTTGAAAATTATGTGAAATCAATAGATCTTGATCTTTGGCATATCATTTCAATTGGTGATATTAAACCAACCAAAATGGATTTTGAAAATCAATTTAATAATCTTCAAACAAAGATTGATAAAAAGACTAAAGCTAAATTACTTATTTTCAAAACTCTACAAAAAGTTAAATATGAAATATTATTCTTTTGTAAAATGGCAAATGATATTTGGAAATGTCTTTTAAAGTTTCACCAAGAGAAATGTAAAACCAAAGATGATAAACTTGATGTTGCACAAGAATTAGTCATTCTAGAAAATTTAATAGATAAATATTTAGTTGAAATAAACACATGTACTACTAGTTCAAATGATATCATTGAAGGTAGCAATAACGAAGAAGATGATGAAAATATGGCTTGTGAGAATATTCAAACAAATGTAAATACAAGTATTGATGGCAAGGACTACATGCTTCAAGATCTAAGCGAAACTACAAAGAAAACATGGAGTTACATGGACGATGTAATTGATCACCGTATAGCATGTGAAGAATGTACAACTACAAATGAGGTACAATATGAAACTAAACATTTTTGCTATGATCAATTTATAATAGAATTTTCAAAATTGGAAAACAACTTCAAACATTTTTGCAACATTGACTCAAAAATGATTCTCAAAAATAAATCTTCAATATCCATTGAAAACAATTTTGAAAAGGAAATAATTTTAGAAGATAAAATGTCTAGACTTGAAAGTAATATTGAAATTCATCTTAAATGTAAATATTGTCAAGACTACAAATATGAAATTGAAATGGAAAATTAAAAAGCAAAAATATTAGCAAAATTTGAAAATAGTTCTAAATCTTTAAAATATTTACTTAACATTCAAAAGTCATTTTATGATAAAACCGGCTTAGGATTTACCGCAAATGATCCTTTAACAAATGTATCCAAACAAATAAAATTTGTTAAACATAGTGGAGAAATTTAGAACTAATATTATTTACATCCATTATTTATTACTCTAGTCAAGAAAGTCATTGTTCGTTAATTAAAACAAACTATTGATGAATTCTTGTACTTCTCGACGACATCCTCATCATGTGCATTTAAATGCAATGGATGTTCTCAACTAACCAACTCGGACCCATGAGAATCTGGGTACCAAGCTCTTTGTCATGTTTAGGTAATTTACGAACGAAGGGAATACTACTTTTTGGATCGCTCTCTTCGCTTTCTTTCATTTGATGACTATTGGTTCCTATTTCTCTGTTTCACATTCTACACATGATTTTCTTATGACGTTGGTGCGTTCGTTACTACCTCAGGACGAAGGATTCTTGTGTAACCATTCTTGATCCACACGACTTGTGATGTTTGTTGTGATCGATTAAGTATTTCGGAACAAGCCTCCTTGATCTTTACTGCATTGGGATTTTACTTTGCTATTTCAACATGCTTTGGGCAAATCTTAATGATGTCTTCTAACACCCTCATGCCCTCTCTTTAAGAAAAGCTAGACCCGAGGTAAGTTTTCTTTTCAAAAACTTGTCAATATCACATCATACTAGAGTATGCTTTAATTAGTATATTAATATGATTAAATTTATAGGTTGCCATGTTTTTAGATCATCAATGCTAACATATGTACACATGATACTAGGATAGTTAACCCACCTGTTGTTAAGACTATTACCATTCTTCTTATGTTTCATTTATATTGAATATCATCTATAATCTATAGTAGAATACTTACTAATTGAACTAAATGACTATTCTAGTTGCATTAATATACGGGCTATTATTATGACTAGTTAGCTTTTAATATTATGATGAGTGTAGCATTTATATACATGTGTTAATCTTGTATCTATAGATAGTTTACTTTATTCTCTCAATTATATTGCATTAAGATCATTAGAATCTATCATTACTCCTCCATATCTTTAGTTGCCATTAGAGATGATTATATGTGACCATGGGCTCAATTGATTCTCTTGAGTATGATAAGTTTCTATTTCAAACCCTTCACATATAATTTCTTGCTATCAAAATTAAAATAACACGTTTAAAACCTCTCGCTTTGAATAATAATTTTTCAAATATCTATCCTTTCTTTCTTTAAACAACATGTTTTACTATAAGCTACCATAACTTAATTTTAATCAAAATCAAGATTGGAAAAATTTTCTATTATCCAAATTGTCGACATGTTATGGAGCAAATCTCAATTTATTTCATTCTAATGCACACTTGAATGTATTTCAAAGCATTGTAGAATAAAACTAAAAACGTTTTATTTAAAAACATATTTGATCATCTCACATGTGTCATACAATTCTATGGAAATGACATTCACAATTTAATCAAATCATTTCTTGAGAATCATGGTTTGCCAATATGAATCTTCTTTGTAACAAGTTTTGATGTCCATATAATCATATCTTACTTCTTGTTACTTGTAAGCACTCATCAACATGTTTGCACTAGCCTACACATTATCATTTTCATATAGTTGCATATTTAACTAGTTTGCTTTATTGTTTCCTTGGTTGCCTATCTTAATTTATCAATTAGTAGATTGCATAATTATTAGAAATTAATTGTCTACTTTACTTATTTCTATAACACTCTCAACATTCATGAATAGTATGCCCTATTTTGCCTCAAAGAGTTGAACTTACTTGAATCCAAATCCAAAAACACTACATTTTTGAAAATTTTCTGCCAAAAACCCATTTCTGGCATTCTGGGAATCATCAGATGGGCGGCCCCCTTAATTATATAAGGCGGCCCCCTTAATTTTAAGGGGACCGGCCCCTAATTAAGGGGACCGGCCATCTGATGGTCGGGGATACTGTTTTCTTTATCACTCTTTGACCCATTTCACCCTATACTTCCCAAAATTCACAAACATATTTTGTCCCATACTATCCCTCAAAATTTACCTTCCTAAACCACATTTCTCATACACTATAAATACCCTCCTCCCATCATTAATGCCATCACACCCAAACATGTCATCTCTCGACAACCAAAAACCAAAGATTTCAAGAACCTCAAGGATCTCCGTCAAACCCGTTTGGAGGAGGAAACTTGATTCTTGTCATAACTCAAGTGATGTTGTTCCAAGTCAACCAACAACTAAAACTCAAACCCACACTAATGACTCATCTCACAACCTATCATCAACTCATGCCCTCATTAATGCTTCTTCTTATGATGCGCATGCTCAATCCCAAAACAACAATCCCAATCTCTCAATCAATACTTCACATGTTGCTCATTCAACAAAAACACCACCCACTCATGAAGAACCTCTTCCACCCATTTCATGTTTTCATGACTACCCAAGATCAACCATGTCTCCACCACCAAGAGTACCACCACCACATCCTACAACTTCACATGCCATTCCTTTGTTTGCATGTTCAAACCTTTACCCAAGACAACTATCATGTTCCACCACCATCACCTTCCTCCGAACACTTGAAGTTCGTTGAGGAGCTAAAAGAGGATCATGAGCTTAGTGCCCTCTTAGCATTACATCTTGCTCAACGCAATTTGGATCCACCTCAATCAAACTCACCATAATCACCACACAACATCAACCAAATTGAGAAGCATGTTAACAATTGCCCTTGTTGAATCTTCCTTCAATAACAAAACATTGCATTGAATGAGCACTTTACTTGGATTGAGTATCTTCTTACTAGATCTCAACAAACACCATCACTTGAAATACATCTAAACCCTCAATCAACAAACCCAACTTCAAATCCACCACCTCCATGCTCCACATCTCCAAACTCACCAACATCCATGCAACCAAAATTTCACCTCCATTAAACCACCAAGCATTTTATATGCTTATGTTTCTCATTTTCAAATAAAACTCCTCAACCATTTTGGGATTCAAGAAAGTTTGGTGACACTCTTTGTTGGCACATTAGGATGCTCTACTTAGTTTAGAATTTTATCTTTATGGCCTATGTAACAATGATTATGGGTTGACATAATCATTTTCTATTAATGAATGATTTAATATGTGTTTCTAATTCTCTTTTGCCATGCTTATTATTAGTTGGTATTATGCTATATGTATTTGCTTGTGCCATGCTTGTGCTTCTAATATTTTTCTTGCAAGAATTCCATTACTCGAACCCTTGGTGCCCTCAAACGAGGGGGAGCATACATCAAGGGGGAGCTTTCATTTTATTGGCTTAATCGTTTTTGATTCTACAAAAAGGGGGAGAAGTGAATATAAACTCACTAAATACTTGTCTAAAAATTTATTTTTGGATTTAATGAGTTTAGGTTTTGTAATCATCAAAAAGGGGGAGATTGTTGATATAAATAAATGACTAAAAACGTTATTCATATCTTTCGATATCTCTATGTTTTGATAATCACAAAACGAAAACACATCAAACCAAAGATCATGACGTAAACAAGTATTTAGTAGTAAATATTCACTTTCACCGTCTAATCATTTAAGGTATGAATAAACATAGTATTTAATGCATTATAAGATCAAAGGGATATTATTACAAAGTTTATTTTAATTATTACAAAGTTTATTTTAATATATAAACTTATTATATATTTTTGAAAAACACTTTTGGTAATAAAGAAAAATGTTTTAATCATACTAAATATATGAATTCAAATTTTTAACCAAAATCAATTAGTTTTTCACCAAATAAACTTTTCCCACTAAAAGACAAAACTTTTGGCCGTTACAGCTGGGCGGCCCCCTTAATTATAAGGGGCGGTCCCCTTAATTTTAAGGGGGCCGGCCTTGATTTAAGGGGACAGGCACGCTCCAGTTTTTAGATTTTGTTGCCTGTAAATACCACCTTAAATCTGGAATTTTTCTCACCTTTTTGCACTAAAAACTTTCTGATTCAACCTCCATTTCAATCTTAAAAATCCTTTGATCATATAATTCATAAGCCTTTGTTTCCAAGTGATCCAAAGCCTCATTCTTTCAAGTGCAAAGAGAAGAATACTTCTATTTATCAAGACTAGGAGTATTACAACTTAGTATCATCTTGCTATCTAAGTTGTTTGATCATTTCATCTTGTATATCATTCATTCTTTGGTGAATATAGTGTATACATTGGTTAGTTAGATTTAGATATTGGATCTAGATTTATTGAAAGTGTGAAGTAGTATTAGAAGTGAAGAAGTAGAGGTGGATAGGATTAGTGATAGAAGAAATAAGAAGTGGTAGTATATTGAAGTAGAGATAGTTATGAAGACAAAGAAGTTGAAGCCTTGAAGTTGAGAAGACCTTGAAGCCTAGAAGTTGTGAAGTAGTATATATATATTGGAGTAGTGGATAGGACTAAGTAGTGAAGGTGTGAAGAAACAAGTGGCGTGAAGAAAAAGAGTTAGGAAGTAGTAAGGTGTGAAGAAGCTAGGAGTGAAGTAGTAAGTTGTGAAGAAGCTAGGAGTGAAGTAGAAAGGTGTGAAGAAGAATTGGTGTGAAGAAGTTGTGTAGAAGTTGTGATTGAGTTGTGACGAAGTTGTGGTGTGTAATTTGGTGTGTAAGGTTTTCTCCGCCATAAGGGAGGTTTTTGATCTAGTGAAGAAAACTCTCGTGCAGGTGACTCGGGGAGTGGAGTAGGGCAAGGAAGGTTGTCACACCCCCAAAGTCGGGTCCAGCGGAAGCATACATGTGGCTGGGGTGTAACTCAATTGGTATTACAACACTAGTTCAAAAATGGTTTTCACTTCAATCATTTATAATAAAATAGTTAAATCAAAATATTGAATTTACATCGTTAAAAGTAGTGCGGAAGTAGGCCCTTAAAATAGTTTAAAACGGTCCCCATAAAAATAATCAGAGTCTTCTATGACCATGCCATGCCCTGCCAAAACCTCCAGTAGCGTGCCATCGCTTAAAACCTGAAAATACATGCTAAAGTGTCAACACGAGGTTGGTGAGTTCATAGAGTTTGTTTAACAAATAAAATTTATAAAAAAAATGGTCGCACAGCAAAGGCATCGTAAATCCACTCAGTTACAAGTCCCGCCATAAGAGACTTGTAACCTGTGTGTTCACAACCCACTGCTAACATATATATAGTATGAGTAAAACATGTATAAGTTCATCACAACAGTTAAGCAATTAGTCGTGAGTCTACACTTCATCTCCGAAGACCTCACGTTTGTATGTATGTCTCCATGGTTGTACCCAGCAACTTAATCTGGGGCCATTGGAAGTATGTATGTCTCCATGGTTGTGCCCAGCAACTTAATCTGGGGCCATTGGAAGTATATATGTCTCCATGGTTGTGCCCAGCAACTTAATCTGGGGCCATTGGAAGTCTCAGTAGCTCAAGAATACACATCACAGTTTAGTATAACACAGTTAAGTATAGCACAATCACGTATGTATGAAATCAAGTATAAAACAATCAAGTATAAAACAATCAAGAATAAATGTTTTGAGTATCAAGAAAGTATGTTTTGAGTATTTATACTAGTAAGCAAGTAGTTGAGCATGTATCCCCCCCAAAGAGTTAAAACAAGTATAAAGAGTAAAAGTGGGGCTATGACTCACCTGGTGCGATAGCTACGATGACAAAGTGAATACACAGAAATGAGGTTCGATCTCTAACCGCAACCTAATATGAATGATAGTGATCTACTTAGATCATGAAATGATGAAGAGAATGTCCATGCACATGATACCTATACCACTCGTAACTTGGAAATAATTGTTATAGTCAAAGTAAAGTATTTTCCCTACTTAAGAAAAATAAGTCCAACTAAAATAATAAAAACTTGTCGTAATATATCGTATATAAAAACGTTAGTGTTATATTCCTCGTTTTGAAAACCTTAAGATATCGTCTAGTAGTCGCATAAATAAACCTTGAGTCGTACGTATTTGATTAATTAAAAATAAACTCCTTGAATAAGAAAACTAGAAAATATATTATTTAGTACGTAGTTATATTATTTTCTAGTAGTGACTATATATATATATATATAGTTTTAACGATTGTAAAACATGTATAACTTGGTCGTTTTAAGCTCATTTTACTCGTTCTTTATATCCCCGGAATCGTCTTAACCTATACTAATATATTTTCGATAGCTCGGCCCCACTAGGTTACGTTTAACGCCTCTATTTGTCCAACGAAAGTCGTCCAACAGCATGCAGTTTTTCAGAAAACTAGTTTTCGTCGTTAAATTCGGAAAATCATATCTCTTTCGTTATTAACTCGTTTTAATCCGTTCTTTCGCCAAAAGTTTCGTTTTTGAAAGTATTTTCTAAATCTTTGATCAAAATTTACCCATCATCCACTGATTTTCCCACGTTTCACAAATAGCAACAGTAGGTAAATATATTGTTTCAAAAACCATTTCTAGTGTTCCAATCTAGTTCCAACTTCAACCAAACCACTTTCAATCACCACAAATCTAGTCTAATCTTACCATACACCTTCTTAGGGTGTCATGGGTTCCTAAACATCATAAATCAAGTGGATCTAACAAGGATCTAACTATAATCCATTTCTAGAGTTCAAAAGTTATATATATATATAAATGAGTGGTATAACTAACATATGCATGTAGATCTTGTATGGAAATCATATGATCATAAAAATAACATGTAGAAATTATGAAAAAGAGTGTGACAACTTACTTAGAAAGATTAATGAGCTTGGATGAGTAAAACCTAAGAAACCTTGAGTTTTTAACACAAAACCCAAACAAGAACAACTAAAGGAACAAGGAAATGACTTGATCTTGGAAAATTAATGGTTCTTCATGGTGTTTCTTTGTTGGGTCGATTTGTACACAAAGGGAGAAAGGAAGATGAGAGCATTTTCTAGTTTCTTGTATGTTTAAATGAGAAATGTGGTGAGAATGATATATATATTTGAAGAAAGTCTTGGTCTAAAGCAAATTTAATGTCATCTTGGACCTAGGGGGGACATGGGCATGAATTAGGGGGAAAAAGAAAGGGGCTTGGTGGCTCATTAAAGTTCTTGTCCCATTGTGTAGTTATTAGTTGGTTTTGTTGTGTATTAGGTGTTACCGGGTACCGAGTTAACTAAAAATAAATGTTACCAAGGTGAAATAAAATACGACGAAGTTGTAAAAGTTGTAAAATAATATTCCTGATGAGAATCGGGTGTTAAAATAATTATCGGATTGAAATAACGCAACCCGACGGAGTTATAAGCTCCGACCGTAAAATGTAGCCATTGATTTGAAAACACCGGGTAATTTAATATTATAATTTTTATATTATTATTATGAGTAAAAAAATGTGTTAGGACCATAGTTGGGATTGTCGGATCAATTATTCAAAATAATAGCTCATAGGATAACGTATATTAGGTAGATAACCGTACGTATACGGAAATGACGCAACTCACGCATAAATGACAATTTTTCTCCGGAGGTGAATAGTGTTTTATGAATAGTAAAATTCTTGAACGCTTCTCAGAATATCAAACTGACTCCGAAAAAGATGAATAGTAAACTGATGAATAGTGATCGATGAATAGTAACTGATGAATAGTAAATGTTGAAAGTTCGGAAAAGACCAAAATTTACGAGTTGTGACAAAGGTGTCCTTGTAGCCGAACCACTATAAATCCTTTGTCTCTCGGTTTGATCTTTCGATCTCTCACCTTTTGATTATTTACTTGTTAGCATTTCATACATAGTTATAATTGCTTGTGTTGTGCATATATTGATTTCACATAAAGATCAAACTAAAATTCATTCATAACATTAATTTTACAAAAAGAAACCAAGTACATAAACTTATATTAAAACACTTATACATATATATGCTTATATATGATATATGAAATTGTTAATCCTTTTCCAACATAATATATAAGTAGTGTTTATACAAAATTGTAAATAAACTAGTATCTATATTTTTGCATTAAAGAGTTTCGAAATTTACGTCTATTCTTTAGAAGCTAACTTTTATAAAACAAATAAAACGAAAAAGACGTAAAATAATTCAACCCCCCCTTCTAGTTTCCACACCCTAGAGTTTCAATTTTGGCAGATTTGGTCCCTGGTGGGATATTTTTGGTAGAAAAATCATTATTGGTCCTTGGAAAGTCACAAGTTATCACAAATGGTCCTTGGGTGGAAAGTTTGAAGGAATTGCAAGATTAGTCCCTGAACTTTGAAACTTGTTAGTTTTGGCCCCTAGAAATTCCAAAAGTGGAAAAATTGCAAATAATGGTTCTTGGATTATGGAATATGGCAAGTTTGGTCCTTACTACTACTTTGTGAAAGTTGCAAATTCAGCCCCTCCATTTTCAGTTTTTTACACTTATGGTCCTTGTGAAATATCACAAACCAAATGGACCTTATGCTAATAATAAACCCAAAAATCCTATCCACACAATCCATTTCCCTAGCCCATCAAATACACCAGCCTAACTCCCTTCCAATTTTAAATAAAAACCCCCCGGTCAACCCCAGTCAAACCCCAACCAGAAATACTGTACACCCATCTTCCTCCCCTGATTACCTGCTCCCTGCTCCCATTACTTTCCCACGTTTTCCTCACTTTCCCTCCTCCATGTCCCCTCCAACTTACCCTTCCCATTAATACTTCTCACCTACAACTCACCAAACCCACTAATCCTGCCAAACACAATTTCCCGCCAAAATGGATTTGAGGGCTGAGATCAAAATCAAGGATCCAATGGTTCAAAATAGAAGTGGGAATGAGAGAGAAACACCCCAAGTCCTATTTAAGTGAAGAAAAAATGAAGAAGAAGCAGTTAATGAGAGTAGTGGTAGTTGTAGTTTAGCTTTTAATATCATACTAATGTAATTTTGCTTTCTGGTTGTAATTTCTAGTAAAAAAATAGGTGTAATCAGTTTAATCTTTGTAATCTAAACTATTTTAACCCTTAATTTCAAGATTTCTTTTATGGATTAAAACTTGGCATTTTTTAAGTGAAATTGACAAATTTACTTGAACTTGCCAAAAGTTGTTGTTAAGTGTTCATTTAAGCTCAATTTAGCTTACTGATAAGCTTTCTTAAGTTTTTAAGGTATTGGACTCAGTTTTTACTCAGTTACTAAAAATTCATAAAAATGCCTAGAAAATCAATGAAAAATCAAAAATCACTCAAGAAGGTGAAAAAGGCTTGGAGCATGGTTCATGCTGGATTGCTATGGTATTAGAACTCCATGGGGAGTGCAGGTGATGACTTTTGATCCTAGGTTCATAATTTTGCAGTTTGGAAACTTTGTAAGCATTTTTTCATGTTTTGGCATTCTACTGTAGCAATTGCTCATTGGTGCTTACTTATGCTTATTTTATGATATTTTATGCTTATTATTGGTTTAATATGCTAAGTAATGTCTATTTAATAGTGTAAGACACCTTTGTTTGAAAAATTGTATGTATATTGCCTATATTTAGCCTCAACTGCTTTTACTTGTTCCTGGTGTTTATTGTGTGTAATTTGGGTTTAAATAGCTTTATTGGTATTTACTTAACCTGTTTAAGGCTTAATATCATTAGTTATAACTAAACAATTGCAAGTTGTAGTGTTAACCATAGCTTTAAGGAGTGTTTGGTTTGACAGTATTGGTTGTGTTCTAGTAGCCTTTTGTGGTTACTTATGATTTGAACATGTTCCTTTAGGTCATAATAGCATAGTTGAAGTTTAAAATCAGTTACCCTTTAGCTATAAAGTCAAAACTCACTTAATCCTCTCAATTTTTGTTCACTGTCAAAATTTCAATTTGCAAAATCTTATAAATGGTTACATAAGGTGTTAAAATTGGTTAATATAGTTGAATAATAGCTTAACATAACATATTCAGTAGATTAGATGTGATGAAATCTCATCTAAGTCAACTTTTGTCCAAAATCTAAAAAGTCAAAATTTCAAGTTTCTCAGTTTTTCCAAATCTTCGGAGAATTTTCATGACTTCATGCTTAATCCTTTGGACCTGAAAATTGGTTTATAGCTTATTTGCCAGCTTGTCTTCAAGCCCATATTTTTAATGTACTTTTTTGATTTTTTTTTTCTGTTAGCTTTTTATGCCCTCAAAGTAGCCCCACCAGGGCTGTTTTAACCAAGTTCCAGCAATTTAGTTTTTTATTTTTAGTTTCTTCATTATAAGTCCTTATTACCTGAAATTTGGTATGCATGATATTTAGTTGCTAATCTACATGCTGATATTTTTGTTTTGTTTTTTTGAATTTTTTTTGGTTGGCTTATGACGTGCCATAATCATTGGAGTAAGCATAAAGGGGTGTTTGGCAAAAGGTGGCAAAGTGTTGTGCGAAAGGTTTCTTACGGTAAATTTAGCTCAAACAAGTTGCATTAGGTTATTCTAAGTGAGTTAAGACATAAAAACCAGTAGTCATTTGTCAAAAAGTCCAAATTCATTTCCAATTTCATATCAATTAACGGTTAGTGTTTTTAGGTTCTAATTCTCATCATATCATTGCGTATCTAGGTAACTTAGCTTATTTCAGTCCCAATATAGCTTAATATAACATATTCTATCATTAGAATCAGTTTATAAGTCATAAAAGTCAAAAGTGTCCAATTTCATAAAAAGTGAAAATTGCTAGTTTAGGCAGAAATCCAAATATTGCAAGAATTGTTTAGAATTTTTTGCTTGGATTCAGGCCTTGAAACTTTTACAAGATAGAGTCCCCCACCTAATCTTTAGAGTCCCACACTTATTATATTTTTGTGATTTTTATTGTGGGCCCCACACTTACCCAAACAGGGCAGGAGGCCCTTGCTACACCAGCAGCACCACCCCACTGCCCTCAATTTTGGAGGTCCCACTGACCACCACAGTGGGCCCCACAGCCTCCCCCTTGGTTCTTTGGACTCACAAGCTGGCCCTCTACCCATTTCAAGCTTTTGTTGAAGCTTAAGCTCACTGGGACCCAGATATATTGGCCATCAAAAGTTGTCCCATTTCTGTATTGAATCAAGGTTTCATGTGCTTATTTTGTGTGCTTATTTGCTTATCACTAGTATAATTTTGTTGTTTTGGCTTCATATCAGTCCATCTCACTTATTTGCACCCAAAGATACCCCTATGGACCCCACAGAGGCTCATTTCTAGCTTAAGTCAACAAAAAAGTCAACTATAGAGCTTTTAGTGGCCATTTTGCTTATTTTTAAGCTTTGTAAAAGTTGTTTTCACAAAAGTTTCTTGTTTTTAGTAGTTAAATAGTTTTCCGAAAGAAAAACCAGAAAAATCCAAAATAATATTAAGTGATAGTTTCTATTTAATATAATCTAACTTTTTAATTTTCCTTTTCAGCTTTTTATTAAGCACTTTTCAATTTTATATTTTTCTTAATTTTCTTTTTTGTTAAAGTAATTTCAGTAATTTTTCTAGATTTTTTTCTTGTCATTTAGTATTTATTTGAATTAAATATTGTTTAAGTAATAATTAATTAATATTTAAGTATTAAATAGCATAATTATATTTTATCAAGTAATACCTAGTTTTTATATTTTTACTAGCTTTTATATGTTATAAAATAATTTTAAGAATTTTTCTAGAATTTTTACTGTTCATCTTCTAATTTTTATAATTTAATTAGTTTAATTAGTAATTAATTAATATTTAGTTTAATAATTAGTAAAATAGTTTAAAAACATATAAAATAAACTTTTTATAATTTTTTAGGATTCCTGTGATGCTTAATTAGATTTATAAAAGAAATTCATAATTATCTAAGTCATTTAAGTATTTTTAGTAATTTAAATTAGTTTAATTAATTAATTAATAGGAAATTAGTAATTAATTAATAATAATTATATAAAAAGTGTAAAAATTAATTTTAATTTTCTAAAAATTTTATTTTATCATTAGGATTATAAAAATGTAATTTTCATATTCGTAGGTATTTTATTTCTACAAAACTCGCATTTTATTTCGTACGTTCACGTAACTTTAATTTAAACTTACGCGTTTTTAAGTTTTAAACGTTTCTGGGTTGTCTAATTTTACAGTCTTGTTAATATAGCTTGTTTAAGCTATTTTCTTGTATAAATCAGTAGTATAATCATTCACAACCCTTTCTTGTCCAAATTCACCCGATCACAAACCCGTTTTGATATCATCCACACCTCGTCAGGACTTAACGACCCTGGTGATACCCTATATTACCCGGAAGCATTGGTCTTGGTGGTTTTACTATGTTGAACACATTTGTGGTTAACTTTAGTTGACTGTTTAGCATCAATCAAATTTTGGCGCCGCTTCCGGGGAGGTTGTGCGCGTTATTTTAAACGGTTTTTGCATATTAGTGAATCTGGATATACGCTCATTGTATATTTATCCATCCATGTTCATATTTTCTTATCATATTAAAACAAAACGGTTCGCGAAAACATTTTAAAATTAGTTTTCAACGATCACAAAAACCCAAAAAGATTTTCTTTCTTATTTTTACAAAATGTTTATCAAAAATAACAAAAATATCCATCTTTACCCTCCTACCCTTTTGATTCTCCATTCCTTACCCTATGTAAACATTTGATTCTTTCCTATGTCGTATCCACACCTTTTTGGTTGTCAATGGTGTGGTGGTTCTCATAATGGTGTGAATTGTCCCGACTGTATCTTGGTAGAGTCAAGAGATGGGTCTGTCTATAACCAAGCTCCCTATCCTTACCATGACACATATGATTCATTCTACCAGCCACTACATCATGAGATACCGATATATCTGTGTGAGTTTTGTGGAGGTCCTCACCAAGGATTTGAGTGTCAACCCGAAAACACTTTTGTCTATGAACAATTTTCTGGTGATGCTGAGAATTTTGGGTATGACCAATATCCATACGATTCACTAATCCAGACTCAACAGTTTTACTGTTGTGATTACTGTAGAGGTCCACACTTCAGCTCAGATTGTCAAACGGGGAATCCATTTCCTTGTGACAATTTTGACACATCGTATTATGACCAACCTCCACAATACCAAATGAATCAAGCAATTCTTCCAGAAATTCAAAATGCATTGGAAATACTTGACGAGCTTAAAGGTTTAGTTAAAGACCTTGCCCAAAGAGACACTCATCAAAAGTCCATGGAAGAATTGTTAGCTGAAGAGAAGGCCGCTAGAATAAATTCCCAAGATGCCTATGAAAAATCTATTAGGGAATCGATTGCAAAAGAAAAAGCAGCCAGATCTAGATCTCAGTTCCGTTTTATTCCTGATGACAGTGATGATGAAGATACACTTGATATTCTTCAATTTTATAAAACTTCATCAAGTTCATGAGTGGATATCCCAGTAGTTGAGATTCCATCTTAAACAACTGTTATCACATCCGAAGTTCACACTCACTCTTTGAACATGGGGGATGAGCATCTTAGCACTATTCCTGAAAAGGAATCGGAAGAATTCATGAAGTCTAGTATTGAGAACCTTGTCCCAATCCCAAGAGAGTCACAGGGAACTTCTGACCATGTGTGTGATTTACCTTCCCCTCTTGAGTGTCCAGAATATCAAATTGAGACTTTCTCCGATTGTAGCGAAGATTGTGCATCTTAGGGAGACATCGAGTATGTTGAGGCATCAATTCCACATTCTGATGCTGATCATCTTCTTGAGGAGTTCACCGATGAACTCACTCACATCAATCCACTTCCAACGGGAAGTGATGATGATCTCTTTGACTTTGAAGCCGATCTAGGAGAAATTGAAAGTCTCTTATATCATGATCCGTCACTCACTTCTGATCCCAACAGTCCAATTGAGAATGTTGATCACTTTGTTCCAGAAGCATTCAAAACTACTCTCACCAATCCTCTGTTTGAATTCGACTCTGAATTCACTTTGATTTCTGATAATCCAATCTTTGGTACTCAGAATGAGGATAGTGATGAGTCTACATCGGAACATGAGTTCACATATTCACATCTTGTGATTGATTCTCTTTCCGAGGAGTTCTCCGATGAACTCACTCATATCATATCTCCGCCGGAGTATGATAACTTCCACTTTGATCATGACACACCCGGGATATGTCTTGATCATCTGAGCTTAAATGATGAGATTCATAATACTAAAATTATGGATTCTCCTGTGGATGATGACGAGTTAGTCATGATTTTCATCATGGTTTTCTTCCTTTTCTTCACCTATCCCGTGACCTCTCCTGTTCTTCACTCCTTCGGGAATGAAGACATTATCTTTGACCCAGGCATCACACTTATAGTTTATACTATTTAGAGCCAGGGTCTCACAGTATATCTCATCGGTGTGGAACTTTCACGTACTTCAATGTTTATCCAAACATCTTGAATGAAAGTCCGATAAAGATTGTCTCTTCCACACGCTGCTTCCCCAAGAACAAATGAGTTCGGGGTCGAGTCAAGCTAGCGACTCGGTAAACAAAAACAGTAGCATGCATATGGGGTTTCCATCCTAAGTGTGGGGGAGTTACCTACGATGTTGTTACCATGTATAATATATATATATATATATATATTTATATATATATATATATATATATATATATATATAGAGAGAGAGAGAGAGAGAGAGAGAGATAAAGTGAAAAATGGTGTTTCAACATTTAGCTTGTAATGTTGCCTTTTTACGTTCAAAGAGTTGGCATAATAGCCGGGACTTTGAATATTGAGGACAATATTCAATTCTAAGTGTGGGGGGGGGGGGGGGAATTCTAGCAAATTTGATCACATTTTACCTTCTAGTACCCCTGTTTTTGGCCAAAATTTAATTTTTTTTTTCACTTTATTTCAAAATTTTTATGGATATTAGTCGACCATGTCTAAACCACAAAAGGACTAGCTAATCCAGGAGCAAATGGCTCTTGGTAAAGATATATCAAATCCGTTTATGGCTGACAATTTGCCCAAAATTGTATGGTATTCAACTCACCATATCTTAAAAAGTAAAGAGTTGGCTAGCCCGCAAGGTTATGGCTTGTGGTAAAGGCAGTGGAAAACCATAATTGGTAATCAACTCACCAAGATGCTAATAGTTGCATCAAGAGTTGTCTAGTCCAGAAACAAACGGCTTCTGGTAAAGACAAATCAAAACCGTTGAAAGCTGGTGGTTTGCTCAAAATCACATGGTTATCGGTGTACCATAGTTCTTACTTGAACTAAAACATTTGGCTACCCCAGAAGTAATGGATTTTGGTAAATAGATTCAAATCCATTAAGTTTTCTCAAAAGATTGCTAGGGACTAGCAATATTTTAGTGTGGGGGATTGATTAGTGCTCAAACACTCATCATTTTTGGTCAAATCTGAGCTGCAAAACATTTAAAAACACTAAAAAAGGCATCAAAATATTGAAAATATCTCAAAATTGTGTTTTATATGTTTCAGATGCAAAATGAGTAAAAACAGATGATAACCGAACAAAGTTTACATAATTGGCAGTTTCAGTCCCTTAACTTTCAAAAATTGGCAAAAATAGTCCCTGAGCACTTATTTTAAAAGAAAAGTCACCAAAGGTCCTTTTGAAATCATAAGTTGTCATATTTAGTCCTTTAGTGAAAAATTTCAAAGTTTTGGAAATTTACAAGTTTAGTCCCTAGAGTTTCAATTTTGGCAGATTTGGTCCCTGGTGGGATATTTTTGGTAGAAAAATCATTATTGGTCCTTGGAAAGTCATAAGTTATCACAAATGGTCCTTGGGTTGAAAGTTTGAAGGAATTGCAAGATTAGTCCCTGAACTTTGAAAGTTGTCAGTTTCGGCCCCTAGAAATTCCAAAAATGAAAAAATTGCAAATAATGGTTCTTGGATTATGGAATATGGCAAGTTTGGTCCTTACTACTACTTTGTGAAAGTTGCAAATTCAATCCCTCCATTTTCAGTTTTTTACACTTATGGTCCTTGTGAAATATTACAAACCAAATGGACCTTATGCTAATAATAAACCCAAAAATCCAATCTACCCAATCCATTTCCCTAGCCCATCAAATACACCAGCCCAACTCCCTCACAATTTTAAATAAAAATCGCTCGGTCAACCCAGTCAAACCCCAACCAAAAACACTGTACACCCATCTTCCTCCCCTGATTACCCCGTCCCTGCTCCCCTTACTTTCCCACCTTTTCCTCACTTTCCCTCCTCCATGTCCCCTCCAACTTACCCTTCCCATTAATACTTCTCACCTACAACTCACCAAACCCACTAATCCTGCCAAACACAATTTCCCGCCAAAATGGATTTGAGGGCTGAGATCAAAATCAAGGATCCAATGGTTCAAAATAGAAGTGGGAATCAGAGAGAAACACCCCAAGTCCTATTAAAGTGAAGAAAAAATGAAAAAGAAGCAGTTAATGAGAGTATTGGTAGTTGTAGTTTAGCTTTTAATATCATACTTATGTAATTTTGCTTTCTGGTTGTAATTTCTAGTAAAAATAGGTGTAATCAGTTTAGTCTTTGTAATCTAAACTATTTTAACCCTTAATTTCAAGATTTCTTTTATGGATTAAAACTTGGCATTTTTTGAGTGAAATTGACAAATTTACTTGAACTTGCCAAAAGTTGTTGTTAAGTGTTCATTTAAGCTAAATTTAGCTTACTGATAAGCTTTCTTAAGTTTTTAAGGTATTGGACTCAGTTTTTACTCAGTTACTAAAAATTCATAAAAATGCCTAGAAAATCAATGAAAAATCAAAAATCACTCAAGAAGGTGAAAAAGGCTTGGAGCATGGTTCATGCTGGATCGCTATGGTATTAGAACTCCATGGGGAGTGCAGTGATGACTTTTGATCCTAGGTTCATAGTTTTGCAGTTTGGAAAGCTTTGAAAGCATCTTTTCATGTTTTGGCTTTCTACTGTAGCAATAGCTCATTGGTGCTTACTTATCTAAGTAATGTCTGTTTGATAGTGTAAGACACCTTTGTTTAAAAAATTGTATGTATACTGCCTATAATTAGCCTCAACTGCTTTTACTTGTTCCTGGTGTTTATTGTGTGTAATTTGGGTTTAAATAGCTTTATTGGTATTTACTTAACCTGTTTAAGGCTTAATATCAGTAGTTGTAACTTAACAATTGCAAGTTGCAGTGTTAACCATAGCTTTAAGGAGTGTTTGGTTTGACAGTATTGGTTGTGTTCTAGTAGCCTTTTGTGGTTACTTCTGATTTGAACATGTTCCTTTAGGTCATAATAGCATAGTTGAAGTTTAAAATCAGTTACCCTTTAGCTATAAAGTCAAAACTCACTTAATCCTCTCAATTTTTGTTCACTGTCAAAATTTCAATTTGCAAAATCTTATAGATGGTTACATAATGTTTTAAAATTGGTTAATATAGTTGAATAATAGCTTAACATAACATATTCAGTTGATTAGATGTGATCAAATCTCATCTAAGTCAACTTTTGTCCAAAATCTAAAAAGTCAAAATTTCAAGTTTCTCAGTTTTTCCAAATCTTCGGAGAATTTTCATGACTTCATGCTTAATCCTTTAGACCTGAAAATTGGTTTATAGCTTATTTGCCAGCTTGTCTTCAAGCCCATATTTTTAATGTACTTTTTTGAATTTTTTTTTTCTGTTAGCTTTTTATGCCCTCAAAGTAGCCCCACCAGGGCTGTTTTAACCAAGTTCCAGCAATTTAGTTTTTTATTTTTAGTTTCTTCATTATAAGTCTTTATTATCTGAATTTTGGTATGCATGATATTTAGTTGCTAATCTACTTGCTGATATATTTTTTTTTTTTTGAATTTTTTTGGTTGGCTTATAACGTGCCGTAATCATTGGATTAAGCATAAAGGGGTGTTTGGCAAAAGGTGGTAAAGTGTTGTGCGAAAGGTTTCTGAGGGTAAATTTAGCTCAAAAAAGTTGCATTAGGTTATTCTAAGTGAGTTAAGACATAAAAACCGGTAGTCGTTTGTTAAAAAGTCAAAATTCATTTCCAATTTCATATCAGTTAACAGTTAGTGTTTTTAGGTTCTAATTCTCATCATATCATTGCTTATCTAGGTAACTTAGCTTATTTCAGTCCCAATATAGCTTAATATAACATATTCTATTATTAGAATCAGTTTATAAGTCATAAAAGTCAAAAGTGTCCAATTTCATAAAAAGTCAAAATTGCTAGTTTAGGTAGAAATCCAAATATTGCAAGAATTGTTTAGAATTTTGTGCTTGGATTCAGGCCTTGAAACTTTTACAAGATAGAGTCTCCCACCTAATCTTTAGAGTCCCACAATTATTATATTTTTGTGATTTTTATTGTGGGCCCGACACTCACCCAAACTGGGCAGCAGGCCCTTGCTGCACCAACAGCACCACCCCACTGCCCTCACTTTTGGAGGTCCAACAGACCACCATAGTGGGCCCCACAGCCTCCCCCTTGATTCTTTGGACTCACAAGCCGGCCCTCTACCCATTTCAAGCTTTTGTTGAAGCTTAATCTCACTGGAACCCACATATATTGGCCATCAAAAGTTGTCCCATTTTTCTGTTGAATCAAGGTTTCATGTACTTATTTGCTTATCAGTAGTATAATTTTGTTGTTTTGGCTTCATATCAGTCTATCTCACTTATTTGCACCCAAAGATACCCCTGTGGACCCCACAGAGGCTCATTTCTAGCTTAAGTCAACAAAAAAGTCAACTATAGATCTTTCAGTGGCCATTTTGCTTATTTTTAAGCTTTGTAAAAGTTGTTTTCACCAAAGTTTCTTGCTTTTAGTAGTTAAATAGATTTCCAAAAGAAAAACCAGAAAAATCCAAAATAATATTAAGTGATAGTTTCTATTTAATATAATTTAACTTTTTAATTTTCCTTTTTATCTTTTTATTAAGCACTTTGCAATTTTATATTTTTCTTAATTTTCTTTTATGTTAAAGTAATTTCAGTAATTTTTCTAGATTTTTCCCTTGTAATTTAGTATTTATTAGAATTAAATATAGTTTAAGTAATAATTAATTAATATTTAAGTATTAAATAGCAT
Organism: Artemisia argyi; assembly: GCA_030686995.1. Taxonomy (NCBI): domain Eukaryota; kingdom Viridiplantae; phylum Streptophyta; class Magnoliopsida; order Asterales; family Asteraceae; genus Artemisia; species Artemisia argyi. The sequence continues at coordinate 176,107,013 of CM060685.1, read as the reverse complement.
AATTAGTTTTTATCAAGTAATACCTAGTTTTTATATTTTTCCTGGCTTTTATATGTTATAAAATAATTTTAGAAATTTTTCTAGAATTTCTACGTTTCTTCTTCTAACTTTTATAATTTAATTAGTTTAATTAGTAATTAATTAATATTTAGTTTAATAATTAGTAAAATAGTTTAAAAACATATAAAATAAACTTTTTATAATTTTTTAGGATTCCTGTGATGGTTGATTAGATTTATAAAAAATTTCATAATTATCTAAGTTATTTAAGTATTTTTAGTAATTTAAATTAGTTTAATTAATTAATTAATAGGAAATTAGTAATTAATTAATAATAATTATATAATTAGTGAATTTTCTTTTATCATTAGGATTGTAAAAATGTAATTTTCATATTCGTAGGTATTTTATTTCAACAAAACTCGCGTTTATTTCGTACGTTCACGTAACTTTAATTTGAACGTACGCGTTATTAAATTTTAAACGTTTCTGGGTTGTCTAATTTTACAATCATGTTAATATTTAAGCTATTTCCTTGTATAAATCAGTAGTATAATCATTCACAACCCTTTCTTGTCCAAATTCACCTGATCACAAACCCGTTTTGATACCATCCACACCTCGTCAGGTCTTAACGACCCTGGTGATACCCTATATTACCCGGAAGCATTGGTCTAGGTGGTTTGACTATATTGACCACATTTGTGGTTAACTTTAGGTGACTATTTAGCATCAATCAGTCACATATATACACAAATGTGTGACATATATTTTACGAAATGGTCACACAAGTCGGATCAAGTGTGGCTGTTTATTTAAGGCTGGTACATTTAGTCACGTAAATATGTTGCTGTGTGACCATTCCAAATATGGTATGTGTGACGAACGGCCATATCTGTACTAGTGTGTGTGTATATATATATATATATATATATATATATATATATATATATATATATATATTAAACTCTAGTATTTTTTATAAAACTGCACGTATGTCAAAAGTATATCAATATTTGGCTTGTTTTGTTCGTTATCGAATGGCCTTTTTGTCAGTATTTTTTTTTTGTTCAAGAAACCGGTAGATATCTGTTAGATATTTGGTAAATAAAGTTTGTTGTATAAAAAAATCATAAATATTAGAAAGTTCAGGGTGTGTTTTGTAATTTTTTTTATTTACTAATATTTCGGTAAACAAATGTTTTCCTTTGTCTTCGCTCAAGGCCATTTGCAACAGCCAATAGAAGGGCAGTAAATCCATGCTCTATAGTATATAGTTAGTAACTAGCTTATAGACCCGTGGAATCCACGGGATTTTATAGGGTTTTTGATTAAAAAAAGTAAGTATGTGAATAAAGTAAGAAAGAACAACGAACGACGCTATGAAATTTTCTTGTAATGGAATAATAAGTTATAAGTGATTGACAGTATAAAATGCAATGCTTGTAAATACATGTGTAATAAACGTTCATTGCCTCGTGATGTCCAATACGTTTGTCTTCAGAAGCAAATGTATGTAGTGACCATTCTAACACTTCAACAAAAGGTCAATTACGTGGACACCTAATATGTGTAAAAAATATGTAAGTAAAAGAAGTTTGGATAGCTAAAATCTACAATGGATGTTATCGGGTCAGAAGAAGCATGTATTAGAATATCTTTAAAGACGTACTTACCTTTTCTTAATCAGAACCGTGCAATGATCCCACAAATAAGAGTGCTTTAAAGAAGCACTTACAATGTCTTGCCGTGAACTTTTTGTAATAACGGGAAGAACTTGTAAAAAATCACCACCAATGACCACTGTCATTCCACTAAAAGGTGTTTCCCAACTTGTCTATAATCATGTAGTTTTTCAAAGAAATTATGCATAAAAAATTAAGTGTGTGAATAAAGTAAAAAAGATTAACAAATGTAAACAGATTGAATTATTTTTTGAAATGAATAATAAGTAATAAGTGAATGATATTATAAACTATTATGCTTGTAACTATTAATGTAATGAATTTCCATGCATCGTGTCCTTCAATTTTGATGGTATTGAAAAGCAAATGTATGTAGTGAGCGTTAATTAAGTGATAAACTAATGTCCATTCTGTGTATGAATAAATTAGGATATATGTGTATGAATAAATTAACAAATAACAAAGAACGTAAGTAATTTACATTATCATTTAAAGCAAATAACATGTAATGTGTCAATGATATGATAAACAACTTGGTGTGTAACTATAAAAAAATAAGCATGCTTATATCGGATCTAAACTACGTGTATGTAGATTTTAGATTCAAGTGAGCCAATCAGTTCTAAACTGCGTGTATTTAGATTTTAGATTCAAGTGAGCCAGCTGGATCTAAACTCACGATTCATTTCATATCATAAAGAAAGCTTCAGCCCCTCTATGATCCCTTTCAAGAAGTTAGTAATTAGTACGAAGGAGAATTGTTGTTAGGCTGGGCACAGTGGTAACCCATATTGCATCATCTTTTTTTGGGTAAAGGGGAGTAATCCTCCACCCTGGTAAAATATATTAACCAAACAAATATTGAAGTACAACGGATGAGAGTGAGTCCCTCACCTCAGTCCCTTATGACACTTACAGACACGTATATAAGACTGACACACCATTCCTATAACTTACAATAAAATGAACCTACCAACAATGACACAAGTACATAAAACATGACAATACTACTCAAGAAAAACACTTGAGCCATCTAAATCACTTTGGCGGTCCACCTTAACTTCCATGAAGAATCCACGGACAAACATCTAAGCGATCTTCAACATATAATCTGATGATACAAAGGGTTTTGAACAAGACCCTTCTAACTTAACTTCCACATAGAGTACCAATCAACCCATGAAATAAGAATTCTGCCCGGATACAAGGGATCAAAAGGTACCCATCAAACATAGTACTTTCCACACTCATGGAGAGTCATATGTGAATTTAGGTCACAAATAGTAGGAAAAGAAACCATGCACCAACCACATGCAATCAACAAATAGCTTAACCCATCATAAAAATCCAGCATCACAAGTAACTTGAAGCAGCTTGAGCCAATATGATCACAACTACCATAGACAAACATAGGGCTGAGAGAACCCTAACCTCCTATCCCATCATGCAGCAAACGCAATGTGTACACAATCATAGGGTTGAAATAACCCTAACATCCAAACCCTTCATACACTAAACCAGAATACGAATGAATACTGTGGAAAACTAGAAGGGGGGGGGGTTGAATAGTTTTTCCCTCTTTTTCATTTTATAAAAACTTTGTTTCAAAATGTTGATTCGAATTTATTCAATTGTTTATTTGAAAAACCTTTAATTAGAATTTAGTATGTAAACACCATATAATCAGTATGATCAATTATATATGTAAGCTTTTGGAAAAACTTAGTTTTGTGAATGGAGCTTCGGTCGGTCTTTGTGTGAATACGTTTTCCTTTTAAAATCTTAAAACGTTTTGTATCAAATTATCTATCAAGTTAAACTTAATATGAGAAGTGTGAATAATAATCTATTTGACCATATCATATAATTATACACACAATCACAATATTAACTTCTATGTTCAACACAATCAATCATCACAACTATATAAGCAACAACTAAGACATATGGGCAAGCATAGATGTAAAGCGATAAATACAAGAATAAATGAAAAGAGATAAGAGAAAGGAAATGCAAACCGGACACGATGATTTATATTGGTTCGGCTACAAGGATACCTTCATTGCCCTACACCAATCCCCGAGTCACCTACTCGAGAGTTTTCTTCACTACTCAACCAGCTCCCTTTTGGCGGAGAAAACCGTACAAAACTTTTGCTTACACAATTTAACGACACTAAGCTAAATGTCGAGTTCTAATAGTAGCTAGAACCAATCTCACAACACTACTTCGATCACTACACAACTTCTACACGACTTCACGACTTCTTCATGGCTTCACGACTTCACGACTTCTTCACTACTTCACAACTTCTTCTATACTCCACTACATATTCACACATCTACTTCTTCACAACTTCATAACTTATCCACACTACTACTTTTTCCCACTACTTCTTACTCACTCATAAACTCACTACTAAGTAAGATCATCTTGATCTACTTATTACATATACATAACTCACAACATCAAATAAACACTAACTAGATCCTAATACATCTTTGGCTTTATGATAGGGAGGATTCTTCTCTTGCACTTTGAGTGGTGAAGGATTGGATCACTTGAAACAAAGACTTATAATCTTATGATCAAAGGATTTAGAAGGATGTTTTGAAGGGATTGGGACTGAAAATTTTCGTGCAAAAGGTGAGAAAATTCTGTGGGATGAACCAGTATTTATAGGGAGAAAATTTACTGTTCTGGAGCGTGGCCGGTCCCCTTAATTAGAGGTCGGTCCCCTTAATGTTTAAGGGGGCCGCCCCTTCAGAACGTTGGATTTTCTTGTCTTCTAGCGGGGAAGATTTTTCTGGATAAAATTTGCCATTTTTGGTTGGAAATTTTAATTCAAAATATTTATTTTGAATAAAACATTTCTTATAAATACAAAAATGTTTTGTATAAGTTTAAAAATGTTTGTGCCACTTTAATAAAATGTAAGGTTTGTAAAAAAAAATCCTTTGATCATAAAATGCATTAGACACTTTGTTTATTCATACCTTAAGTGATATGGATGCTAAAGCAAATATTTACGACTAAATACTTGTTTACGTCATAATTTGTAGTTCAATGAGTTTACGTTTTGTGATTATCAAAACATAGAGATATCGATATATGTTAATAATGTTTTTAGGCATTATTTATATCAACAATCTCCCCCTTTTTTATGATTACAAAACCTAAACTCATCAAGTCTAAAAATTAATTTTTAGACATGTATTTAGTGAGTTTATATTCACTTCTCCCCCTTTTTGTAGAATCAAAAAGGTTATGCCGACTAGCTTCATAAATGAAGTTAGACGGGATGAAAGCTCCCCCTTGATGTGTGCTCCCCCTCATTCGTTGGCACCAAGGGATCGAGATATGGAATGCTTGCAAGAAAAATATTAGAAGCACAAGCATATATAGAAGAATATGCAATATACAAATAACAAGCATAGCAAACAAATATTAAGGATACATAACAATTAATTCAAAGAGATTACGTTAAAGATCCTAATTTTCCAAAGAGAGCCATCGGACTTGCTTGTAACAAAAGGTTGGTTGATTCGTATTTGAAAGTGAAAATCATAAGCATATAGTATGCTTAGATGGTTGATGATGGAGTGTTTAGAATGAAGATGGTTGAGTTAGGGTAAGGTTGTTGGATTAATGGAGGTATATGTTTGGGTCATGAATGTTGGAGAGTTTGGTTGTGGAGAGTTTGTAGCGGAAGAGGTTGATTAAGGTTTTGGATGTTGTTCAAGTGAGGGTATTGGATATGATCTAGTGAGAAGATATTCAATCCAAGTGAAGTGTTCATTGAATGCAATGATTTTTAGGAGAAAGATGCAACAAGGTCAATTGTTGACATGCTTCTCAAGTTGATTTATGTTGTGTGGTGATGAGGGTGATCTAGATGAAGGTGGATCCAAATTGCGTTGAGCAAGATGTAAGGCTAAAAGAGCACTAAGCTCAGGGGATTCTTTTAGCGCCTCAATGAACATTAAGTGTTCGGAGGAAGGTGATGGTGGTGGAGCATGATAGTTGTCTTGGGTGAGGGTTTGAACATGAAACATAGGAATGGCATGTGAAGTTATAGGATGTGGTGGTGATACTCTTGGTGGTGGAGACATGTTTGAGCTTGGGTAATCATGAAAACATGATATGGGTGGAAGAGATGCTTCATGAGTGGATGGTGTTTTTGTCGAATGAGCAACATGTAAATTGTTGGTAATGAGGTTGGGATTATTGTTTTGGGATTGTGCATGCTCATCATAAGAAGGAGCATTAGTGTAAGCACGAATGGATGATTTGTTGTTAAATGGATCATTTGTGTGAGAGTGAGGTTTAGGTGTTGGTTAATTATGAACAACATCGCTTGAGTTGTGAAAAGATTATGAGGTTTGAGTGTAATGTATAAGGATATGGGTGAGTAAAGGTTTTTTGATATGTAATGTTGGTGAGAAGGAGAGTGAGATGTTAGGTATGTAATGTTGAAGACATAGGAGGAATTTGGTGTTGGATGTTTGACAACATCATTTGGTTTGACGGGCTTTTAATGGAAGTTAGGCTTTCTTCTCCAAACGGGTTATTTGGTGGTTTTGGTTTAATGGGAGAGGTCATGAAGAGATGAGTATAGATTGAAAGGAATGAGAGTGTTTATCATGTAGGATTGGTGGGATTAAGGATGTATAAATTTTGATAGAAGGTTTAGGATAAAATAGGTTTATGAATTTTGGGAAGTGTAGGATGAAATGGGCTAAAAAGTATAAAAAGGAAACAACACCTTCGACCATCAGATGGTCGGTCCCCTTAATTAGAGGCCGGTCCCCTTAATAATGAAGGGGGCTGCCTTATGATTTAAGGGGGCCGCCCATCTGGTGATTCCCAGATTTTCAGAAATGGGTTTTTGGTAGTGAATTGTAGAAAGGTTGTGTTTTTGGTTTCAAACAAGTCCAACTCTTTGAGGCAATTAAGCATATACTAATTATGTAGGCAATTATGTAGCCAAAGCATGTTAATCAAAGAGCTTAAGTAAACAAGCAATTTCATCTAGCATGCAAACATACTCATCAAGCAAGTAAAATATAAGTGCTAGGAAACAATAAGCAACATCAAGTATTTCATAACTACATAACTAGGAGGATTAATCCTAATGTGTATCAATGTGCATTAAGTGTGTAGTTATGATAGCATGGATTTCTAGACTTGTTACAAACAAAGTCTTAATGAACAAACCATGGTCCTCTTGATTTGATTTAGTTCACTTATAAGTGTCATTTATATAAATATAGATGACAAATATGAGATCACCATGCATGATTTTAAAAGAGCCGTTTTTAGCATTATTCAACAATATTTGAAAGTAAGTTTTCACTTAGATGTGAGAGTTATTTGAATAAAATAGATTGGGTGTTTACTTCAAAATATGTGAATGAACGGTAAAGAATATTTTCCCAATCTTTAGTTTTGATCAAAACAAAATTGTGGATATTGATAGTGAAAACATGTTATTTAAAAGTGGGATAGTTATTTGAAAAACTATTTTCCAAAATGTGAGGTTTTGACAACAAATATCATAAATCAAATATTTTAAAATATGTTTATTAAAGATCTCATGCTCAAGAGGATTGGTTAAGCCTATTATTATCTCATGCTATCGTTTCTTCATATCCTATGATCCTAAAGGAAATGAAGACGATAATTTATATGTTAGATGCGAGAGTGTTGAATGGGGTATAACCTAACATCTATAGTTCCTTTGTTTTCGCACGCTTATCTAACTTAATGCCATAAATCTAGGAATGAAAGAATCTAATGAGAAGCAAAGTTCATAAAAGTAAACTAGCGTTAGGTATATATAGGAAGAGCAATTTAATCAAGTTGGAGAATGAGTATGAGACTATTACTAGCGGTGCTCAATTCAGGCTAAACACGACCATTTTTACGGGTTACACACACCCAACTTCTCACATAGAAGCAATTCAACCGTTAGGTTAAATTGAATTTCTAGTCAATAGATTCTCCAGTACTCATTCTCTTTTTAGAAGAAATCGAGTTCCTAAATTTACCTATCGAAGATTACCAAATATGAAGTTTGCTTGATTCACTAATACTTGGCTTAATGTGACTCAAACATCATGTCTTTATGAAGGTAAATCTAGATGATATATTTTATACACGATCCTAATAGAGACGTGTTGAATGTTTAGATAAGAGTAAACAAAAAAAATTAATCCTTTCTTCATGATTTACCAGTTGTTTGGTTTTGATGACATATTACTTGATTTAATAACTGTGCTAGATTTAAAAATGCACCTTAGCATCTCTTGTGAAATGAATCTCATTAAGATTATTTATCTTAAATGAGTTTGTGATTCACAAATGATATCAAAACTAGACATTAATATATTTTTAAACAAATATTATTTTTTATGATTTTTGCCAATGTTATATATCATACTTTAACAAGTATTTGAAAAAATAAATTTTACTTGTTTATGGATTGTGACACGTTATTTTTCAATTCTAATATCTTATATTATTTAAAAAAAATGTAGTGCATTATCTTGTAACATAACCATTCATGCCACAAAGAAAATGAAATACATAGAATATATAGTGTGTATTATTCTTAAATATGTATTTTATCTTGAAGTGATAATTTTAAGTAGTGTGAGCAAAGTTTACATATGTTGTTTTTGGTTTTTCAGATATGACACATTTATCCATTGCATTGCAATGTAAATTGCTTGAATATTTCGGACGAAACATCGAAGTCGTCAATCCTACTTCATTGTATATTTTATAAATGTGTTTAAAATGTTATTCTAATATTTGGAACATAATTATTTGACAAGTAGATTCAATATGACATTATCAATACAAGTGTGAGTTATGATCCAATGCATACTCTTTTCATCTACAAAGGATGTAACTATTTTCATATCAATCTAGTGTGATTGAGTATGTAGATTCAAGACTATATCTTTTGTTGTAATTTGATATAATCTTGAAGCTAAACAAATAGCAATCCAATTTCTTGTCCACACTCAAAAACACATCAATTAGATTTGATGAATATATCAACCATAATTTGAATAATGAATTGATATAATATCAAGATCTTTCTTCACCATCACAAACACTCATTTAAAATAAATAGACATTTTGATAGTGTGTTCCATTAATCCTAAGATTATTTAAGAGTGAGGTTAGTGAATGATTGAAATTTAACTTATTACATCATGTTTGTTATATGTTTTGTTTATGTGAAAGACTCTTCATTATTACTTATTATGAACACACTTAGATTTTGAAAATACTTTTTCTTTTATATAACTACTAATGTTTTAAAATAATTTAATTTCACTTATTCAAACAACCTAAGGTAAAACAAGGTAATTTGTTGAAAATATTTTAAGTGTGTTGTGAATAATAGATTAAATTGTTTGAAATATTTAGGTGACTAGATTTAACTCATTTACAAGATGTTTGAGTAACATTAAGCCATCTATACCTATATGCAATGCAAGCATATTATAACAATCCTAACGCAAGAAATCTAGCATAAGATCTAGTTAAGTATAAACCGGAAAGCTAGCTATAACTAATAGGGCACATATGCTTAGATATAAAAATAGCTAAATTTCAAGTAGCAACAATTATCTAATATATTCAAAAAATAAAATCACAAAGAAGTTCACATAACATACAAAACACTTGTCGTCGTTTTGTGTATTATATACACCAATGTTTACTTAGCTCGATTTTATTTGAAAGTAAAATAGTTTCCTCCTCATTCTATAATTTAATTAAGATCAATAATTTGAAAAACATAAATACTTAATTTTTCAAAAGTATATCAACTAGGAATGCCCGACTTGAAGGAAAAGGTAAAACAAAAGTTTTACGTTAAAACGAAACATAAATTTTTGACCACCGTATAGTATTTTGACTTTCTTACTTATTTAAGTTTGTAATGGTTACTTGCAAGTATTTTTAAATGAAAGTAGACTCAATTACCTTTAAAATGCCGGGTAGCACGACTTCTACGGAGTTACGGTTAATTTTATATGATTTTTCAAAGTTTCCGAAAAACTGTCGAACAGACAGGTGGACCCCTTAAATTTAAGGGGGCCGCCCAGTATTAAAGGGGGCCAGCCAGACAATTAAAGGGGCCGCCCATCAGATACTAGAAAATGAATTTTTTTTGTTAAAAATTGTTTTCTGACTTTGTGGAAAGATGTGTAACTTTCTGATTTTAAAAACGAACATATAACACTTGTTTTAAACATAATCTTATCTCGAGCTAGTATAATTAGTGTATATAATATCAAAACTAATACAAGTTAATCAACAAAACACTTTTCATATTTAATCCTCCTTAATGGGTAATTTGATACATGGATCGTACTCAATTTTTAAAACCATTTGTTTTGAAAATTTGAGCGACGTGGCTCTGGTACCAATTGTGGAAAACTAGAAGGGGGGGTTGAATAGTTTTCCCCTCTTTTTCATTTTATAAAAACTTTGTTTTAAAATGTTGATTTGAATTTATTCAATTGTTTATTTGAAAAACCTTTAATTAGAATTTAGTCTGTAAACACCATATAATCAATATGATCAATTATATATGTAAGCTTTTGGAAAAACATAGTTTTGTGAATGGAGCTTTGGTCGGTCTTTGTATGAATACGTTTTCCTTTTAAAATCTTAAAACGTTTTGTATCAAATTATCTATCAAGTTAAACTTAATATGAGAAGTGTGAATAATAATCTATTTGACCATATCATATAATTATACACACAATCACAATATTAACTTCTATGTTCAACACAATCAATCGTCACAACTATATAAGCAACAACTAAGACATATGGGCAAGCATAGATGTAAAGCGATAAATGCAAGAATAAATGAAAAGAGATAAGAGAAAGGAAATGCAAACCGGACACGATGATTTATAGTGGTTCGGCTACAAGGACACCTTCCTTGCCCTCCTCCACTCTCCGAGTCACCTACTCGAGAGTTTTCTTCACTACTCAACAAGCTCCCTTTTAGCGGAGAAAACCATACACAACTTTTGCTTACACAATTTAACGACACTAAGCTAAATGTCGAGTTCTAATAGTAGGTAGAACCAATCTCACAACACTACTTCGATCACTACACAACTTCTACACGACTTCACGACTTCTTCATGGCTTCACGACTTCACGACTTCTTCACTACTTCACAACTTCTTCTATACTCCACTACATATTCACACATCTACTTCTTCACAACTTCATGACTTCTCCACACTACTACTTTTTCCCACTACGTCTTACTCACTCATAAACTCACTACTAAGTAAGATCATCTTGATCTACTTATTACATATACATAACTCACAACATCAAATAAACACTAACTAGATCCTAATACATCTTTGGCTTTATGATAGGAAGGATTCTTCTCTTGCACTTTGAGTGGTGAAGGATTGGATCACTTGAAACAATGACTTATAATCTTATGATCAAAGGATTTAGAAGGATGTTTTGAAAGGATTGGGACTGAAAATTTTCGTGCAAAAGGTGCGAAAATTCTGTGGGATGAACTAGTATTTATAGGGAGAAAATTTACTGTTCTGGAGCGTGGCCGGTCCCCTTAATTAGAGGCCGGTCCCCTTAATGATTAAGGGGGCCGCCTAAGGAATTAAGGGGGCCGCCCCTTCAGAACGTTGGATTTTGTTGTCTTCTAGTGGGAAAGATTTTTCTGGATAAAATTTGCCATTTTTGTTTGGAAATTTGAATTCAAAATATTTATTTTGAATAAAACATTTCTTATAAATACAAAAATGTTTTGTATAAGTTTAAAAATGTTTGTCCCACTTTAATAAAATGTAAGGTTTGTAAAAATAAAAATTTCTTTGATCATAAAATGATTAAACACTTTGTTTATTCATACCTTAAGTGATATGGATGCTAAAGCAAATATTTACGACTAAATACTTGTTTACGTCATAATTTGTAGTTCAATGAGTTTACGTTTTGTGATTATCAAAACATAGAGATATCGATATATGTTAATAATATTTTTAGGCATTATTTATATCAACAAATACCAAACAATTAGGTCTGAATGTAATACGAATCAAGGATTACACCCTAATTAAAAACACAAATCGCTATAGCAGAAAATAGAACAAACCCTAAAAAGGGTTTCATAGATTTCTGAATCAAATTGCCACAATGCGATACTTATAAACACTCTCTCAACCCACTTCTTAAAAAATGACCCATGAACATTCATCAGGTACGAACCATGAATAGCTTCCAGCAGATGCATGAACAAAACCCTATATAGGGTTTACTCCCATTAAGAATAGTAAACAGAACCCAAAGAATTATGTTATATCGTTTGAGCATCAAATACTGTAACACCCCCAATTCATGGATGCAGCGAAATTCAAACTGGGTGTTACTCGACAGCACAATAGTCACAATAATAGAAAACGAACTCTAATTGAGTCATTTTAAAAGATTTATCATTCAAATTATATAAATATCAGAGATTACAAAATGAGGTCCTAGATGGTTCCATGTTTACAATTTACATTAAATGAGTTTTTGAATGATAATAAAATTTATAGCCCTCTTGAATATCCGTGCCCTTCCGTGCAATTCTTGATCATCATGGACCTGAAATACATGCTTAAAACAGTCAACACAAAGGTTGAGTGGAATTCATAGAGTTTGTAGTTAAATCGTTGAACACAATAATCGTAATGTGAGGTAACTAATCACACATTCATAGTTAGAAAACAAAAGTCGTTATTATTTCACTAAGATCATGCAACCAAAGCATTAACATAGAACCAAAAATTGGCATTATAGAAGACCTACCAAGGTAATATGGCCATAATACCATTAAATCTCAAATATAGTGCTTTTGTTTGAACTCGTAGTTGTTCAACACAAATGGGATTCGTCAATCCCAATAGATCTATTCACAATATTCGCGCTCACTATAGCTAGTGACTAATGGTTCATGATATAGGGACTTCGAACATGGCAATCGTTAATTAGTGACAAAAAAACATAGTCGGGTAAGCATACAGTAGAAAGCATTATGTTCAAGTAGAAAAATAATAGCATGTATCCCCCCCATGGGTTTGTAAAATAGTTAAACAATAGAAAGTGGGGCTACGAACCCACCTTAAGTTATGTAGTAAGTAGCGAATGTGATGGTCAGATCGCGAAGGTTTCTACGAGCAACCTATAATAGAATGTTGCGACTTAGGATTGGAGTAAAGAATATGAAGAATTGCCTATATATGTCCTGCATTTAGTCCATGATGTGGTACAAAGTATAGTGTAAGTCTTTGAAAAGAAATGTTTCATGAAACATGTATAGTTTATATATCGTTTACTACCGTTCGGGCCGACATAATTCAGAAATCATGTAGTAAACGTTCGAGGAGCCAGGACACTTTAATTTGTAAATCCACAACTCATCTCGACGGCTTACTTAATGAACTCCTCACATGAGGCTCCCTACTATTGTAGTATTTGATAATATATATATATATATATATATATATATATATATATATATATATATATATATATGTATATATATATGTATATATATATATATATATAAGTTTTGATCCGAAAAGTTACATGTCCAATATTTGAATAAACTTAGGAAAGTTTACTTTTACATGAAGATTGTTATTAGAATGAGTTTCTAAACCTTGTATGACAATTACTTTGTAAGATCTCATGGTTCTTTAGATGAAGTAGATCCAAATTGTATGTTTAAGTTATCGCTAACTCTTTAGCTCATGTTTTCGCCTAGGTAAGTTTATATGGTCATTTGTCATGGCCTTTCTGTGACCTTTGGTCATCGTTCCATGGTCTTAAGACTAAACCTTGGCTTTAGCCATGGTTGTGGTCTTGAATTTAGGTCATTAGACCTCTTGGTCTTATTAAACCATAACTATTATATAGTTACTTTGGTATATAAAATAGCTGTTAAGAAACTGAAGAAAATCTCATTCGTTATTGGTTTCCTGGATACGTGCTCCTGAGTTTTTGAAGAAAACGTCATTTCGGACAATTTTCGTGCATTAACTTTTTCATGAAACAGACCAGAAGGGCCTCTTTTTGTGTGTTTAATTCTGTTACAGAAACATTTGGCAGTTTTTGCCGTAAAGTTTTGGTAATTTCAAATGGTCATAACTTTTTACTCGTATACTCGTTTTAGGTGATTCAGATTGCTATGTTTTCCTTGTTAATTCCTATACTACAATATGTAATTGTTCAATATCATGTTTATACCATTTTGGTCAGATTTCACCAAGAAAGTTACTAGTTTACTTGTTTAAATAACATAGTTAAGATTCATTTACAATAACTCGTTTTACCCATTTTTATACATCATGGACATAATCACAAGACAAAATATAGTATGAATGATATGTAAATAGCATGAATATGATATTTAACAAGAAGTATGTTAGGGTTTGCTTACAACTTTACGGTTTCTAAAAGAAAGGAAGTAACTAGTAAGGATAGGACTTTGATTGACAAGCTCCTCTTCATTTTAGCAACCCTTCTACTCTTGTATTCTTGAAGGAATTGTGATGAAGATTTAGGTGACTTGAGTGGATCTAAACTCAAGAGAATCACCAAGAGTTTCAAAGGATTTGAAGTAGTTTGATGAATCAAAACCAAACTAGGGTTATAATACTTGATTCCTTGAATAAAACTTGAAGTAGAGAGCAATTTGAAGAGTGGTTGTGTGTGTTGTGTGTGGCGTTTAAAGGGAGCGGAAGAGGGGTATATATATGAGCTTGAGTAGGTTAGGAAGTAACTAGAAAATTTCCTAAACTTGGTGACCAAGTTTTACTTGGAGCCCAAGTTGTACACATGTAATCCTCTAATGAATCAATGGTCAAGATCAAGCCACACAAGGTGAATCCCACCCCCCTATTAGCGGCTCAAGATGGCTAGGAAGGATGAGTTGGCCTTTGGTTGATATTATCCTAGATATGTGGCTAGTTTTGACTCCGTAAAATGCTAACCGTAAATGATTAAGCCACGAAACGTAAAACCGGGTATCGTAAAAATGTGAAACTTGGAAGAATGATTAAACTTATCAAAATACTCCATAATAAAATATAAAATGAGTGGTAGGTTCCATTGGGGTGCTAAAACTGGAAACACGGGTCTAAAACGCGTAATACGTAAAACGTACGAATATTGTGTAAAATTGTGAAAAGTAAAATGTTACTTTTCTAATATGATAATACTGATTTAAAATGACTTATAATGTCTAGACTGGGCTCAGTCTAGTGTCGGTTGGTATTTAATGTTTTTTAGACATAAAACCGTAAGCCTAAAAATCAAGGAATGATTTATAAAATCAAGGAATGATTTTTGGTCAAAGGAGGAGGGAAAAATATGTTGACTTTTTCCAAAAATGTGAAAATTCAAATCGTGTTAGAAACGCGGTGCAGGTATAGGCTAAAGTTATGGCTAAGTAGAAGTGCTTAAAAACGAGAATTTCTGTTTCTCACGGCCGAGGTTTATTTGGTCACATTTTTCTCAGTCATGATTAATTCTCAAATAAATCATGAGTGTATCAAACATTTTTTTTATGCGGGGAAAATTAACGCGGTCGAGTTTCGTTGTGCGTAGAATTTTTGAATGACGTTTTACCCTAAAACGTGTAGTTCCTTAATAACTTTCGCGAAAATGATCTGATGAGTGTCAAACTTTTATTTTGCCATGGAAATGATTTATCATACAAGAATATGAAATAAAAATCAAATTTCGGAAAAAGTGAATAGTAAAAGTGAATAGTAAAAATGAATAGTGAAATTTTCGGGAATAGAAGTTAACCTGAAAATGCGAATTGTTACAGTCTCTACCCCTTTCGTTAACTTTGTCCCGAAGTTCTATGTGTGTTATATGTTGGAGTGGTGTCGATGAAGAGGTGTGGTTACTTATGAGGACTAGAGTTTGTGATTACTAGTGATGTAGTTTGATTTGTCTCACAATATGGTGTGTCAATAGAGATTGATAACATAGTTGAATATTACTAAAGATTCAAATAATAGTCGAATATCAAAGGAAATTGATATAGCAGTCGAATATTAATAGAAATTGATATAGTAGTTGTACAGAAATTGATATAGTTGAATATCAAATAGAAATTGATATAGTTGTCAAGTATCAATAGAAATTGATATAGTAGTTGAACAACAATAGCAATTGACATAGGAATCGAATAAATGGAAATTGATATAGTAGTCGAATATCATTAGTAATCGATATAGTAGTTGAATATCAATGGAAATTGGGATAGTAGTTGCAATCATAGTCTAGTAGGTAATCTGTTGTTGTACCTAGTGTTTATTGACTTCATACTTATGTTATTTCGGATACAAATAAGCCCACTTGTTTATAATTCTTTATTTACATAGAGAGGCATCCCAAACAATGTAAATAGGGGAATATAAACTTATGGTTTGGTGATTTACAATTTCTTTATTTAAATGCAAAGGCATCCCAATCCATTCAAATAATTATAAATCATCCTACTTAAGAATTCCCTACACAACATTCATACTTAGCCGGTGAGTTACAAGGTAGTGTACTAGGAGATGATACTGTGTTCCAAAAGTACAAGATGAATATTCAATCTTGTAAAGCTGATGAGGGTGCTTGTGGTGTAACTAAGGATGATTTGAGCTTTAAAAGTGCATCAAGATCTGTTAATGAGCTTGTGGTTACAACGGTTATGAAGATAATGATGTGATATGTTGATGAACAAAAGTGTGTAGTGTATGCTTAACATTAATATTGGTAGAGATGTCAAGTTTGCTTTAAAATTTTAAGAGATTTTAAAGGTTTATGACGGAATGGTATCCTTAGGACCTAAACAGGATAGTACTTCTACGGGATGAAGAGAAGAATTGATAACTATCCCAAGATAGTAGTTCGGATTATCTCATAAATGAAAACTTTCAAGAATGAAATTAGATAGTACAAATAAGGTGTTAAGATCTTGCTGAGTGGTAAGACACTATCGTGTCTCTAGATCATTTTAAAGAATTCTGGTGGTTTATTGAGTTCAAGTAGGAAATTAATCTGAACATAACCCTAGTACCACTATTCTCAGTATTTGAAAATTTTAAGTCGAACATAGTTAGTTAGACTATGTTTCACTGTCTCTTGGTTAAATATAGGTGACTAGTCTATATTTAGCCTAGGTTCGATAAAATTTTCAAATACCTAAATTAGGCATACTTGTGATATGTCTATTGCTTTTGGGAAACTGTCCACTAAACAAAGGCGATGTCAAACAATTCAGTTGCAAGTCCCGCCCATACAAGACTTGTAACCTATGTTTTCACATTCCATTGCATAGAAGATAGTACGGGTAGATACGTTTAGAAAGGAAGTTTTAAGTAATTCTAAAACAATCCATACTTGGCCAGGATCACGAACTTTTAATAATGAAGGTTTCAGAAGAAAACTTTGATGAATGTAGAGAAAGTTTTTGAACTTTGATGAATGTAGAGAAACTTCAGCTTTTGTAGATGATGGATTAGTTTATCCTTTAGAAATATCATATTTCTATTTGGAAATCGATAGATTGTGATGGGTTTTTGATATCATATGAAATGATATTGGTGAGGTGATGGAATAATTCCAGAGACCATTGCGTAAATCACAATGCCTCGGAAGTAGATTAGACCATTGTACAATTCACAATGTTAGGGAAGTAGATTAGATCATTGTGTGACTCAAAACATTTGAGAAATGATTAAGACCTTTGTATCATACAATGTCCGGGAAATAGGGAAGACCATTGTAATTTGTTACAATATCTAGGACAAAAAATGTTGGAGTAGGAACATGATTGGGAGAATGTGGTTGTGTCGAAATGCCCTAGAATAGGCATACGCAGATATGTTTAGTCCATTGTTTATATAAAATGATTGAAAATAAATCGAGTGTATATATCAATATACTAATATGTTCATGTAGTATAAAATGCTTACGGGGAAATGCTCAATTATGCTAAGGGTAAATATATCTATATGCTAACATGTTTGTGTAGTATAAAATGCTTAATAAGTCCATAATCGCCTGGAGGATGGAAGACACGGAGAGCGGAAGGCTATAAAATGTTTTTGCTTGTAAGTGTGGTTATAGTTTATGTCTCAATTAGACCCGTTTCTCTATAACCATGGCTCTGATAAAATCTGTAACACCCCCAATTCATGGATGCAGCAGAATTCAAACTGTGTGCTACTCGATGGCACAATAGTCACAATAATAGAAAACGAACTCTAATTGAGTCGTTTTAAAAGATTTATCATTCAAATTATATAAATATCAGAGATAAAATGAGGTCCCAGATGGTTCCATGTTTACAATTTACATTAAATGAGTTTTCGAATGATAATAAAATTTATAGCCCTCTTGAATATCCATGCCCTTCCGTGCCATTCTTGATCATCATGGACCTGAAATACATGCTTAAAACAGTCAACACAAAGGTTGAGTGGAATTCGTAGAGTTTGTAGTTAAATCGTTGAACACAATAATCGCAGTGTAAGGTAATTAATCACACAATCATAGTTACAAAACAAAAGTCGTTATTATTTCACTAAGCTCATGCAACCAAAGCAATAACATCGAACCAAAAATTGGCATTATAGAAGCCCTACCAAGGTAATATTGCCATTATACCTCTAAATCTCAAATATAGTGCATTTGTTTGAACTCGTAGTTGTTCAACACAAATGGGATTCGTCAATCCCAATAGATCTATTCACAATATTCGCGCTCACTATAGCTAGTGACTAATGGTTCATGATATAGGGACTTCGAGCATGGCAATCGTTACTTAGTGACAAAAAAACATAGTCGGGTAAGCATACAGTAGAAAGCATTGTGTTCGAGTAGAAAAATAATAGCATGTATCCCCCCCATGGGTTTGTAAAATAGTTAAACAATAGAAAGTGGGGCTACGAACTCACCTTAAGTTATGTAGTAAGTAGTGAATGTGATGGTCGGATCGCGAAGGTTTCTACGAGCAACCTATAATAGAATGTTGCGACTTAGGATTGGAGTAAAGAATATGAAGAATTGCCTATATATGTCCTGCATTTAGTCCATGATGTGGTACAAAGTATAGTGTAAGTCTTTGAAAAGAAATGTTTCATGAAACATGTATAGTTTATATATCGTTTACTATCGTTTGGGCCGACATAATTCAGAAGTCATGTAGTAAACGTTCGAGGAGCCATGACACTTTAATTCGTAAATCCACAACTCATCTCAACTGATTACTTAATGAACTCCTCACATGAGGCTCCCTACTATTGTAGTATTTAATAAAATATATAAATATATATATATATAAGTTTTGATCCAAAAAGTTACATGTCCAATATTTGAATAAACTTAGTAAAGTTTACTTTTACATAAAGATTGTTATTAGAATGAGTTTCTAAATCTTGTATGACAATTACTTTGTAAGATCTCATGGTTCTTTAGATGAAGTAGATCCAAATTGTATGTTTAAGTTATCGCTAACTCTTTAGCTCATGTTTTCGCCTAGGTATGTTTATATGGTCATTTAGTCATGGCCTTGCTGTGACCTTTGGTCATCGTTCCATGGTCTTGAGACTCAACCTTGGCTTTAGCCATGGTTGTGGTCTTGAATTTAGGTCATTAGACCTCTTAGTCTTATTAAACCATAACTATTATAGAGTGACTTTGGTATATAAAATAGCTGTTAAGAAACTGAAGAAAATCTCATTCGTTATTGGTTTTCTGGATACGTGGCCTGAGATTTTGAAAAAAACGTCATTTCGGACAACTTTCATGTTTTAATTTTTTCATGAAACAGACCAGAAGGGCCTCTTTTTGTGTGTTTAATTCTGTTACAGAAACATTTGGCAGTTTTTGCCGTAAAGTTTTGGTAATTTCAAATGGTCATAACTTTTTACTCGTATACTCGTTTTAGGTGATTCAAATTGATATGTTTTCCTTGTTAATGTCACACCCCCAAAATCGGGTCCAGCGGAAGCATACGTGTAGCTGGGGTGTAACTCAATTGGTATTACAACACAAGTTCAAAAATGGTTTTCACTTCAATCATTTAGAATAAAATAGTTAAGTCAAAAATGTTAAATTTACATTGTTAAAAGTAGTGCGGAAGTAGGCCCTTAAAAGTAGTTTAAAACGGTCCCCATACAAATAATCAGAGTCTTCTATAACCATGCCATGCCCTGCCAAAACCTCCAGTAGTGTGCCATAGGTTGAAAACTGAAAATACATGCTAAAGTGTCAACACGAGGTTGGTGAGTTCATAGAGTTTGTTTAACAAATAAAGTTTATGCATATGTATGAAGGTTTCTCAGCAAAGGCATCGTAAATCCACTCAGTTACAAGTCCCGCCATAAGAGCCTTGTAACCTGTGTGTTTACAACCCACTGCTACAATATATAGTTTCTCAGGATTATATTCACCCAAGGTCAAGCATAGACACAAAGGCGGGGAACCACCATCCCAAATAGTACCTGTCACCCAACGTCGCCTCTGTTTTGGACTTGGGTGGGGGGTGTTTCCCCATAATAGTACTATCAATACCTCTCCTTTGACAGATTACTGGGTGTCGTTTCCCAAAGTATAAAAGTTTACTGGGTGTCGTTTCCCAAAGCATAAAAGTTTACTGGGTGTCGTTTCCCAAAGCATAAAAGTTTACTGGGTGTCGTTTCCCAAAGCATAAAAGTTTAAACGTTTCAAGTATCAAGTAAGTATAACACAGTTAAGTATAACACAATCACGTATGTATAAAAATCAAGTATAAGTATAATCAAGTATAAGACAATCAAGTATAAATGTTTAAGAGTATCAAGAAAGTATGTTTTGAGTATTTATACTAGTAAGCAAATAGTTGAGCATGTATCTCCCCCAAAGAGTTAAAACAAGTATAAAGAGTAAAAGTGGGGCTATGACTCACCTGGTGCGATAACTACGATGACAAAGTGGATACACAGAAATGAGGTTCGATCTCTAACCGCAACCTAATATGAATGATAGTGATCTACTTAGATCATGAAAGGATGTAATGAATGCACATGCACATGATACCTATACCACTCGTAACTTGGAAATAATTGTTATTGTCAAAGTAAAATAGTTTCCATACTTAGGAAAATAAGTCCAATTTTAGAAGTATATAACTTGTCGTAGTATATCGTATAAAAATGTTAGTGTTATATTCCTCGTCTTGAAAACCTTAAAATAATGTCTAGGAGTTGTAAAAATAAGTCTTGGGTCATAAGTTCGTCATTTGTTAAGAATATAGTCCTTAGTAATATTTCTAGAAAATATACCGTCTAGTACGTAAGTTATTATTTTGGTAAAAGCTGTCAAAACAATATAGATTTTGCCGTTATTGAAACGTGAATATATTTGTCGTTATTAGTCCGTTTTACTCGTTCTTTATATTCCCGGAATCGTGGGACAAAATACTAACATATTTTTGATAAGTCGGGATGGCTAGATTTAGTTTTACGCCTCGAAACGGTCGTGACAACTGTTCATCAGCAAGCATTTCCGGAAAATATAGTTTTCGTCGTTAAACTCGTTTTTAGCGTATCTCCTTCGTTATAAACTCGTTTTTATCCCCGTTTTCGGCCATAGTTCCGTATTGGAAAGTATTTTCTAAATCTTTGGTCAAAAGTTACCCCAAACCCACTGAGTTGGCCACGTTTTCATTTTAAGGACAGTAGGTAAATATACATGTTTAAAATCCATTTCTATTGTTTCAAACTAGTTTCTAATCCAACCAAACCACTTTCAATCACCACAAATCTAGTCTAATCTTACCATACACCTTCTTAGGGTGTCATGGGTTCCTAAACATCATAAACCAAGTGGATCTAACAAGGATCTAACTATAATCCATTTCTAGAGTTCAAAAGTTATATATATATATATATATATATAAATGAGTGGTATAACTAACATATGCATGAAATCCTTGTATAAAAATGATATGAACATTGTAAGAACTTGGTAAAATTATAGAGATGAGTTTGTTAACTTACTTGAAGGTTTAGGGAGTTTAGATGATGAAAACCTACTAATCCTTGAGTTTCTATTTCAAAACTCTAACAAGGATGATTATATCAACTAGTTTATGACAAGATCTTGTAAAATTTATTCTCCTTGCTCCTTTACCACCCTAATTCGAACCAACCTCAAGAGAAATGAGAGAAAAGAGTTTTGCTTGAACTTGTAAAAATGATTTTTGTGATAAAATGAATGAAAAAGTTTATTATATAGTTAGGGACAAAAGTTTGGTGAGTAATTAAGAGTGTTGGTGAGCTTTTAATGTTTTAGGACTAAAGGGGGGGGGGGGCAGTTTTACAAAGGAAGAAAAGGGGGAAAGATGTTGGGTAATTATTTAGGATATTAGTGTAGTTTTTGTGTAGTTGTAGCTAGTTTTAGTTATAATCGGGTACCGGGTTTGTTAGAAATAAATTTTATCAAAGTTATTCGGGACATAATAAAGTCATAAAATTTGTAAAAATATGTTGGGTACAAGTATTGGGTGTTTGGATGATTATCGTTTAGTTTTTAAGAAAACCGTCGTAATTATATTAGACGTACGATACGAATTAAATAAATTTCCAAAATAACGGGTAAATGAATTTTATAATTTTTGTATCATTATAATGAGTGTAAAAATGTCTTAGGACCATAGTTGGGATTGTCGGATCAATTATTCATAGTAATAGTTTATAGGATAACGTTTATTAGTTAGATAATCGTACGTATATAGAAATGACGCAACTCACGCATGAATGACAAATTTTCTCCGGAGGTGAATAGTGTTTTATGAATAGTAAAATTTTAAAACGCTTCTCAGAATATCAAACTGACTCCGAAAAAGATGAATAGTAAAATGATGAATAGTGATCGATGAATAGTAACCGATGAATAGTAAATGTTGAAAGTTCGGGAAAAGATCAGAATTTACGAGTTGTGACAGTTAAGTCCTCTACTACAATATGTAATTGTTCAATATCATGTTTATACCATTTTGGTCAGATTTCACCAAGAAAGTTACTAGTTTACTTGTTTAAATAACATAGTTAAGATTCATTTACAATAACTTGTTTTACCCATTTTTATACATCATGGACATAAATACAAGACAAAATATAGTATGAATGATATGTAAATAGTATGAACATGATATTTAACAAGAAGTATGTTAGGGTTTGCTTACAACTTTAGGCTTTCAAAAAGAACGGAAGTAACTAGTAAGGATAGGACTTTGATTGACAAGCTCCTCTTCATTTTAGCAACCCTTCTACTCTTGTATTCTTGAAGGAATTGTGATGAAGATTTAGGTGACTTGAGTGGATCTAAACTCAAGAGAATCACCAAGAGTTTCAAAGGATTTGAAGTAGTTTGATGAATCAAAACCAAACTAGGGTTATAGTACTTGATTCCTTGAATAAAACTTGAAGTAGAGAGCAATTTGAAGAGTGGTTGTGTGTGGCATTTAAAGGGAGGGGAAGAGGGATATATATATGAGCTTGAGGAGGTTAGGAAGTAAATAGGAAATTTCCTAAACTTGGTGACCAAGTTTTACTAGGAGCCTAAGTTGTACACATGTAATCATCTAATGAATCAATGGTCAAGATCAAGCCACACAAGTTGAATCCCCCTCCCCTATTGGCGGTTCAAGATGGCTAGGAAGGATGAGTTGGCCTTTGGTTGATATTATCCTAGATATGTGACTAGTTTTGACTCCATAAAATGCTAACCGTAAATGATTAAGCCACGAAACTTAAAACCGGGTATCGTAAAATTGTGAAACTTGAAAGAATGATTAAACTTGTCAAAATACTCCATAATAAAATATAAAATGAGTGGTAGGTTCCATTGGGGTGCTAAAACCCTGCTAAAACTGGAAACACGGGTCTAAAACGCGTAATACGTAAAACGTACGAATGTTGTGTAAAATTGAGTAAAGTAAAATGTTAATTTTCTAATATGATAATACTGATTTAAAATGACTTATAATGTCTAGACTGGGCTCAGTCTAGTGTCGGTTGGTATTTAATGTCTTTTAGACATAAAACTGTAAGCCTAAAAATCAAGGAATGATTTATAAAATCAAGGAATGATTTTTGGTCAAAGGAGGAGGGAAAAATATGTTGACTTTTTCCAAAAATGTGAAAACTCAAATCGTGTTAGAAATGCGGTGCAGGTATAGGCTAAGTTTATAGCTAAGTAAAAGTGCTTAAAAACGAGAATTCCTGTTTCTCACGGCCGAGGTTTATTTGGTCACATTTTTCTCAGTCATGATTAATTCTCAAATAAATCATGAGTGTATCAAATATTTTTCTGATGCGGGGAAAATTAACGCGGTCGAGTTTCATTGTGCGTAGAATTTTTGAATGACGTTTTACCCTAAAACGTGTAGTTCCTTAATAACTTTCGCGAAAATGATCTGATGAGTGTCAAACTTTTATTTTTCCATGGAAATGATTTATCATACGAGAATATAAAATAAAAATCAAATTTCGGAAAAAGTGAATAGTAAAAGTGAATAGTAAAAATGAATAGTGAAATTTTCGAAAATAGAAGTTAACCTGAAAATGTGAATTGTTACAAATACGAACCCAAACAAACCTTAAGTCGACCTCACAAGAAAACCAAACAGGTTTTATAAATAAAATTGTAGCCGACTTAAGGCAGATCCACCCAGAATCGATCTTCAAATAATAAAGCAATAAGCAGCACCTAGATCGATCCAAAAAACCAGCAAATCATAAAGTAACCAAACCCTAAAATGAGTTTAGTTATATATTAAGCGCCCAGGAATAAAATCGCACAACAATAAAATAAAACCCTAAAAGGGAATCGTTTAATGAAAGAATCGATGTGCGTCAATCATAAATCGTCCTTGTGTATATAATAGTCAATCAAACCGACTTAGGATTTCAGGATAAACAAAAGAACAATCAAAGAATAAAGGTAACGATTTAAACCCTAAAAACCAGAATCAACCTTAAACAAAATCGATTAGGATCTAGTTAAGGTTTGAGCAGCCTCCTCTTAGATATAGCACACTATAACAATTCGCAATTTCAGGTTAACTTTTATTCCCGAAAATTTCACTATTCACTTTTTACTATTCACTTTTCACTATTCATCTCAGAAATTTTTATTTCATATTCTCGTAAGTTAAACTATTTTAACGATAATTCGAGAGTTTGACGCTCATCGGATCATTTCTGCAAAAATTACAAAGCCGTGTCCGAGATTTACTTTTAGGTTTAAACGTCCTTCCAGCATCCCGATATATCCATAAAACATTATAAACAATAGAAATATGATTTTCTCTCATTTTATGACAATTCCAAAAGTTTTGGAATTTTACGTTTTCCAGTTCAGCGTTTTACACGAATTGCGCGTTTTAGACCCGTGTTTCCAGTTTTTAGCAGGGTTTTCGCACCCGATAGAACCTACCACTCATTTTATATTTTATTATGGACTATATTGACATGTTTAACCATATTTATAGGTTTCATATTTTTAGGATACCCGGTTTTACGTTTCGTGACTTAAAAACTTACGGTTAGCAATTTACGGAGTCGAAACTAGCTACATACTTAGGATATTATCATCCAAAGACCATGACTACTCATCTAGTCACCCTTATCCTTGGAAAAACGACTTAGGAGGGGGGGAGTCACCATGTGTGGTTAAATCTTGACTTTAGCCATTAGATCTTACTTAATTACAACTTTGTCACCAAGTTATAGCACTTTCCTAGCAACCTTCCTAACCTCCTCATTCATAGTATAAATACAAGCTCATTCTTCTTCCTTTCTCATCAATAAAAATGCCACAAGATCAATACCTAGCACCATGATCCTTTGATCTTCAATACACAAGTTACACTACAAAGTTCAATGTCTTAGTATTCTCTACCTAGTTCTTAAGTTTGTTTGGTGATTCCATGGTTGAATTAGGAGCTACACAAGGTGATTAGGGGCTGAAGTTAAATGGTTTTCACAAGGTTTATATCAAGTCTATCAATGGTTACAAGAGTTATGGTGAAGGGTTTACAAGCATAGGTTTAGTGTCCTAGTTCATACTTGACTTCCTTTCTTAAGTGAAAGCCAAAAGTTGTAAGAAACCCTTACATACTCCTTGCTTAAATATCATTTTCATGCTTATTATGTTTCATTCATGCTATATATGGTCTTTGTATTGTGTTCATGATGTTTAAAAATGGATAAAACGAGTATTGGTATACATATGTTAACTTATGACATGTAAACAAGCAAACTAGTGATTTTTATGGAGAACCACGACCAAAATAGTATAACTATGATATTTGACATTTACTTACTGTTAAAGAGGACTTCAAAAGGAAAACATAGCAATTTGAATCACCCAAAACGAGTACCCGAGTCAAAAGTTATGACCATTTGAAGTTAGCGAAACCAAAACGGCAAAACTTCCTAAATAGCATTCTGATCAAATTATGATTTTGAAAGTCCCACTTCTGCTCCGATTCATCAAAAAGTTAAAACACGAAAGTTGTCCGGAACGACGTTTTCGTTCAGGAACAAAGAAGCTCGAGCCCTGAAAACGCTTTCTGAGTGATAAATTTTCTTCAAATTCTTAACAGCTCATTTTTAGACCAAAGTAACTATATAATTGTTATAATTAGATGAGACCAAGAGGTCTAATGACCTAAAGCCAAGACCACAACCATGGCTAAAGCCAAGGTTGAGTCTCAAGACCATGGTAACAATGACCAAGGTCACGGCAAAGCCACGGCTAAAGACCATATAACTTTTAAAGATCAAAACTTATATATATGTTATCAAATACTACAATAGTAGGGAGCCTCATGTGAGGAGTTCATTGAGTAAGCCGTCGAGACGAGTTGTGGATTTACGAGTTAAAGTGTCCTGGCTCCTCGAACGTTTACTCCATGACTTCTGAATTATGTCGGCCCGAATGGTAGTAAGAGATATACAACTTATACATGTTTCATAAACCACTTATATTCAAGGACTTACACATATACTAAGTACTACATCATGAACATTATGCAAGACATATATAGGCAATTCTTCGTATTCTTAGACGTTACTCCAAACCTAAGTCGCAACGTTCTATTATAGGCTGCTCTTAGAGACTTTCGCGATTCGACTACCACTTTCATTTCTCATTACATAGACTTAAGGTGAGTCATAGCCCCTACTTTTTCATACTTGTTTTAACTCTTTGGGGAGGATACATGCACAACTACTTGCTTACTTGTACAAATACTTGATCGCATTATACTTGATTGTTCTATACTTGATTGTCTTATACTTGATCGCATTATACTTGATTTCATACATACATGATTGTGTTATACTTAACTGCGTTATACTTGATTGTGTTACTGCCGGTGGCTCCAGATTAAGTTGCTGGATGACCATTGAGACTTCCGGTGGCTCCAAATTAAGACCTTGGATGACCATTGAGGCTATTGATACATCCTAACATTTGCGAATGTTGGATACATCATAAACGTGAGGTCTTCGGAGTTGAAGTGTAGACTCACGACTAATTGCTTAATTGTTTTGATGAACTTATACATGTCTTTATCATACTATATTGTAGCAGTGGGTTGTGAACACACAGGTTACAAGTCTCTTATGGCGGGACTTGTAACTGAGTGGATTCTCGATGCCTTTGCTGTGTGAACATTCTTTAAGGCTTTTTCAACTGTTTTAAGACAAACTCTATGAACTCACCAACCATTGTGTTGACACTTTAGCATGTTTATCTCAGGTTAGTAAGGCGATAGCTAGTGCGTGGAACTTAGAGTCAAGCTGCATATTCTGAAGAGTTACGCTTTTATCATTTACCATTCAACATTTTGCATACATTTATGTATCATACTTTGGAATCTCATGTTTGTAACTTTGAATTCATTAATCGAATGGTAACTTTTCAAAACGTCTCATTTAGAGTTCGTTTTCTATAACTTGTACTTTGTATTATGAAGTAGCACCCCAATGACACAGTCTTCCGCTGCGGTATTTTGGGGGTGTTACAGATTGGTACCAGAGCCTTGGTTATAGAGAACTAGGTTGCATTTAGTGCCTAGACTATAACTGCTATATACGTTAGGACACTCCTCTTTATTTGCCTTACACACACTACATACACATATGCTTTTTGGTTAGAGGTTTGCTTAGTTCCACGCTGTTAGATGATGTGACTTTAGTATTATAAGGAGCCCGAGAGTGTAGCCGAGTCATTAAAAACATGGAGCTCAGTAATAACTAATTATTTAACTTGATCTTGTGACAGTTCTTGTTTGATGAGACACAATATTTGAGTTAAATAATATTATTGCTTAGCTTTAGGGATTTGATGACTTGATTATCTTACTTTCGGCCTCAGAAGGCGGATTTTGTGTCGGAAATTCTTAAGTAGGATGATTTAGAATCTCCTTATTTAAATGGATTGGGACGCCTCTTCAGTTAAATAAAGAAATTGTAAATCACCGAACCATAAGTTTATGAGACCTTACTTATATAAATTTGGACGCTTCTTTATGTAAGTAATGTGTTATAAATAAGTGGGCTTAATTGTAGCCGATACAACTCCTTAACCAGAACCTTAGACGAATCAGAGTGAACACCACTATATTTGAGATCCTGAATTCTCTTAGACACACCATAAGTAGTTAACATCAACTGAACTTCGGGACGAAGTTCTCCTTAAGGGGTAGAGACTGTAACAATTCGCAATTTCAGGTTAACTTTTATTCCCGAAAATTTCACTATTCACTTTTTACTATTCACTTTTTACTATTCACTTTTCACTATTCATCTCAGAAATTTTTATTTCATATTCTCGTAAGTTAAACTATTTTAACGATAATTCGAGAGTTTGACGCTCATCGGATCATTTCTGCAAAAATTACAAAGCCGTGTCCGAGATTTACTTTTAGGTTTAAACGTCCTTCCAGCATCCCGATATATCCATAAAACATTATAAACAATAGAAATATGATTTTCTCTCATTTTATGACAATTTCAAAAGTTTTGGAATTTTACGTTTTCCAGTTCAGCGTTCTACGCGAATTGCGCGTTTTAGACCCGTGTTTCCAGTTTTTAGCAGGGTTTTCGCACCCGATAGAACCTACCACTCATTTTATATTTTATTATGGACTATGTTGACATGTTTAACCATATTTATAAGTTTCATATTTTTAGGATACCCGGTTTTACGTTTCGTGACTTAAAAACTTACGGTTAGCAATTTACGGAGTCGAAACTAGCTACATACTTAGGATATTATCATCCAAAGACCATGACTACTCATCTAGTCACCCTTATCCTTGGAAAAACGACGTAGGAGGGGGGGGGGGGAGTCACCATGTGTGGTTAAATCTTGACTTTTGCCATTAGATCTTACTTAATTACAACTTTGTCACCAAGTTATAGCACTTTCCTAGCAACCTTCCTAACCTCCTCATTCATAGTATAAATACAAGCTCATTCTTCTTCCTTTCTCATCAATAAAAACGCCACAAGATCAATACCTAGCACCATGATCCTTTGATCTTCAATACACAAGTTACACTACAAAGTTCAATGTCTTAGTATTCTCTACCTAGTTCTTAAGTTTGTTTTGTGATTCCATGGTTGAATTAGGAGCTACACAAGGTGATTAGGGGCTGAAGTTAAATGGTTTTCACAAGGTTTATATCAAGTCTATCAATGGTTACAAGAGTTATGGTGAAGGGTTTACAAGCATAGGTTTAGTGTCCTAGTTCATACTTGACTTCCTTTCTTAAGTGAAAGCCAAAAGTTGTAAGAAACCCTTACATACTCCTTGCTTAAATATCATTTTCATGCTTATTATGTTTCATTCATGCTATATATGGTCTTTGTATTGTGTTCATGATGTTTAAAAATGGATAAAACGAGTATTGGTATACATATGTTAACTTATGACAAGTAAACAAGCAAACTAGTGATTTTTATGGAGAACCACGACCAAAATAGTATAACTATGATATTTGACATTTACTTACTGTTAAAGAGGACTTCAAAAGGAAAACATAGCAATTTGAATCACCCAAAACGAGTACCCGAGTCAAAAGTTATGACCATTTGAAGTTAGCGAAACCAAAACGGCAAAACTGCCTAAATAGCATTCTGATCAAATTATGATTTTGAAAGTCCCACTTCTGTTCCGATTCATCAAAAAGTTAAAACATGAAAGTTGTCCGGAACGACGTTTTCGTTCAGGTACAAAGAAGCTCGAGCCCTGAAAACGCTTTCTGAGTGATAAATTTTCTTCAAATTCTTAACAGCTCATTTTTAGACCAAAGTAACTATATAATTGTTATAATTAGATGAGACCAAGAGGTCTAATGACCTAAAGCCAAGACCACAACCATGGCTAAAGCCAAGGTTGAGTCTCAAGACCATGGTAACAATGACCAAGGTCACGGCAAAGCCACGGCTAAAGACCATATAACTTTTAAAGATCAAAACTTATATATATGTTATCAAATACTACAATAGTAGGGAGCCTCATGTGAGGAGTTCATTGAGTAAGCCGTCGAGACGAGTTGTGGATTTACGAGTTAAAGTGTCCTGGCTCCTCGAACGTTTACTCCATGACTTCTGAATTATGTCGGCCCGAATGGTAGTAAGAGATATACAACTTATACATGTTTCATAAACCACTTATATTCAAGGACTTACACATATACTAAGTACTACATCATGAACATTATGCAAGACATATATAGGCAATTCTTCGTATTCTTAGACGTTACTCCAAACCTAAGTCGCAACGTTCTATTATAGGCTGCTCTTAGAGACTTTCGCGATTCGACTACCACTTTCATTTCTCATTACATAGACTTAAGGTGAGTCATAGCCCCTACTTTTTCATACTTGTTTTAACTCTTTGGGGAGGATACATGCACAACTACTTGCTTACTTGTACAAATACTTGATCGCATTATACTTGATTGTTCTATACTTGATTGTCTTATACTTGATCGCATTATACTTGATTTCATACATACATGATTGTGTTATACTTAACTGCGTTATACTTGATTGTGTTACTACCGGTGGCTCCAAATTAAGTTGCTGGATGACCATTGAGACTTCCGGTGGCTCCAAATTAAGACCTTGGATGACCATTGAGGCTATTGATACATCCTAACATTTGCGAATGTTGGATACATCATAAACGTGAGGTCTTCTGTCACAACTCGTAATTTCATGTCCTGTTTCAAACGTCGAAATTCCAATTTTTATCTCGGGAAGTTACTATTCACAAAACACTGTTCATGTCCGAAATTTTTATTTCATATTCTCATAAGTTAAACTATTTTAACGGTAATCCGAGAGTTTGGCGCTCGTCGGATCATTTCTGCAAAAATCACGAAGCCGTGTCCGAGATTTACATTCAGGTTTAAACGTCCTTCCGGCATCCCGATATGTCCATAAAACAATATAAACAATAAAAATATGATTTTCTCTCATTTTACGACAATTCTTAAAGTTTTGAAATTTTACGTTTTCCAGTTCAGCGTTTTAGGCGAATTACGCGTTTTTAACCCGCGTTTCCAGTTTTAACAGCATTTAAGCAACCCGATGGAACTTACCATTCATTTTATATTTTATTATGGAGTATTTTGACAAGTTTAGTCATTCTTTCAAGTTTCATATTTTTACGATACCCGAATTTACGTTTCGCGATTTAAAACTTTACGTTTAGCGATTAACGGAACCAAAACCGACTCCGTGAACCAGATAACACCAAGCTTACTACATACTCATTCATTTTTACACATGTGCAGCCCCCCCCCTCAAAATATCTAGTCAACTTGACCAAGTATTTACTAAAATGCCATTGATTTAGATTTTTTTTTATACATAAACACCTTTTACACAACACTTATAAAATTTTAGAATCAAAAACTCATTTCTCATCTTCTCCACCTCCATAACCACGACCCAACCATGATCTCCATGATCAAACCATTATTTTTCAAAGTACAAAGCATCAAAGTTGTTCATTTCATCATTCTAATCAAGATTCATGCAACAAAAACACAAGTAATCCAAGGTTTCTCATCATCTCACCACCTATTATTTCAAAGTGAGTTATCAAATTTATTTTCATGTTTTCATCTAATTAACACATGTATCTTATAGTATTCATGCTTAATTTCATGCATAAACTAGTTATACCACTTTATTTTTGTTAACTTTTTGAACATACAAACCCTAGATTTTGATTTAGGTGTTCCTTTATTAAATTAACTTGATTACTAGTCATTAGGAACCCATGGCACCCTAAAAAGGTGTATGGTAGGATTAGTATAGTTTTGTGAAGTTTGCAAGAGTTTTGGTTGAGATTGAAACTAGTTTTGAACCTTGGAAATGGATTTGTAACAAGTTTATAAACATGCTGTCCTATTTTGTTAATTTCTAGAAAATCAGTAAACACCAAGGAAACTTTGGCCAAATTTTTAGAAAATACTTTCAAAAACGAATCCGTAGGCGAAAGAACGGATTAAAAAGAGTTTATAACGAAGAAGTTATGATTTTTGCAAGTTTATTGACGAAAACTATTTTCCGGAAAAATACATGCTGTTGGACGTTTTTCGTCGGACAAAAAGAGACTTTAGACGTAACCCGGAGGAGCCGAGATTTCCAAAATATATTACTACATACTAAGACGTAACCGTGGATATAAAGAACAAGTAAAACGGACTTATAACGACAAAGATATTCATGTTTGAATATCGGCAAAACCCATTTTATTTTGACAGCTTTTAGTAAAATTGACACTAAAACTACGTAGTACTTTTATAAGCTAGAAATAATACCAAGTACCAAATTTTATAACTAATGAAGTATTAGTTATTACAAGTATATTTTCATCATTTCAAGGCGTTATTCCGAGGATTTCAACACTAACATGGAAACATACGATATATATATAAGTATATATATTGCAACTAGCTTTATTTTTCTAATAGCCATATTTTTCCTAAGTCTTGGAATTTATATTTTGATAACACAAGTGTTTTTCCAACGAGTAGAGTGGTATAGGAACATGTGCATGGACATTCATAACATCATTTCATGATCTAAAGTAGATCGTTCATATCATTCATATTAGGTTGCGGCTAGTGTGCGCGCCTTGTTTTTCAGCTCATTACATGTTCATGGTACCATCATATCAGGTGAGTCATAGCCCCACTTTTACTGGTTTAATTACTTTACAAACTCTTTGGGGGAGATACATGCTTAAATACTCGTGTTATACTTTTATACGATTTCAAATCCCATGGGGGAGAATACATTGCAACAACTATTTTTGTACATGCCCAAGTATTACAAATTCCATACATTGCTTAAGTTGCCTTACTACCACTTCATAACAAGTCCCCTTTCAATATCATGGACCGTTAATTTTAGTACTAAGCGAGAGTGAGTGAATAGATCTATTGAGGGTGACGCCTCCATTCGTGTTTGGGTTGCTCCAACGGGACGAATGCATTTCATGTCTTATCAAATTGAGTGCCTGGTAGACACTCTGTTGGGGCATTACAAAGTCTAGCTTCGGGGTCATGAGCTTAAGAGACAATGTAGCATTTTTGACATTTATGTCGGTTCACTTTATACTTGTGGCTATTGTACATACGAAAATTACTTATGGAATTACGATACTTTTCCACTACTATTACTACTGAATTACAATGCTTTTGCATCAAACTTATTACATTTGGCAGTGGGTTGTAAACACACAGGTTACAAGTCTCTTATGGCGGGACTTGTAACTGAGTGGATTTACGATGCCTTTGCTGGGACAACTTCATTCATATGCATTACATTCTTTTTCACAAGACTCTATGAACTCACCAACCTCGTGTTGACACTTTAGCATGTATTTTCAGGTATTAAGCATTGGCACGCTACAAGAGGTTTTGGCAGGGCATGGCATGGTCATAGAAGACTCTGATTTATTCATTTGGGGACCGTTTTAAACTATTTTAAGGGCCTACTTCCGCATTACTTTTAACGATGTAAATTCAACAATTTGATTTAACTATTTTATTTTAAATGATTCAAGTGCAAACCATTTTTGAACTAGTGTTGTGATATCAATTGAGTTACACCCCAGCTACATGTATGCTTCCGCTGGACCTGATTTTGGGGGTGTGACAGATTGGTACCAGAGCTTTGGCTATAGCGAACTAAGTGTTTTTAAAACCTAGACTATAGCTACTTTCAAGAAAACTTAACCCTATGACCGTCACGTGCCTGCCTGCCAAGCTGAAGCCTCAATTGTGGTTAGTTGCTAACATAGGTGATGAGATTTATGTCTCATTATCTGATATATTATATTCATTTATTATAGTTGTTTACTATAATTGTCTTTCATATAAGCATGTTCACGTATCATATATGTCACCGCATTATGTTTTTCCTTGCATAGTTTCATCATTTGACCTCGAGTTTGGTCATTTGCTTTTGTCTTTCAGAACGTCTTGGTATTTGTGAAGGACATAGTCTTAGTATAACTGAGCTGAGTATTTCAAAATTCATGGAACCTCGGTGGAATATAGACTGGTCATCTATATTCAACCCGGGATAGTGAGATATAGGCTGACCACCTATGTCTGACTCAGAGATGAATTTTGCAACACTGAGAATAGTTATAATAAAATTCTGTCTGGATTGAATCCTTTACGCATTTTCCAAATGTTTCATGCATGTGTGAGTATACCCTTATTGTCAGAACATTCATACTTTTCATCACTTCGTGAACCGCCGCTTGGAAGCATGTCAATTGATCATTTCATCTCATGAACATTCACGTCTATGCACGATACATTTACATCATAGTATTTTCTTTTATCACAATATCATTTTGTCGCAGTTGTCACAGTCTCTTCCCTTCTCACCATCATTATTATTTCCCTTTCCCATCCCTATTTATATAAGGAATTAGCTGACATTATATAGTTTCCTATGCCACTCATCCCTCACTACCACCAATATTGTTAAGTGGATATTATCAATGACCTTCCTAGGAAAGACTTTCCATACCATCTATAAGGAGAATCTCTCGGTACATTAAGACCATTTCAAAACTCAACAGAATTCCCAGGATATCACCAAACTATTCGAACCACTATCATTGGCCTGATCACCAAAATTCCATCATCTAGAAAGTATTGGCTTGACTGAATTACATGATTAGTTTCGATACGAGTACTCACAAAGCAACATCATAGAGATAAATCCAATCTCCTAACCAAGACTATAGAACCTTCAATTGAACATGACCTCACCAATAGACATTATTTAAACATGTTAGATATTTACGCATTTGTGCAGACATACCTACCTGGCTATTTTATCCTCTTCATACTTTCACTTTTACATGGATTTTTCTCCAAACTACAGTTATGCAAAACATATACCTTGTAAGAAATACTTTTCTGAGGCACTTATTTTGACAAGCAAATTTCTTTTGGTTAATCTCCACAAAACTATTGGACGTTAAGGAATTTTAAACATCAATCCTTGGCAAACCATACTATTTACTTCAGGTTGAAAACAGTTCTATCTTGCATAACTATTAAATTTTGAAACATCAAGAAAAATGTTACTTGGAAAGCCGTTTGCTTAAACTTGTAGATTCATTTATTCGGGGAAGGTTTATGAACAAAATACAATCTCAAAACAAACTTTGAAAAATCAATCACTATATTACATCACATATACATTTTGAGTTTTGCGAATTGACGACATAGAGCTTGGGGAAAATCGTAGTAATGGAGACTAAGCATCATAGGTGGAAAAAGCTCGATTCATGACATCCTACGGAGGATCACAACCTTATCCTAATCTATTATTTTCAACAACACCCCTTTGACGGACTTAACCTTGTAAGTTTTCTGCAAGATTCATGATATCCATTTCAATTATTTCTAATAGAGGAATTTAATTCATCTCAAACTCCTAGCGATTACATCAAGATTCATTTGGAACCACACCAACTATCATTTGCAGACCAATGGTCAGGATTAGAGAATGATTCAAACATAGGGAGATATGCCCAAATCGGGTGTAATTGATTCTGGAAATGGTTGGGCTGACCATTTGCTATAAATTAGACTCACTTACAACAATAGATATCACACGATCCCAAGGACAACATCATTGATACACAATTCACAAACATGGAGAGATAAACCCGAGATACATTGGACCATTCAATATTTCAGACAGAATGAGCCTAGTGGCCTACTGACTTGAGCTCCTATTAGAGCTCAGAAGTTTACACGATAAATATAATTATCTTTTCACCAATACCACTCTAGAAACCAACATAAACTGAACTTCGGGACGAAGTTCCTTTTAGAGGGGAAGAATGTCACAACTCGTAATTTCATGTCCTGTTTCAAACGTCGAAATTCCAATTTTTATCTCGGGAAGTTACTATTCACTTTTACTATTCACAAAACACTATTCATGTCCGAAATTTTTATTTCATATTCTCATAAGTTAAACTATTTTAACGGTAATCCGAGAGTTTGGCGCTCGTCGGATCATTTCTGCAAAAATCACGAAGTCGTGTCCGAGATTTACATTCAGGTTTAAACGTCCTTCCGGCATCCCGATATGTCCATAAAACAATATAAACAATAAAAATATGATTTTCTCTCATTTTACGACAATTCTTAAAGTTTTGAAATTTTACGTTTTCCAGTTCAGCGTTTTACGCGAATTACGCGTTTTTAACCCGCGTTTCCAGTTTTAACAGCGTTTAAGCAACCCGATGGAACTTACCATTCATTTTATATTTTATTATGGAGTATTTTGACAAGTTTAGTCATTCTTTCAAGTTTCATATTTTTACGATACCCGAATTTACGTTTCGCGATTTAAAACTTTACGTTTAGCGATTAACGAAACCAAAACCGAATCCGTGAACCAGATAACACCAAGCTTACTACATACTCATTCATTTTTACACATGTGCAGCCCCCCCCCCCCCCCTCAAAATATCTAGTCAACTTGACCAAGTATTTACTAAAATGCCATTGATTTAGATTTTTTTTATACATAAACACCTTTTACACAACACTTATAAAATTTTAGAATCAAAAACTCATTTCTCATCTTCTCCACCTCCATAACCACGACCCAACCATGATCTCCATGATCAAACCATTATTTTTCAAAGTACAAAGCATCAAAGTTGTTCATTTCATCATTCTAATCAAGATTCATGCAACAAAAACACAAGTAATCCAAGGTTTCTCATCATCTCACCACCTATTATTTCAAAGTGAGTTATCAAATTTATTTTCATGTTTTCATCTAATTAACACATGTATCTTATAGTATTCATGCTTAATTTCATGCACAAACTAGTTATACCACTTTATTTTTGTTAACTTTTTGAACATACAAACCCTAGATTTTGATTTAGGTGTTCCTTTGTTAAATTAACTTGATTACTAGTCATTAGGAACCCATGGCACCCTAAGAAGGTGTATGGTAGGATTAGTATAGTTTTGTGAAGTTTGCAAGAGTTTTGGTTGAGATTGAAACTAGTTTTGAACCTTGGAAATGGATTTGTAACAAGTTTATAAACATGCTGTCCTATTTTGTTAATTTCTGGAAAATCAGTAAACACCAAGGAAACTTTGGCCAAATTTTTAGAAAATACTTTCAAAAACGAATCCGTAGGCGAAAGAACGGATTAAAAAGAGTTTATAACGAAGAAGTTATGATTTTTGCAAGTTTATTGACGAAAACTATTTTCCGGAAAAATACATGCTGTTGGACGTTTTTCGTCAGACAAAAAGAGACTTTAGACGTAACCCGGAGGAGCCGAGCTTTCCAAAATATATTACTACATACTAAGACGTAACCGTGGATATAAAGAACAAGTAAAACGGACTTATAACGACAAAGATATTCATGTTTGAATATCGGCAAAACCCATTTTATTTTGACAGCTTTTAGTAAAATTGACACTAAAACTACGTAGTACTTTTATAAGCTAGAAATAATACCAAGTACCAAATTTTATAACTAATGAAGTATTAGTTATTACAAGTATATTTTCATCATTTCAAGGCGTTATTCCGAGGATTTCAACACTAACATGGAAACATACGATATATATATAAGTATATATATTGCAACTAGCTTTATTTTTCTAATAGCCATATTTTTCCTAAGTCTTGGAATTTATATTTTGATAACACAAGTGTTTTTCCAACGAGTAGAGTGGTATAGGAACATGTGCATGGACATTCATAACATCATTTCATGATCTAAAGTAGATCGTTCATATCATTCATATTAGGTTGCGGCTAGTGTGCGCGCCTTGTTTTTCAGCTCATTACATGTTCATGGTACCATCATATCAGGTGAGTCATAGCCCCACTTTTACTGGTTTAATTACTTTACAAACTCTTTGGGGGAGATACATGCTTAAATACTCGTGTTATACTTTTATACGATTTCAAATCCCATGGGGGAGAATACATTGCAACAACTATTTTTGTACATGCCCAAGTATTACAAATTCCATACATTGCTTAAGTTGCCTTACTACCACTTCATAACAAGTCCCCTTTCAATATCATGGACCGTTAATTTTAGTACTAAGCGAGAGTGAGTGAATAGATCTATTGAGGGTGACGCCTCCATTCGTGTTTGGGTTGCTCCAACGGGACGAATGCATTTCATGTCTTATCAAATTGAGTGCCTGGTAGACACTCTGTTGGGGCATTACAAAGTCTAGCTTCGGGGTCATGAGCTTAAGAGACAATGTAGCATTTTTGACATTTATGTCGGTTCACTTTATACTTGTGGCTATTGTACATACGAAAATTACTTATGGAATTACGATACTTTTCCACTACTATTACTACTGAATTACAATGCTTTTGCATCAAACTTATTACATTTGGCAGTGGGTTGTAAACACACAGGTTACAAGTCTCTTATGGCGGGACTTGTAACTGAGTGGATTTACGATGCCTTTGCTGGGACAACTTCATTCATATGCATTACATTCTTTTTCACAAGACTCTATGAACTCACCAACCTCGTGTTGACACTTTAGCATGTATTTTCAGGTATTAAGCATTGGCACGCTACAAGAGGTTTTGGCAGGGCATGGCATGGTCATAGAAGACTCTGATTTATTCATTTGGGGACCGTTTTAAACTATTTTAAGGGCCTACTTCCGCATTACTTTTAACGATGTAAATTCAACAATTTGATTTAACTATTTTATTTTAAATGATTCAAGTGCAAACCATTTTTGAACTAGTGTTGTGATATCAATTGAGTTACACCCCAGCTACATGTATGCTTCCGCTGGACCTGATTTTGGGGGTGTGACATCTTCGGAGATGAAGTGTAGACTCACGACTAATTGCTTAATTGTTTTGATGAACTTATACATGTCTTTATCATACTATATTGTAGCAGTGGGTTGTGAACACACATGTTACAAGTCTCTTATGGCGGGACTTGTAACTGAGTGGATTCTCGATGCCTTTGCTGTGTGAACATTCTTTAAGGCTTTTTCAACTGTTTTAAGACAAACTCTATGAACTCACCAACCATTGTGTTGACACTTTAGCATGTTTATCTCAGGTTAGTAAGGCGATAGCTAGTGCGTGGAACTTAGAGTCAAGCTGCATATTCTGAAGACTTACGCTTTTATCATTTACCATTCAACATTTTGTATACATTTATGTATCATACTTTGGAATCTCATGTTTGTAACTTTGAATTCATTAATCGAATGGTAACTTTTCAAAACGTCTCATTTAGAGTTCGTTTTCTATAACTTGTACTTTGTATTATGAAGTAGCACCCCAATGACACAGTCTTCCGCTGCGGTATTTTGGGGGTGTTACAGATTGGTACCAGAGCCTTGGTTATAGAGAACTAGGTTGCATTTAGTGCCTAGACTATAACTGCTATATACGTTAGGACACTCCTCTTTATTTGCCTTACACACACTACATACACATACGCTTTTTGGTTAGAGGTTTGCTTAGTTCCACGCTGTTAGATGATGTGACTTTAGTATTATAAGGAGCCCGAGAGTGTAGCCGAGTCATTAAAAACATGGAGCTCAGTAATAACTAATTATTTAACTTGATCTTGTGACAGTTCTTGTTTGATGAGACACAATATTTGAGTTAAATAATATTATTGCTTAGCTTTAGGGATTTGATGACTTGATTATCTTACTATCGGCCTCAGAAGGCGGATTTTGTGTCGGAAATTCTTAAGTAGGATGATTTAGAATCTCCTTATTTAAATGGATTGGGACGCCTCTTCAGTTAAATAAAGAAATTGTAAATCACCGAACCATAAGTTTATGAGACCTTACTTATATAAATTTGGACGCTTCTTTATGTAAGTAATGTGTTATAAATAAGTGGGCTTAATTGTAGCCGATACAACTCCTTAACCAGAACCTTAGACGAATCAGAGTGAACACCACTATATTTGAGATCCCGAATTCTCTTAGACACACCGTAAGTAGTTAACATCAACTGAACTTCGGGACGAAGTTCTCCTTAAGGGGTAGAGACTGTAACAATTCGCAATTTCAGGTTAACTTTTATTCCCGAAAATTTCACTATTCACTTTTTACTATTCACTTTTTACTATTCACTTTTCACTATTCATCTCAGAAATTTTTATTTCATATTCTCGTAAGTTAAACTATTTTAATGATAATTCGAGAGTTTGACGCTCATCGGATCATTTCTGCAAAAATTACAAAGCCGTGTCCGAGATTTACTTTTAGGTTTAAACGTCCTTCCAGCATCCCGATATATCCATAAAACATTATAAACAATAGAAATATGATTTTCTCTCATTTTATGACAATTCCAAAAGTTTTGGAATTTTACGTTTTCCAGTTCAGCGTTTTACGCGAATTGCGCGTTTTAGACCCGTGTTTCCAGTTTTTAGCAGGGTTTTCGCACCCGATAGAACCTACCACTCATTTTATATTTTATTATGGACTATATTGACATGTTTAACCATATTTATAAGTTTCATATTTTTAGGATACCCGGTTTTACGTTTCGTGACTTAAAAACTTACGGTTAGCAATTTACGGAGTCGAAACTAGCCACATACTTAGGATATTATCATCCAAAGACCATGACTACTCATCTAGTCACCCTTATCCTTGGAAAAATGACTTAGGAGGGGGGGGAGTCACCATGTGTGGTTAAATCTTGACTTTAGCCATTAGATCTTACTTAATTACAACTTTGTCACCAAGTTATAGCACTTTCCTAGCAACCTTCCTAACCTCCTCATTCATAGTATAAATACAAGCTCATTCTTCTTCCTTTCTCATCAATAAAAACGCCACAAGATCAATACCTAGCACCATGATCCTTTGATCTTCAATACACAAGTTACACTACAAAGTTCAATGTCTTAGTATTCTCTACCTAGTTCTTAAGTTTGTTTGGTGATTCCATGGTTGAATTAGGAGCTACACAAGGTGATTAGGGGCTGAAGTTAAATGGTTTTCACAAGGTTTATATCAAGTCTATCAATGGTTACAAGAGTTATGGTGAAGGGTTTACAAGCATAGGTTTAGTGTCCTAGTTCATACTTGACTTCCTTTCTTAAGTGAAAGCCAAAAGTTGTAAGAAACCCTTACATACTCCTTGCTTAAATATCATTTTCATGCTTATTATGTTTCATTCATGCTATATATGGTCTTTGTATTGTGTTCATGATGTTTAAAAATGGATAAAACGAGTATTGGTATACATATGTTAACTTATGACAAGTAAACAAGCAAACTAGTGATTTTTATGGAGAACCACGACCAAAATAGTATAACTATGATATTTGACATTTACTTACTGTTAAAGAGGACTTCAAAAGGAAAACATAGCAATTTGAATCACCCAAAACGAGTACCCGAGTCAAAAGTTATGACCATTTGAAGTTAGCGAAACCAAAACGGCAAAACTGCCTAAATAGCATTCTGATCAAATTATGATTTTGAAAGTCCCATGTCTGGTCTGATTCATCAAAAAGTTAAAACACGAAAGTTGTCCGGAATGACGTTTTCGTTCAGGATCAAAGAAGCTCGAGCCCTTAAAACGCTTTCTGAGTGATAAATTTTCTTCAAATTCTTAACAGCTCATTTTTAGACCAAAGTAACTATATAATTGTTATAATTAGATGAGACCAAGAGGTCTAATGACCTAAAGCCAAGACCACAACCATGGCTAAAGCCAAGGTTGAGTCTCAAGACCATGGTAACAATGACCAAGGTCACGGCAAAGCCACGGCTAAAGACCATATAACTTTTAAAGATCAAAACTTATATATATGTTATCAAATACTACAATAGTAGGGAGCCTCATGTGAGGAGTTCATTGAGTAAGCCGTCGAGACGAGTTGTGGATTTACGAGTTAAAGTGTCCTGGCTCCTCGAACGTTTACTCCATGACTTCTGAATTATGTCGGCCCGAATGGTAGTAAGAGATATACAACTTATACATGTTTCATAAACCACTTATATTCAAGGACTTACACATATACTAAGTACTACATCATGAACATTATGCAAGACATATATAGGCAATTCTTCGTATTCTTAGACGTTACTCCAAACCTAAGTCGCAACGTTCTATTATAGGCTGCTCTTAGAGACTTTCGCGATTCGACTACCACTTTCATTTCTCATTACATAGACTTAAGGTGAGTCATAGCCCCTACT
This sequence comes from Artemisia argyi, assembly GCA_030686995.1. Classification (NCBI taxonomy): domain Eukaryota; kingdom Viridiplantae; phylum Streptophyta; class Magnoliopsida; order Asterales; family Asteraceae; genus Artemisia; species Artemisia argyi. The sequence continues at coordinate 176,064,423 of CM060685.1, read as the reverse complement.
TTTTCATACTTGTTTTAACTCTTTGGGGAGGATACATGCACAACTACTTGCTTACTTGTACAAATACTTGATCGCATTATACTTGATTGTTCTATACTTGATTGTCTTATACTTGATCGCATTATACTTGATTTCATACATACATGATTGTGTTATACTTAACTGCGTTATACTTGATTGTGTTACTGCCGGTGGCTCCAGATTAAGTTGCTGGATGACCATTGAGACTTCCGGTGGCTCCAAATTAAGACCTTGGATGACCATTGAGGCTATTGATACATCCTAACATTTGCGAATGTTGGATACATCATAAACGTGAGGTCTTCGGAGATGAAGTGTAGACTCACGACTAATTGCTTAATTGTTTTGATGAACTTATACATGTCTTTATCATACTATATTGTAGCAGTGGGTTGTGAACACACAGGTTACAAGTCTCTTATGGCGGGACTTGTAACTGAGTGGATTCTCGATGCCTTTGCTGTGTGAACATTCTTTAAGGCTTTTTCAACTGTTTTAAGACAAACTCTATGAACTCACCAACCATTGTGTTGACACTTTAGCATGTTTATCTCAGGTTAGTAAGGCGATAGCTAGTGCGTGGAACTTAGAGTCAAGCTGCATATTCTGAAGACTTACGCTTTTATCATTTACCATTCAACATTTTGTATACATTTATGTATCATACTTTGGAATCTCATGTTTGTAACTTTGAATTCATTAATCGAATGGTAACTTTTCAAAACGTCTCATTTAGAGTTCGTTTTCTATAACTTGTACTTTGTATTATGAAGTAGCACCCCAATGACACAGTCTTCCGCTGCAGTATTTTGGGGGTGTTACACACACCACTAACATCTATTGCATACTAACTAAACGATCAGAAGATTATTAAGGAGTAGAGAGGTGATTTTAGTGGTGGTTTAATGCTGGAAAGAAGGTGAAGAAGAGGCGGCTGTAAATCGCCCCTCCATATTGCATCATCTTTTCAGATTCTACGTAAGCTTTCTCTCTCCAGCAACCCATATTCACCCAAGTGCCACAGTCGTGACCCATATTTTTTTTTAATTCAAACATTTTAAAAAACAAAAGTATTAATGCAAAAGTTTTTTTGAAAAAAAAAAGTTTTTATTTTTTTAATATACAAACGTTAAAAATGCAAAAGTTTCAAATGGTCCAAAAGTATTAATGCAAAAGTTGGAAAAGTGTGTAATGAATGTCGGTTGTATTTCCAACCGATTGGGTGTTTTTTTCGCCGGCAACCGATATTGACACAATGGTGTCAACCGATGTTCAAATCGATCGCGAGGGACGATCGACCGAAATTTCTAGTTCCACTGCTAGCAGCCATAACATCAGCCCATTGCATGGAAATTAAACACTAAACACGATAACTGCACTGCGTATTGAATATGGTATTTCATAATTTCACATACAAAGAAGAATTGTTATTAAGATCATCTCGTTGCATGAAAATTACAAACTAAAAACAATAACAAAGATGAATAAGACCCGATTAACTCCGATTTGTGAAATTATGAATGGACCTTACTTAATTCATTAGATTGCTCAACTCTAAGGCTCAATAGTTTGCGTTTAAGAATCTCAACAATTGTTACATACACCATTTGAGGAGTTCTTTTAGTGTCTTCAATCAATCTAAAGTTTCTTTCATTTATAGAAAGTATGCTGATGACCGATGCAGCAAAGTGCAACCTTCTAATCACACCCCAAATACTATTCCACAAGGTTTAGAAATAAGATGTTGTACTATGCTTGTCATTTATAACAAAGAAATACGACATCTATACACCCCAAACCCGCCGCGTTGCAGCAGGGATTTTTTGTGGGATGGATACCATTCGTGGTGCTACCCTTCATACTCTTTCGTAGTTTCAATAAACGATTGTGAAAGCTGCAAGTACAGTTATTAAATCTTAGTGAATTGTCAAAGATGAGTTGGTTTCAACAATTCTGTTAAGCAACATGCTCAACTCACATGTTTCCGCAGCACCCGCACATAAGAATTACCTATTCTGACTCCTTACCCTTTTACCTATTAGTCAACCTGCCCAATCAGCTCATATTCCATTGCTTTATAAAATCAATAAAAGAATAACAACTTACATATGCTTTGTAATTATCAATCAAAGTTTTACATTGCAAAAATCATGTCAAATAAGTTGCGCAATATGATGCAAAAATAATTGCAACAGGTAAGCTGATAAAATAATGTTATTTGATAAAATAGCATATACTGATTTTGCAGCAGCAACAATTCTTTGTAACTGGTTTGCCCGTTTAAACTATACTCACTACTGTAACAGCTAATCAAAGTTTATTCAAGACAAATGTTTGAAAAAAATGACAGATAATAAGCGTTGTGTTAATTTTAACGAAGACAATGGTTTATTAATCAACAATGGTTAATCTTAACACCTGCAGGCTGAGGTTTTATAAAGTAAAAAGCAAAAGTTAAACAAAAGCTAATTTTGGAATAATTAATTGACATGAATATACTGTGATACAAAGAATGTTGCAAAAAGTGCATTCACCTTGAGCCTCAACATTGCTTGATCCCACATGTTCAATTCCCGTATCCCACATATAAAAACACTTTGAAACAGCTAACGATACCTTGCTATAAACTGAGAGGCTATCTAATAGTGAATTCAAATAAAATTTTAGTTTATCCTCAATCAACAAAAAGATATAAACTTCCTTAACTATTAGTTTTTAATAGATAGCTCTTTAATACTTTGACTTAAAGAATAGATTATCGACTGGTTTAGTAATGATGAAATGAAAATCAATTTTGTTACTTTTTGCATCCATCTCTAACGACATTTCATACAGCAACATAAACTTTTTATCAAATAATATGCCTCGTTTGCTACTTGCATAATGATAGAGCATATAAGCATTTACAGTCAATGAGTCAATCCCAAACATACCTTAAACTGTTATCCAAACCTAATCATGCAATGATTTTTTATTTTACCCCTAAAGCATTGGAAACATAACTATACCCTACTAAAGAACCTGTTATCAGAGGTTTGCAAACGTAATAATCTGATGATCATAATGTCAATCCCTGTAGCTATTGTATGATTAGCAACTTACACCGGAACATGTTGGCCCATTACTGGCATTCGAACAGTTTAAACTGTGACTATAACTTTTTTTCTTAAGAAAAGGCCTTTTTTTCTTAAGAAAAGGTTATGGGTGTTGGTCTATATAAATATAATGTTAATATCTATACCATATAAACATGCAAAGTCACAAAAGTTACAAATTATGGGTACCTTTAGAGCTTGACATGGTGAAGATCAAAAGCGGACTAATTTATGTGAAGATCAAAGTGGGCCACTAATTATCCCTTTTTCTCGAGTTTTGACCATATTCTAAATAGAACCTAAAGTCAAATGGATACAAATTAAGTATCAAGTAAATAAGCAATCTTAGGCGGCATTCACAAAACAACTTATATCAATCACACAAAATAAATGCAATTCAAATAAGTAATCCCAAACACCTCATAGTAAACCACAAATATATTTCTTGTATCAAAAAGCAAGATTAGTAAATTAGGAGTTCTAATATGAAATCTTAAGAACCATCTAAACAACAATGCCAACACACCCTCTAATCAGTAACTTGACCCATTTTTTCTATCCCATTACCAGAATCACATCCAAGGACTCAACTTCAGAGACAAACTTAGCATACTGAATGTTTGACACCATAGAATGCATGTAAAACCAAAAGTTATCCATCCTTGCGAATTCCTACACATGAGCATTTGTGACACAGGATGCAACCTTAGTCATAATGTCAAATGTTTGATTTCAAATATGCTATTAGTTACCAATTATATTCAATGATTTGATGGTGATTGTCTTTGAGGCGGTAATGGGAAAAAGTCTGCCTTGAACAAATCGTATGGGTTTTAGTTGATATTAAAATTTTATCAAGTCAATAAATGTAACAAAATATAATAGAAAATCAAACACTCACATATAGAACTTCATCTTGATCAATGGCCCACTTGGCTAACCCGATTGTTCTTATGATCGTGTTCTACCTTGATTCCCGCAAATTCATCCATCTGCGGTTACAAAGATATTCTGGGTTAGTTTTATGTAAATGAGATTTCATATAATCAATCAAATGTGAAAGATATCGGAACGTTTTCTTCGCATACTTTTAAGAATTTAGAAGTTTACATCTTCAACCAAGGGTTTTGACTATTTTGTGACAAAAGGTGTCCATACACGTTGAGGATCAGTTAGATCTAATAGTTTCATTAAACAAGCAAGCCATATATCTTCTTACTTGCATAATCTTTATTTGAGGCCTCTTCATATGTTTATTAAGTTCAACAATCTTCTACTTTATAAATCTCAGGCATCTTCTTCTTCATGAGTTATCTGAATCTTAACCATTGCAATTGACTCATTTTTTCTTAGTAAAAAGTGAAGAGTTTAACCTATTTGCATAAACGCAATAAGCGATCAATAAGATTACATAACTATGATAATCAAATAATTATGATTACTATAGAAGTAAAATAATCTTTAACTCAAGGGTTGCGAGGACTCACTCTTATACTCTAATTCAAACCCGCCTCCAATTAAAAGATAAGTTCGTTATTGTATTTATAAGCACACTATATGAAACACAAAATAAAGGATATGATTGCTCAATACAAAGCATATATTTTCTTTGCTATGTTTAAATTAAGATCATTGATTCGTTGCTGGAATAATATGGTTTTGTAGTCATTCTTAACGCATTAAATGATCACATAGGCATTTTGGATAAGCAATCCTACACATCCACAAACAACTTATTTGTTGTATCAAAAGGCTATAAGCATATACGCAGTTTTAAAGGGTGATTAGAACTGCTTGCCTGCTTTAAAAATGAGCGCATACTGAATACTAACCTGCTCATCTTTCAATTATTATCGGCGTATTCCTTCAAGAATAAGCAGATAAACAATTGTTGTTTAAGAACCTTTGATGCCTCAACAACTAATTGTTTACATTATTTCATCAACTTGTGTGCAGATATGTGTGTTCTCTTCTTCATCAAGTCTCTTGTCTGCAAAACCAATTCCATTACGTTACATTCTAGAAGGGGTGTGCAGATATGTGTGTTCTCTTCTTCATCAAGATATGAATAAAGAGACGATAGATATGACTAGTGTAAGTGTTTTGATTTTGGGTGACAAAGGGGTGGGATCTTGAGAACGGGAGATTGAAATTTTGGGGAAAATTATGGGGCGCGCTATATTAAATTTTTTGATACTTTGGACTTTTGGAGATTGAAAGTCTATCAAATGAGCTTGAAATGTTTAATGAGTTGAGCTAAACCTTATATAATTTGGACTTGAGTTATTGTTAGTTCTCGAGCTTGTAAGTGATATAATTTTTTTTAGTATGTATGTATACTAAGTGTAAATACTTATTTATGAATGTATCAAGGTTTTTCAGCTGAAGTCAAACCGAATTCAATTCTTAGGTTATATTATACTTCAATTCTTAGCCTATCAAATGAGCTCAAAATGTTTAATGAGCTGAGCTCAACCTTGTATAAGTTCGACTTAAGTTATTGTTGAGTTCTCGAGCTGGTAAGTAATACAAAATATGTTTTTTTTAATATGTAAGTGTACTAAGTGTAAATATTTATTTATGAATGTATCAAAGTTTTTGAGCTGAAGTCAAACTGAATTCACTTCTTAGGTTATATTATATTTCAATTTTAAGATGTGTTCGAAAACACAATTTTATAGATAAATCGAGCTTTTTGAGTCACGCTCAAGCCGAGTTCAAATTTTCTCGATCCCGGATAACATGATCGGGAGGTCAAATATTTGCTTCTTAGTGTCTGTGACAAACGGTATACACCTACCAAGCTGGTGCAACATGCATGACAAGTGATAATGGCTAGTTCACATGGGTCATGGGTCATGTGCATTAGGTTATCAATGGTCACATTCATTAATGGGTATTTAACATCATATGGGTCATATGCATTGGGTTATAATTGCTTAGAGTGTCGTCATGTTACGAGTTACGACACATCTATGACTGTTGACAATTGGTAACTATACATGGGTAATGGGTCATGTGCATTGGGTTGTAGTGGCTTACATATATAGTGTCATGTTATCGATCAATACATTATTATTGGTGATGGACAATGGGTAATTAACATAGGTCATGGGTCATGTGCATTTAGGTTGTAGTGGCTTATAGTGTAATGGAAACCATTAATGACCGATGATAATGGCTAATTCACATGGGTCATGGGTCATGTGAAGTAGGTTTTGTTAACTAAGACAAAAAAAACTTGGCCGAATTTCATACTATTGTGACAAGTGTCCCCACCAAGTACATCTTACCATGGTTCTCAGGATCCCGATCCTGATCTTAAGATCTTACGATTTTATGATACTGCAAAGCAAAAACGATCTGGATCTTACATAGGATCTTTGAGAGCTTAAGATCTTAAAGGATTCCGATCTTGACCATAGGATCTTAAGATCTCATCCGATCCGATCTTACTTTTTCTCGGATAACAAACTAAACAATTGCAAATTTCTAGATTATTCTTTTGTAGAATTTTAAAAAAAAAACATGTTAATCTTATTAAAATTTCATAACTATTATTTAGGACAAAATTTTTGATGAAACATTCATATAATTTTGTGTCTATGATATATAACAATTTGTAAATTTGTATAATATTACAAAAACTATTAAGAAAATGATATTATAGTAGGATCTTGCCATATGTACTCATTGGGCGACTTTTTAAATACAAAATACAGTAAAATACAAATGTACCTTTAATACTTTTTTTTTACTTTTAATGTACTTTTTATACTTTTAGTTTTTATACTTGTAATACTTTTAATCATTTTTAAACCTATAATATATACAGATTAAAGCTTATCCAACAAACTTCACTCACTTAAACAAATTAAAGCTTATCCAACACACTTCATACACTTCAATATACTACTCTCTTTATCTCCCACATTTATAACACCCTCGGTTACAATTGACCGAGTAAATAGATCTAGGGTTTTGATCCTCTCTTTCTCAGTTTTGTCTTACATTTGTTAGAAACTTGTTAGTTTATGTATTAGATTTATGTGGTGTTGTTTTTGCGAATAATTAGAGCAAAAGAGATATTATGGTGTGTTTTGATTAGCTTATTTTGTGTGGTTATCGGCTTATTATGTTTTGGGGAATAAGCTCTTTGGTCCCGTATACCCCCTTAGAGCTATGTATTCGTAGGCTTAGGTTAACTATCTGTTATAAGGAAGAAAAGTGGCGGATGTGTGTGCGAATATTTAGGCTACAACATCCAAGTATCACAGATGGAAGACGTATCAATGCTGGATGGACAGACACCACTTTCAAGTATGAACATAAACTTGTTTTGGTGTTGTCCATCCAGTGTTGATTCTTCTTTGCTCTTTGTCAAAATACAGAAACCATTATCAAGTATAATTTGTAGGTTCGATGCTTGAATTTAGTGTTGTTGTTGGCTAGGGTAGAAAGGATGGTAGTTCATTGCATTGTTAATATAAATTTAATATGATTTCATTCATGCACAATTAGCTCTCTAATGTCGTAGAATCTACATAATTAATATGTATGTTCAACACATCTAAAGGAGCAATATAAATGATAGTAAGAATCTGTTTTCTAATAACTTAAAGCTCAATAATTATGGCAGATCCATCTAGCGTTGTAGATGGTTCCATTGCTTAATTTGGAAAACGTCTACTACCGTTTGTGTGGTTGATCTTGATCACTGGCCTTGGCTCTTTCAATATTGTACCTTGATTAAAACTTTTGTCCCGACAATGAAGATACATTATTGAAAGTGCCAAAGCTAGTGATCAAGCGCACACAAACGTTATTAGACAGTGTCCAAAAAACAAAGCAATAGAACCTTTCTGCAACGTTAGATAGATATGTCCTGATCATTGAGACATCTTCAATGCGATAATGATATAGTGTGTATTGTTCATGACAGGCCACACTCCTTTATTATCGCATTCAAGATGAGTGATGTTACTTAGACTCTATTCTTTACCCAGCATTTGTAGATTGTTTGTATCACTCTGTTAGCTTTATATATATGTATGATGTATTTTTGATTTGTAGGAAGTGAGTTTGTAAAACTTTGATTCTGGAATTTGAACATACCTTTCCATTCTCAATTCCCATATAGTTCCTTTTGTTTTTTCAACAATCTAGCAATGCGCCTGGTGCAGGCCTTTGCTCAAAGGGAGTTGAAATGACAAAAGGAGCTGTAGCGGGAACTCAGAAGGGTTACGTATGTTGGTTTACTGCATTTCATTCTTTTTTATGATCTAAAACCAACCATCCAGCAGGTAATGTGGCCATTGGAGTTCCAAGAACAAAGGTTGTTGCAAACACACCCTGAATTGCAACATTATCTTTTATTTCATTTACACTATATTTTTTTTAATTTTAATATATTTTTCATTCTTTTGCATAAATCATTACATTGCCAGCAAAAAAGACTGCCAAAGAGCTTTTTGATGAGAGGGTTCAGGTGCTAGGCCTGCCCAATGCTAAGACTTGTACAGACAAGGGTATAAAACCATGGGAACCAAAAATGCCCAAAGTTTGTTCAAAAGGGAAAGGTATAAAAAAAATGTATTAGTTGAGTTAGGAAGTAATTTGAATAAACCTTGTAATCCTTTTGTACTATTTTATTTGATTTTATGAATAAACATGTTGTAACCCTTTTAGATTAGTAGATTTTTAGAATGTGTACCTTTTATTACCGGTATTTTGTTATTTTTCATTTCAAGTTTTAATGGAATATGTTTAATTTGAATTCCCATACTTTGTCATTGCTAAATTTTCTCATTAATTGTTACAATATTTTGATTGTTGTGTTCATTAATAAGAACTTGGGATATATTTTGTATTATGTTAATCAAAATTTTCTGCTCTGTTAAAAAATTAAAAGTTTCTGCTGCTAAGAAAACGTTACTGCAGGTGGGTTTGTACTACTAGATATGAGAGTGCAGGGGTGGATTGGTAACATTTACACTTAAGGGTTTAAATCCCCAATTAACTAGTTATAACATTGTCTATGGATAAACCCGTATGGTTCATCCTACATCAGCTAATTACATACCATTGTCTAGTGACAAACCCATTTGGTTTATCATACGTAAGATACTTACAAGAAAGTTTATCCATCAACAAACATAAAAGCATCAACACACATCAAACCTTAAAACTCTTTGGGACATGTTTGTGTCATCGGTTAAAAAGAAGCGGACCTTTGCAGCTGCACCAAAGTAGGCTTCCTGTTTCAACTCCCTGAAACCAGCGCTTGAAACAATAAACACCTTCCTCCTCACCTTCCCTCGACCAGGTACCACCACTATTTTCTCACATACTGTCACAACTCATCATTTCAGGTCATTTCAGGTCATTTCGGGAACTTTGGAAAAACACTATTCATAAATCACTATTCATCAAAACACTATTCATCGTTTTACTATTCATCATTTTCGAGGTCATTTGGATATTCTGAGAAACATTTGAGAAATTTACTATTCACTAAACACTATTCATTTCCGGAAAAGTTTTCACTATTCACATGCATTACTCATTTCATCGTAAATTTAGTTTACGGGTATTCAAATTCGCGTAACCGGATTGGTTTAGGTGCGAATTCATTTCATTAGTGTTAAGTACACTGCATACGGACTGGAGATAGTCTGCATATCATCATAACAGCATTTTCATGTTATACCACTCTCAGGATTTTCAAATTATTACATTCAGTACATTTAACGTTTTTACGTATAAGTATTTATAGTAAACGTTAACACCCGGTTTATATACGACGAATATATCTAAATATTCCCACGATGGTCCTGACATATTTTTATATCCATTTTAATATCATAAAAGTTATAACATTCAGTTACCCAGTATTTTGGAAATTTATTTTATTTATAACGTACGCGTATGAATATAACGACGGTTTTCGTGAAAACTAAACAATAATCACCCGATCACCCAGTAAATGTACTCAACATATTTTCAATATATTTTTATCATTATTATGACTTTATTTTGTCCCGGTTAACTTCGTGAACATTTATTTCTATTAAAACCGTTACCCGATTTTAACGAATAACACAAACTAACACCAAAACTACACTAGTTTTCTAATTAAATCACAAGCACCCTACCCCCCCCCCCCCCCCTTCTACCCTTGAAAAACCGGCCCCAAGACCACCCTTTTAACCTTGGGCATTAACATGCCCATTTTATACTAATAAACCTTAAAAACATAACATTAACTAAAAACCTAGAATCATAAATCACTTTTTGAGCTAAGATCAATTTTCATCTCATCTTTTCCTTTCTTCCTCTTCAACCCACGACCCAAAATAAATACAAAGATCAAGTGATCATTTTTCATAAGTTAAAACACTAAACTTGTTCCTTTTACATGCCTAATCAAGAATCAAGCAACAAAAACACAAGAACATCAAGCATAATCATCCTATAATCATCTCATTTTATCAAGTAAGTTATCAACTTTATTTTTACATGAAACATCTTATATTTACTTGTATTTCATGATTTCCATGCTAAAAACCATGTACAACTAGCTATACCACCATTTATTTTGTCTAAAATGAAACATACAAATCCTAACTTTTTATTTATGAATCCCCTTGCTATACTAACTTGGTTAGGAGTCCATGGCACCCTAAGAAGGTGTATGGTAGGATTAGATTAGCTATGTGGTGATTACAAGAGGTTTGGAGATGGTAGAAATTAGTTATAAACCTTGAAAACTTGATTTGGAACCTATTTTAGACATGCTGTCCCGTTTTGTAAAAATCTGGAAAATCAGTAAACACCAAGGAAACTTTGGCAAAATTTTTAGAAAATACTTTCAAAAACGAATCCGTAGGCGAAAGAACGGATTCAAAAGAGCTTATAACGAAGAAGTTATGATTTTTGCAAGATTGTTGACGAAAAGTATTTTCTGGAAATTTGTTTGCTGTTGGACGTTTTTCATGGTACAAAAAGAGACTTTAGACGTAACCCGGAGGAGCCGAGCTTTCCAAAATATATTACTACATACTAAGACGTAACCGTGGACATAAAGAACAAGTAAAACGGATAAGTAACGACAAAGATATTCACGTTTGAATATCGGCTAAAACCATTTTATATTTGACAGCTTTTAATAAATTTGGCACAAAAACTACGAAGTACATTTATAAGCTAGACATAATATTAAGTACCAAGCTTTATAACTAAAGTAGTATTAGTTATTACGAGTTTATTTTCATCATTTCAAGGATTACAAACCGAGTATTTCAAAGCTAACATGAAAACTTACGATATATATATATAAGTATATATATATTACAACTAGCTTATTATATTTTCTAATAGCAATATTTTTCCAAATTCTTGGATTATATATTTTGATAACACAAGTGTTTTTCCAAAGACTAGAGTGGTATAGAAACATGAGCATGGACATTCATAACATCATTTGGTGATCTAAAGTAGATCGTTCATCATTCATATTAGGTTGCGGTTAGAGATCGAACCTCAATTCTGTGTATACACTTTTGTCATTGTAGCTGTTGCATCAGGTGAGTCATAGCCCCTACTCTTTTAATTGTTTTATCAACTCTTTGGGGGAGATACATGCTACTACTTGCTTACTTGTACAGATTCACATAACATTTATACTTGATTACATTACACTTGATGTCATACATACGTGATTGTGTTATACTTAACTGTGTTATACTAAACTGTGATGGAAACATACATACTTCCAATGGCCCCAGATTTAGTTCTGGGCACAACCATGGAGACATACATACATATTTCCAATGGCCCCAGATTAAATTTCTGGGCACAACCATGGAGATATACATACTTAAGTGAGGTCTTCGGAGATGAAGTGTAGACTCACTACTAATTGCTTAACTGTTGTTATGAACTTATACATATCTTAATCATATTATTTTGTAGCAGTGGGTTGTGAACACACAGGTTACAAGTCTCTTATGACGGGACTTGTAACTGAATGGATTTACGATGCCTTTGCTGTGTGAACATTCTTTATAGGCTTTTCAACTGTATGGAGACAAACTCTATGAACTCACCAACCTTTGTGTTGACACTTTTAAGCATGTTTATCTCAGGTTAGAAAGGCGATAGCAGGTGTGTGGAGCTGAGAGTCTTAGGGCATGCTTTTGGAGACTTTCACTTTTATCGTTTACCATTCGATACACTTTAAAAACTTATGTATTATTCTACTTTGGGATCTTTGTTTTGTAAACTATGACTTTTATCTATTCGAATGGTAACTTTTCAAAAACGTCTCATTTAGAGTTCGTTTTCTATATCTTGTACTTTGTGCCCTGAAGTAGCATCCCAATGACACAGTCTTCCGCTGCGGTATTTTGGGGGTGTTACAGATTGGTACCAGAGCCTTGGTTATAGAGAACTAGGTTGTTTTAGAGTCTAGACTATAACTACATACATGTAGACTCTCCTCCCTATCGCCTTGCACTTTACATACACTTACGCTTGCTGGTAATTTATTTATTTTTGGACCCACGCTATTAGATACTTTGTAGAAACCGTTAGAAACTAGACTTCCCAGTGACTTTAACACTTAAGGGAGAATCTTTTGTTCCTTTGTACTAAGCGTGACATTCCCTAGATGCCCATTTAAGCAACGTCTACCACTGAGATATGTGTGCATGGTGATATGTACACTTGTGAAAGGAAACATTTATAATTGTGGTGGCCAACATAATTATAAGTGCTTCACGACACACATGGACATATGACTATGCAGATGTAGATCGGTGTTGGCTCAACTTAGGAAACAACTGGTAGCACGGTATTATATATGAGGATGTTAAGTATAGACTTTGGTTAATCAACGGTTTTCCCTCATCACTGACGTTCACTAAACCCAAGTAACGATGGTGGAAGAACTGGTGGACGTGGAGGTAGAGGAGGTGGTCACGGCGTTGAAAACAATGATAACAACGACGGTGGAAATACTGATTTTGAAGCCATCATCGCTCGACAACTTGAAAACTTTCTCCCCACTATTGTCACTCAAGTTGGCGATCATATGAATAACTTGGCAAACCACGAAAGCGGAATTAACAACACCAATGGTATAGGCCAGAATGGTAATGGCAACAACAACATTAGGACCGGATGCATGTATAAGGAATTTACGTCATGTAAACCAATTGATTTCGATGGTGTAGGAGGCGCGTTGGTGTATACTCGATGGGTTGAAAAGATGGAGTCGGTGATCGACATTAGTAACTGTGCAGCACATCAAATGGTGAAGTATTCCATGTGCTTACTATCAGGAAAGGCATTGACATGGTGGAATACGCAGATTCAAGCTAGGGGTAGAGCGGCAGCTGTAGGTATGACATGGGATGATTTTAAGGCATTACTGAAGGAGGAATACTGCCCGGACAACGAGATGCAAAAGCTGGAGGATGAACTCTATCATCTCTCTATGATAGGGGCTGGACATGCAGCCTACACAGATCGATTCCATGAATTAGCCAGACTAGTTCCACACCTAGTTACCCCTGAGTCCAAGAGGATCGAGAGGTACATATATGGTCTTGTCCCAGAAATTCGTGGGACTGTGAAAACAACTGAGCCTTCTACAATTCAGAGTGCAATATTGAGAGCAGGGACTCTGACAGATGAAATGGTTAGAAATGGAAGCTTGAGGAACAGTGATAAAAGGAAGGGAACAAGCGAGTCAAACAAGCAAATGGGCACAATAGCTGACAACAAAAGGGCAAGGACCTTTGCGGCAACTAATTCTGGTCAGAAAGAGTATTTAGGCCCGCATCCTAAATGTACGAAGTGTAACTTTCATCATCAAAAGATTTCGCCCTGCCGTGTGTGTGCATTTTGCAGACAGTCTAGTCATTTTACAAACTAGTGTAGAGAACTAGCAAATGTGGGCAATATGACGAACAACCAAAGGACATGCTATGAATGTAACAGCCCGGATCACTTTCGGAACAACTGTCCTAAGTTGAAAAGAAATCTTAACGAAGGAGGCAATCGTCCAAACTTAGCAGCAGCAATTGAAGGGCCACGAGATGAGGCCAATGAGATTCCACCCGCAATTGGCAGAGCTTACTTCTTAGGAAATCCTATCACCCAACATGTCCGCGGTAGCACAACGGGTACATTCTCTTGAACAACTAGCGTATTTTTGTAGCACTTAAGTCTTAATATAGGACCTATACACAACATTGACTAATCTGAGACCTAGCAGCATTAACCTTAGTCATACTAACGGTAGTAATTTGATTAGTGTAAGCAATTCCAAAGTCGAGCCAATCTTTCAAAAGATCTTTTTCAAGGATGTTGAATCCAGACCTTGATTTTTAGCTTGGTTCTAGTGACTGTTCTTGTTTGATTGGGTTGCGAAAATCAAGCTAAAAGTTAAAGTCATCACTCAAACCGATTTAGCCTAATCTCATGACTGTTCTTGTTTGATTGGGTTGTGGGCTTAAGTGAAAATCGGTTACCTAAATGATTAACCTAAAGGAGGTCTTTTGAGGACTATGCTCGGGATTGGGAAGGTTTGCCTCATCAAGTCTGACCACGAGAACATACCTAGTTGGATAGAAACCCACATACATAAGCTTTGACACACTTAACTGATTAACATTAACTGAACTTCGGGACGAAGTTCCTTTTAGAGGGGAAGACTGTCACAACTCATCATTTCAGGTCATTTCAGGTCATTTCGGGAACTTTGGAAAAACACTATTCATAAATCACTATTCATCAAAACACTATTCATCGTTTTACTATTCATCATTTTCGAGGTCATTTGGATATTCTGAGAAACATTTGAGAAATTTACTATTCACTAAACACTATTCATTTCCGGAAAAGTTTTCACTATTCACATGCATTACTCATTTCATCGTAAATTTAGTTTACGGGTATTCAAATTCGCGTAACCGGATTGGTTTAGGTGCGAATTCATTTCATTAGTGTTAAGTACACTGCATACGGACTGGAGATAGTCTGCATATCATCATAACAGCATTTTCATGTTATACCACTCTCAGGATTTTCAAATTATTACATTCAGTACATTTAACGTTTTTACGTATAAGTATTTATAGTAAACGTTAACACCCGGTTTATATACGACGAATATATCTAAATATTCCCACGATGGTCCCGACATATTTTTATATCCATTTTAATATCATAAAAGTTATAACATTCAGTTACCCAGTATTTTGGAAATTTATTTTATTTATAACGTACGCGTATGAATATAACGACGGTTTTCGTGAAAACTAAACAATAATCACCCGATCACCCAGTAAATGTACTCAACATATTTTCAATATATTTTTATCATTATTATGACTTTATTTTGTCCCGGTTAACTTCGTGAACATTTATTTCTATTAAAACCGTTACCCGATTTTAACGAATAACACAAACTAACACCAAAACTACACTAGTTTTCTAATTAAATCACAAGCACCCTACCCCCCCCCCCCCCCCCCCCTTCTACCCTTGAAAAACCGGCCCCAAGACCACCCTTTTAACCTTGGGCATTAACTTGCCCATTTTATACTAATAAACCTTAAAAACATAACATTAACTAAAAACCTAGAATCATAAATCACTTTTTGAGCTAAGATCAATTTTCATCTCATCTTTTCCTTTCTTCCTCTTCAACCCACGACCTAAAATAAATACAAAGATCAAGTGATCATTTTTCATAAGTTAAAACACTAAACTTGTTCCTTTTACATGCCTAATCAAGAATCAAGCAACAAAAACACAAGAACATCAAGCATAATCATCCTATAATCATCTCATTTTATCAAGTAAGTTATCAACTTTATTTTTACATGAAACATCTTATATTTACTTGTATTTCATGATTTCCATGCTAAAAACCATGTACAACTAGCTATACCACCATTTATTTTGTCTAAAATGAAACATACAAATCCTAACTTTTTATTTATGAATCCCCTTGCTATACTAACTTGGTTAGGAGTCCATGGCACCCTAAGAAGGTGTATGGTAGGATTAGATTAGCTATGTGGTGATTACAAGAGGTTTGGAGATGGTAGAAATTAGTTATAAACCTTGAAAACTTGATTTGGAACCTATTTTAGACATGCTGTCCCGTTTTGTAAAAATCTGGAAAATCAGTAAACACCAAGGAAACTTTGGCAAAATTTTTAGAAAATACTTTCAAAAACGAATCCGTAGGCGAAAGAACGGATTCAAAAGAGCTTATAACGAAGAAGTTATGATTTTTGCAAGATTGTTGACGAAAAGTATTTTCTGGAAATTTGTTTGCTGTTGGACGTTTTTCATGGTACAAAAAGAGACTTTAGACGTAACCCGGAGGAGCCGAGCTTTCCAAAATATATTACTACATACTAAGACGTAACCGTGGACATAAAGAACAAGTAAAACGGATAAGTAACGACAAAGATATTCACGTTTGAATATCGGCTAAAACCATTTTATATTTGACAGCTTTTAATAAATTTGGCACAAAAACTACGAAGTACATTTATAAGCTAGACATAATATTAAGTACCAAGCTTTATAACTAAAGTAGTATTAGTTATTACGAGTTTATTTTCATCATTTCAAGGATTACAAACCGAGTATTTCAAAGCTAACATGAAAACTTACGATATATATATATAAGTATATATATATTACAACTAGCTTATTATATTTTCTAATAGCAATATTTTTCCAAATTCTTGGATTATATATTTTGATAACACAAGTGTTTTTCCAAAGACTAGAGTGGTATAGAAACATGAGCATGGACATTCATAACATCATTTGGTGATCTAAAGTAGATCGTTCATCATTCATATTAGGTTGCGGTTAGAGATCGAACCTCATTTCTGTGTATACACTTTTGTCATCGTAGCTGTTGCATCAGGTGAGTCATAGCCCCTACTCTTTTAATTGTTTTATCAACTCTTTGGGGGAGATACATGCTACTACTTGCTTACTTGTACAGATTCACATAACATTTATACTTGATTACATTACACTTGATGTCATACATACGTGATTGTGTTATACTTAACTGTGTTATACTAAACTGTGATGGAAACATACATACTTCCAATGGCTCAGATTTAGTTCTGGGCACAACCATGGAGACATACATACATATTTCCAATGGCCCCAGATTAAATTTCTGGGCACAACCATGGAGATATACATACTTAAGTGAGGTCTTCGGAGATGAAGTGTAGACTCACTACTAATTGCTTAACTGTTGTTATGAACTTATACATATCTTAATCATATTATTTTGTAGCAGTGGGTTGTGAACACACAGGTTACAAGTCTCTTATGACGGGACTTGTAACTGAGTAGATTTACGATGCCTTTGCTGTGTGAACATTCTTTATAGGCTTTTCAACTGTATGGAGACAAACTCTATGAACTCACCAACCTTTGTGTTGACACTTTTAAGCATGTTTATCTCAGGTTAGAAAGGCGATAGCAGGTGTGTGGAGCTGAGAGTCTTAGGGCATGCTTTTGGAGACTTTCACTTTTATCGTTTACCATTCGATACACTTTAAAAACTTATGTATTATTCTACTTTGGGATCTTTGTTTTGTAAACTATGACTTTTATCTATTCGAATGGTAACTTTTCAAAAACGTCTCATTTAGAGTTCGTTTTCTATATCTTGTACTTTGTGCCCTGAAGTAGCATCCCAATGACACAGTCTTCCACTGCGGTATTTTGGGGGTGTTACACATACTTTGAACACTTTCAGTATCATTTGGTGCTTCACAACAGCGACAGAGTACCCATTCAAGTTGTACTTGTGCACAATTTTTGATGGTGTAGTCTGTTACAAAATGTACAACACTTAGCATTAGTTTTTTGGGGGTTATTCTAACACACCTTATGATCTATCAATCATCCTATCAGACACACAATATCTCAGATAAATGAAAATGGAAATGCTACAAGTGTGTTACTGCTGCTGTTATTAAGCTTATTAAGGATAAGTCTGCTTATGGAATTCAGTGTTGCTAGTACTAAGTTACAACTGCAGTAGATTACTGCTTATTAAGCTTATTAAGGATATGTCTGCATATTAAGTTACAACTACTATAGATTGATAGTTGTTTAGTATAGATTGATAGTTGTTTAGTTTGTAATCTCATTGAAATTGTAGCATAACAATTTGACAAATTATCAAAGTTTTCAAGACACTTACAAGTCGTCCCTCTCTCTAGAAGCATGCAGTCAGTGGTCTGTAGAATACCCTGTATTCTTGGTCATGGACAGTGTGAAACGACCATTTGCACATCCAGTTCATCCGTCGGGTTTCAAAATCTGAATTTAATAACACAAAATGAGTAAGTTACAAATAATCCAAAATGTTACAAGGATATCATATACTTGATGTAGTTAAAGCTAATAAAGGAAGAGATACCATAGTGATGTGGTTGGTGACACAGGGCATTCATGGCAATATTGGTGCTTTATGTCTCCATAGTTGTGATGGCCCCTCCATCAGGTTCATAAAACATCACATTATATTCCTGGCCTAGGACAACATGAGTAAAAACCAGCCACTGACCAGCCTTCATATTCAAGTCTCAAATGAGTGTCAACCAATCACCGCCATACAAGAAGGAGTGGACGTATCGACCATAGAGATAATCACTGTCCACCCTAACATTGTAGTCAGTCGTGTTAGTGGAAACCATGACTAAATCAGTAAGGGTTGGACCATCCAGATATATCAGAAAGTCTTCCTGCAATGACTGCATAAGCAGAGATGTGTTTGTCACAGGCACTAAACATCTCCAAAATGGGGCACTCTCGGGTTCATAATTGTGAAACTCCAACCCATCCTCACCATAGCAAGTTACATAAAACACATCCTCACCCTCTTCAACAAAATGTATGTACTCAAAATCAGAACATGAGATGTTGTGAATGACAAAATCATTCCACCTTGCTCTTGCAACAACACACTTAAATTCTGAGACTCTCCTTACACCAACTTTCCATCTAACCCCCCCCCCCCTACAGTTAACTAAGAAAATAAAACCATTGCCATGATAGGAACCTCCTAGAACATAATCATTATGCAGTTCCTGTATATGAAAATTAATTTTTAACTATTGTGAATTAAATACTAATTAAACTAGTTTCTTAGAGAAATAACAGCTTGTCAATAATGATGTTAACTTACAAACTCCTCCAAAATATGTTGATCAGGATTGTCCACAGCGCAAATAAATTGATTACCAAACATGGTTACTGCATTAACGATTAAGGTTACAAAAAAATGCAAATACCATTTGAATGAAGTAAAAATCAGTAAATGTGGTTACCTGGTACGTGTTGTACACCCCCAAAATATCTGAATGGCAGCGGAATAGAATACTTGGGGTGACTGTCAAAGCACCACAGTTACAGTTATATTGAACGACCTAAAGTGTCGTTTTGAAAATACATCGTTTGATTCATTAAAAATATTCAGAGTTATAAAACATAGTTCCCAAAAGTCTAGAAAAGTTTAAGGAAATAAGTTTAGTACACCCAAACGATAATTCATAAGTGCATGAAAATCCAAAATGAGACGCGTCATCCTTGTTACTCAATGATATGACTCCATGCATGCCATGAAGAATATCTCTTAATTACCTGAAAATACATTGCGAAAATGGTCAACAATAATGTTGGTGAATAATCATAGGTTTGTAAGTTAAATCGTATGTACATTAGCCACAACTATAAAGTAAACCGACAAAATGTCAAAAATGCTACATTGGCTCTTAAGCTCATGACCCCAAAGCTAGACGTTACTTGGCCCTAAATGAGTGTTTACCAGACACTCTAAATATATTAGACATGAAATGCATCCGTTTTCCCGGTAGAGCAACCCAAACACGGATGGAGGAGTCACCCTCAATAGATCTATTCACTCACTCTCGATTGTATCTTAATTAACGGTCCCTGATAATAAAGGGGACTTGTCATGACGTGGTAATAAGGCAACTTAAGCAATGTAAGGAATTTAATACTTTGGCATGTACAAAAAATAAGTGATGCAATGTATTCTCCCCCGTGGGATTTGAAATCAAAATATTGAATTAAAACGGGGCTATGAAAACTCACCTGAAGTGATAGTACGATGTGGTGAAATGATCGGGACAACAACGCGTGAACACTAGCCGCAACCTAAATGAATGAATATGATCTACTTTAGATAATGAAATGATGTAGTGAGTGTTCATGAACATGATACCTATACCACTCGTAACTTGAAAATACTAGTTATTGTCAAAGTAAGGTATTTTCCATACTTAGGAAAAATAAGTCCAACTAGACTTATAAAAACTTTTCGTAATATATCGTATATAAAATGTTAGTATTGTATTCCTCGTTTTGAAAACCTTAAAATAACGTCAATTAGTCATATAAATAAGCCTTGGGTCATACGTACTTCATTGGTTAAGAATATAGCTCTTTAATAATATTTCTAGAAAATATAGTATTTAGTACGTAGTTTATTATTTCCAATTGTAGCTGCCAAATTAATATAGTTTCGTCGATTTTGAAACGTGTATATCCTTGTCGTTTTATGTTCATTTTCCTCATTCTTTGTATCCACGGATTCATCTTAACATGTATTAATATATTTTGGATTGCTCGGCTCCTCTAGGTCACGTCTAACGCCTATATTTGTCCGTCAAAAATCGTCCAACAGCACGTTATATTTTCAGAAAATAGTTTTCGTCGTTAAATTGCAAAAATCATATCTCCTTCGTTATAAACTCGTTTTAATCCGTTCTTTCGCCAAAAGTTTCGTTTTTGAATGTTTTTTCTAAATATTTGGCCAAAAATTACCCAAAATCTACTGATTTTCCCACGTTTTTAAAATAAGGACAGTATGTATATATATAGTTTCAAAAATCATTTCTAGGGTTTCAAACTAGTTTCAAATACAACCAAAACACTTTCAATCACCACAAATATAGACTAATCTTACCATACACCTTCTTAGGGTGTCATGGGTTCCTAAACATCATCCACCAAGTTAATCTACCAAGGATCTACCTATAATCTATTTCTAGGGCTCAAAAATTATATATGTATAAAATGGAGTGGTATAAACTAACATATGCATGTAGATCTTGTATATAAATCATATGAACATTATGAAAACTTGGTAAAATTATAAAAATGAGTTTTATACACTTACTTGAAAGATTAGTGAGCTTTTGATGGTGAAAACCTAAGTAAACCTTGAGTTTGTATTACAAAACCCTTATAGGAGTACTAAATACACTAGAAAATTACTTGTTCTTGAAAAATTGGTGATTCTTGCTTGTTGTTCTTGTGTGGCCGGTCTAAGAGAGGAGAGAAAGAGAGTATGATGTATTTTTTTGTAACTTGAATAATGGAAGTGAAATATCTAAAGTATATGTGTATATTTTATTTTTAGACAACAATATGACATGTATTAATGAGTTAGTAGGAATTTCAAAACTTGTAAGGTGATTGGTATGGGGGGGCGGCATTTGATGGAAAATGGAAGAAAACATGAAGATTTTGTAAGATAGTTAGTAGATCTAGTATTATTGTATGTATATTAATATTTTTAGGGAATACCGGGTACCGAGTTAACTAAAAATAAATTTTAACGGATTTAACCGGGATATAATAAAGTCGTAAAAATTGTGAAAATATGTTGGGTATAAATATTGAGTGTTTGGATGATTATTGTTTAGTTTTTACGAAAACCGTCGTAATTATATTAAACTTACGATATTAATTAAACAAATTTCCAAAATACCGGGTAAATTAATATTATAATTTTTTTATATCATTATTATGAGTATGAAAATATACTAGGATCATAGTCGGGAGCGTCGGACGTGTTTGTCACATTATTGATCGCGTGTTAACGTTTATTTAGAAATAAATACACGTAAAAAGTCAATTATACCAAAAATATTAATTTAAATATCCTACAAGTGGAATAGTATGCAAATGCTATAATGATGATATGCAGACTATTTCTAGTCTATATGAAGTGTCCCTACTGATGATTCCTCGAATTTGCAGCTAAACCAATCCGGTTAAGCGAATTTGAATACCCGTAAACTAAATTTACGATGAAATGAGTAATGCACATGAATATTGGTTTCTCCCAGAAATGAATAGTGTCATGTGAATAGTGAAATTTTTGAATGCTTCTCAGAATATCAAACTAACCTAAAAAATGATAATAGTAAAATGATGAATAGTGACTTGTGAATAGTAATATGTTGAGGTTTGGAAAATGACCTGAAATTGTGGGTTGTGATAGTCGCCTACCCAAAAAGGAATTCAGTCCTTGAATTCAGCTAGTGTTGGTCACGGAAATTGACTTGGTGAAAAGATGTGGATACTTTAGTCGCATTTGGTCTTCCCGTTCCCATGTAAACTCGGGTCCTCTTCGAGAATTCCAGCGAACTTTCACGATCGGAATTCGACTCTGCTTTAACTGCTTGACCTCACGGTCCATAATTTCAACTGGTTCTTCCACAAAGTTAAGCTTGTCATCGAGTTGGATTTCTTCTAGTGGTATAACGGAAGACTCGTTTGAAAGACATTTCTTGAGGTTCGAGACATGAAACGTGTTATGTACGTTGCTGAGTTCTGACGGAAGTTCAAGTTTATACGCTACTGGACCAATCCTTTCCAGTATCTTAAATGGACCAATGTATCTCGGGTTCAACTTCCCGCGTTTCCCGAATCGTATCACGCCCTTCCAAGGCGAGACTTTCAACATGACTTTGTCTCCAACCTGGAATTCCAATGGTTTGCGTCGAACATCTGCGTAGCTCTTCTGTCTACTTCTAGCTGTTTCGAGTCTCTCTCGAATCTGGATTATCTTTTCTGTTGTTTCTTGAACCATCTCCGGGCCAGTACATTGTACATCACCGACTTCGGCCCAACAAACTGGAGATCGACACTTACGACCATAAAGTGCCTCGAATGGTGCTGCTTTTATGCTTGAATGGTAACTGTTGTTATAGGAAAACTCGATCAACGGCAAATGGTTAGCCCAACCATTTCCAAAGTCAATCACATATGCCCTAAGCATGTCCTCTAGTGTCTAAATAGTTCTCTCGCTCTGACCATCGGTCTGAGGATGGTAAGCAGTGCTCATGTCTAACTTGGATCCAAAAGAATCTTGTAATGACCGCCAAAAGTTTGAAGTAAAGCGACTATCTCTATCGGAAATGATGGAAACTGGTGCACCGTGTCTTGAGACTATTTCCTTGACATAAAGTTTGGCAAGTTGTTCCATGGAATAAGTCTCTCTAATGGGTATGAAGTGGGCTGATTTGGTAAAACGATCAACAATTACACAAATAGCATCATAACCTCCTAACGTCTTCGGAAGTTTAGTAACAAAGTCCATTGTAATACGTTCCCACTTCCATTGTGGAATCTCTAGTTGTTGAAGTAGTCCTGACGGTTTTGGGTACTCGGCTTTCACTTCAGCACAAGTAAGGCATTTACTGACGTACGTAACTATTTATGCTTTCATGTTCGGCCACCAATAAAGCTTTTTGAGATCCTGATACATCTTATCAGAACCGAGATGAATAGAGTACTTCGACTTGTGTGATTCATGCATAATCAATTCTCGTATCCCACCATAGAGAGGTATCCAGCTTCGGTCCTTGAAGCATAACACTCCATCTGATCTCTTTACAAAGCCATTTTTGTTTTCTGGCATACCATAGAGTTTCTCATGTGATCGATTTTCTTCTTTGAGAGCCTCAATCTGAGCTTCTAAAATTTTTGATGGTAATGGCGAAATGATAGTCATTCCCAATGACCTAACTCTCAAAGGTTTTAGTCGTTCTTTTCGGCTAAGTACATCTGCTACAACATTCGCTTTTCCCGGGTGATATCGGATTTCACAATCGTAATCACTCAGCAATTCTTGCCAATGACGTTGTCTCATATTGAGTTCCTTCTGATCAAGTATATGCTATAAGCTCTTGTGGTCGGTAAAAATTACGCACTTGGTACCATAAAGGTAGTGTCTCCAAATCTTGAGTGCAAAAACTACCGCACCCAACTCCAAATCGTATGTAGTGTAATTCTTCTCGTGTGTCTTAAGCTGTCTAGATGCATAAGCTATCACCTTCTCGTTCTGCATTAGCATAGCCCTAAGTCTTTTATGCGAAGCATCGCAGTATACCACAAAGTTCTCAATCCCTTCTGGTAGTGACAAAATCGGTGCGCTACAAAGCTTCTGTTTCAATAACTGAAATGCAGACTCTTGTTTCTCTCCCCATTCGTACTTTTGATTCTTTTGTGTCAGCTTAGTCAGCGACTTCGCTATCTTAGAAAACCCTTCAATAAACAATATCCAGCAAGTCTTAAGAATTGACGAATCTCCGTAGGAGACTTGGGCGTAGCCCAATCCTTAACTGCCTCGATCTTTGCTGGGTCAACTTGTAATCCTTGGCTATCAATGACATGGCCAAGAAACTGAACTCTTCGTATCCAAAAGTCACACTTTGAAAATTTGGCATACAATTGCTCCTTCTTGAGTAGTTCCAGGATTGTTCTGAGGTGCTCTTCGTACTCTTCTCTACTTTTGGAGTAAATCAAGATGTCGTCAATGAATACGATCACAAACTTATCAAGATACGGTTTGCACACCCTATTCATGAGGTCCATGAATACCGCAGGTGCGTTAGTTAATCCGAAAGGCATTACTTGAAACTCATAATGACCATAACGTGTTCTAAATGCCTTCTTCGTGATATCCTCTTCCCGAACTCTAAGTTGATGGTAACCGGATCTTAAATCAATCTTGGAATAAAAACTGGAACCTTGTAACTGGTCGAACAAGTCATCGATTCTGGGGAGTGGATAACGGTTCTTCACCGTTAACTTGTTCAACTCACGATAGTCGATGCACATTCTGAAAGATCCGTCCTTCTTCTTCACAAACAAAACCGGTGCTCCCCAAGGCAAGGAACTCGGTCTAATGAATCCTTTGTCCAAAAGCTCTTGTAATTGATTTGACAATTCCTGCATTTCTGAAGGTGCAAGTCAATACGGTGATCGCGCAACTGGTGCGGCTCCTGGCACTAAGTCGATTTGAAACACAACTTGGCGTGTAGGCGGAAGTCCTGGCAATTCTTTGGAAAAACTTTTGGATATTCCTTAACAATTGGCACATCTTCAAGTCGTTTCTCAACCGACTTCTTTTCCGTGATGTGAGCCAAGAATGCATAACAACCCTTCTTTATGTATTTCTCGGTTTTAATGCATGATATAATACTGAGTCTAGTTCCACTTTGCTCTCCACGAACAACCAAAGTTTCACCGTTATAAGGAAGGTGAACAACTTTCTCATCACAAATAATTCTCGCTCGATGTCGGGATAACCAGTCCATACCGATAACAACGTCGAAACTTCCAAGTTCTATGGGCATGAGGTCTATATTGAATGGATGGTTCAGGAAATTTATAGTTCAACCACGGACAATGGTGTTGGTGTTAACTAAAGACCCATCGGCTAGTTCAACGATATAGGAAATGTCTAATGGGGTTGGTTCTATATTAAGTAAAGATGCAAATGCAAGAGAAACAAAACTTCTATCTGCTCCTGAATCAAATAAAACGGATGCATAACGATTATTAATGAGGAGCGTACCCGCAACAACATTCGGGTCCTCTTTGACATCTTCTCCTCCCATAACATAAGCTCTTCCTCGAGCCATTCCACCTTGATTTTCAGTTCCTTGATTCTTCTTCTTTGGGCACTCACTCCTATAGTGTCCAATTTCTCCACATCCAAAACATGTTACTGGTGGTTTCTGATTGTCACCCAAGATTGGAAGTTTGCAATCTTTGGTGTGGTGACCAATCTTCTTGCAGTTGCCACATAGATCTGGGCAACGTCCTGGGTTATGATGTTTCTGACACTTCTCACACTTGGGTAGATTACCCGCATATCCTTTCCCTTCAGTTGGTCCTGCAGCATAGACCTTTGCTACCTCCTGTCTTTTAGGTGGTGGCTGAATAGCATTCCCACCTTGGTTGTAGTCAAACCTCCTCTTGTTGTTGTTGTTATTGTTTGGGTTGTTGTTTCAGTTATTGGGATAGTTTCGGTTTCGATTGTTGTTATAATTGTTGTTGCTTCGAGTGTTGTTGTAGTTGGTGTTGTAAGAATGGTTGTTGAGAGGATCACTTGATTTGATAACACACCATGAGGTGTTGGACCTTTGTAATGTGTAAATATGATACTTTGAGTGAATATGATTAAGTATGCAGAATCTACTTAACCACACTTAGAATGTTTATTGGAAATGGAACTATGATGCTTGTGTTTATTTAACAAAGAACAATGAAAGTATTTCACCAAAACGATTCAATATTATTCAGAATAATACGAGCAATCTTCACTATCACTAGGGTTACAAAGACCTTGAATCTTGTGTTTTGTTCTATTGTTTTTCTCTATGTATATCTCTACATACATATATCACATTCTATATGTTTAAGACATATCTAAGATCTTCCTTTTATAGTCCAAGGAAAAGATCTTTTACAATCTATATGACTCATCAAATTACTAGCTTATGACTTATCTTTATTATAGCTAGATGATGACTTATCATGTTAGTCAATAAGATACAACATGTATCTAGGATTACAACTCACTTGGAGTGTTCAATTTGGTGACTACAACAAAGATATTTTTCTTATGTATGAGTCAGTAGAATAAGTTGTACTTATCTACACAGCTTTTTATGAGTCATAGTAGCATCAGCAGAATCCATCAGCAGAAACGATATCAGTAGAAACCTTCTTCAGCAGAATCCATCAGTGGAAACGTGCTTTGTGCTTTATCAGCAGAAACATACTTGATGTATTTCCTTAAGCCTTTATGCTGATTCTTCTGATTATTTAATTCCCAACAATCCTCCCCTAAACATGTGAATTACATTCAAACATGTTTTTCTGAATTAAATGAGGACTTTGTGAAGATCTTTCAAACACTTCATTGTCAGACTGTTGATCTGAACTTTCTTCTCTTTTGAGTGATTGAATGTTTTTCTCTGTAACTCATCTGATTTCTGTTCTTTGCTCCAATTTTGGACTAAAAGATGGTGCAATATTCAACTTGAAGAATTATAAGAGGCAATCATGCTGTGTATCTTGGATGCTTGTTCCAAGAAGTAGAAATCATCTTTCAGCATGTCTTTGGAAGTGATGAACAAACGTAGTGAACTGAAATTGAAACCTTTCATCTTTTGATCTAGATAGAACTTTCTCCTATCAGCTCTGTTCTTGTTCTTTATCAATAGAAACCATGTCATCATCTTGTATGCTCTTATCTTTTCCTTCTTTTTCATTGGATAATCTTCCTTTGGCTTTTTGTAACCTCCCCTGAGATTTATTTCTCTCTTGAGCAATTTCCTCCCCTGTTTGGAAGATCTCTCACAATCATATCATATCATCTGATCTAGCAATTTCCATGTTTTCAGACAATTTGTACATGAAGCCATCAATTCCTTAAGAGTTTAAATGCTGCCCTCATCACTTCTAGGTGTGTAACCTCCTATGAGTGGTGAATCACTGAGCATTGACTCATAATCCATCATTAGATGATTTTCTGAGCCTCTTTGAAAATCCTTTTTAAGAAATATTTGACTTAGCAGTATGAACATGATTTTATGATTAAAACTCATACTGCTTCTAACCATTTTGAAGGGATTAAGTGTGGTAACTAACACTTAATCAAAATTTCAGTTTAAAGCAACCTCTGGTTGTGTGAGAACCAATGTTTTCAGTTAAATAGCTGCCTATGTACAGATAAACCTATTCAAAAAGCTTTCTTTACAGGGTTTTCAGCTCGTGGCATTTGTTACCTCTAACACAATTGTTAGATTCGCTGTTGCTCGCTGTTCTTTGTATCAGATATCCGTAGATTAGTCACATTATACTTGAGAGTATAAAATGATAGAAAGTGAGTTGTATCAGTTATTAACTAATCAACTAATTTATCAATTCAATGTGAAACATCATAATCAGGTTCCAAGAAAGAAGTTTTAAGGAGTTTTGAAATCCCAAACTCCTTCTATCATGAACCTACTATATCAGCAGCAATGATTAGCATTCAGCATTAATGATCATAGATTTCACTTGAAATAGCCTTTGAGCTCAAACATTCATACCTGAAATTGTTAGTCTAAAACCAAAAGAACAAAGTACAAAGTACTTGTCTTGAATTAGAATAATCATAGAACTAACTGTATGAATAACTTTTAAATTGGTAATAGTAGTTTTAGATGACAAAGTTAGATGCATTAACAAAATCTATATACAAGAACACATTATATTGAAAATTTTAAAGATTAAGCATTCCAATACTTGCTACCAAGTACTGAAATCTACCAACATCAAAAGCTTTTGTAAGAAGACCTGCAAAGTTTTGTTCTGAAGCAATTTTCATTACTTGAATTAACCTCTTTTCATTACAATCTCTAATAAAATGATGTCTTATTTCAATGTGTTTTGTTTTAGAATGTTGCACTGGATTTTTAATAATGCAAATTGTACTACTATTATCAATATGAATAATGGTATGTAAAAAATTGTACCTATAGTCAAGAAGTTGGTTTTGAAGCCATAGGACTTGACCACAAAAATTTGCAGCAGCTACATATTCAGCTTCAGTTGTTGAAGTAGCCACCATTGTCTGCTTCTTACACTGCCATGAGATAAGTCTACATCCAAGGAATTGACATCCTCCAGTTGTTGACTTTCTGTCCAAGCTAGCACCAGCATAATCACTATCTGAGTATGCTACCAAGTCAAAAGATGACTCCTTAGAATACCACAGACCCAACCTAGGTTGACCCTTGAGATATCTAAAAATTCTCTTGACTGCTGTTAAATGAGAAACCTTAGGAGTTACTTGATATCTTGCACAAGCACAAACAGAGAACATGATATCAGGTCTTGATGATGTGAGATACATCAAAGAACCTATCATAGATCTGTATGTGTGTACATCCACATTAGTTCCTTCTACATCTTTAAGAAGTGGCTTCTCAGGGTCCATTGGTGTGCTTACTATTTTGGAATCAGCAAATTGAAACTTTCTAAGAATTTCTGCAACATATTTGTCTTGACTAATAAAGATTCCTTCTCTTGATTGTTTAACCTGCAGACCCAAAAAGAATGCAAGTTCCCCCATGGAACTCATCTGAAACTTATTGTGCATAAGTTTCTCAAACTCCAAACACATCTCCTTCCTTGTAGATCCAAAGTTGATATCATCCACATATACTTGAACTAGCAAAAGATCCTTCTTATGCTTCTTGGTGAAAAGTGTCTGATCTATGTTGCCTATTTGAAATCCATTTGAAATTAAGTAGGAAGCCAGTGTTTCATACCAAGCTCTTGGTGCCTGATGTAGGCCATATAGAGCTTTAACAACCTTGTACACTTTTTCTGGATAGTCAGGATCAACAAAACCAGGAGGTTGTGAGACATACACCTCCTCTTCAATAGTACCATATAAGAAAGCACTCTTGACATCCATTTGATAAACTGTGAATCCCATAAATGAAGCATAAGCCAAAAAGAGTCTAATGGCTTCAATCCTTGCTACTGTAGCAAAAACTTCTTCATAGTCTATCCCTTCTTCTTGTGTGTACCCTTGAGCTACTAATCTAGCTTTATTTCTTATCACTATGCCCCTTTCATCCCTTTTATTCCTAAAAACCCATCTAGTGCCAATTACCCTTACACCACTTGGTAAATCAACTAGCACCCATACCTTTTGAATCTTAAACTGAAGAAGCTCCTCTTGCATAGCCTCCAACCAGCTTGAATTCTCTAGGGCTTTATGAATATTCTTTGGTTCATCTTGTGAGAGAAAACATACAAATAAGCAAGAGTTTGAAAACTCATGCTATTTTGAAGCATAAAGGGCATCAAGAAGCCCTTGTTGATCTGAAGACATCAATTGTTGTCTTGTCTTCACTCCTGATTGTACATCTCCAATCACATTGTCCAGGGAGTGAACTTTGTGAATCCTTGAGTGTGGTGTAGAGAGAACTTGATAATCAGGTGGAAGGTTGTTGAAATCCACCTCATTTTTTGAGAGATTTGCTTGTGTTTCTTCTGATGGACCATCAGCAGAAACATTTTGCTCATCAGCGGGAACGATTTGCTTATCAGTAGCAGTGTTACTTCTGACTTGAAACTCTTGTTCCTTAGTTCTATCTTTCTTGCATTCATCTTTAACATCTTCTTTAGATTTACCAGAAGAAGATTCACCATTTATTGAAGTTGAATCCACACTTAAATTTGTCCATATTGGCATTATCACATAATCTTGATCTGTCTCCTTCTCTAATCCTTCTCCATTTGTTGCATCAGCAGATTGTGAACCTGAAAATTCATTAGTTTCTGCAACAAAAGGCACATAATTCATTGATTTGGATAGAGTTTCAAGATCAAACAGCCATTTGGGACCTTGACCTTCTACATTGGTTTTATTTTCCAAAAACTTCACATGTAGATTTTCCTCTACTCTTCTAGTTCTCATTTTGTATACTCTGAATGCTTTGCTATTGATAGAGTATCCAACTAAAAATCCTTCATCTGCTTTACCATCAAACTTTCCAAGATGGTCTAAGGTATTCAGAATTGTCACATGACATCCAAAAGGTCTAAGAAATCCTATTTCAGGAGTTCTACCTCTAAAAAGTTCATATGATGTCTTATTGTGAGGTTTTACAACTAAAACTCTATTTTGAACATAGCAAGCAGT
Organism: Artemisia argyi; assembly: GCA_030686995.1. Lineage (NCBI taxonomy): Eukaryota > Viridiplantae > Streptophyta > Magnoliopsida > Asterales > Asteraceae > Artemisia > Artemisia argyi. The sequence continues at coordinate 176,033,430 of CM060685.1, read as the reverse complement.
GTTGACTGCTTCTGCCCAAAAAGTTATAGGCAACTTAGAGTCAGCTAACATAGTTCTAGCAGCTTCTATTAGTGTTCTATTTTTCCTTTCAGCAACTCCATTCTGTTGCGGAGTTCTTGCAACACTAAATTCTCTTTTAATACCTTTTTCTTTGCAGAAATCATCCATAACTCTAATGACTTTTACTCTTTTGCTTACTAGGTTTTCTATCTCTGTAATAAAAGTCTTAAGGTTGCTAGAAATCTCATCCTTAGTACCTAAAAAGAATACCCATGTAAATCTACTAAAGTCATCAGTAATAACTAGACAATATCTCTTATGCAACAAGCTTCTAACATTTGTAGGACCAAATAAGTCCATATGCAGCATAAACAATGATTGATTGATAGAGTTAAAAATTTTGGGCTTACAAGTGGCTTTATGTTGTTTGCCTTTAAGACATGCAATGTATGTTTGATCATTTTCAAATCGTTTTTGAGGTAAACCTCTTACCAAACCATCTTTGACAATCTTATTTATGGTTTTGAAGTTAATATGACCAAGCCTCCTATGCCATTTCATAGATTCATCCAATGTGGCCTTAGCAATAAGACAAGTAAGAGAATCTTTTGGAACAATTTTCTTCATATCAACACTGTACATGTTGCCTTTTCTTGGAATTCGAAGAAGTGCTTAACTTTCATTAGGCATCTTAAAATCAGAAGAAAATACAAGACATTCAGTGTCAGTAAAGAGAACTTTGTTCTTTTTTTCACACATTTTTTAGACACTAAAAAAATTATACTTAAGCTCTTGCACATAGTACAAATCTTCAAAATCTAATTTACCGGTTTTAATAGTACCTTTACCAGTAATTTTTCCTCCAATTCCTCCTCCAAAGGTAACAAAGCCTCCATCTGCTGATGAATGTCCTTGCACATAAATAAAGGAATTAGTTTTGTTTTGGGATCAAAACCATTTCTGACTTGGATCCACCTCTTGCATCAATTGGATGTAATATTTTGAGAATAGTTGATGCAATATTGGATTTAAGAATCCAACATGCTGAGGTCTTAACAGCATTTGCCCTGATTCCCTTAGCAGCAGTATGCTTAACAGAAACTGCTAGCTTTGTAGTTGTACCCTTTGGTCTCCAAACTTGTTTTTGGACCACTGATTTTGTTTGAATGGGCCTTTGAACAATATTAGATGCATGTTTGAAAGTTGTTTTTGCACCCTTAATTGTTTATTTTGGGTAAACAGTCATATATGGTTTTTCAGCAGAAACCATTTTCCTTTTAGCAGGAACAGTTTTTGCTCTATCAGCAGGAACTGCTTTTGTGACTGTTTTGGGTTTTGATCTTTTAGAATTAGAGTGAAAATGAGATTTAGGTGTTTGTCTTTTGTAGTTCACTCTATTACTTTCATACCCTGATACCCATTGGTTGCAGAAAGCTGCAAGATGGTCAAAACTACCACAAATGAAACAAGCTTTATTGTGAAAAGCAAAGTCATCACCTAGTTGGTAAGACTTGAGGTTATTCCAATTTCTTTGGTTACCTCTGGACTTGTTTTTGGTTCTATATTGCTCACAATATCTAACTGGTTGCCTAACATGTTTAACATTGTTTTTAGGCTTATCAGTATTGTGTTTGACTATCTTAGGAACTCTTGTTCTTGCTTTCTTAACCACTTCAGGTTTAGACATAACCTGTTTAAACTTTTTATCATTAGATGTTAAGTCCTCAGTGATTGGACCATCTGACTTTCTACAAGAACACACCTTATCCTTAGGAAGTGAAGTTTTACTTCTTTATTCTTTCATGAGCAGTTGTAGGGATAGTTTGAACAACTGTAATTTCCCTACCTTCAACTGTTGATGAAGTGCATACAAGATGATGACATGGTTTCTACCGATAAAGAACAAGAACATAGCTGATAGGAGAAAGTTCTATCTAGATCAAAAGATGAAAGGTTTCAATTTCAGTTCACTACGTTTGTTCATCACTTCCAAAGACATGCTGAAAGATGATTTCTACTTCTTGGAACAAGCATCCAAGATACACATCATCATTGCCTCTTATAATTCTTCAAGTTGAATATTGCACCATCTTTTAGTCCAAGATTGGAGCAAAGAACAGAAAGCAGATGAGTTACAGAGAAAGACATTCAATCACTCAAAAGAGAAGAAAGTTCAGATCAACAGTCTGACAATGAAGTGTTTGAAAGATCTTCACAAAGTCCTCATTTAATTCAGAAAAACATGTTTGAATGTAATTCACATGTTTAGGGGAGGATTGTTGGGAATTAAATAATCAGAAGAATCGTAATAAAGGCTTAAGGAAATACATCAAGTATGTTTCTGCTGATAAAGCACAAAGCATGTTTCCACTGATGGATTCTGCTGAAGAAGGTTTCTACTGATAGTGTTTCTGCTGATGGATTCCGCTGATGCTACTATGACTCATACAACAGCTGTGTAGATAAGTACAACTTATTCTACTGACTCATATATAAGAAAAATATCTTTGTTGTAGTCATCAAATTGAACACTCCAAGTGAGTTGTAATCCTAGATACATGTTGTATCTTAATGACTAACATGATAAGTCATCATCTAGCTAGAATAAAGATAAGTCACACGCTAGTAATTTGATGAGTCATATAGATTGTAAAAGATCTTTTCCTTGGACTATAAAAGGAAGATCTTAGATATGTCTTAAGCATATAGAATGTGATATATGTATGTAGAGATATACATAGAGAAAAACAATAGAACAAAACACAAGATTCAAGGTCTTTGTAACCCTTGTGATAGTGAAGATCACTCGTATTATTCTAAATAATATTGAATCATTTTGGTGAAATACTTTCATTGTTCTTTGTTAAATAAACACAAGCATCACAGTTCCATTTCCAATAAACATTCTAAGTGTGGTTAAGTAGATTCCGCATACTTAATCATATTCACTCAAAGTATCATATTTACACATTACAAAGGTCCAACACCTCATAGTGTATTATCAAATCAAGTGATCCTCTTAGTTTTCTTCAAATCTTGCTCAACAATTTTAAAGTTGCTATACAGATCCTTAAGATCCATGGTGTCAATGTCTGACTTGTTCTTCCAGACAACAACATGCATAGCCCACTCTTCAGGTAAGCTTCTTAGAAATTTTGAGTTTAAATCTTCTTGAGGTATTTCAACTCCAAGTATAGCAAGTTGACTCACAATATTCTGTAGCCTGTTAAACATGTGGTCTAAAGATTCATGGTTGGTTGATGTGAAATTTTCAAACTGTTGCTTAAGAAGAGTTTTCTGGGTCTTCTTGGTGGCTTCATTCCCACCATACCTTGCAATAATGGCCTCAAATAATGACTTTGCATCTTTGAATTTGCTGAAGTTTATAAGTTGATCAATTGGAATGGTCATCATCAGCATACTTCTGGCCTTTAGATCATTCTTCTTCCTAATTCTATCTTCTGCAGATTGTGGCTTGGTTTACAGCTTTGTAACTTCCTTACCATCAATTGTTGATGTAATGGTTGTAGACTTGAAAGAATCTCCATCTTCAGTAATTTCCCAAAGTGTATAATCTTGCACTTGAAAATATTGTTCTATTCTTAACCTCCACATCTCAAACTCATTCTGTTTGAGCATTGGTACTTTTGCAGCAACATTCGTTTGAACAGATTCAACATACATTTTTAATTCTTCTTCTAAAACAACAATATCAACCTGAAGCTCTGATACCAACTGAGAGGATCACTTGATTTGATAACACACTATGAGGTGTTGGACCTTTGTAATGTGTAAATATGATACTTTGAGTGAATATGATTAAGTATGCGGAATCTACTTAACCACACTTAGAATGTTTATTGGAAATGGAACTATGGTGCTTGTGTTTATTTAACAAAGAACAATGAAAGTATTTCACCAAAATGATTCAATATTATTCAGAATAATACGAGTGATCTTCACTATCACTAGGGTTACAAAGACCTTGAATCTTGTGTTTTGTTCTATTGTTTTTCTCTATGTATATCTCTACCTACATATATCACATTCTATATGTTTAAGATATATCTAAGATCTTCCTTTTATAGTCCAAGGAAAAGATCTTTTACAATCTATATGACTCATCAAATTACTAGCTTATGACTTATCTTTATTCTAGCTAGATGATGACTTATCATGTTAGTCATTAAGATACAACATGTATCTAGGATTACAACTCACTTGGAGTGTTCAATTTGATGACTACAACAAAGATATTTTTCTTATATATGAGTCAGTAGAATAAGTTGTACTTATCTACACAGCTGTTGTATGAGTCATAGTAGCATCAGCAGAATCCATCAACAGAAACACTATCAGTAGAAACCTTCTTCAGTAGAATCCATCAGTGGAAACGTGCTTTGTGCTTTATCAGCAGAAACATACTTGATGTATTTCCTTAAGCCTTTATGCTGATTCTTCTGATTATTTAATTCCCAACAGTTGTTGTTGTTGTTGACAGTGGAGTTACCCTTTACCACTTGATCCATGAGTTTTTGAGTGATTCAGATAGCCTCTTCCATTGATTGAGGGTCAAAAGAAATTACATCCCCTCGGATGCTTTCAGGTAGTCCACCAATGAAGTTTTCCATCTTTTTCTCATCGTCAGGAACCATAGTTGGACATAGTGCAGCCAACTCTTGAAACCTCCTGATGTAGGTCTCGATGTCATCGCCTTTAGTTACCAGCTCATAGAATTCTGTTTCCAACTTCTTCACCTCAGTACGAGGGCAAAACTTCTTAGTCATTAATTTCTTGAATTGATCCCAGGTGTGCTTGTAGGCATTTTCCATACCAATCGGCTGAGCATAAGAATTCCACCATGACATAACTTCATCCAGAAGCATACATGTAGCAAATTTTACCTTGCTAACATCCGGGCAACTGCACATGAGGAACACATTCTCAGTCTTTTTGAACCATCGAATCAAAGCAACCGCTCCTTCAGTGCCCTTAAACTTGATGGGATCACTAATCTTGAAATCCTTCCAAGTGCATTCACGCCTATTATTAGGTGGTTCAACCGTCCCTGTATTAGAAGCAGTCTCAGCAGCCCTTGCAGCAACCTCGGCTCTCTCGACCTCTAGAGCTTCTGCTATACTATCCCTGACCAACTTGCGGATAGCGGCTTGAGTCATAGCTGGTGTTTCTGGTGCAGCCTTACCTTTCCTTGGTGCCATACTTCTGATAAATCACAATGGACAACAACCATGAGAAAAATCAAAAATAGAAATAGTCATCGTACCAAAGGTATACACCCCACAACATGTATATATACAACCACAACAAGTATAAACACAACCACGACATGTACGAGTACAACCACAACCTGTATGAATACAACCACGACATGTATAGATACAACCACAACATGTATATATATATATATATATATATATATATATATATATATATATATATATATATATATATATATTATAACAATAAGGAGCAACCATTAAACATCATAAATATAATCACAACACATGAATATAATATATGAAAATTTCGGCCTACATGGACCGATATAATATATAGAACAACCATTCCAACATAGTAGAGTCATACTTGATACATTTGTTTGTACCAGAACCAAAAGAAAACAAGTTCTTGAACTATGTCCCACACCTCGGGACTAGGAATATAGTAAAAGCTAACATAATACAAGTCTATGCCTAGGCTCCTCCGGGTGCTCTAGATGCTCCAGGTCCTCCCCTAAGGCGGCGGATCTCCTGATCCATCGCAACAACAATCTCTTCCAAGTGCTCGAGTCGGAGCTGGAGGGCAGCCTCCCTGGTCTCTGCAGCTGTCATCCTCTCCTGAGCTAATGTCAACTGATGTGCCTGCTCTCCCTGCGTCTCCTGTGTCATCTGGGCTCTATCCCGTACTCAGGTAGCTCATCCCTAAGCTGATCAATCTGCTCCTAGTGCCCCATCTGTCGTGCCTCTAGTCCATGATAAGATACGTCAATGCTAACCCTGCCTAAGAGTAATCCCTCAACCTGCTCCTCGACCTCCTCAAGTCGACTAGTGAGGTTAGCATCTACCCTATAACCCAACCTATTAATCTGCTCCTGTCGATCCCCTAACTGGGCATCTAAAGTAAAAGTTGTAGGTCCTCTTGCAGTAGCTGCTCTAGAACTCTCACCTATATGATATAGTGGTGGTGGTGAAAGGTCGGAAGTCTCGGTAATAGGTGATGATGGAGTAGTGAACCTTGCACGCTTCCTGAGCGGCATGAGTGGAGTAGGTGTAGAAGTAGTAGTGGGCATAGCTGGTGGTGTAGGTAATGTAGGAATAGTAGGAATCCTAAGAGTAGAGGTAACAGGACGTACACTCTTTCTAGCACCTATGGTTGTCTTACGACGAGGAAACATAATTGTTGGTTCTGGGGAAATAGAAGTAGCAGGAGATGATATATATGTAGGTGTACAAGTAACATCTAGTGGTGCAATGGGAGAAATCTGAGGAGTAGGAGCAACCTCGTCCTCCTCGAAAGGCTCATTATCCTCACCCGATGCCAAAAGTGGCAACACAGGTACTGGAGGAATGCGTGGTACAACAGCAGTGGAAGACATAGCGTCCTCAATGTTGGAATCTGAGTAAAGTATGATAATGTTCGGATCTGAAGACATGTCTCTATGATAATCAATGTGAAACGAAATGAAATGAATAATCCGTGTAATGGAATCACCTAAAATAATAAATATGCACTTATGATGAAATGATGAGATGCTATGATGATGTGGTTATAGTCTAGGGTCCATGATACATCCTAGTTCGCTATAACCTTAGCTCTGATGCCAATCTGTCACACCCCCAAAATACCTGAATGGCAGCGGAATGGAATACCTGGGGGTGACTGTCATAGTACCACAGTTACAGTTATATTGAACGACCTAAAGTGTCGTTTTGAAAATACATCGTTTGATTCATTTAAAATATTCAGAGTTATAAAACATAGGTCCCAAAAGTCTAGAAAAATTTAAGGAAATAAGCTTAGTACAATCAAACGATAATTCATAAGTGCATGAGAATCCAAAATGAGACACGTCATCCTTGTTACTCAATGATATGACTCCATGCATGCCATGAAGAATATGTCTTAATTACCTGAAACTACATTGCGAAAATGGTCAACAATAATGTTGGTGAATAATCATAGGTTTGTAAGTTAAATCGTATGTACATTAGCCACAAGTATAAAGTAAACTGACAAAATGTCAAAAATGCTACATTGGCTCTTAAGCTCATGACCCCGAAGCTAGATGTTACTTGGCCCCAAATGAGTGTTTACCAGACACTCTAAATATATTAGACATGAAATGCATCCGTTTTCCCATTGGAGCAACCCAAACATGGATGGAGGAGTCACCCTCAATAGATCTATTCACTCACTCTCGCTTGTATCTTAATTAACGGTCCATGATAATAAAGGGGACTTGTCATGACGTGGTAATAAGGCAACTTAAGCAATGTAAGTAATTTAATACTTTGGCATGTACAAAAAATAAGTGATGCAATGTATTCTCCCCCATGGGATTTGAAATCAAAATATTGAATTAAAACGGGGCTATTAAAACAAACCAGAAGTGATAGTACAATGTGGTGAAATGATCGGGACAACAAGGCGCGAACACTAGCCACAACCTAAACGAATGAATATGATCTACTTTAGATCATGAAATGATGTAGTGAATGTTCATGCACATGATACCTATACCACTCTTAACTTGAAAATACTTGTTATTGTCAAAGTAAGGTATTTTCCATACTTAAAAAAAATAAGTCCAACTAGACTTATAAAAACTTGTCGTAATATATCGTATATAAAATGTTAGTGTTATATTCCTCGTTTTGAAAACCTTAAAATAACGTCAATTAGTCGTATAAACAAGCCTTGGGTCATACATACTTCATTGGTTAAGAATATAGCTCTTTAATAATATTTCTAGAAAATATAGTATTCAGTACGTAGTTTATTATTTCCAATTGTAGCTGCCAATTTAATATAGTTTCGTCGATTTTGAAACGTGTATATCCGTGTCATTTTAAGTTCATTTTCCTTGTTCTTTATATCCACAGATTCATCTTAACATGTATTAATATATTTTTGATAGCTCGGCTCCTCTAGGTTACGTCGAACGCCTCTATTTGTCCGTCAAAAATCATCCAACAGCACGTTATATTTTCAGAAAATAGTTTTCGTCGTTAAACTTGCAAAAATCATGTCTCCTTAGTTATAAACTCGTTTTAATTCGTTCTTTCACCAAAAGTTTCGTTTTTGAATCTATTTTCTAAATCTTTGGCCAAAAATTACCCAAAATCTACTGATTTTCCCATGTTTTTAAAATAAGGACAGTAGGTATATATATAGTTTCAAAAATCATTTCTAGGGTTTCAAACTAGTTTCAAATCCAACCAAAACACTTTCAATCACCACAAATCTAGTCTAATTTTACCATACACCTTCTTAGGGTGTCATGGGTTCCTAAACATCATCCACCAAGTTAATCTACCAAGGATCTACCTATAATCTATTTCTAGGGCTCAAAAATTATATATGTATAAAATGGAGTGGTATAAACTAACATATGCATGTAGATCTTGTATATAAATCATATGAACATTATGAAAACTTGGTAAAATTATAAAAATGAGTTTTATACACTTACTTGAAAGATTAGTGAGCTTTTGATGGTGAAAACCTAAGTCAAGCTTGAGTTTGTATTACAAAACCCTTATAGGAGTACTAAATACACTAGAAAATTACTTATTCTTGAAAATTTGGTGATTCTTGCTTGTTGTTCTTGTGTGGCCGGTCCAAGAGAGGAGAGAAAGAGAGTATGATGTATTTTTTTTTAACTTGAATAATGGAAGTGAAATATCTAAAGTATATGTGTATATTTTATTTTTAGACAACAATATGACATGTATTAATGAGTTAGTAGGAATTTCAAAACTTGTAAGGTGATTGGTAGGGGGGGGGTGGCATTTGATGGTAAATGGAAGAAAACATGAAGATTTTGTAAGATAGTTAGTCGATCTACTATTATTGTATGTATATTAATATTTTTAGGGAATACGGGGTACCGAGTTAACTAAAAATAAATTTTAACAGAGTTAACCGGGACATAATAAAGTCGTAAAAATTGTAAAAATATGTTGGGTATAAATATTGAGTGTTTGGATGATTATTATTAAGTTTTTACGAAAACCGTCATAATTATATTAAACTTATGATATTAATTAAATACATTTCCAAAATACCGGGTAAATTAATATTATAATTTTTTTATATCATTATTATGAGTATTAAAATATACTAGGATCATAGTCGGGTGCGTCGGACGTGTTAGTCATATTATTGATCGCGTGTTAACGTTTATTTAGAAATAAATACACGTAAAAAGTCAATTATACCAAAAAAATTAATTTAAATATCCTACTAGTGGAATAGTATGCAAATGCTATAATGATGATATGCAGACTATTTCTAGTCTATATGAAGTGTCCCTACTGATGATTCCTCGAATTCGCAGCTAAACCAATCCGGTTACGCGAATTTGAATACCCGTAAACTAAATTTACGATGAAATGATTAATGCACATGAATAGTGGTTATCCCGGGAATGAATAGTGTCATGTCTATAGTGAAATTTTTGAATGCTTCTCGAAATATCAAACTGACCTCAAAAATGATAAATAGTAAATTGATGAATAGTGATCGATGAATAGTGAATGATGAATAGTAACTTGTGAATAGTAATATGTTGAGGTTTGGAAAATGACCTAAAATTGTGGGTTGTGATACGTGTATTTTTTGAAGAATCACGACTACTAAGCACCGATTGTACTGTTTAAGATATTGGGTTGAAAGAAGATAGAGCATTTATGTGTGTGTGATTTTGTTGTGTTAAACAAGACTCAGTTTTGTTATTTGCAAAAAATATCCTCGTCGATTTTCGTGAAAGTGAGGTAGCTGAAGTGTGTTAAAGTCGGGAACAGTGAAATGACAAAAATACCCTCACGTGCAACGCACGTGAGGGATCACTAACGGGATAGCAACATTAAGTTCTGCCTAGAAGCATTAAGTTCTGCCTAGCAGCATTAAGTTCCGAGTTACTAGCATTCACCCAAATTCCAATCCAAACAACTTTTTCTTTGCTTTTCCTACAAAATGTTAGTCTGGAAACAAAGAAAATACAAGCCATAACATATGCACAATGATCCCAACATCTAATTATACCTAAATAAATACTTTATGTGATCATATATAATATCTTGAATTCAGTCACACAAACACTCAATGTGACTAAAAGCAAGGTTAATGATAACTAAGTTCACATTTTGCTATAAATAATAGTCACATGAATACTTCACAGTGTGACTATTTGGAATGTATTGGTCACATATAATACCCTTATAATGTGACCATAAACATCATTTTGATACACATTTGTGATATGATGTGACTATTGTAAAGCCTATAGTCACATGATCGTGCTTCAATTAAATGTGACTATACACATTAGGATTTGGAAAGCAAACATACACTAAACTTTAGATACACATATTAACTTACATGACCATATGTATCGAATTTTCGTTACGCTTAATCATGTTTGTATGGTTTAGTGTGACCATATATGACATTTGGTCACACTCTACAAGTGTGTGACATATATTTGTCACTCTTAAATGCATATCGTGACTAACGCTTCAAACTGAATTTTAGTTGTCACACATTTCAAATTCATATGTGGCTAACTATTCAGCAAAGAAGAGCAGTCATGTTTAAATAATGTGTGACAAACTTGACTATATAATTTAGCCACATACACAATTACTTCATGTGACCATATATCTATTTTGGTCACACTCTTCAATTGTGTGACATATATTTGTCACATATGTATATCTGTAGTGTGACTAATGCTTAAAGCTGATTTGTATCGGTCACATCCCAAATTAAACATGACTAAATGATCGAAAAATATTTACTAGCTACCCTCTAGTCACATAAATACACAAATGTGTGACATATATCTTCCGAAATGGTCACACAAGTCGGATCGAGTGTGGCTGTTTATTTATTTTCATACATTTAGTCATGTAAATATGTTACAGTGTGACCGTTTGAAATCGACCATGTTTGACGAAAGGCCATTTTTGTTCTAGTGATGTGAGTTTTGAGGGGGAGTAATTCAAAAAAAATGTTCCGATTTCATGCAAAAACAAATCTGTGTATCTCTCCAAAAAGCTTTTTCTAAATCATTTGAAATCAAAAATATCACGATATGCGATTTTTGAGGGGGAGAAGACATGATTAAAATGTGATCAATAATGCTTAAAGATTGTGACTGAATCTCAAAAGAGCTCGACTCAGATAGTACCAATGAATTGACGAAGCTTAAAATGTCAGTAATCGAAAAGACTTGTGTCACACCCTCAAAATACCTAAATGGCAGCGGAATGAAATACCTGGGGTGACTGTCATAGCACCACAGTTACAGTTATATTGAACGACCTAAAGTGTCGTTTGGAAAAATACATCGTTTGATCATTAAAACATTCAGAGTTTACAAACCATAGGTCCCAAAAAGGTGTTGCAAGTTTATGAAAAACTAGTTCAATCCAGATCAAACATTTCGTAAGTGCAGGAAATATATATATGTGGGACGTGTCGACTCCGCGACTCCATGAAGGTCCAAATAAATGCTAGCAGGAGCAACCTTAATAACCAGAAAATACATTGCTAAAATGTCAAAATGAATGTTGGTGAATTCCATAGGTTTGTAAGTTAAATCGTATGTACACTAGCCACAAGTATAAAGTAAACCGACAAAATGTCAAAAAATACTACATTGGCTCTTAAGCTCATGACCCCGAAGCTAGACAAAATATTGTATTGGCCCCAAAGGAGTGTTTACCAGACACTCAAATAGATTAGACATGAAATGCATCCGTAATTCCGTTGGAGCAACCTAAACACGGATGGAGGAGTCACCCTCAATAGATCTATTCACTCACTCTCGCTTGGTAATATAATTAACGGTCAATGATAATAAAGGGGACTTAACTTGGTAGTAAGGCAACTTAAGCAATGTATGGAATTTAATACTTGGGCATGTATAAAAATAATTGATGCAATGTATTCTCCCCCGTCGGATTTGAAATCAAAATATTGAATTAAAACGGGGCTATGAAAACTCACCTGAAGTGATAATACAATGTGATGAAATGATCGGGACAACAAGGCGCGAACACTAGCCGCAACCTAAATGAATGAATATGATCTACTTTAGATCATGAAATGATGTAATGAATATTCATGCACATGATACCTGTACCACTCGTAACTTGAAAATACTTGTTATTGTCAAAGTAAGATATTTTCCATACTTAGGAAAAATAAGTCCAACTAGACTTATAGAAACTTGTCGTAATATATCGTATATAAAATGTTAGTTTTATACTCCTCGTTTTGAAAACCTTAAAATAACGTCAATTAGTCGTATAAATAAGCTTTGGGTCATACATACTTCATTTGTTGAGAATATAGCTCTTTAATAATATTTCTAGAAAATATATCATTTAGTACGTAGTTCATTATTTCTATTAGTGACTATAAATATATATATAGTTTTGACGATTTTAAAACGTGTATATCTTTGTCGTTATAAGTTCATTTTCCTCGTTCTTTATATCCACGGATTTGTCTTAACATGTATTAATATATTTTTGATAGTTCGGCTCCGTTAGATTACGTCTAACGCCTCTCTTTGTCCGTCAAAAATCGTCCAACAGCAAGTTATATTTTCAGAAAATAGTTTTTGTCGTTAAACTTGCAAAAATCATATCTCCTTCGTTATAAGCTCGTTTTAATCCGTTCTTTCGCCCACGGCTTCATTTTTGAAAGTATTTTATAAATCTTTGGTCAAAAATTACCCACCATCTACTGATTTTCCCGCGTTTTCAAAATAAGGACAGTAGTTATATATATAGTTTCAAAAATCATTTCTAGGGTTCCAAACTAGTTTCAACTTCAACCAAACCACTTTTAATCACCAAAAATCTAGTCTAATCTTACCATACACCTTCTTAGGGTGTCATGGGTTCCTAAACATCATAAATCAAGTGGATCTAACAAGGATCTACCTATAATCTATTTCTAGGGCTCAAAAGTTATATATGTATAAAATGGAGTGATATAACTAACATATGCATGTAGATCTTGTATATAAATCATATGAACATTATAAAAACTTGGTAAAATTATAAAAATGAGTTTTATACACTTACTTGAAAGATTAGTGAGCTTTTGATGGTGAAAACCTTAGTAAACCTTGAGTTTGTATTACAAAACCCTTATAGGAGTACTAAATACACTAGAAAAATACTTGATCTTGGGAAAGTTGTGATTTTTGCTTGTTCTTTGTTGTTTGGCCATGCACCAAGAAGAGAGAAAAGAGAAAAAAGTGGTTTACTTACACTTTTAGAATGAGAAAGAAATATTGTACAAGTTATGTATTATTGTAGACAAGATCTAGTGCATTAAATGGGAGTTAGTAATATTTTCAAAGTTTGTAAGACATTAGTATGGAGGGGGGGGGGGGGGGGGGCGGCAATTATGGAGGGGGGAAGAAAAAATGAGGTATTGTGTAAGAAAGTTAGTAAATCTTGTATTATAATGTATATATTAATAGTTTTCGGGAATACCAGGTACCGAGTTGACTAAAAATAAATTTTAACAGAGTTAACCGGGATATAATAAAGTCATAATAATTGCAAAAATATGTTGGGTATAAATATTGAGTGTTTGGATAATTATTGTTTAATTTCTACGAAAACCGTCGTAATTATAGTAAACTTACGATACGAAATAAATAAATTTCCAAAATACCGGGTAAATTAATAATATAATTTATATATTATTAAAATGAATATAAAAATATATTGGGATCATAGTCGGGAGTGTCGGACGTGTTAGTCACATTATTGATCGCGTGTTAACGTTTATTTAGAAATAAATAGACGTAAAAGTCAATTATACCAAAAGTATTAACTTAAATATCCTACGAGTGGAATAGTATGCAAATGTCATTATGATGATATGCAGACTATTTCTAGTCCGTATGAAACGTCCCTACTGATAATGCTTGAATTCGCAGCTTAACCTGACTGATTACGCTAATGTAAATATTGATGATGCATGAATTCGCAGCTTAACCTGACCGGTTACGCGAATTTAAATATCCGTAAACTAAATTTACGATGAAATGAATAAAGTACATGAATAGTGTTTTCTCTTCGGAAATGAATAGTGTCATGTGAATAGTGAATTTTCTGAACGCTTCTCGGAATCTCAAACTGACACAAAAAATGATGAATAGTAAAATGATGAATAGTGATTAGTGAATAGTAACTGATGAATAGTAACTTTTCGAGATGAATAATGAAATTTTGACATCTGAACAAGGACCTGAAATTACGAATTGTGACAATCTTCCCCTCTTAAAGAAACTTCGTCCCGAAGTTCAGTTTTGGTTGGTCTCTGAAGTATATTCGGTAAAAAGACGTGGATACTTGAGTTGCATTTGGTCTTCCCGTTCCCAAGTAAATTCGGGACCTCTTCGAGAATTCCAGCGAATTTTCACGATAGGAATTCGACTTTGCTTCAACCGTTCAACCTCACGGTCCATGATTTCTACTGGTTCTCCTACCAGATTTAGGTTTGTCATTGGGTTGGATTCCTTTTAATAGAATCATGAGTCCCTAATCTGAAAGTCATTTCTCGGGATTTGAAATTGTGAAACATGTTTTTGTAATCCTGCTACTTTCCAACAAGGCTCAAGTCTGAGGGTTACTGGCCTACTCTGTCTGAAATATTAATGGTCCAGTGTACATCGAATTTAGCTTCCCGGATTTTTCTAAATAGTATCATGCCTTTCCTAGGCAGAATTTTTAACGTGACCCTACCACCAACTTGAAATTCAAAGGGTTTACAACTTATTGACTTGTAACTGATTCTTGATTTGCAGGAAATTCCTAGTTATTTCATGAGTGCTTACAGGAATAGTGAGTTTGGCCTTTTTCCGCGTTCGGTCCGTCGATAGATGATCAGCGCTTCTTGAGGTTTACAATGTGATATTGGTAATATATGTTGCTGAACTCTGCCAGAACTCAAATTTGTATGTCAGCTGGTCGATTCTAAAATGAATCTTAAATGGTCCAATATACTAGAGGTTCAATTTCTCGTGTTACCAAAATTGTACCTTGCCTCTCCAAGGCAAAGCTTTCAACTTACTTCGTTCTCCCACTTGAATCTAGATGGTTTGCTGTTCAGGGATACCCAATCCGCCTGATGTGTGTCATGCACCAACCCTACTTCTACCAGTTTCTCGTTGCTTGTAACTGGTTCTTGACTTGTGAAATTTCCTTTGTTGTTCCATAGTTTAGTTCTAGACTAGAGAATTTAACTTTTCAATTTCAGTCTGTAAATGGGTAATTGGTACTTTGACCATAGAGTGCCTCAAATGGTGTAGTCTCTATGCTCGTGTGATAACTATCGTTGCAAACGAATCTGATTTATGATAAATGGTTAGTCCAACCATTTCTAGAGTCAATCGCTCACTCTCTGAGCATATCTTTCCTATGTTTGAATCGTCCTCTCGATCTGACCATTGCTCTGAGGATGATAGGTGGTGTTTACATCTAAATGGGGTCCCGAAGGAAATCTTAAAATGATTGCTAGACGTTTGAGGTGATCCGATCACCTTTATCAGGAATAATTGAAGCGGTTACAATGAATCTGGTGACTAATTCTACAACGTTATACTTTTCGAAAAGGGCGTTATACGAAGAAGATAGAATATGGGTAACAATTTTGATTTCTTGTGTTTTGGTCTAATGGGTGCTAAGACATGTGTCTTTCTTTGCCTATTGTGCTTGGTCTCCATTAATGACTTTTGTAATCGATCTATGGTGTCCCTCCTAATTTTCTTCATCACATATTCTAATATTCCTTATTGTCAAATCACAAAGCCCTATATGCATAAGCGATGTAGTATGGTGATTTGTCTTCAAAATTTATCTCACGATTTTGAGTTTTTGGTCGAAATATTTTTCCTGAATAAATGAATTTAGAAAATAGAGCAAATGGGTTACTAAGTAATCTCTTTCTTGATGATTCAAAATTCAGTAGTTATAAAAATGTGAAACTGTCTTCAAAATATTGTGAATAGGACTGTTTACCAAAGTTTGATGTTTATATATTTCTCATTGTACAATGGTTTTGCAAAATATTGACCAAAAAGGATCGTATTTGTTCAAAATAGGCAACTCAGAATTATTTTCTACGAGATATGTGATTTGTATAAACAAAATTTTGAAATCAACTTCATTTAAAATTTAAAATACTAACAAGGATAAAATAGTAGGATACGTAATGTTCGCATAAATGCATAGATGTCTAACGTTTAGTTCCTGATATTAGAAGATGCGTATTGGTGGGTATCTGGAAAAACTACAAGCCTAGGTATTCAACCAACTTATGTCCTAAAATGCTTTATCGTTGAAATTGTCATCATGTTGGCAGAATGAAGGTGTCCATTGATACTATGTCGATGAATGTCTATTTTATTTCCACATGAAGCTGGGGAGATATGCTTGGGCCTGATGCCTCTCTTGATGTATAGGTGAGGTTATCTAGAATTTCTTGAGGACACAACGCTTTAGGGGATTCTATATCGATATCCATAATTTGAATCAATTATTCTTTGCAAAAACTCACTGCGGGGAAGTTTGCGTATGGAAGAGGCCATGTTTAATCGGAATGCTTTACAGTATCGGTTAAGAGGCTTGGTTTATTTACATAGTGTTGCTTAGCGCACCTTCACAGTGTCTTCGATCCTGTAACTCACTGTAGCTAGTACTTTTGAATGATAGAGCTGGACAACTAGGTCGGAGATGGTGGTTAGGATGGTCTCGTGGTATCTTAGAGTTGTTGTTGAGTTATAAATTGTCTTACTGTATACTCCTAGTCTAGGTTAGTAGTTCTGTAATCCTTTTATTGTTTTTCTTGTATCAAGGAATCCTCCTTGTAATTGATTTGGAAAGTCTCTCCTAGATAAGTCAATGGAAAAATCCGACTTAATGTCTGAGTGAGTGACAGGTGGGGTAATTATCCAGGGAGGGTTTGTCAAAAAGAGATGTTTATGAAAAAGTTTATTTGTTTACAACGCTTTTGAATGAAGATTGTTATTAACAATCCCTAAAAAGTAATTATTTTCTTCATAGCATAATCCTTCCTGAATTATACATAGGTGATCAGGCTATGTATAATTGAGGACTAATGATGCGATGCTTGATTCAGTCAACATAGCATTATTTTTCTCCAAAGTTTTAGATGGTGTTCAACGTTTTGTTATGAAAAATGGTATTCTAGATATTTCCTTTCAAGTAATATGAAAATTGTTTCGTATAATAATAGTAAGTACTTGACGTAATGACGGAAAAATCAATTTATAGGGTGGTAATAAAATAGTTTCTTTTAATAATTCCGTAAAACAATTTCCCCATTTGGTAGTAAAATAGTTTGTAGTAAAACTCGTTGAATGGTTTATTGGATACATAGATGAAATAGTATGAGACAATGGTATGACGTTGCGAAATGATTGAAGATTGAGCGATTTGATATGGAATAAACGAAGGTTACGATTATCACAGAGATAACAAAAGATAGTCATTACATTAGATAAGAAAGTGCTTAATCTAACTAGGTTACACCAACGTACTTATGGAAAGTACCAAAAGAAAGTACAACCCTAGAGGGCTCAAACTATGGTTTATATAATTAAAACATAAACTTCTTCTTCCAATTCTGGTTTCCCAACTCCGGGCATTCAATCCTGAAGTGTCCCACTACTCCACACTCACGACAGATTACCTTGAGTTTCTGATGCTTCGCAAGGGTGGGAGCCTTGCAGTCCTTGGCTTCATGTCGGACCTTTTGGTAGTTTTTACATTGAGAGGGGCAAGATCCTTTGTGATGAAACTGACACTTGTTGCACTCGGGTAATTTACCAACATACCTTTTCTTTTGGCTTGACCCAGCAGCACAGGTCTCCACCACTTGTTGTATCTTAAATGGTTGTTGAGAAGCATTAGTATCCAGATTACCGACCGACTTTCTCTTGTTGCTACCACTGCCTCCTAAGATCTTGGTGTGAGCTATGCGTTCCTTTGCTTCAATCTCTATTCTGAGAGCTTTAGGCATGGTATCGGGTTCCAATGAGGTGACCAACACACAAAATTTATAACTCATCATCCTTTTTAGTTTCTCCCAAGAGTGTGAGTAAGCAGCATCCACTCCTACTACCTGAACATATTTAGTCCACCATTTCTGGGCATGATCCTGAAAAGTACAAGTGGCGAACTTAACCTTGTCTTCCTTGCGTCAGTCGCCACATTGAAATATTGTTTCTATTTCTTCGAACCATTTGAGAAATTCCTTTGTGTCTATAGTTTCGTTAAAGGAGGGGGGATTGCAACCTATAAATTCCACATTAGTAAGTTCCTTGGTGAGGGCGGTGGCTATGTTCCTAACAGTGAATTGTCCAACAGCGGCTTGCGTCATGCTTGAAGTGGTTTGCTTAAATCTATTTTCATCAAATTATAAGAGACCATGAGAATCTATAAGTAATAAAACCATCATATTCATAATTCATGAATATAACACATGAAATTTTTGGTCTACATGGATCGATATCATAGATAGCACAACTATTCCCCTATAGTATTGTCAATACTTGGTGATTCCGTTTGTACAACAATCAAAATACTACAAGTTTCTATGAACTATGCCACACCTCCCGTGGCTAGGATAATAGTAAAAGCTAGTAAAGATATAAGTCTAGTCTCGAGACTTCCTGGTGTCCCTCTGAGTGAAACCAGGTTTGTGGCATTATAAGGTCGAGATAGTCCTGAAGTGGGGTCTCAAGTTGTGCATCGATCAAGTCCTAGCTAGTGTAGATTCTAAGCCATTCCTGAGGAATCTGCGGATGTTCCTGTTGAGTCCGTGGTCTTGGTATTATCCACAAGGTGTTATCTAATTCATAGGAAGTGGGAATGGAAAAAGGGAAATCACAATGGTGGTATTCTAAAGGATGAGAATAACATCGATGACTATGAGATCCTAGTGATGAGTTAGGAGACGATGGTGAAAATAGTGAATGAAATACTACCCTCTTTCACGCTATCCCATGACATCTAAGAGGTAAAACTGAAGTACACACTATGGGACGACCAATAGTGTAATAAGTAGTTGATGGTGGTCGTAGTACCTGAGTAGTAAGCACCCTACTAGTGAAGGAAAGAAAACATTCTATCTTCCTTGCAAAAAGCACCCTAATAGGTCCATTAAGATTAAGTCTGAATACTCTACCAAACAGCATTCTATGTATGGGCTGAATAATAGGAAAACCCTGTTCCTATGTCAAATCAATGGTGCTAGTGGCGGTGTAAGTGCAACTAGTAGTACAATGGTAGTGGAAGATGACAAGGCATCTTCAATGTCGGAATCCGACGAAAGTATGACAAGGTGGGTATCTGAAGACATGTCACTTGTGAACCAGGTTAATATAATCATATATAAGTATGGGTATAACTAACTCGCACAGTGTGTGCATGAAACAACATGTGTAACGAATATGCACCTATGACGAAATGATGAGATGCTATGATGATGTGGTTATTGTCTAGGGTCCATGATACATCCTAGTTCGCTATAACCTTAGCTCTGATGCCAATGTGTCACACCCCCAAAATACCTGAATGACAGCGGAATGAAAAACCTGGGGGTGACTGTCATAGCACCACAGTTACAGTTATATTGAATGACCTAAAGTGTCGTTTGGAAAAATACATCGTTTGATCATTAAAACATTCAGAGTTTACAAAACATAGGTCCTAAAAAGGTGTTGCAAGTTTATGAAAAACTAGCTCAATCTAGATCAAACATTTCATAAGTGCAGGAAATATATATATGTGAGACGCGTCGACTCCGCGACTCCATGAAGGTCCAAATGCATGCTAGCAGGAGCTACCTTAATAACCTGAAAATACATTGCTAAAATGTCAACACGAATGTTGGTGAATTCCATAGTTTTGTAAGTTAAATCGTATGTACACTAGCCACAAGTATAAAGTAAACCGACAAAATGTCAAAAAATGCTACATTGGCTCCTAAGCTCATGACCCCGAAGCTAGACAAAATATTGTATTGGCCCCAAAGGAGTGTTTACCAGACACTCAAATAGATTAGACATGAAATGCATCCGTAATTCCGTTGGAGCAACCCAAACACGGATGGAGGAGTCACCCTCAATAGATCTATTCACTCACTCTCGCTTGGCAATATAATTAACGGTCCATAATAATCAAGGGGACTTAACTTAGTAGTAAGGCAACATAAGCAATGTATGGAATTTAATACTTGGGCATGTAAAAAAATAATTGATGCAATGTATTCTCCCCCGTGGGATTTGAAATCAATATATTGAATTAAAACGGGGATATGAAAACTCACCTGAAGTGAGAGTACAATGTGATGAAATGATCTGGACAACAAGGCGCGAACACTAGCCGCAACCTAAATAAATGAATATGATCTACTTTAGATCATGAAATGATGTAATGAATATTCATGCACGTGATACCTATACCACTCGTAACTTGAAAATACTTGTTATTGTCAAAGTAAGGTATTTTCCATACTTAGGAAAAATAAGTCCAACTAGACTTATAGAAACTTGTCGCAATATATCATATATAAAATCTTAGTGTTATACTCCTCGTTTTGAAAACCTTAAAATAACGTCAATTAGTCGTATAAATAAGTTTTGGGTCATACATACTTCATTTGTTGAGAATATAGCTCTTTAATAATATTTCTAGAAAATATTTCATTTAGTACGTAGTTCATTATTTTTATTAGTGTCTATAAATATATATATATAGTTTTGACGATTTTAAAACGTGTACATCTTTGTCGTTTTAATTTCATTTTCCTCGTTCTTTATATCCACGGATTCATCTTAACATGTATTAATATATTTTTGATAGTTCGGCTCCGTTAGATTACGTCTAACACCTCTCTTTGTCCATCGAAAATCATCCAACAGTACGTTATATTTTCAGAAAATAGTTTTCGTCGTTAAACTTGCAAAAATCATATCTCCTTCGTTATAAGCTCGTTTTAATCCGTTCTTTCACCCACGGCTTCGTTTTTGAAAGTATTTTATAAATCTTTGGTCAAAAATTACCCACCATCTAGTGATTTTCCCATGTTTTGAAAATAAGGACAGTAGGTATATATATAGTTTCAAAAATCATTTCTAGGGTTCCAAACTAGTTTCAACTTCAACCAAACCACTTTCAATCACCAAAAATCTAGTCTAATCTTACCATACACCTTCTTAGGGTGTCATGGGTTCCTAAACAACATAAATCAAGTGGATTGATGAGTGTGTAAATACTCATCATTTCTGTTACATTTAACTGCAAAAACATATGAAAACACACAGGAATGCCTTAAAATACATAAAATATCCCTGGATTATGTTTTTATGCAAAAGGATTGAAAACTGATGAAAAACATAATTTACAGTTTCAGTCCCAGAACTTTGAAAAATTTGCAAAACTAGTCCTTGGTAAATCAAAACATGAAAAATATCATCAAAGGTCCTTAAGGATTCATAAGTTGTCAAGTATAGTCCTTTAAAGTTAAAAATTGCAAAATGACAACTTTAGTCCCTCAAGTTTGAAAAATGTCAAAAATAGTCCCTAAGGTTTTATAAATGGAAAAATATGAAAAATAAGCCTTGCACTATTATTAAATGACAAAATTGGTCCTTATGATAACTTTTGAGAAATTACAACATCAACCCTTTAAATTTCAAAAAATTACAAGTTTGGTCCCTGGAGTTTGAGGAATTGGCAGAAAAGGTCCCTGGGTTTTGAAAATAGAAAAATTATGTCTTTGGTCCTTGGGTTTTTCATAAATGACAAAAATAGACCTTAAAACTACTTTGGGAAAAGTGCAAAATCAGTCCCTCTATTTTGTCAAAATTACAAAAGTGGTCCTCGTGTAAACTTAAACCAACCGAACCCTTTTATTTATTTAAAACCCCAAAACCAATCCAATCCAAACTAAGCCTAGCCCACCCCTTTTTATTTTTCTTGGGCCCAATCTGTTTCCCAGCCCACCAAAACAAACCCAACATCCCTATTAAATAAAACGGGGGTTGACCCCTCGTTGACCCTCCTTCCCCAATACCACCACTACTGTACACCACCCTCACCTCCACCCTTCTTCCCCAAAACCAGGTGGTATTGCCACCTCTTCACCACCACCTCACACCCCCATCTGGCTACACCCCCTCATCATTTCAACCCACACTCCAATTAATGCATCTCCACACCTTTTTCCTCCATTCCATGCTACACCCCTGTTTTCATGGATACTTTCCCAAAAGCCCATGCTTAGTGCCCAAATTGTCTCCCTGACACCTCCTAATACCACCAAAATTCCTTAATTGTTCTAAAACTGCTCCAATTCCATGTGTGAAGATTTGGCGCCAAAACTGATTTAAACGGCCATGATGAGTTTGACTCATCCAATGGTTAAATTGAGAAGTGGGAAAGTGTGAGAAGACTGCAAGGAGCCCTAAAGGTCAATATATATCAAGAATGAAGCTGTGTGGAAGAGTATCTTGTTTAATTTTCAATTATGTATGTCGAATAGTAACGTTTTTCCATTTTCAGTGTAACTTAAGCTTGTAACTTGTAATCTTAAACCTTTTCAGTGTATGTGAACTTAATTTCAATAATCAATTTCAGTTTCTATGAGTAATATCAGTTTATGCAAATTTTGAGTTTCAAAAATCTCATGTGTCTTGATAGTGTTGTTCTTAGTTGATGATACAGACAAAATAAGCTCATATAAGCTCCTATAAAGCTTACAAAAGCTTTTAGTAACTTACAATTAATTGTAGCTTAAAAAATTCCATAAACACAAAATCAGTCAACTAAAGTCAACTGTGCAATTTTTGGGTTGAATTCTGAATTTAGAGTTGAGTTGGAAGCACAAGAAGCTTTGGATTATGGTTTAGGGACTCATGGGAGTCACATAAGGGTTCTTGGTTCTTGGTTTGGTTCTCTCAGTCACTCATTTGTAAGCCTTATTATCCATTTTCAAGCTTCCACTTTACTTATTGTTGATTTTACTTGATCTTATTTAATCTGTGTTTATTTATAGTTTTTATTGATAATTCAATAATAAAAATATAATAGTTGTTCACTAGTTTTTATAGTTGTTTAATATTTCATATTTAAGTATTATGTGGCTTGATTTTGATTTCTGAGTTAATATTGTTGTTAGAGACATAATATTGTTTAAATAGGTCTAAGTAATCATAACATGAGCTTCTGTATCAGTAGTTTTGGTTTGAACCTTCATTTGCTTTGAAAAAGTCCATCACAGTCAAAATCAAGGGGTGTTTGGCTCAAGGTTGTTACTTGAGTTCTAGTTGAGAAAAATTGTTATTGTGTGTTCATTTAAGTCTCACTAGTTTAGTATAACTGATTTCAACCATAAAAACCATAGGTATTAACACAAAAAGTCAAGATCACCCTCAACATCTCATATTAGTAATATGTGTGGATCTTTTGATCCAAAAACCTCATTTTCAATTCACAAGTTGTTGGTTTAGATATAATTAGCATTATTATAGCATATCATAGCTTATTCAGTCAATTAAGCTCCTTAGAAGTTCACATAAGTCAACCTGGCAAGTTTTCTTAAAAAGTCAAAAAGCATGATCTCAGAATTTTCCTAAACTAGCCAGATTTTTATAGATTTTTGTGTTGTGATTTAGAGTTTGAAACTTGTTGTGTGTTTAGTCTACCATCTGCACTTGTGATTTCCATTGTTGTTATATTTTTGTGATTTTTTTAGTGGACTAAAATACCCTTTGAACTGACCTGCAGGGCAACCTATTGCCGTATGCACTCAGACCCCATCTCACCCACCCAACTTTGGTAGTCATTTGTGGTTACTCTAGTGGGTCCCACACCTCATACTTGGGTTCTTACAACCCCCTTCCTACCATTGTTTGAAATTTGACCCTTAGTTTGACCATTAGACCAGTGGACCCCACTTAGTTTTGCATCAAAACTCTGTCCCAA
The DNA here is from genome assembly GCA_030686995.1 of Artemisia argyi. NCBI lineage: Eukaryota > Viridiplantae > Streptophyta > Magnoliopsida > Asterales > Asteraceae > Artemisia > Artemisia argyi. The sequence goes on along the minus strand of CM060685.1, from coordinate 176,009,143 downwards.
ATCTGTCTCATATTCACCATAAGCAAAGTGCTTATTGGTGTCTTGTAGCTTATTCAGGCTACTTAATTGTGTGAAACTCACTCAAAAGTGTTCAACTAACTCAGAGAAACCAGGTTTTACCCTTGTGGACACCACATAAGTCCATTTGTGCTTAATTCCTTCTTTGGTCAAACTTGGTCAACTGTTTTGGTAATAAGCACTCACAGTGCTTATTCTGAGTTTATAAATTATTTTCTTTTATAAAAGTTTCTTATTTTAAGTATTTTTTTAGTTTTATAAAAGAAAAACTAGAAAAAAACAAACTTAATTATAGTGATAGCTTCTATTTAATAGAAATTATCTATTTAATTTTCTTTTTGGCTTATTTTTAAGCACTTCTGTATTTTTATATTGTTAATAAATCTCTCTAATGTTAAAGTATTTTTATAAAATTTTCCAGAATTTTCCTTTGTCATTTGGTAATATTTAGAATTAATAATAGTTTAATTAACAATTAATTAATAAATAAGAATTAAATAGCATAATTATATTTTATAATGTACCACCTAGTTTTTATAATTTTTTATAGCTTTTATATAAGGTAAAACATTTTATAAATTTTTCTAGGATTTACACTATTCATTTTCTATTTTTAATAATATAATTAGTTTAATTGATAATTAATTAATAAATAGAATAATAATTAGTAAATTAGATTAAAAATACATAATATAAACTTTTTATAATTTTTTAGGATTCCTGTGATGGTTAATTAAATATATAAAATTTTTCATAAATATCTAAGTCTTTTTAGTATTTATAATAATTTAAAACAATATAATTAGTTAAATAATAATTAAATAATAATTAATTAATAATAATTAGATAATTAGTGTGAAAAATATAATTTTAGTTTTAAAATAAGTTTTATAATATTTTAGACTTTTATAAATTTTAATTTTATATTTCTAGACTTATTTTACATTTTTCTATTTATTAGTGAATTATTAACTAATTAAAAATAGTTATTAAATAATAATAATTAATTAAATAGTTATAAAAATAATTTTAATTTTCTAATAATTTTCTAATAAGTTTAGGATTACAAAAATATAATTTTCATATTTGTGGGAGTTGTATTTTACAGAATTCACGTTTAAATTTCGTACGTTTACGTTTATTTAAATATAAACGTACATTTTATATCTTTTACATTTTTAGATTTTCTTAAATAAATAAATAACTATAAAATAAATATTTCAAGTTTATTTAAGTTGTATTTAAGCCCCTAAGGCTTGCAAACTCCTACTATAGTTAAAGTTGTTTTTATTTACGTTTAAATATTAAACGTTTACGTTTTCCAGTCCCTTTTCACTTGTACTTATCTGATTTCACGTATTCGTTGATATAGCTTATTAAAGCTATTCGCACTTATATTTCAGTAGTACAATCACTTTAACCCTTTTCCTGTTCAAATCACCTGATCTCAAAGTTGTTTTCTTTCAGATTTCACACCTCGTTGGGATTTAACGATCCGGGGAAACACTAAACTCCACGGAGTATTGGACTAAGTTGTTTGACTTGTTGACCATTACTTGGTTGATATTATCTGACTGTTTCACGCCAATCAAAATTTGGCGTTGCTGTCGGGGAGGTGTGCTGCGTATTACGACTTTTTGAAGTATCTGTGAGTTTGAATTATCACACTTTGTTATATATCATCTTTTTGTCTATATTTCTTTTCTATTTTTAATTTCCTATCACTCTAAGTATTCTTAGAGTAGTCTCTAGTGCATGCGCACTCGTTCTTCTAGGTCAACAAGCCCGTTATGTGAGCTTGTCAGAATTCCTCGAAGACGCCGTAGACGTTCTGCCCCAACAGCCGTATCTGAGGTACGTGCTGTTTCCCCAAAGAAAGTTATCATGGCGGAAGACCGTCCGATGAATGAGCTTCTCCAAGCACCCATTGAGGGTTACGAAGACGCTATTGTTGTCCCAGCCATTGTGGCTGAATACTTTGAGCTCAAAACCGGGTTACTAAATCTAGTAACCTCAAGCCAATTTTATGGTTTTGAGATGGATGATCCTCATGCTCATATTCGATGGTTTAATAAAATTACCTCTACCATCAAATACAAGAACGTCCCTTCCGAAGCAGTTAAACTTCTTCTTTTCCCATTTTCTCTTGAGGGGGCAGCCCGGATTTGGCTGGAAAAACAACCTCCTCGTTCAATAACGTCATGGGAAGATTTAGTTACCAAATTTGTAAACGAATTTTTTCCCCCGTCCAGAACGACAAGTCTTAAAAATGAAATCATCAAATTTACTCAAAGGTTTGATGAATCGTTTGGTGACGCATGAGATCGTTTCAAAGAATTGCTTCGTCGATGTCCTCATCATGGTTTCACTGAATTAATGCAAATTGACACGTTTTATAATGGTGTGAGTCAATCTGACCAAGATTCTCTCAATGCCTCCACGGGAGGTAATTTTTTGAGCAAAACCACTAAAGAAGCTTTAGAAATCATTGAAAATAAGTCCAAGGTCCGCACTACACGCACAAAGCCATATAACTCCCAAGTGAGTGCTGGTCCTTCTACTTCATCACCCGTGAGTACTTCTAGCACCGATGCTAAGATAGACAAACTCACGGACGCCATTCAAGCTTTGGTTCTCTCAAACCAGAAAAAAGTCACTTTCACACAAAACCCTTCACATGCTGAAGTAAAAAAGGTGGAAGTTTGTGTCACTTGTGGTGGCCCACATGCTTACTACAATTGTACTGCCACTGATGGTAGTCCTTTTGAAGCCAATGCCTTAGCCGGTACTACAAATCAGGGAGGTAATCAATACCGTCCTCAAATGGAACCAAGTTACCGTGCTAACACACATATGGGACCACCCGGGTTTAACCAAAACCCAAATTTGCAAAACAGAAACCAGAACCAACCTCGAATGAACCAAGGTTATCAAAACCAAGGGAATTTCAATACTGGACAGAATCAAGGTTTCCATAATCAAGGAAACTTTAACAGAAACAATTTCAACCCCGGAAATCATTTTTAGGGAAATGGTAATCCAAATCAGGGAAATTTTCAGCCACAACAAGGTTATAATCAAAATAACCGTGTCCAAAATTTCCCCAACCAAACACAAGCCATTCTCCCAGCTCCACAATCATCATCTGATGAGTTGTTGAAACAGTTCATGAAAACTCAAGAAGAGACAAACAGGTTGTTGGTCAGCCAGATTTCTGAAATTAAGAAATCTTTAAATGAACGACCCTCGGGCTCTGGAAAACTTCCGAGCAACACGATCGCAAACCCGAGGGGCGATGCAAAGGCGATCACGACTAGGAGCGGAGTTTCATATGATGGACCCACTGTTCCCACTACCCCTTCTTCTTCTTCTCCCAAGGTAGTGGAAAATAACGCCGAGGTAAATAAGGACGAAGTACTTCCTACTCATAATGGGGGTACCCAAGACGTCCCACCTCATGTTGTCCCGAAACCCAAACCAAAACCTAGAGTTGTTTTTGAACCAAATGATATCCCGGTTGAGACATCTAAGTCCAAACCTTCTACTTCCTCTATTCCTTACCCCTCACGCTTGAGTGAGCAAAAGCTCCGTGAAAAAGCTAGTCACCAGATGGATAAATTCTTTCAAATCTTCCAAGATTTGCATTTTGACATTAGCTTTGCGATGCTATTATTCTGATGCCCAAATTTGCATCGACAATCAAACACTTGTTAAGCAACAAGGAAAAACTGTTTGAAATGGCAAAGACTCCCTTGAATGAGAACTGCTCAGCAGTTCTTTTAAAGAAGCTTCCCGAGAAGCTGGGAGATCCTGGAAAATTTCTAATACCATGTGTATTTCCGGGAATGGTTGATTGCTATGCCTTGGCCAATCTTGGTGCAAGCATCAACTTAATGCCATATTCAGTTTGGAAGAAACTTTCTCTTCCTGATCTTACTCCTACCTGCATGACTTTAGAGCTTGCAGACCGATCGATATCTCGTCCTCTCGGCATTTCCGAGGACGTGTTTGTGAAGGTAGGAGAGTTCCATCTCCCCACTGACTTTGTAGTGGTTGATTTCGATGCTGATCAAAGGGTCCCTCTCATTGTTGGGAGGGGTTTCCTTAGAACGGGCCGTGCTCTTATCGATGTATTTGAGCAAGAAATCACTCTGCGTGTGGGTAACGAAGCTGTTACATTTAACCTCGATCAAACCTCGAGGTACTCCTCCAATTATGATTCTGAAGCAGTTAATCAAATAGATATCATAGACATTGCTTCAGGGGAGTACACTCAAGAGTTTCTTGGTTATTCTCATAATTCTGTGAGTGGGGATTCCATTCCATCATCTGAACCTATCATTTCCGACTCTTCCCCTTCTCTCACTCCGTTTGAGGGAAGTGATTTCCTTTTGGAAGAGGTCGAGGCTTTTCTCAAAAGTGATTCAGTTCCATCGGGAATTGATAACACTGAGATTGATCTGGAGGGAGATATTCTTCTCCTTGAGAGATTGCTAAATCAAGACAATTCTCTTCCACTCCCTCCTGTTCAACTTCATAATCAGGAAATCAAATATGTTGAGGAAACTGATGATTTTCCTGAGGTCGAACTCAAGGACTTACCTCCTCATCTTGAATACGCATTCCTGGAGGGTGATGATAAATTACTCGTCATTATTGCTAAAGGTTTAAGTATTGAGGAGAAGATTGCTCTCATCAAAGTCTTGAAGTCACACAAGCAAGCAATTGCTTGGAAACTCTCCGATATTAAAGGTATTAACCCAGATTTTTGTACACACAAAATCTTGATGGAGGATGACTTCAAGCCTGCAGTGCAACATCAAAGAAGGGTGAATCCAAAAATCCATGATGTGATTAAACAAGAAGTTCTTAAACTTCTTGATGCAGGATTGATTTACTTTATCTCTGACAGTCCATGGGTTAGTCCCATTCATTGCGTTCCAAAAAAGGGTGGCATTACTGTTGTCACTAATGAGGAAAATGAGTTGATTCCAACTCGGCTGGTTACCGGATGGCGTGTTTGCATTGACTATCGTAAGTTGAATGACGCCACCCGCAAAGACCACTTTCCGCTGCCCTTTATGGACCGGATGCTTGAGAGATTAGCAGGGAACGAGTACTATTGTTTCCTTGATGGTTTTTCAGGATACTTCCAAATCCCCATTGATCCATCGGATCAAGAAAAGACTACCTTTACATGCCCTTATGGAACCTTTGCTTATAAACGTATGCCTTTTGGCTTATGTAATGCTCCAGGTATGTTCCAGAGGTGCATGATGGCCATATTTACCGACATGATCGGTAAAACTATGGAGGTCTTTATGGATGACTTTTCTGTCATTGGGGATTCATTCCAAACATGTCTCACCAATTTAGAAAAAATGTTGAAAAGGTGTAAAGACACCAATCTATGTCTAAATTGGGAAAAGAGTCACTTTATGGTCAAAGAGGGCATTGTCCTCGGCCATAAGATTTCCAAGAATGGGATTGAGGTTGACAGAGCTAAGATTGATGTCATTGCTAAACTGCCTTACCCTACTACCGTCAAAGGTATTAGGAGTTTCTTGGGTCATGCCGGTTTCTATCGTCGATTCATACAAGATTTTTCTAAAATCTCACAGCCTATGACTCATCTCCTTGAAAAGGATACTCCTTTTATCTTCTCACCAGAGTGCATCGAAGCTTTTGAAACATTAAAGAAAAAGCTTACTGAGGCACCCATTCTTGTTGCCCCCGACTGCGATTTACCCTTTGAGCTTATGTGCGATGCAAGTGATTTTGCTATCGGTGTAGTCTTGGGGCAACGCAAAACGAAACACTTTCAGCCTATCCACTACGCAAGCAAAACTATGAACGAAGCTCAAACTCATTACACCACTACAGAAAAGAATTATTAGCTGTGGTGTATGCTTTTGAGAAATTTCGGACGTACTTAATCTTGACTAAAAGCGTAGTGTATACGGATCACTCGGCTCTAAAATATCTATTTGCAAAACAAGATGCAAAGCCGAGATTGCTCCGTTGGTTTCTCCTACACCAGGAATTTGATATCATTATTCGTGATAAAAAAGGAGCTGAGAACCTGGCTGCTGATCATTTGTCCCGATTAGAGAACCCTCATCAAGATGTGTATGAGAAAAAGGAAATAAATGAAACATTTCCTCTCGAAACACTCAATGCGGTTGCTTTTTGTAGAGATTCTACTACCCCATGGTTTGCCGACTTCGCAAACTATCATGCGGGTAACTTTGTTGTGAAAGGGATGTCAACACAACAGAAGAATAAATTCTTTAAGGATGTAAATCATTACTTCGGGGATGACCCCTACTTATTCAAAATCTGTGCAGATCAAGTCATCCGACGGTGTGTATATGGACAGGAAGCCACTAAAATTCTCAAGGCTTGCCATGCTGGACCCACTGGGGGACATCATAGTCCCAATTACACCGCCAAAAAGGTGTTTGATTCCGGATTCTTTTGGCCCACAATTTATAAAGATGCCCAGGATCTCATTAAAACCTGTGACGCTTGTCAGCGTCATGGAAACATTTCACAAAGAAATGAGATGCCACAAAATGCTATTCAAGTATGTGAGATATTTGATATCTGGGGCATTGACTTTATGGGGCCATTTCCATCATCTAGAGGAAACAAGTACATACTTGTGGCTTTTGATTATTTATCAAAGTGGGTTGAAGCGAAAGCTTTACCCAAAAATGATGCCCGAGTTGTAGTGAAATTCCTTAAATCTCTTTTTGCCCGTTTTGGAACTCCACGTGCTATCATAAGTGATCGTGGTACGCATTTCTACAATGACAAATTTGATTAAGTCATGCAAAAGTATGGTGTAACTCACCGTCTTTCTACCGCGTATCACCCACAAACAAGTGGGCAAGTTGAGGTTTCAAATCGTGGTATCAAAAGGATACTTGAGAGGACTGTTGGTGAAAACCGTGCTGCCTGGTCGGATAAATTAGATGACGCACTATGGGATTTTCGTACAGCTTATAAAACACCTATTGGGTGTACACCTTACAAGCTTGTGTACAGAAATACATGTCATTTACCGATGGAACTTGAGCACAAAGCCTACTGGGCATTGAAACATGCCAACTTTGACCTCAAAACTGCGGGTGATCACAGAAAAGTTCAAATGAATGAATTAAATGAACTACGTGATCAGGCTTACGAGAACTCTTTAATCTATAAAGAAAAAACAAAGAGAATTCATGACTTAAAAATAAAGAACCGCGTTTTTAACGTTGGTGATCGAGTACTTCTCTTTAATTCTAGATTAAAGATCTTCTCGGGTAAACTCAAAACCCGTTGGACTGGTCCATTCACTATCACTAAGGTTTATCCATATGGTACCGTTGAGTTATCTCAAAATGACGGTCCATGTTTTAAAGTGAATGGCTATCGTGTGAAACACTACATTGGAGAGGACATACCAAACATGGTTGTCCCGGATCTCCAAACTTTCCCCAAGGACAATTAAATTCAGGGTCGAGTCAAGCTAGCGACTCGGTTAACAAAAGCAGTAGCTTCCTCATAGACAATTCAATTCGAGGTCGAGTCAAGCTAGCGACTCGGTAATCAAAAACAGTAGCAATATAGGTTTTCACTCATATTTATGATTT